>OZ020523.1:18519104-19153038 GCA_963971425.1 Bryoerythrophyllum caledonicum
CAAAGCTAAAGTCCTTGATGGCGTCGGTGGTGGGTGGGTGTCGTCCTTCCAAGCTCCTTGGGTGTGGCAAGAAGTCCACATAATTTCCATCTATCACATGGGTCTTTTTCACAAAAGTTCTATATACAATGTGGTTAGCACAAAGTACATTGCAACTTCCATTGTGGGAATTGTCCCTCTCTCAATGATACCAAATTTCTCTTACATTAAGGACTCCCATGATCTTGTAAATCTCTCGTGAGGTGCTCATAGTGTTCAAAGTGATAGGGAGAGAAGAAAAGGTGTGGGAATCCATTCCCACAAGGTTCCGGAAGTTAACCTAAAAATCCGGCTAAACAAAAAATAAATTAGGATTAGAATGATAGAAAGGTAGGTTAAACCATAGAAAGGAGATATAGCGAATAAAGCAAATAAGGGGTTTCCAAGATCCTTAAAAGCTCTTAGGAATTGCCAGAAAACCGAGAAATCCGGAACCTTTCGGGATCGTCCGGAACCGGAAAGCAAATTCCGGAAACTATCTCCGGAAACCGGAAGATACCGGAGCCGGAGCCGGTCAAGAGCCGGAATCGCCATTATGACCGTAACGGCCATCTGTACACCGCCGAGAGTATAAGAGCAAGAAGCTAAGTTTGGCTTCCCGCACTTCTTGGCGTACTCTCTTTCCTTCTCCCTTGCTTCTTACCTTCTTGATTCCATTAGAACGGAGGGATTTCCGGTAGTGAGAGTGTGTGGTAAGGTTAGTGCGTGCAGGTGATACCGGAGAGACTGTGAGATTTCTGTGATGGCGGAAACAGAACCTACTCGAGTCACTCGAGGTACGACGACGCAGCCGGCGGTTCAACGGGTGGTCCCGATCATACCGACAGACCCGGAAGAGAAGGCCGTTCTCGAGCATTACCTCACCAATATGGGCTGCCGCGGGCTGCTCGGCGTTGCGTGGGGCGCAAAGGATGCGAAGTTGGTGGTGGAGCTGCTCGGGACACCGGACAATCAGTATGACGGCACCATCCGAGCTCACCCCGAAACTTGGGGTATTCCGGAGTGGCGGCGTACCTACTCCTTCAGCAACGGAACCGTCAAGACAGTGGAGCGGAGCGAGGACATCCTCGGAGACGAGTTCACGAGGCAAGCCGACCCCAAGGAAGGCTACAGCACTGACGATCTCCGGCATCAAGACGCGCAGATTGTGGTAAGGTTCTTGAACCCAATCTTTCACCCGGAAAAACCTAAACGGGTGGTGTCTAAGTGGGCCACACCATTCTCGGGTCGATGAGGGAAAAGTTTAGTGTAGATTGGGCCTCGCTCATGAGCGAGATGATCAACTAGATGGTGAAGGGTCTCCAAAAGTCAAAGAGGGCCGGCACCCCTCTTTCCTCGTACCTCACCTATCTCTACGCACAATACGACGTGTTTACTCCGGAAGAACAAGACGCGTACGAGCTACTGCTGGAGATTCAGAATTATGGCGATCCGGAACCAGGAGACGACAACGAGGTTATAGAAGACGTGGAGGTTTCCTTGCCCATGAATGTTCCCCAACCCCGGAAGAGGAGCCGGTCGGTACCATGGGAGTCCACACCGGGACTATCTTCATCGATTCAGCCCGCGGATGGGTGACCTCAGCAAGACCTTAGGCAAGCTCCACGTGAAGGTCGCATTCCTCCGGTGGAACCCCCGCACCTCGTTGGACTTGACGAGCCTACTCGAGCTCATTCAACATGTTGGTTGGCGTGCGGCGCTCGTGTGCCAATCCGAGTCACGATTAAGAGATGTCCTGGACGGCATCCGACGGGAGCTGGAGGTGGAGAGGGTCGTGGAGATACCGACGGCGATCCAAGGATTACAAAAGAACACGCTCCGACTTCAAGCCTTGGAGATCCAGCAGGCGGCTATCATCCGGAGTCGAGACAAGTTTTCCGCCACGTGCGACGAAACGTTTACGGCGTTGACCGAGTCCAGAAAAAAGTTGAAGGAGGCTGAAGATCGAGCAGACGCTTCTGCACAGGTCCTGACAGAGGTACGTGTAGTGTTATCCTTTCCGGTTGACACTGTCAACCGGAGCCTTCTATCCACAGATCAGCTAGAGAAGGAAGGCAACCTGAACCGGATCCAGATTATACGGTTCTTGCACGACCACGGCAAGAAGATGGAGAAAACATGGAGTCGCATGCAGGAACTAGTGGCCAACATGACCACTGAAGGACCGGAGAACCGGAGCACCCAAGCTCCGGAAGACCTCACAGCTCCGGTCCGTATCCGCACATCCCCAGACAAACCCCGACCTTCAAGCATGCCTCCGGAGACTTCCGGAAAGCAGAAGGAGATCTTGATTCAGCCGGAGCCTACTGCAAACGCGAGCAGCAGCCCTCCCGGCAACCCGAACACCGGTACCGGAACGCACTGGACGGAGTTACTTCCCGAGGTGAGTCCTGGCGAAACCCCTTCCCCCATCCGGCCTGCAGCTACTCCTCCGTCGTCAAGCCGCCGGAAGTCCACTCCACCACTCGCTAGACGTTTGGCGACGGATCCTCCCAGTCCCGGAGTCGAATTCCAAGGTTTTGCTGAAGCTCTGGAGACCATTGTGATAGATTCCACCTCTGATCCTGCTCCACCGGCAGCATCACAAGTCCCCACTTCTGGAGTCGGAGCACAAGACATTCCGGCAGCCACCACGCCACCACGGAGGAGGGCCGGCAAGGGCAAGGCAGAGACATCCACAAGGCGTACTAGTCCTCGATTCAAGAGCGTTGGATCACCCCCTTAGGTAGTTTAGATTTAGAAGTAGTAGCAGCTTAGTGATTGGAATTAGGTAGCGATTAACGATGGGGCCCAGAGTTGCACCCGGCTACTTAATCCGGAAACTAAGCCTTCCGGAAATATGTAAACACTTCCAAAATTTTGGGTACTTTTTGGATGTCCGGAATCCGGACCCGGGAAAATAGGATCTGAGATTCTCTTTTCCGGATTTTTAGGGATAAGATCCTTAATTTTAGGGATAAGATCCTCCGGATTTCTTGTAGATAGGATAAGCCTTAAATTCGGAATAGTTCTAGTACTTAGTAGATGGGTTTTGGAAACTCATCACCTTGTTTCTTTTCCTTTACGTTGAATATATTTCAGAGCTTTCATTGGATTTGCTACCTAGTATTTGTGAAGAGAGTTATTTTACGTGTGAGGTTCAAGGTCCGTTACTGTAGTACGTATTTGTGTAAGTTTCTTTGAAGAAAATGATGTTTTGTTGTGCTAAGGAGTGAACCCGCTTAGATCTTCAGCGGGGGAGCGTCCGGAATAACTGGAGGAGGTTGCAGAGGTGTCCCTCGTCACCTTCAGAGTCCGGAAGAACCAAGAGGGGAAGAGATATATTGCAGAGGTGTCCCTGGTAGTCCCTAGGGCACGAAATAATCCGTGTGAACCCGGATTCCGGTCTAAAACCGGAGTTTACCCCCACGATAGGAAAACCTGCTATGTGAGTCTAGAAGGAGTCCTCCCCAAGTAAATCTATATCACTATCTTTGTAGGGCTACAATAGTGCTACCGGAACGTCGTTATAGTCCGGACGTACCCTTGTGTGACCGCATCCGGAAGGCCTTCCGGATGTCGTGAGAGTTACGATTGGATCAACACCATATCACCGGTTAGTAGATTGGGGGAAGAGTGATTGTCCAGACACTATAAACTCCGGGCAGTGGGTGTCTAGCCACTTAAAGTCACAAGGCACTGGGGAATCCGGCCACTTATACAAAATAGGATCAGTGGTCTTCCGGTCACTCGTTTAAACCTTCCGGAAGCCGCTCTGAGGAGGAACAGAGGTAAAATCAAACTACCCTCCTATTTTCCGGAAATCATTTCCGGAAACAGATGTGTATACCTTCCGGAAACTAGTTCCGGCAAGTTTTGCTTAAGGTCCGGTATCCGGAAGAATCCGGAACTATTATTGAATAGATTAACTAACCTAGGTGATGAATAGATTAGTGGTTTTGGGATAATTTGAAAGGATAAATAGATCTATGTGGGAACGAAACCGGAGTGGTTTACTTTGGAAGTACTTAGTGACGATTGAGTGCATTCCGGAGGAATACTGACTCTGCAAACTACGACAAAAGGTAAGGATTAGAGCTTCTTTCCTTGCCTTTATTTTGATGACTCCAGTTGGTCCTTTGGTATTTATCACTTGCCTTCGGAGTATGACTTCGTTTTGCACAACGATGGGGTTGGTGATCATGTTCTTCACTTGTGTTGGTGTTGAGGCTATAATGAATGCCCATGATTCACCATATACCTTTTGCACATCGGTTATTTCGTAGTCATGCCCTTGTACAAAGCTATGTCCAAGGATTTCTTCAAACACCACTTGAGCTGAAACCGCCACTAAACACTGACTTTTCACTTTCACCAAGAGGTTAGAACTTTTGGAGAGGTTGTTAAAAGTCTTGCAAACTTTGCCAACAACATCTTGACCATCGATGTTTAAAATGAACAATCTAAGACCTTTGAGCAATGCAATTCCATCATATTCGGGTTTAAGGAGATGTACCTTAAAGCTTCCCGCCCATACTCCCTTAGTTTTCCCTTGTTTGATGCGAAGACATGGTATGTATAGGGGTCGTAGCATGATGTTCATTTTTTTCAATCTTTTTACAATCATATTCTTAGCCGTGTCATACATGATAGGTGTGTTAGGAATTTTAAAATGTACCGCGATATAAAAGTCAAGAGACAAACCTGTGGGTTCATTTGTTTTGACTTCGCAAGGAAGTTGTGTAATGTTGAAGTGTTGCTTGACAACACCTTTCCTTACCTCCATGGGGTACAAGACTTGTGGGATTCGAGGGAAGGCCACCTGCGCTCCATTGGCCTCTTTGGCCTCTTCTTCTTTGAGTCCTCTTGTTATCATGTCCATCACCGTTTCGCCACTAAAGAGTTCTTCAGCTCCTTCTTCCATTGCGAGTGCTTCCATGGCCTGAAATCCCATCCAAAATTTGTAAGGAGAAAAAGCAGGTTTAGTGGACTTACCTTCACTTGTGTTGGACCTTTTGCTTCTCTTGCTACTGTTGGTTTCGACTCCTTTGCCTCTTGGTGTCTTTGATTTTGTGGTGAAGTTGAGGCTTTCGTCGGTTTGGTCTACCATCTCTAAGTCTATGGATAAATTCTTCCTTGCGGTTCCTGCCATGTTAGTTTTACTACTTTCTAATACTACTAATGTAGTTAATTTGTGGTGGTGTATTAATGTTAGTTTAGAGTTAGATATAGGAAAAGAGGAGGTTTTATGATGAGAGAGGAGGTTTATACTAAGAGATAGGGAGTTTAGGGAGGATGGGAGGGATGAACTAAGTGTACCGCAATTTTCACGGGTGGGAGGGGAAATTCTGTGGGAGAGAGGGAGGTTTGTGTGAGGAGACGGAAGGTCGTAGTTTGTAGGGGGGGGTCGCTAGACACAGAGGGGGGGTCGCAGATTGTGGAGGGAGGGTCTCTGAGGTGGAGGGGGGTGCTTCTAGTGGGGTTAGGTAGGTTGCAGGGGGGTTAGGGGGGTCGCTGCGGGGGTTACTAGGTCGTTGCGAGGAAGAACTAGGTCGCTACGAGGGAAAGCTAGGTCGCTACGGGGGATTACTAGGTCGCTGTGCAGAGGGGCATGGTCGCTACCAGGGTTTGATGGGTCGCTATTGACTTTTCTAGTGTCGCTAGTTGGGTTTTTGGGGGTTGCTATTTGTTTTCTATGTGTCGCTAGGGTTTTGGGGGTCGGTAGTGTGGGGGAGGAGGGCCCTGGATTTCTACTAGAACAGAGGGTTTGGGGAGTGACTGTCGAGGGCGGCGGCCTCCAAAAACAAGGAGGGGTTGGGATGAAGTCGGGAGACGAGGGGTTGGGGTTTAGGGAGGGGGGGTCGATCGAGAGGGGTTGGGATATAGGGAGGGGAATGTAGTCAGGAGAGGGGGAGTTGGAGTACAGGGAAGGGAAGTCGATAGGGAGGAGGAGGGGTAGGGTGCCTTCGAGAGGGGAGGGGGGTGAGGAGCGAGAGAGAGGCTGGGGGAGGGGGGGACAGCGAGGGGAAGCGAGAGGGAGGTAGGGGGAGGGAGGGTGACAGTGAGAGGGGAGAATTGGGGAGGAGATAGGGGGACAGTGAGGGAGGGGCGGGGGGATTGTTGGTGTTCGGGGGGGTTAGAGGGGGGAGGGAGAGGGGAGGGGGAGGGTTGTAGAGGTGGAGGAGGGGCTGGTGAGAGGTCCTACAGGTGGGAAGTGGAGAGATGGGAGGGATGCGGTAGGAGAAACTTTGAGAGAGAGATCTGAAGATTACCTTGTTGTCTTGAGGTGTTGCATTGTTGACGTGGTTTATTGTCTCTTGTGTTGCCTTGGATCTCCTCTTGTTGATGTGTTGACGTGAGTTGTTCTTCGATGTAGTGTTGCTGCGGGTTGATCTCTGCTACTGCATATCTGTCTTCTGCAGTTTTGGTGCGGATGTCACCTTGTGTTGTTGTGCCCTTGTTGTGAAATTTTGCTGTCATCTTGATGTAGATAGAGTTGGTGCGGGTTTGTTGGTTGTTCCGTTGTGTTTTTGTGTCCTCTCGCTCTAATGTCGATTTTTTTGGTGCTGATGGTGTACTTTTCTGCTGCTGCATAGGTTGATCCAGATCTGGAAAAAAATTTGAGTGCTTCCGCGTGCAATCTGCAGGCACGAACTTAGCATACTTTTCTATTAGGGTTTTCTATTAGGGTTTTATGTGTGTGGTATCTTGGTGGAGTTCTGGTGTATTACAGCTAGCGTGTGTGTATGTGGTGAGGTACAAGGTGTTACTAGCAATTAGAGTGTCTATTGCAAGAAAGAAATGGAGATGTATAGGAATAGCCTGATTTGATGTGACGTTGTTGCCTTGGAGCGAATCTATGAGTTGTATTATGTCGATCTTCACTCCAGAGCTTGTTCTGCGGTGTTGTCTTCTAAATCTAGTGCACAGAACTCTTGAGCAAATGATATTAGGTTTATTACATACGATGTGTAAGTTTCTGTGAAAGCATGGTGGTGATGTGAAAGTAACAATAATGAAGCAAAGAGAAAGAGAAAATGTGTGAGAAGGGTAAGAGATAGCCTGTAGGTGGTGAGAGGCGTTGGTGTGATGGCAGCAGCGCTGCTGTCTTGGCTTCGTGTCGCTCTCAATGGTGGTGTTGACGTCTGGGTTGGAGAGGAGCGGTTGGACTCACGGGAGAGGCGTTCAGATTTTGTATCCCCTCACTAGATCTACCTCAGATCTGCCGTGGGAGTGTATAGAAAACAGATTTGTGTGCCAACACATGTGTTCCCTTGCTCCAGATCAAATACCCCACAGATATGGCCTCAGCAACACTAACACGGTTCACCTCTTGCAGATCTAGTGTTTCTAACGTCCTTTTCCAACACATACAACTAAACAGCCTCCCCTACCCCTCAGATCTGAAACACACTTTGGACGTACAACAGGGCCAACAACCTCCTGTTGTTTGTGCCTTCACTCTCTGAGACTAAGTCCCTTGCCCCCTCCTCACCAGAAATTACGGAGCTCTACTCAGCCATCCCTCTGGCCATGACCTAAGCCGGTTTTCTTTCAGGCCCGAATATGCTATACCTTTTCACTACCTCTAAAAACTGGTGTACAAGGATCTAATACCATGATCAACATGACGGTATAAATTTAGACCTTATGTAGTGCAAAAATTTGACACCAAGTGAAGTCAAAGTCTGTTGATCCCTTCAACTCAAGGAAGGAAATGAACCGTTTATACTTTAAACACTATAATCTTTGAATCCGTGTGGTCAAAGTTGATGAAGTTTTGTGAGTGTGGTAATTAATAAGTTTTAATTGAGATCCTACAGTTATATATAGATTTTCATTTTTCCCTTCCACACTCATTGCACTAGAATTAACAATTTTGAAGTGTTACCGACGTGAAATTGTCAAGGAAATTTAGGGGTTACGTAGCGGGTATCACCTGGGTATCAATGATACCTGTTAACGCTATTATTCTATAGAAAAAACTCAAAGTACCCAAGCATAGAGTTATTAAGAACTCCGCATACCATCTTTGTTGTTTATAACTATTTCACAACCAAAATGATTATCTTTACCTTTACTTTGACCTTTACCTTTACCTTTACTTTCATAGACCTCCTTTGCCCAACTGGCCACGAATAACGACTGAGCTCGACCTTGTCACCCGACCACTGAAAACACGCCAACTCAGCATTCCGCCACTTCCTGCCAACCAAAACCCGCTACGTGGCACAAGGTTCAGCTCAAACGATGAACCCAAATCTGCGCGGGACGTACATGAAACGCCTAAGATTCTACTCAGGAAGTAGATGGTTGGCGTTTGACGGGTTTGGAGTGCAGTAACGATTTTAGGATGTTCTTCTCCGAATGAGGCTTTCAACCTCCGAACGCTCGCCGGAGCGTCGGGACTTATCATCGCCGTGCTCGTGCTGCCGATCTCGCCCCTAACCCACCTTGAGATCACTCTAGAATTCGGGGATTCGAAGCTGCCGGGCGAGAGCGGCGGGTTTATAAGGTCGGGTTCCCTTTTCTTTTTTGGATTTTTGTTGTGTTTTTGTTGCAAACTGGGGGGGTCGTACAAGTGGAGCGCGGCGTTCTGGTACTCGGAGCTGTGGCCAGAGAGGGGCCCGGTAGATGTCAACGAGCAGCACCCGAGCAGCAGCACCACCTCCACCACTAGCACCATGTTTCTCGTGGATTGGTTTTACGGGCTCCTTGCGAGCATAGGGCTGTGGCAGAAGGAGGCTAAAATTCTGTTCCTGGGCCTGGATAATGCTGGCAAGACCACGCTCCTGCACATGCTCAAGGATGAGGTTAGATCCACCCCCCCCCCCCGGTTTTTATAGAGAATATTCTTCTTTTTCATGTAGATCGGGTCCTTGTCCTTTGATGTTTGAGAGATTTGTTTCCCTTTAGATCTCACTCTGCTAGGGTTACGCTGCATATACTTCCATGTGTTAGGTCATGAGGGTGAAGCTCCAGAGTGTGAGGTTTCGTCTTTTGTGGTGTTGTGGTATTCCTGCTGGCTAATATTAGGTTTTGTAAGCAGAAATTGGGGCAGCATCAACCAACGCAGTACCCGACTTCGGAGGAGCTGAGCATCAACAGAGTGAAGTTCAAAGCTTTTGATTTGGGTGGCCACACTATCGCCAGGCGTGTGTGGAGGGACTATTATGCCAAGGTTTCCCTCTAACCCTAGTTTTTATCATTTTGTCACATAATCCAACAATATCATTCACTACTTTTGCAGTATAGGAAGCCCCTCTTTAAACGTGTATTTTGAACTTAAAATCTCATGGTGGCAAGCAAGTGATGACGGTTTCCGCTGCAGTCATTCTGAATTCTGTTTTCCAGCTAGGTTTCATTTCAGGTTTTGACACAATGATTGACAATGCAGGTGGATGCCATAGTCTACCTTGTGGACGCCCTAGACAAGGAGAGATTCCAGGAGTCGAAGAAGGAGCTGGACTCGTTGCTCTCAGACGACACTCTCTCCCAAGTCCCTGTGCTGGTGCTGGGGAACAAGATTGACATCCCGTATGCAGCCTCTGAGGAGGAGCTGCGGTACTCCTTGGGCCTGACCATGACCACAGGCAAAGGAACCGTGAACCTGGGCGACAGCAACATCCGGCCCATCGAGGTGTTCATGTGCAGTATAGTGCGGAAGATGGGGTACGGAGAAGGGTTCAAGTGGATAACGCAGTACATCAAGTGATTAGTTGCACGGTAATAGTATGTGGGAGCTTTTTCTTGTGTCCCGGACAGTTTTTGACCTTTGGAATGAAGTAAAGTGGATCGTCTAGGTTTAAAAAAGTATCCTCTTCATCCTGACTGTCCGAGCTGGGTCACGCAACGTCTTTGGCCCTGGGCTGAAGATTGTATTGTACAGGCAATGGGTGATTGCAATTGCAATGCAGTTTTATTTCAAAGTGTTGTTTTTTACAGATTTTCCCATCTTGCAACTGCCGTCCTCTTAGCGTAGGTCCTCTGCTTGTGATCAAACTTGCACAGTTGTATCTTTCAAAGTAGGAGTGAAGTATAGAGGTGTATCGTTAGTTGGATAAACATTCTTTTCTGTAATTGTGGCGTATCTAGGCCATACTTGAAGTGTTCCCTAGATTCGTTTCTGCCGTAGGTCATTTCTATCGAAAGTTGAATACAGTACAAGAAAGGGTGATTTGTCGGATTGCAATTTTTTATAAGACCCTTGTCTTTCTTCTCCATTTTCTAAATTTCTAATGTTTTGGATCTACGTCATTCATGTTATGCAAGTCGGCCAATCACTTGGAATTTATCTTATTTTCATAGATCAGTAGGCTTTTCAATCGGATAGCAGGGGTGTTCAACACAATCTTCTTTGGTTGGACCTTCTCTATGGTTTCTAGCACCAGAGCCTCCAACCGAAAGTGCTTGTTCTTCCAATGGCCTCTTTTCTGCCGTCCCATGTGCCATGAACACTTCTAATTAGGATATTCATATCCAACCCTTCTTAAATCTACCAATTGGTTCCCATCAAGGAACCCTATCTCCGTCGTGTTTTATCTCTAGGAAATCTTCATACAAGCCTTGTGTAAGTTTTTACTCCTTATGAATATTTTTACCAACTATGTTTGCGATGATCCCCCTCCTTTAGTACACTGATAATGTTCATTAGTGTTATGGCACCAATAGTGTAACTACTCCTATGACCTGACTTTCACTAAATGTCAATTTGTTTACATTTAGTGTTTAATGTCAAAAAAATCAGCCTAACAAAATTGCTCATAACTTTTGCATCACGGTGAATTTGAAGATGTACCGTATACCGATGGAATCTCCTTGAAAAAACACATAAGATGGTCACCTCACTCGATAGAATTGGTGCGAAATTGATAAAGATATGCCTCCTCAAACTTTCAACCAAAACTCAAGAAATCTGCCCAAAAATATTCGCTATAACTTTTTATTTAAGACGAATTTGAAGATGGGTAAGGTGCCATTGGAAGCGTCTTTTCAAATCAGTTCAGATAGGCACAGAAAAATCTCAAATTGGACAAAAATTGCCCCCGAAATCATCATTTGACATGTGGCAAGATTTGGGTGACTTGCAATGAATTGTTACATAACCAACACTAAATGTCAATATGTTAAAATGTAACAAGGGCAAAAGTTACAGAAATTGGCATTTACTGTTTAAATTGACATTTAATGTAGTTACATTAGTAGGGTAATTGACATTTAGCGTTTAAGTTCGTAAATAGTGTTGCGAACACTAATGAACATTATCGGTGTAGTGTAGATAGATGTGCTCTCAGTAAAAAAAAATCTTCAAAAGTAAAACTTATAGCATTTTCAAAACAATTAGTTGGTTATACTAATGACCATCTTTAGTGTAGTAGTAGTAAGAACTCCGGCCTTTTGAAGGTCCGCGTGAATATAGTGTCTGTTCATTCCCTTCACTATATCGATGCCCAGAAGGCAAGGATAAGTAGTTGGGAACTACTTCCCTCTTCCGAGAGTAGACACTATGGTACTAGCAAGTAACTAAGGAAAAGCAAAAGTATTTCCTTTGTAAATTTTAATTTTTAATTTTTTTTTTACAATTTTTTTTTTTTTTAATAATTTCTTTCTTTGGTAAATAACACCATGTGTGTGCAGAGTAATAAACTAGAATGGAAATAAGAAAGAGTATTATCTAAGTTTTGCGAGGCAAAGTGTAGTAGTAGACTCAGTAATTTGGAAAAGGAAAACTTGATGTTGATGAGAGAATTTTGAACAATTTAGGGGAGGTGTAGGAATCGTAAAGTTCTCTGCATCATGTCTCCAACTTGGGTCGACAGCTGGTCTTCGAATAACTCTTTTGGATGTCCAAGAAGCCATCGGTTGTGCCCCCAATGTATTGCCCCCTCCTGTGGTGGTATCGGATTGGCGATCAGGCCCCAAAGTTGGTCATGATTGGGTCCTTCATATGTTGCTTCAAAGTAGCGAACTGGTCCGTCAGCTTTAGTCCACCCTACCCAAAGAAATTGGCCCAATACTCATGCTTGACCTTTAATGAGATCTCCAATGAATCGTACTTGAGCCCTGTTAGTTGCAGAAGGCTCGGGTCTCTCCGGTACGCGGGTGGGTAAAGGATGATAGATCAGAGGTCCTGGACAGAGAGGGGCTCTGCCTGGACAACCAAAGTTCGGAGGACCATTAAGTCTGGGTCGTTGAGAAGGGGGTTCTAGAACTAAGTCAATAGTAGGTGGACATATACGATTTCTACTTTGAGGAGAAGGTGGTTGTGTGAGGAAGATTGTGATCTGGGAGATCAGAAAATGAGAGCTCTTGCTCGGCTTGTATAGTTTGAGATACTAACATCGGTTGGGGATTTGTGTCCACAGAAGGTTGAGTATTGACATCGACAGGGTTGGCAGAACCCGAAGAGCGGTACCATATGGTGTTCGACATGGTGGCATGCGACGTACTAGATGATAGGTGTTGCTAATGTGGCTATAAGTAGAGACGGGTGAGGGTTTCAGAAGTGTAGTTTTTATATGAGACCGGTGGTGGCAAGAGAGATATTTTAGTCTGCACCCAAATCAATTGGCCGGTAAGATTGATGCATGTGTCAATATATGTGTGGACCGTTTATCTTTTGGTCATAAATTGTGTGACGGTGGTTATGTCTCTTTGTGCACGATGTAGTAAGCATGGATCTCGTGTTGGTTATTCTAGTCATAAATTAGTTGCAAGTGGGCATCTGTCATGATGTATTTAAAAATCATGAGAGTTTGTCATTTAGCGGAATATTGATAATATTGCATCTACTAACAGTGTAATGGTGGTTTGAAGGATTCAGTGTAAATGGCTATGGAGGGTCGTGGATTATGGATATAGGTTGGTTATTTTCAATGCATCTTTTATGTAATAATATAGACATCGCATGGTGGGTGGCAATGGTATTAATATTTTGAAATGTGTGTCTAATGGTGGTAATGGGAAGATTAAATCTTTCTACAAGTGTTGTTATTGGTGGGGTGTATGATGTGGCTCGGGCCCCGGCTGTGACAATGATGATAGGATCTACTTTCCAACCATAACTAATTATACTATCAAGTAGCGGTTGATATTTAATGGTTTTGTTTAAAATTGTTTGAGTTGAGAAGCGATCATTGCAGTATGCAAATTCAATAAATTGTATGGTTAAATTTGGGTTAATATTGGTGGGAGGGGTGGCGTTTAGTTGGAGGCCTTGAACACATAGTATGTCAGGCCGGAATCGAGCGTTACATTGGCAGCGGTGTAGGAGGCATGTGCATGGGAGGAGCCACGGGGGTACAGTATTTTCTGGTGGGTGATTGTTGTAAGTGCCTGCATTCATAAGGATGTAGCAACGAGATTTATTGGAGGAGATTAACATTTTTCAAAGTTCCCATACTGCTTTGTTATGTCGTTTGATGATTAGTGCGTGGATATGTGGGTGTTGACATTTTAACAGGAGATGGTGCCATGTGTCAGGATCTGTGGAGTTGCATATGGAACACGTGATAGTGGAAAATCGAATATGTCCAAAGAATAGTTGTTTTCGGGCGTTTCCCATGTATTGTCTAGTTCGGAATTTAATGAGGCAAGTAGTTTGGGCGTCAGTGATGGTTGAGACATTCCAAAAGTCAGTTGAGAGTTTTGTATCAATGTCAGTGTTATTAAGCCATTTTCTATGTTGGGAAATTGTGTTGCTATGAGTTCTAAGTTATGAATTCTGTCATATTTTACTAAATATTTGTCTAGAAATCTTATTGGTCCATTGTCTGGTGAATTTGTCATGTTAGGCCATTGGTCTTGGTGATAATAGTATGGGGTGGGGTGTGCATATTCATGTGGTTTGGAAGCATGTTTTTAAGGTTTATTGGTGCCGTCTTTGGCCAGGTTGTTGGCTTGTTCATTGCCCATGATATTGGAGTGGGCTTTAACTTTAAGTAGTATGGTGGAGTGTGTTCTTCTGAGTAGGAGATGAATTATTGAAGTTAAGAGGGTTCGATCCGGATGGTTATTGTGAGATGTGGGTGTTGATAAGATAAAGGATATTAAGGCAATCTGTGAATATATATGCGGGTTCATTTGGGAATTGTTTCAGAATAATTTTCAAAGTTTTATGAAGAGCCATCATTTATGCTCGTAGAATGTTTTGTAGGCCATGTAATCGTTTGGAGATGTTTAAGTTCTTTTTACAGTTGTGGATACCATATCCGGCAGCTTTGTTTTGCCATATATCAGGATTAATTTCAATAGGTTTTGTGAAGGATCCATCTACATAGAAACAATATTCCGGGTTGAATTTAAGAGGGGGGCTTGTGTTATACTGTGGGTAAGGCGGGAGAAGATGAGTATTATGACGATGAGGGGTGGGATAAGTGAGGGTGGACCAAAGTTTACTTCGATTGACTTTGACTTGGATTGGGGTGGGTGGTGTTGGGTTAGTGTAGATATATTCAATGCCAAGGGATTGTGTTATGGTATGGATTGTAGCTAATTGTTCTACAGTGCATATGTTATTGTTGCTGTGATGTATACATAATATTTGTAGATTATTTGGTTCAATGTATTTTTTGTTAGATGTTTTACTAAGAGTGGGTTTGGTATATGTGATGGTATCGGCATCAAAGAGTGTAATGATGTGTGTATCAGGGAATGGTCCTGTAAATGGTGTAGTATTTTTGTACCAATTTATGTCTGGTGCAATTATGAAAGTTATATTGGTTGGGTGCTGTTGTGCGGCTAATCTGGCCCAATAGATGGCTTGTTGGACATCTTTATTGGTGTGTGGATGTGCAAGTCCTATTCCATGCCATTTAAAATCAAATGCTTTTCCTAGGGAACCAAAAACTTTATCTCGGTCAAAAGGTGAGAAAATTTTATTTAAAGTGATAGGGCAGGTTATTGGTGATGAGAAGTATGTGTGTTGTATGTCAAATAGCGTTGTCAGAGAGTGAAGGATTTCAATGGGTAAAGTATATTGTGCAGAGTTGAGGGGAAATTTGTTGGAGAGTTGAGGTTTATATCGTTGGTATAGCCAGATTATTTCGGTTTCAAAAGATTGGGTACATGGAGTGATGTCAACAATATTATGATTAGCTTGGTTGTATTGCTTCCATAACCATTGCAATCGTGTAGTTGGTATGGTGGTAAGGTGGTATCCATTGTGTTCATATAGGTGAACTTTTTCATTTTGGACTATTATGGTGGGTGTGGAGATGTTAATATCGATTTCTGGATTACATTCTGTGGTAAAGATTGAGAGGAGTGGGATGTTTGTAGGTGGGTGGACATAACGTGTATCAGTGGTTTGTACTTGGGGATGGTGGGCCGCTACTTTATTAGCATAGTGGTTGAATTGTTGTTGTTGGAAGTAATGGATAAGGAGTGAGGTGTTGTGGTTAATAACAATTGTGTTATTCCATGGAAATAAATGGCGTTGTGGTTGCCATTTCGTATACTGTGTGTTGTTATTGAGTATCCATTGACAAAGAAATGTTTTGTCGTTTTTGACAATGTTATTTATATTGGTGTATTGTCGTGTGCGATGCTTTATTATCTGGAAAATAGTATATGTAGTAGGATTTTTAGTTACATATGAGGGGGGACGTGTAAGGTTGATGTTACTATGTATCAAGGGGGGGTTAGGGGTTGTTGTGGTTTGCATTGTATTATTGTTGTTTGTGACAATGTATGTGTGTTTTAGTGTACGTGGTGGATAATGGAGGGTGCATATCATAGGACATTGTTCGGTACATGTGGGTTGACAAAATAATTGTGTGGCAATGTGAAGGGCTGATTTGATTAGTTTTGTGGGGGTGTTATAGGAGAGTTTGAAGTCATTGTGGTCCATTAAGTGTGTACCATTAGGTAGAGTAATATGTTGGAGTTTTGTAATGTTATATGTATGAAGTTTTTGGAGTAATTTGTTTGATAGTGCGTTATTTAAGTTGGGTACTTGTTCGGTTTCAATGTTCCAAAGTTGTTCAAGTGGTGATGGTTTTAGTAAGAATTGTTCAAGAGTGCTACGAAGATGAATGCCCGCGTGGGTTTTTAGTAGGAATATAGTCCGGGTGATGGGAGAACGGATGCAATTTGATTTTTTGAGGGGTGTTAGGAGTTGAGAGCCCCCGTATTTAGCAAGAATAAATTTGAGAAGACCGTTATATATAATTCCAAGTTTTCCTGTGTCATTGAGTGCTTTAAGTAACTGGTCTCCTATGCATCGGAAGTATGCATTTTTTAGTGAGAAGGCATCCATTCCATATAAATTTATTGGAAGTTGGGTAATAATATTTGACATGCATTTGGGAAGACCACAAATGGTTTTATGGAGTGCGATGATTTTCTTGTCTAGTTTTTTGATAGTAGGCATAGAATATGGTACTGAGTAAAAGCTGTATGCTATGCCGGCTCTTATTACAGTATCAACCATATGGATTTTTTGTTTCATTGTACATGGGCATGCTATAAGGTCACTACATTGTTTGATTACTTTGGTAGTTGTGGTATGTATTTGTATTTTCCATTTTAGAGAAGCTACAAGCTGAATGCCTAGGTAGGGATATGGTTCGTTTTGATGTAGAGTGGGTATGAGTTGTCCACGGAAATTAATATTTGATGCTTGTAAATGGGCTTTGAATGTGGTTGAGTTCATTTTTGATTTGTTAGGGCTACCTGTTAGTGCGCACTTGGGTACTCCAAGGTCCATGCCGGTCCAGTGACAGAATCTGTCAAGTTTATGGAGTTGAATTTTTATGGATTGTATTTGAGAGGTTAGAACTGCTAGATCATTAGCATATGCAGCAGAATTAATTGTGGTGTTAGATGTTCGGAAAGTATAGCCGTTATCACCACGTTGCAACCATCTTAGTAATGGTTCGAGGAAAATAATGAAAAGATATGGACTTAGTGTATCCCCTTGGATAGTTCCCCGTTGAATGGAAATTGGACGGGTTTGTCCAAAGTATTTGCCTATATATGTAGTAGTTGATTTAGAGTATATATCACCAATAAGACCAACGGCATCTAAAGGATATCCTAAATCATGCATGATGGTAAGTAAGCGAGCATGATCTATAGATCCAAAAGCATTTTTGAAATCTATGTACAAAATGTAGATATCCTCATTTGTAAATTTGGCATCTTCGAGGGCGGAAATAATAGTTTGTAGTTGTCTGGCTGTACCTCTTTCTGCTCTAAAACCCTCCTGATTGTCGTGAAGAATGCGGTGTTTTTCACCGTAAGTGGATAAGATGGATGTTAATGTACTCGTAAAGAGTTTAAATATTGTATTTGCCACTGCAATTGGTCGGTGGTTAGAGAGGTTAGGCGGTGTCCTGATGGAAATTCTTCATCATGTAGATATTAATACCAATGTGGAGATGTATTGATTACAGCTAGCGGTTAGATGAGGTAAAAAGGTTTGGTCGTGGTGAGAACCACGGTTTGAGGATTTGGACAAGTGTTAGCATGTAGGTGCTGCACCGCTCTTGTCACTGCTCAGGGGGGTAGGTAGCGGGTTGACTGGTATTTTTCTTGCCTCACTAGCGAGCCAAGGCGTGGGCCGTCCAACCACTCGACGGGCTCGATCGGGTTCGAACCCGGACCGGTGGCGGCCACTGACCACGACATTTCCAGCCAACCAAGTCCACGACTTGGCGATCAGGTTATGCGAATCAACACCTTTATACGTCCGTACCATGAGCTATCTTACGATAAGTTTTTTTTTATTTAGTTATTTTTTATTTTACTTATCTTGTTGGTTGGAAGGTCTAAGTTTTTAGTCTTCCAATAAATAAAAGACTACGGGATTTTATGTGGTTGAAAGTGAAAAGGATAAGAAAGTAATGAAGTACCTTGTGGGGTACTTTGGATAGGGTGACATGGGCTGGAGTGCCCACGTCCACTTGAGGTGGAAAAGGTTAGGAGGAAGATTCCTTAGTGAGTGTGTGTGTGTGTGCGGGTGAGAGAGCAAGGGTTTGGAGCAGAACTTTGACTGTGTGTAACTCGTTGAGCTTGAATTGTATGGAATTGAAAATTTG
Organism: Bryoerythrophyllum caledonicum; assembly: GCA_963971425.1. Taxonomy (NCBI): domain Eukaryota; kingdom Viridiplantae; phylum Streptophyta; class Bryopsida; order Pottiales; family Pottiaceae; genus Bryoerythrophyllum; species Bryoerythrophyllum caledonicum. Next base: position 18,537,164 of record OZ020523.1, read on the forward strand.
TGATCTTGTTCCTTGTTTCAAGAGCTTTTCATACTCGTTTTAAATTTTGAATTCAGAGTTGTAAGAAAAAAGTTATTGAGGTTTTAATTCTGTGAAAACCCGAGGCCATCCATTAAGGGGCAGAGGTTTCGAGGAGCCACAACTTTTTCTGTAGTTCTCAATTTGATCTGATATTTTGAAAAACTGTGCATCTCTGTCTTAGCTTTCTAGAAAGATATTACAATTGAGATTTGGATTTGTGAGCAAGAAGTTATTGAGATCTGAATGAATAGGGGTAGGCAGAACTTTGATTGTTCATAACTTTTGGACAGTATTTTGGAATGATTTGAAATTTTCAAGAGTGTTAGTATATTAGATTAGCTTTCCATAGAGACAATAAAATCTGAATTTGAAGCTTTCAGCCGCCTGTGGCGTTCATTTTAAGCTCACAACTTAGATTGGAGCACTTATTGGAGGTTCTTTTCACATCTTGAAGACTTTGGAGTTGAAGGATGGAAGAATTGAAGACTTGAGGCTTGAAGAAAAGAGAAGATGGAGACAAGTGTGTTGTGGCTTGTGGTCTGATTTCTTTTTCTGTGATTCCAAGCCAGCTTTGGAGGCTAGTTGTATTTCAATTCTGTTCTTGTAAACTTTGTTGCGGCGAAGTGGGGTTAATTGCCCACACGGTCGTGTTTATGTCGTTCCCACCGGTGAGGCACGTTTGTTGGTCACCGTGGGTTTGAATTTTAGGAGCCAATCTTTCGGACGGTTTCAGCTTGTGGTCTAGCCGTCTCGTTTTACCCGTCCGAGGCCGTGGTTTCTTATCACCCACCTTTACCCTTAATCCTTTAGAGCCACCACAGGATAGGCCAACGGGGAGGAGTTTGAAGACTGAAGACTGAAGACTGAAGACCGAAGAATACAAGATTTGACAGAACTCCATAGCAGACTATACGAAGTCGCAGCCAGATACCTCGCGTATTCTCAAAGCGCACTCCTCTCTACCCGATAGTGACGCCGCCGAAATTAGGGTTCCAAAAATTAGGGTTTCCAGATCGCCGACAAAGTTTAGATAATTAAGGTTTTCAGATGTAGTATCTCATGTTTTCGAATTTAGTAATGACCCAATATTAAACCCTAAACTGAAGTTCACAGGATAAAACGCAAACAAAATTAAATTATAAATAGTTTAGAATGGTTGTGCACTTGAGTAGTTTAGAAAGGACGTGCTACTTTCCGCTTTGAACTTGCAATCACATAAAAACCAGTGAACAACATGATAGGATGAAGTAGAAATCTTGACCATCTAAAAACATCTAAAAACATGATATGTGGAGCTCACCTTTGGATGATCGTAAACAAAAAACTCACTATTATGAAATGGCTGCCTTATATGGATTTCTAAACTTTGTGGTTAACTACTCTACTTTTATACATATACCAAATATTACCTTCTTTTAAGAATATTACCTTGTGGTCAAACACTCTACTATTATACATATAAAGAATATCATTTTATAGTCAAACAATCTACTTTTATACATATAAATATTACCGTCTTTTTTCTTACAAAAAAAAATTGTTTAGTGTAAAAAGTACATTTTAACCCAAATCGAACATTTTTAGACATTTTGAGGAAGGGGGAAAAAAACTTGTTTTCTACATAAAAACTAGAGATCTTCAAAGTCTTTGCTATTATTTTTTTTTTCCACAATATGCGGTGAAAACCTTAGTATCAACCGTTTGGATTATCAAAGTATTCCATTTTTGTGTTAAAAAAAAGGTAAAACGTGAATTGGTAATTTTTCATTTGTTTTCAATTAGACATCAAAATTAGATGCTTTGCCACTTTTTAGTTGTGGTAGTTTTGGGGTGTTTCTTGATGGAAAAAGGCTTGGAAATTTAGGGGTTTGTTCCTTGAGGATACTTACGTTCATTGAAATTTTAATATGAAAATGTCCTTCATAACAACTTTTTGGAGGTGTTTAAATTATTGTATTTGGGTTGATGGTTTGAAAGTTAGTTCATACCTAATACTAGAACTTACAACTTTTGCTATTACTCTCTATTGCCATTAAGATTTTCCATACCCATAGAGGAAAAATAAGACTTTTAGAATGGACTAGAAAATAATTATTATATTTTGTGTGAATTTCTAATTGTATTTAGATCTAAATCTGAGTCAAATGTTTTCAGGAAAATGATTGGGAAAAACCATACCTTCTACAGTAAAAAAAGCTTACAAATCTTCAAAGCATTCCCTTCTACTGTTTTTGATATCTATTACTAAGAAATTTCTTCTTAATCGTTACAATTGTCATTCTAGAACATATTAACATTTTCAAAGTAATATATCACGATGTAGCAAATAATGAATCTGTATGCATTGCACATTTTTCTTGTAATACGCTTTTATTTTCTACCTCTTAAACTTGGTTATAAGGAACTAACAAAAACTATTAACAAAACAATAGAATATTTAGACTTTCTTTAGTGCAAAAATGAAAAACAAAGTGAAGTCAAATTCGATCCTATACCTTTAAAGTAGGGATGAGAATGAATCTTTTCCTCAACTTCAAACCTTGTAATCTTTTAAGCTGTACGGCCAACATTTATGTCCTTTTGATAATTACATTGATCAATGGATCATTGTTGAGATGTAATAATTAGGACATCAAATAAATGTTGTTGACTTCTGATTTATACTTTGGAGTAGGATCAACAATTAGTACCTATATTTAATGTAAAATTGTAAATGAATTTTAGGAGTTGATATACGAAGATTTTAGGTTGTTTTCATCATGTGTTATATAATGACACCAATGTGTTTGTTATAGTCAGGTCGTAAAGATTTTGGAACAAAAATAAGAGCATAAGTTTTGGCAACGAAGACTGATTGGTGATATCGTCATATAGAGCGACGTTGAACTCCGGTACCACGCCCTCTGATACTAACAATTAAAATCCAGGTCAAGGATACCTTCTTATACCGATATGATGGCCTTTTGGATGTATCATATGTATTGTGCTTTACATTGGATCACTTGAAATTACAATTTTGTCCAATTAGCTCTGCTTGTGAATCTTATAAATGATCAATCATTATATGTGAGAGTATAAATATATGTCTATCGGTGAGTAGTCTATTGGATGAATGATGCTTTTGAATTGGAAAAAAATATACAGGTTTTGACAATTTTTCCACTATTGTGTCTATGTTTGTCAAATAGTATCGATGGAAAGCAGAACATCCCAGATTCCTTTAGAACCTCCAAACATTCGCAGATCAAATATCCTTCCTAATAGTTTAGTGGGGGCTCGGTTGATACGAGCAGCACGGGCGCGCCAAATTCAAGAGAGATCGGCTGGGATAGGTGATTTCGAAGCGGGAAGGACTGTACAATTGCTCTCCAAAATAGGCATTGTCGTGGGTTTGGCAAAAAGGGAGCATGCCTTTGAAAGTGGAATGGTATTGCATGGATATAGAATGTTTCCATCTAAAGTGGCAGTGCGTATAATTCGGATCGACGATGCATTACATTGGAATGGAGAAGTTGTGGGAGAACGGCTTGGTTCATGTATGAACCTGATCATTTGTTGGAACCGGTCATTGCTTCGTGACTTGGCCACGACACCTAATTTTCCAAATGCCCATGATGAAGATAGATCTCATATTTCACCTACACAGACAATGGCCCCAGGATTTGATGTTCAAGGGCGATCTATCACCCCAGAATTTAATGAAAGATCTCTGTGGAGTAGCCAAGCTTCAAACCCCGTTGATGAGAGTTCACCATTTTCTCAATGCACCCCTTCTAATATTCAAGATTTGCCCCATGTGGAGGGATTTGCTCACGTTACAAGAGCGCACCAACCTTATTCTATGCAGAATAAAAGAAGGATAGTTTCAAGGAAGTCAAATGCGACAGGAATTGCAGCAAGTAAGGTATCTTTGGGAAGCGTGGAAAGGGCAATAGCACAGGGAGGATGCAAACAAAATTGTTTGAGGGACATTCCAGCTAGGCATATTTTAGACATGCGATATAATGCTTGGGCACCAGAATATTCAATCCGAAGTACATGGATAAGACAAATGTTGGTTTCTTTTTATACACGAACGGAAGGATTTCGTCGGGATAAATTTGAGACAAAGTTAGATGGCAAGCCTGTTTGCAATGCTTGCTATGTTCTTGGGGTTGGTTATTCGCAACGGCGTTTTAAGGAGTTGAAGAAAGATTGTTTAATATACGGTAGAGTGACGGCAATCCACGGCAACACACTATTGAATCCGATTAGAGAGAGCATTAGAATGTCTGCTGCGGAGGCTTGCTTCAAATCATTTGTGGAAGAAGTTGGATGTCCTCAACCTCATCGTTCTATTTGACGTAAAGATGACAACACAGTGGTGCCTCTTATTCTCCTTCCAATGAATACAATAAAATTTGACGTATTCAAGTACGTGAATGAAGAGGTGAAGAGAATATGCAATGGAGAAACTATTTCAATTAGCTCGTTCCATAGGATGTGGCGTTTGAGTTATCCCCATGTCCAGGTTCCACCATTCTCAAGGTTCTCAAAGTGTTATCATTGTTGGGAATATAAATGTGCTATGGAGGGAACAACCAATGCCGATCCAAGGATTAGGATCAAAGAATTGTTTATGTTGCATCTACGCATCTAGATGGAGGAACGTAGGCATTATTGGATATTCAAGAGGTCGTGTTATATCCACCCTGAGTTGTACATGTGCATCATTGTGGATGGCATGGACCAAAACATAACCATGGAACCAAGAATGCGTCAAACCGTAAAGAAAATTGAACACCGGTTTCTGAAGACCCATCTATGCGGGGCTCTAGTACATGGAATCGGTTTGTATTGCGACGTATGGTTTGGAGCTCACCACAAACATGACAGCAACCAGGTCGTGAGCACATTCTTATATGTGATTGGAGACGTGTTGCGGAGGAAGGGATTTTTGCCACCAACATTGCGCATCCAAGCAGATAATTGCACCCGTGAGAATAAAAACATCTATATGTTTGCTCTATGCGCATCCTTGGTTGGATTGGGATTTTTTCAAAAGGTGGAACTCTCTTTCTTTGTAGTGGGCCATACACATGAAGATATTGATCAACGCTTCAGTTGTATATCAAGTACTTTGAAGAGATCAGACGTGGAATCCTTAAAAGAAATGTTTAACCTTATAGAACGGGGAACGTCTCCTACGGAGGCATTTGTCATCGCACGGCTGTTAGAGAATGTGTGGGATTGGAAACAATTCATAACACCCCACCTACTAATAGGTCCGGATTCATTGATTGACATAACATTTCCACACCACATGCGATTCTATATAGATGATAGAAATGGGATCCACGAGGTTCGAGTGCAACACAAACATTACTGCAATGATGCTTGGGGACCGGAGATAGGGACAAAGACTTTGAGGTCGCTGCCAAGTAGAGATGAGCGACCAGCGTTCGCAAATGTGTTTGGAGCGGACGAACGGGAGCTAAAAGCGTTGGATGGCTTCATTGCCTATAAACAGAGGTGCATTGAAAGATTGCAACAGGTGGAAAGGAACCGTGATGCTGAAGTGGAGGCCGAGAAATTGAAACTGTATTTAGCCAAATTTCCACACAAAGACCGTAGCAACGAGCATCATTCTTTACTATTTTGGCCTTCAGATGTGTCCAATACTGCATCTGCGGAATGTGTTTCATTGGATGAAGTCAACGGCCCAGGCGACGAAAATCGCAAAGTAACTATCGTGGACCAAATTGTGGCTATACTTCCAAATGCAGACTCTCGAGGATATTTTGGCCCGCATAGAGGAAGACTATCGAATCAAGCAGTGTGTAGGGCGCAACGAACGGAACGCAACCATGTTCAAGAACAAATCGAACACGGAGCAGGGGATGAAATTAGTCACGATCTGTTTCCACCATTCAATCCATAAACAAATACTAATTGTAGACAATTTGTAGCCTTAAGTGTTGATAGAGCTGAGGTTGAAGGTGGTATATCATTCTATGTAGGAAAGGTGATTGAAGATGGGATAAACCAAAGGAGTCATAAGATGAAGGTTTGTTGGTATTGGCCCATCATGCAAAGAGAAAATGTTGACAGAACAGGGTCCACCGCACAACGATATGCAAATTGCATGGATGCATTCTGGGAGCCCACGTGTGAGAGCCATAGTTGGGTAGAAAAAGAGGCATGCATCTTTTCGTGGATAGACGAACCTGAAAGAACAGTGGCTGGCGCTTTCCGGAGGAGAAAGCGAAATATATTTGGATCGCAAGTTGAAAGCAAGATTCGGATTTTTCAATCGGCTAAGGCTCACATACTAGAATATATTGCAATGCGAACCGAAGCAATTGACGATGAGCGGTTGCAAGCAGCCTTGAATGATATGTAGTAAAGGAGGATACTACAATGAGTGTATGGTGTATGGTGATTGGCATGTAGGGTATATGCAAGAGTAGTCTACCACAAATGTTATGTAAGGCGTTTGGTAACAATTGACCAATAAATCCGAGAGGTTTTTCCCATTGCTTGATTACATTACCAAGTACAAGAATATATGTAATATGTTGATTTTCTTCTTCTTATGTATCATATTCCATGTGTAACATATTCAAATCAATTGCCATTCATTGCGCAGTGTTTTAGTTTACATAATTGCATATTTTGTATAGTTACTTGACAAGCTTCTTTCCAAAAACATACTACTGAGTATGAAACAAATATTTATCAAATTCTAACCAAGTTCCATATCAAATTTGTCAAAAATGCCAAAACAAACTTATTGAATTAACATTTTTGGTTATATTGAAAATTGTTCTCATATCCTAAATTTTATTTTTTTAAAAACAGGAAATCAAACAAAACTTAATTTGATCCGGCGCATTGGCCGCCGTTGTCACTAAGTGCACTTTGAAAAGGCCAAGTGCATAATTGCTTAATTGCGTGTTATTTACAAAACTCTCATACAACTATTGAAAGTGTACTCTTGTGAACTTTATACAAATCTCCTATGCTCCGCAATCCATCACCAATACCCAACTTGTGCAAAGACATTGCAACCCTATCTTCTACAGGCAGAGTTGGCCTAAAACGAGTATCTTCTTTCTTCAAATATGGCCCCAATCTCTCACACAAAAATATGAAAGTACCGAAATTGACTCCAGTCCAACTTCTAAAATCCTTCTCCGTCCATGAATCCAACAACAAACGGTCCACAAATCCAAACATCCGGGCTTGACTCCATATGCTCCTCTCTCTACAACCCAAATTTTCTTGAAGCAAGCTGAAAAAAGCAAACTTCTCTCATTCTCCTTGCAAGATCAAGGCTTGCATATTTGCAACATACTTTGCAAGCATGTACAAACACATGTATAATCCTAAAACCAAGACAAGACTCCTTCTCCTCTCCTCCATTGAAACCATCGTTGCGGCAATTTTAGGGGAAGAGAAGAGAAGAAGAAACTCAAGGCTAAAGAAGAGAAGGGAAGAAGGAGAAGGAGAAGGAAGAGAAGAAAGAGAGATGGTAAAACATGACAAAATTCTCGAAAACTGCCATTTTCAGGCATTCATTAAAGAAAGCAGCACGCCCACTTTTTAGTACATGGTCATTCCTCCCGGTCCAAGTTCGGTTTACACTTAGTGAGAGGCCCAAGGGCTTTAAAAATTAAATTTTTCTAAAGTGTGACCATGGAAGTGTGACCATGAAGTGTGACCATGGAATTAATCCATTTTCCTTGGTCACGGCTCTTGGTCAGTGTAAACCACCCCTTAGAGATGGCAATTTTTGGAGCAGGCAAAGTGATTGATTGATTGCAGCGGAATCATGGAACAATCAACTGAACTTTTGCCATCAATAGAGTTATCCTAAAAGGATTAAAAACAAGGGGCCGAGAACTTGTTCACCTATATGAAAGACACAATATTTTCATGTATGACTGGGGTTCACATATGTGAACACAATCGACTTTCACATATGGAATGCAACTTTTAGACATGGAACACATTCAACAATATGCGAATATTGCGACCTTCGCATATGTGATCGCATTCTGGGCCCCTTGTAATAGGGGTTAGCCAACCATAATTGCAAGCTTGGTTGTGAGTTGCAAACACAAGGTGAATTTTACTTCGTAAAGAACTTCCAAGTTCCTTTACAGAAGTGTGCAAAACGCTTAAAACACTATGTAGTCTTACCAAGTAGGAACCATCTAGCACCAAAACATCAATAGCCAAAACTTCTAGCTACTTTCTAAGACTCTAATGTTCTAAAGAAAGAAATAACTTGAGACCTTTCAAATTTACTATGTGTAGGCATGCATTTGGATCATTCATACAAAATTCAAGGCAAAAGAATATCAATAATAAGCTTTGGGAATATGAAACTTATAATATATTTTTTGGATTACTATTCCATCCACTACAAGTACTTTGGTTTTTGAACTTGAAACGCTTATATTCATAGATGGTTTACTTATGTGTTGTTTGATGAACATATTGTTCCATTTGATGCAACAAGGTAGAATGCCCTTAAAACATATTTTTAACTAAATGTGGAAAGAAAAAGTCGAAGAATAATGGTCGGTGGTCCGCCAAGAGCTAATGAAGTATCTTATCAACAATCTTCTGAAGAGAATAACTCACTCATATACTATCAAAATTGGGCATATGAGGTGTTTTTTTGACATTTACGGAAAATTCAGATGTCAAAAAACACCTTATATGTTTCATTTGGACAAAAATTGAGTGACTTCTGGCCATTTGAAAGTTGCAAATGAGGATGAGCATTGATTGGCCACCGATAAGAATTCAGAGGTTTCATTTGTTCACAAATGATCTTTTTCCCTATATTTTGTTAAATACCCGTTTTAACCTCTAAAGGAGTGTGACTACTTTACTTCACAACCACTCCAAATATGCCCTTCTAAGAGGAGATGTGAAGAAAACCATTCAAACATTTTTTAAACTAATTTCAATTGTAGGCTATTTCAATTAACTACTACCAAATCTCGTAAAGTTTGACCACGTTCTTTAAAAGATAAATGCATTTGAAGTGAGCAATGAGTTTTTCTTCCCTATGCGGACGGAGTCAACGTGCTTTAAATCAAAGTATTGGCATACTTTTCTAGTATACATTGGAATTTTTTTATAGAACAATGTTCTACCTTGTGTTAGATTATATCATGCCAAAAATCACAAGGAATTGATGAATATAGGATAACAAGTAAAGTCTTGCAATGACTAGGAGTGCTGAACGCAACCAATATCTAAGCATAACAATTTTATAAGTTAATTTAAAAAAAAACTTTGGATCTAAAGTTTGAAATGCCGTTATTTTTTTCCATAAATTCAAAATATAAGATAAAATACCCCGTGAAGCTTATCAAAATTTCAATTTTCAATGAAAATTTTAAAAATAAGTATTCAAAATGGGATTTTCACGAACCTGGGCAAATCTCATTTGTCCACCCAACGGACACTCAGTCTTTTGGAGTTAGACCACCACATCATTGGATTGTTTTCTTATTTTGTAACCATATCTGTGTGGAATTTTTTTTGGTTGGTTTGTTTGTTTGTTATTTTTGGTTTTGTGGACAATTTGTTTCCACGGTTACAATATTTTTTGTGATTTAATTTTCAATATTAAAAGCACTACAATATTTGAAAATAACTAGTGCTTTCTGAATCTTTTGTCATAGCAGGTTCCCCCATTATTCAACAACATGATAAAAACTCAATTTATAATAATACAAGTTTTGGTACCCGTCGTTCCGACCGAGGAAGGTTTTTTATTAGTGCTCTTCAAAATAAAATTTGTTTCATTCATCCCAGCTATACGTCCCACCCGGAGCCATGTAGTATTTTCCACTTACTACCAAACAAAAGTTCCAAACACGTCACATGGGAATAGTCTCTGGAGCCATTTGATATCAACTCCACATCACTATACTTCACCATGGTGATAGAATATCTAGAGCAATTAATCTTTCTTATCTGCTGCCAAACAATATTAGATCCTAGAACTCACGTAGGAATAGTATATTTGGAGCCATCATTTGCTACCAAACAGAAGCTCCACATTAAGGACCCAATCAAAAGCTAGCTTCAAAGAACTACATAAATCTAAGCTCCAACCTCTAGTTCCACCTCTGACCTACAAGATAGAGGTGCCCATTCGACAAATTTGCACTCTCCTTACCAAAGCAATAGGTAGTACGGAAAAAAACATACCGACAAAATAATTCATGTCTAGTATCCATCGGTGATCGTCAACTTGGTTGAAAGTGGTGATGCCCAACAGAAAGCTCCGGTTGGGAAAGAGAACGCCAAACATCCTCGCCAACGTCTCTATGAGATTATAAGCCCACTCTCCACTAAAGTCCTTCAAAGTCAGGTGCTCCTGCAAACAACCAAACGTGATGCACAGAACATAATATCAATCAGTGATAGCATTGACAAACAGTACTACATACACAACCAAATAAAAGCTCCACATCAGGAATCCAATCAACTCATTCCCCTCAATTCCAACTTCTATTTGACCTAATCAATTCCTTCCAAAAAAAAAGAGGGTTGTATGGCAATGTGCCAGTTACAATTCCGCTTTTGCTTTACAGTTTCGTTGACTACTGTTGTGTGTGCTTTCTCCGCCTGTCCGTGTGCTTTGGGATATGTCGGCTGCCGGTTCTCTCCTTATGAGCTGAGTTGTAAGAGGTGATCGCAGACATGGAATTGCGAAATTGGAAAACTTCAGGTTTCACTTCATCAAGCAAATATAGAAACGCATGAATACATAATCAAGTATCAGTACCCAATCCTCATGGAAACAAACATTGATCACACAATGCTGAAGGAGAATCAAAGTATGAAGAAGTATGCAACTTCTTCATACTCTTGTTTGATCACCCTACCCTATAGCCCTCCCAATTCCACGCATTAGAAACATTAAAAACTTGTGAGAGAACTTCGTAAAACTTGCCGCATAACCCTAAAGATTAAAGTCTCGCAAAAGTGCACAAATTTTTATATCTGACCTTGATCTCCTCCTCGTCGTTGATTGCTGCAAGAGTCAAGAGATTCGAGATGACCAACTGCACCACCTGCCGATGCAAAGAAACAAAAAACCCAACTCAGTGAATTTCTCCAGGGACAACTACACAACATTTGCAGTACCGAAAAGATGAAGTGTGAGAGAAAAGATGAAGTGTGAGAGAAAAGACACAACAACTCTGCCATGCTACACACCTCACAGCAGAAAATTTTCAAGCTCCACTTTCAATTCCTCCAAAAATGTTCTTACACTGAAAACACCCTTAGGGATTCAGGAATGCTTCTGTTTGGGCGGGCCAACATGCAAAGGATGAAACAACTTCCACCAGAAATGACCAATTTGCACTAAACCCAAATGGTATACCTACTCGGTTGCGATCGGCATCAAAGCTTCTCAAAAAAACAGGAGGACTGACGAAATGGAACTCGTATCTACATCCTACATACAATCTCGCCTTTTCTCTGGGCCTGACTGCGTGATCACGGCGGGCATGATGGGAGGCATGCCCTTCTTGGCGGCCCGGATGGCGCCGCTTCCAGTCGCAGCTCGCACGCCCACTCATCTCGTGGCCACCAGTGGAACGGGGCTCTTATAGCAAACCCTGAAATTTCAGAGTTGATCATGAAAAACTTCCCGCAGCCCTTCCACTCCAAAGTTTATCAGAAGCACACTAACCAAAAACCCTGGCAGTCGCATTGAATTGCAACCTACACTCCTCCACTGCTATCACTCCAATATTGATGATCTCTCTACAATGCAGCATGATGTTGCGTGAAATGCAAGTAAAGGGAACAATCCCATACATACCCGGAGCTCAGTCGGAGTTTTCCTCTTCCCTAGAGACGACGCCATCCCCTCGGTCGCATCAAACGGTTTGACAACCCTAAACCACGACGACAACATCTCGACCACCTGAAAAAACCCCCTCAAATTCCTTTTAATACCTCACACCGCCCTCCACTGCATGATCCACGCCGCAACGTAGTACCCGAGGATGGCCAGGACGAAGGAGCAAAACGGTTTACTTCTTGGTCTTCTTGGTCTGCTGGTGTTGGTCTTCTTGGTCTGCTGGTGTTGGTCTTCTTAGTCTTCTTGGTTTGATAGTAGCGGCAGACGGACACTGACGCATGTTATAGTAGTAGATACAATGAATACTTACCATAGACTATTATACACACAATGTGCAAAATGAATTTGGTCTAAAACTTTGATTGAAATTTGTCTGTGAGAGACTCTCCAATGTTTTGTGAATGTTGATTCTTCTAATGACATATAAAACTTCTGTTCTAATCAGTATCAGCTTTGGAACATCTTTGTGTACAATCAATTGGACAAAAGATGAAAATCTAATAAGAATTCATGCATAAGTGTGTACTTCACATGTTGTATGTCAATGGAAAGCTATCAACATAATGCACCTCTAAACCTTGTTCATTAACCCTTAAAGGTATGTGGGAGACCATATATACAGTCATGTATTTTACTCCTAGAGTACAAAAAATAAATTAATATTGAGCAATACTTACATTTTTGAATTGAGAATTCTTCAACTAACATATGTCACTTGGAGGTCATTTCAATATTTGAACCTTTAAATCATGTTCAAATACAACACCATATATGTAGACTACATGACTATTTTGCAACTTCTGAAACATGTAGTAGGTGCAATAACGATCTAAATGCCATGTGTCACTAGATCGGGCTCAATGCAAATACAAGCGTTTGTAACTATTGTATATATCAATTTTTGGACCTGGGTACGTCAAATATACAAAATTCATCATGTTGCAATCCAACTCTGGCTTCTCAGACCTTTAATATCTAAAGGCCCGTTGAATCCTAGGGGGACGTTTTATTGTTTTGGACAGGTTCTTAAAATTAGAAAAAAATCATTTCTTTTTGTAAATTTAAAACTAGATTTTCCTTGATAATATCTTTGTGAATTTTATTTATTTATTTTTGGATGCATCAAAGTCAAATTGGAGACTCTAGGGGGCTCCAAATGTTTTGCCAGAAGTTTCTATTGACATTGAGGTTTTTCATGCATATAGAGAATGATACCTTCTTTGAAAATGTCAAAAAAAATTCTTGTCTTTAGTGTAAATTTTTTTTTAACCCAGTCAAACATTTTCATACATTATCATGCAAGGTACCAAAAAACTTATTCTTTTCTACGAAAAACCCAGATCTTCATATTTTTCACTTTTTGTTTTTTTGACGACAACATGTGGTGAAAACCTTCTTATTGACTGTTTGGATCCTCATTTTAAAACATATTAATTTCACACCAAAATAAAATGTGAACTGGCAATTTTTAAACCTGTACTTCTTGCACACTTGTTTTGAATATGCTACATCCTTTCTCTACCTCAAAAAATTGGTGTATAAGGAATTAACACCATGCTTAACACAATGGTAAAAGATTTAGACCTTATGTAGCGTAAAAATTTGACACCAAGTGAAGTCAAAGCCTATTGATTCACTCAATGCACGGAAGAAAACGAACCATTTTCTTGACTTCAAACGCTATAATCTTCATATCCGTGCAGTGGATTGTAGCCAAAACTTTTACATTGAGTTTACATGGAAGTCTTTTTCAAGATCTTATGGTCAAATGTCCAAATTTGTACTTCAAACTTAGATTTGCTTGCCAATTGTTGATAGTGGTAGTTTTAGAGTGTTTCTTGAGGGAAAATGCCTTGGGCTCTTAAGGGTTAAGGATTAATCCCTAAATTTCCAAGAGTCCCCTCGGGGGACCCTAGAAGGTTTGGGCAGGTTCCTGTGGTGTCAATTCATAACATTTTTCTTTGAAATTTTTACTGAAGATGGACATCTCTAAAAGCTTTGTGTGAGTCCAATTTCTTCTTCAATCCAACATTTAATGAAAAAGTTATAGGGTTTTGAAGTTCAAATGGGGAGAGCGGGCATGTCGAGCAACTCCAAAAACTTTTGCTAGGACACTCTATTGAATGTGAGATATTCTATACTCGCTAATAATATTATTTCCTTTCATATTGTCAAAAAAATCTCTTGTCTTTAGTGCAAAAAAACATATAAATCCAAGTCAAACATTTTCACACATTGTCAGTGTTTGTCGGGCAAGGTACCAAAAAACTTCTTCTTTTTTCACATAAAACTTTGAGATCATCATATTTTTTAATTTTTAATTTTTCCGCACCATTATGTGGTGTAAACCTTTTTATTGACCATTTTAATTCTCATTCTAAAACATACTAAGTTTGCAAAAAAATATAACGCAAATTGACAATTTTGAACCTCCACTAATTGCACAATATTTTTTATATGCTACACCCTTCTCTACCTCTAAAAAATGGAGTTACAAGGAAAAATATCATGCTTAACATGATGGAAATGGATTTAGACCTTGTGTAGTGCAAAAATTGGACACTAAGTGAAGTCAAAGTCTACTGATCTACTAAAAGCAAGGAAGAAAATGGACCCTTTACTCTACTTCAAACACTATAATCTTTCAATCCGTGCGATCAAACTTTAAGAAATTGTTTAGATAAGTTACTCAATAAGTCTTAATTGAGATTCTACGGTTAAAACAAGAAGTAAAAGTTTTTTGTTTCGCCCTTACTCTTTGCACTAAAACGGGCTATTTTGAAGTGTTTGGTGTAAAATTGTCAAAGAAATTTAGGGGTGAAACTTAGAGATCTTTTTATTTTTTCCACAACATTATGTGGTGTGAACCTTTGCATTGACCATTGTAAGATCATGTCAATTGATAAAGTTACCCTCCAAAATCCACACATTTCACAACGAGTGTACATTGAATTTGAACACTAGAATCTATTACATCAACCACTGAATGTTGTGCAAATTTGTCTTAAAAATTAGGACTACAGGTTGAACACTAAAATTAGAAACTCTATTTCCATGAGAAGCACCTCAAAGTGAAAATCATTGCCATCAACGCAAAGGACAAAATCAAAGTAAGGAAAAAATCTCCGCTTCAGGTTCGATGCCATCTGCAAGTTCGTAGACCCCAAATTCCCACAACAAAGCCGGTGACCCGGAGAGATGCGATCTGCCACATTCGCATCACTGTTCACGTCCAACGGCGAACTACAAACCAAGCGGAGCCTGCAACGATGCTGTCCATTATCAACCTGCATAGATGCCGTAATTAGCCGAGCATAAGAGAAGCCTCTCGAGCTGCATTTCGTTACAAGTCATCGATTCCAGATCGCGTCGCTCGATTGCTGCGAATCGGATCACAATATTGGACTGCTACGCTTGCCCCGGGATCCCTCCCGTGGCCCGCGTAGCAGTCCGGGCAGCTGGAGTTCGAAAATCGCCCCTGCGATACCCCGCCCACGTACCCTCCCTAGGTACCTCAATGCATACACGCAATATCCACCCTGAACCGCAACCTTAAGTCAGGTGTAGCAAGCACGAGCTGAATTTGGGGAAGGATGGAGGGAACAATGCCTCAATGCAGCACGACCCTGTACAAGCACGCAATATCCACCCTTAACCGCAACCTTAAGTCAAGTGTAGCGAGCACGAGCAAAATTTGGGGAAGGAGGGAGGGAACAAAGCCTCAATGCAGCACGACCCTGTACAAGCACGCAATATCCACCCTGAACCGCAACCTTAAGTCAGGTGTAGCGAGTACGAGCAGAATTTGGGGAAGGAGGGAGGGAACAAAGCCTCAATGCAGCACGACCGTGTACAAGCACGCAATATCCACCCTGAACCGCAACCTTAAGTCAAGTGTAGCGAGCACGAGCATAATTTGGGGAAGGATGGAGGGAACGATGCCTCAATGCAGCACGACCCTGTACAAGCGCTTCACACCTTGAATAGCTGCTTCACTTCCGACGTGGCAACAAGACCACACAACACGGAACAGAGCCAATGTCTAAAATTTTGGCTCTTTTGTTCTTAGAGAGGGCTCTGAAAGGGTGGCTAATGTAGCGTGAGGCCAAACTTAGCGAGCTCTTAAATGTTCAGGGTTTCTTTACGGACGGGTTGGGGCAGGGTTTAGTTCTAACCCTGAAAAGTTGAGTGCCAGGGGGCTTATCCAGGGGATGCATTCAGGATGCTCTCATTTCACAGTGCAGCTCACACGGCTGTTGATCATTGTTGGGAATAGGTTTCTTGCACAAGGGAGGGCTCCTTGTAAGAGATCACAGTTTCCGCTGCTCGTCTCGAACGCCGTCCATCTGGAGACACTTTCGTCGAGGTTTGAGATTGAGACTGCTCTGGTTTTGTGTTCCTGAAGGGAGAAGAAACCTGAGCTCTACTGGTAGAAGATTTTGACGCTTGGAGAGCATCAGCGTTACGAATTGGGGTCGTATTTCCAGGCCTGAGTTCCAGAAAACGCCTCTCAGGCGATCCTCATCATGCATCGTGAATATTGTGGTAATATGAGCATATTTGGGAGGAACATACGATTCCCCTCAACTACGTATTTTCTAGAAACAAAAGTGAAGTCTGGCCTATTCGTCAACAATATTTCCAATGGGAGTGTGATCCTTCAGTGTAGGGTGTGCTGCACAGAGCTTGTGGTGTGAGATCAAACGTCTTTTTTTTTCGTTCATTGGTTTTATTTGCTTCGCTTCTTTTATCATCTGCTACAGTTCCAACCGCAGCTGCCGGTCCCACACGACATGGACCTAGGGCACAAGCAATACTCCACCAGCCTCGTCAAGGAAGCTTGATGGGTGGAAGTTGGTGAATCTGACCATCTTTGTTGATCGACTGCTTCAACGCATTTGGCACGCAGCGTGCTCCTCTGCAAACAAAATCTCCTGCACTGCCACCAGCGAGCTCGGCGGATACTCCACGTCGTGGAGTCAAACAAATTCTCCTGCAGCGCCACCAGCGAGCTCGGCGGACAGTCCACGTCGTGGAGAGAAACAAAGTCTCATGCAGCGCCACTAGCGGATCCTCCACGTCGTGGATGCGTGGGAGGACCGAACGGTGGAGGCCCTAACATGCATTTCAACACAAGCTCTGCGTGGACGGCCTTCGAGGCCGGCAGCGGAAACTGTAATCCCTTACAAGGAGCCCTCCCTCGAGCAAGATACCCTATTCCCAACGCGCGGAGCTAGGTTGAGGGCGCCTGGCTGCGGCGATCTCCAGTGCGGCGGTGCAAATCTAGGTGCGCGAGGAGGACGGAGACCCACGACGACGCGCGTTTAGGTCTGGTGGGAAACCCAGGGCGGGTACGTGGGCGGGGTATCGCCCATGGGCGATTTCTGAACTTGAGCTGCCCGGACGGCTGCGCGGCCCGCGCGAGGGATCCCGTGGCAAGAATAGCAGTCCAATATTGCGATCCCTGCAAATTAAGCCGAAGTTGACGTCCAGCGCAAACGACAACGTTGAGCATCGTTCAGAAGGGTGTTGACCAGCGCCGATGGGAAACACGGTGCGTACATACTTGCACATACCTGGCTGGTATACCGGGAAATGCCCGGCCCTGAGGCTGTTTTTTAACTGAGGGAGCGAACAGATTTCGTCATGTCAAGCAGGTTGGTGAGGAAGGAGAGTCTTCATTCTTTGGTATCTTCGCTGGATGCCAATACGAAGGGTCATTGGCTGCTGGATGGAATCCAACGGTTGGTTGAGGAAGCTTTTTCAATACCCCTAGTCTTCGTGCATTGGATCCTATGGGAATTCCGTCACCCTACATGATACTGTGTCTTGCGCCTGTACTTTTGTGGAGCTTTTCTACCTGTCAGTTTCCAAGAGCTTGCATTTCTCAGAAATTCCAGCGATCATGGCTGGAGGAATCTCGGTTGTGCAACTTGAATGCAGTCTTGAGCATCTGATTTGGTGAAGTCCTGGTTAGGAGTCAGGACTGGCTGCTATCCGGATTACAAACAGCACCCACTGACCAATCCCATCGTGTATGCTAAACTCGTTCCTGGCAGTTCGTGAGAATGGCATTGCAGAGTGTTCGTGGCAATGCCACTCGGTTCGGGGGCGCTGGGGCACTGACACTACGGCAACTTGAATGGGCCGACTTTGCAACCGCGCTCTCAGCGCTGCTTGCTGCGGTGCTGGTGTGGGTCTACCTCCAAGCTCTGGCTCAGAAGCGGAAGGGTAGTACGCTCCCGCCGGGGCCGAAACCATGGCCCATTTTGGGGAACTTGCTCGCCTTGGCGGATGGGATGCCTCATCATGCTCTGCACAAGCTGGCTTCCAAATATGGAGGCTTAATGTACCTCCGCTTGGGTATGTCTGTTATCCGTGTCAGTTTCTAGGTTGCAAGTTGATAGATAGATGTGTTTTGGAGTTGTTCACGATTCTGGCAGTGGGAAGCCCTCTGTAAACATGAATGTTAGGCGTATTCTGAAACTTAGAATCTCCTTTTGACAAGCATGGATTTGTTTTTCTCCATTGGTTGGCCTGAAGGAGCAAGGTTTGTCTCTCGTAAGCAACATTTTGGAGATGACTGTTCTCATTGTTATCTCGGGTGATGAAGAACCTGGGGATCTATTCAAACTTTGTGCCTTTTGTGTTTTCTGTGACCAGGGTCGGTGCCATGTGTGATAATTTCTACGGCAGCAGCGGCCAAGGAGGTGTTCCAAACGAACGACGTGAGCTTCTCCTCCAGACCTAAGGGGCTCTACTTTGAAATCCTTTCCGAGTACAAGACGCTCGTGTTGACTCCGTATGGACCATACTGGCGCCAGCTGCGGAAATTTAGCAGCAGCGAACTGTTCTCCGCAAAGCGCCATGCGTCCTATCGAGGTGTCCGTGAGGAAGAGCTTCGTAACATGATGGCAATCCTTCTGGAGACTTCGCAGAAGGGCGAGCCTGTGAATGTGAAGAGCTGGTTGTACGAGGTCTCTGCCAATGTCATGACCCGGATGATGATCAACAAAAGGTAAATATGTTCTCTTTCAGGCCATTGCAGAGGAAATGAAGATATTCATTACTTTGGCAGTTTTATGCTTGCTAAGATGAAAGTTTAGGTACGAAATAGGTTCATGTACATGTTCACGTTTAGACAGGACTTCCGAAAGTTACAAGGAACTACCAAAATAGTGAATAAATCCATCAGAAGCTCTTGAAACAAGCTTCCTGCCCATGCTAGTTTCTTCCGTATTTGCTAATATGCTATTGGTTTTTTGGGACCTGCAGGTACTTTGGGAAGGGGGGTGCAAGCCGGGAAGAGAAGGCGGACTTCGAGCGGTTGATTGAAGCCATGACAAGGGTGGATTTTGCTGCGGTTATCAGCGACTTCATCCCGAACCTGACGTTCCTCACAAAGCTGCAGGGCTACAACAGGATCTTCAAGGGAATCCGCGACGATGCCATCAGAATCGGAGGCAAGATGCTGGAGGTGGAGAAGCACAGAGAGCGCGCGAGTGAGAGGAAATCACTTCGTAGCAACGGTGACCAAGATGAGTATGTGCCTGACTTTGTGGACATGCTGTCCGAGGAGCCCCTGGATGGTGGAAAGCCTCTGCCTGATGACCAACTGACCCTAGTCCTCCTGGTAAGAAATCAACAGCATGTGCATTGGAGATATTCATTATGTTGGCAGGATATAATGAAAAACTATATGAATTGAGATATATATATATATTCTATATATTTCCAACCAAAAACTATTGAATTGAGATTTCCGAACGTGGCGAGCTGAGGATTTGGCTGCTTGAGTTTTGCTTGAGGTCGCTGTGATTAACAAAAAGCCTTCACTGTAGAAAATTTATTGCTATAGATTTGTTGAGCCCATTGTCAGAATGTGAAGAAAGTCTTGATCAACCTCTCCATTCTCGCTACGGTCTAACCTCCAATCTCTACGTCTGTGAAGTATGCTCCCCCTTGAAGCAGAGCATGTGTAGATGTTGTAATATCACACTGACAATATGGGAGCCCTACTTCCTTGTATCAGGAACTGTATAACGCCGGAACAGAGTCTGGTTCCACAACAGTGGAGTGGGCGATGGCCGAGCTCATCCAGAAGCCCGAGCTGATCAAGCAAGCGCAAGCCGAGCTGGACGCGGTGGTCGGCAACGACCGCATTGTGCAGGAATCCGACCTGGCCAGCCTCCCATTCCTGCAAGCCGTTGTGAAAGAAACCTTCCGGTTGCACCCTCCGGCGCCTCTGGCTCCTCCCAGAGAGTCCTTCCAGCAGGCGCAGGCCTACGGCTACCAGATCCCGGCCGGCACACGACTGATGCTCAACCTGTTCGCCATCCACCGCGACCCAGCAGTGTACGAAAACCCGTACGAGTTTGTCCCAAGCCGGTTCGTCGCTCGCCCTGAAGTGAACCATTTGTCCGGGTTCGACTCGTATGAGCTGATGCCGTTCGGAGTGGGCCGGCGGATGTGCCCCGGGTACAACCTGGGCAACACTCTGGTCTCGATGATGCTTGCGAACCTGCTGCATAGCTACGACTGGTCGCTTCCCGAGGGCCAAAGTGTGGAGTCCTTCGACATGACGGAGTCGTTCGGGATCACGGTATGCAGGAAACAGCCCCTCAAGTTGATGGCGAAGCCCCGAAATCACGTCGTGTCCTTTTGAGGAGTTTAGTCGTAGTTGAGGGGTATCACACTTCCGCGGTCAAACAGCAATGTGTACATTATGGTACGGATATCTAGTAGGTATGCCAAAGCAGCAATAATGGGGGACTTGTTTAGAGAACTGAATACTTTGCTCATGGCTTCTTCTAACTATGACTCTATCTTCTGGTCCACTTACAAACTTTTAATCAAAAGCGCCACACCTCCGAAGGTGAGAGAGTAGTCGGACGGAAGCATCATAAGGAATTCTCCTTGGTTTGTGGTCCATGCAATCAGACGTGATTGCATACAATCAGACGTGATTCTTGGGCAATAATGCAATGTTCCTTTCTCCCCTCGCAATATTATATTCTAACAGTATTTATTCCATAAATAACAGAGTAAGTTCTTGTCAGGACCATCAGCTGAGAAAAGATCTGTCGATCTGAAAAGCAAGGTGCCGTGCCCCATTCAGAAGCTTCAAGCACATGACTCTGCTCAAATCACGACCACCCGCGTTGACATCTCAAGACAAGCGCTCGAATATCCAAGTCTATGAGAGTTGTGAAGAACATGAACGCAACTATATTACACCCTTCGAATGCAAATACGGGACCTCTCCATGCATTACAGGGTTACGGACAAGTTTGATGCTGCTAATGTTGTCACAAAAGATAGGGGTGGGAGAAGGGCTACTAATTTTTAGCTCATCTATGAGACGTCAAAAGTAGGTGGTGTTGCGAGCTGCTTATGAAAGAACATGATATTTAGCCTTAGTTGAAGATAAAGCAAGGGTGGGTTGTAGTTTACTCGTCCAAGAAATTGGAGAAGAGCCAGTTTATGTAAAATGCCAAAGGTTGATCTTCGTGAATCTAATTCCCCCGCCCATTCCGCATCTGTGAAGACTGATAATCCTCTAGTATCATTGGCAAGGTAAAAAATGCCATAGTCATGTGTCCCTTTTAGATAGTAGAGAATGTTCTTTGCGGCAATCAAGTATGCTTGTTGAGGATTGATCATATAGCGAGAGACGCAACTGACTGCATATTCTATATCTCAACGGCTTATAGTAGTATAGAGTAGTCCACCTACAAGACTCTGGTAGGCAAGTTTGTCTATGGGATTTGTCTTTGTGTCTTTCAATATTTTGATCTTGGAGTTCATGGGTGTGGAGAGGGGGTTGCAATCTTGCATTCCAAACTGCTCAAGTAGGCGTTCAATACAGCTTCGTTGGTGAAAGTAAATTCCATCATTTGTGTAGAGTAGTTCAACACCAATATATAGTTGTGTGTCTCCGAGATGTGTGATTTTGCACCGTCTTGTCAATTGTGCGTCAAGATCGGCAATGTTTTCATGGTCATCTCCTATTAGGATAACATCATCAACATATAGGAGAAGTAAGGTGTATTTCCCATCACAAACAGAGAAACAATGGCTAGGTTCTTCTTTACTCTTTATAAGTCCTTGTTGTTGAAGATAGGCGTTAATTTCACGACACCAAGCTCGAGGGGCTTGTCGGAGGTCATATAGTGCTCATTGGAGTTTACACACCTTGCCACTGTTTTCAAATCGGGGGAATGGTCATGTAGACTTCCTTGTCAATTTTTCCATTCAGAAAGGCACTCTCGACATCAAGGTGGTCTATTTTCCATTTTGCCGTGCGGAAAGTACAACTACGCTACGAATAGTGGACCAACGAACCACAAGGGCAAAGGTTTCAAAGAAATTGATACCCTCTTCTTGTTCAAATCCTCGAGCCACAAGCCTAGCCTTAAGTTTTTCAATTTTGCCGCTAGGTCCAGGTTTGGTTTTAAATATCCATTTTGTAGATATTGGACGTTTGCTACGAGGTAGGTCTACAAATTTCCTTGTGTCATTTTCCTTGATTGAATCAACCTCTTGTTGGATAGCGTCTCTCCAACCGGAGTGTTTGATGGCTTCGGTGTAGTTGCAAGGTTCCATAAATGTCTCCATTTGTGCAAAGAAGAGATAGTTGTCTTTGAACCTCGTACTGGGATGCCGTTCACGAAGTGGATATCTTTGTGGTTGATCAACCGGAGCTGCCTCAAAAGGTCATGGTGGGGCCTCTTCAATGACTAATGAATCTTGCATAGGTGGATGATCTGTAGGGTCACCTGAGGTTGAGTCTAAGAATGATGAGGATTTGGAAAAAAGTTCAATATCTTCAAGAGAATTGACCTTAGATGGGATAACATTAAGTCCTATTTGATTGTCATCAAATACAACATCTCTGCTACGATGGATGTATTTGGTTTGAGGATCAAAGAGCTTGTAACCTTTGCTTTGACTGTTGTAGTCTAAGAGAATGCATGGAAATGTTTTGCTATCAAGTTTGGATCTTCTAGAACATATGCCAGAGATCCAAATACCTTACTAAAAGACCTTACAAACACATTGTGGTGCAGTTTCAGGTTTGCAATTAACTCACTTTGATTTACTATTTGGAACCTTTGCAAAGAAGGTGAGTCGCATTCAACACAATAGACAAAAAATGTTCTCTTTCTTCATTTTCAATGAGTCAAATGCAACATATCGTAAGTCACAAGCCATAGGTATGCTAGCCGTGAATGAAGTGCCTACCTCAAAATGAGAAGATGGTTTATGTTTGGTTTCATTGCCATGACTTCATTTAAGTTCAAATAACATACTAAAACACGCAATTAAGCAATTATGCACTTAGCCAAGTGCACTGGTTGTTGGTAGAAAGCCGCAAGTTATTTGCTCATAACTTTTTAAAAAATCAAAATTTGGCAAAAATTTAGTATGTTTTTTGTCAAAAAAATTAGGTGTTTGTCGTGTCATACATTGGCATCTTCATGTTTATATCAATTATATATTTTTACATTCGCTACCTTTTTTTAGAAAATATATGATTTCTAATCTAGTATGCAAATCCTGCTACAAAATTATAATCATGTGCCCAAAGAGATTATAAATTTGTTATGAGTTATTATAGGATTTTAGAGTACTGCACTACAAATACAATGTGTAAGAGATACAAAAATATATATCCAATTTCCTAAGACAGTGTAAAGTACCTCACTGTATTTTATAATGCAAAAACATACATAATCAAGCAATTCCACACTATTGCTGAAAGATTCTAAAATCAAACATATCATATGGACCACCCAATATATAAATATATACCACCCACCAAACGATAGACACATCTCAAACTGCATTATACTAACGTACTTGCCACCTAAATTGTGTGCATGCTCTACTATAGTATATAGCTCCAGGGCTCAGAGCTCATCTTCTGGCGCAACGACCCCCTCCACGTGTCCAATGACGCTACCTACCATAGCGGACAGTTCATGATCCTACACTGGACGATCTCCCACATCTTCGATGCCAATGGACGCACACTCAACATATCGGTAATTGCCAGGATCACCCTCCCGTGTATGCCTTACGCTATCATCATTGTAGAAAAAGCCATCCTCTGTATTGAAGGACATCTCTCGCTCTGATGAGAAGGCCCCTTGAAATGCAATGATGTCCTCGGATACGCTAGATCTTGGAACGGAAGGCAAACCTGGTCCGGTATCACTCTGAGTATCTCCAAACGTCTCTTGTGTCTTCGATACTGGCTCTGAGTGAGAAGGCATCGAAGGCTGTGGAATCCTCCTCTGCACCGAAAAAAATTCACATCAAGTTAATTCTTCTTCCTCCATCTCCAGCCTAGGACCATCAAATGTACGCCCCCCTCCTGCCCGTGCCGCCAAACTAACATCTACTACACCGGTATCTTGCATCTCCTCTGTAGGTGTTGTAGACGTCTCCCTTGAAGTATCTCCCACCGCCCGCTACGTTGATGAAATCCTCTCTCTTGGAGGAGACTGGTTCACTCCATCTTCATCGGCGTCTGAACCACTGCGAGATGAGGAATCTTCAGTGGTACCAGAACGTGGCAATCTCTCATGTAAACCACCTCCATCCTCATTGTCGTCTTCATTCCTCACTCCACCAACCGCCTCTTCGGTCTCAGGTACGATGTTGCAACCAGTACTTGTTCCACCAGTCCTGACCAACAGTTGTCTTTGGAAATTGTCAGACAACTCATTGTACAGGAATGAAACTCTGTCTATACAATCGTCAATAATGAAAACCTCAGATCCTTGGAAATCACCTTCAAGGATCGTGGGAATGGCCGTAAATATGTTACACGCCACTAAACTCCAACCACGGGGCAAGTATGAGCCCACTAGTCTTCCCAGCTCTGATGAAGATCTCTCAAGTGAATCAACTTCAGAGGGTTGGCGTGCCTCACTCCAGTGATCCAAGAAAACAACTGGAAGTGGAACGTCTCCAGAAACATAGTTCGGGCCAGGAGATGTACCCACAGGGTGCTGCATATAAATCACAACATCGTCAATCGGTTGTACTACTTGCTCCAGACGCCCATTCTTTGTAAAATTGAGAGCATAGGGAGTAACCGAGTTCGGATCAAATGCCCAACATCCACGTCGCATAGTACATCCCTCAGGAAGCTTCACCTTTGTGAAAAACTCCTCGTTTTCATACACGGCCGCTGGTAACAAAAAGATGACGTTCCATTGTTCAATATTTGCCATCCATAATGTCAACTATGCAAAAGCTGTGGATAACTGGGCGTCTCCCCAATGGCCATCTCCATGCCTCCCACCGCCACGTCGAGAATCAATCACCTACAAACATGGTTTCCCCAACTCTATGTAGTCGGTGCGGAATAATCCTCTTCTACACCGAACCGGAAGAAGATTCTCTGTGTCGCTCTGGCTTGGTCTCTTGACTTCCATCTGCCAATCCCAATTAACAGTATCCAATCCTCCCACATCCACGGACAGACCAATGTATCCACGCCCCCGTGCTGTAATGTCACCATAATGAAACTTGATAGAAATGCGGATGAGGTAGCCTATGTCTTCCAGTTTAGACACCTTCCCCCGCACAAGAGCAGTCCAAGCTTTTTTCGTGGTAGCATTCAGAAGCTTCCCAAAGGTATCAATTTGTGCATTACTCCTCGGAAAATACTTCCCAACACGGATATGAAAGAACTCCTCCATGGAATCAGGTGTACTTTCCTTGTTCTCCACCATCAACCAACGGATGGAATTCATCACAACTTGTCGTCTCTGATATTGGTCAACCACACCGACAATTGTACGAGGATGTGGATTCTTGTCTTTTACACCGTCGAAGTAATATGCTTGACGAGGTCTTACTCCGTCCTCCCTCACCGGCTTCGCTGCAGCAGACTTTGAACCAAAGATAATATGGAATCGGAACCCTACCTAATGGCCTCAACCAATTCTGGGTCATCTCCTTTCTTGTTGGTCGTACGTCCACATTTGGATCCAACTCTTTCTTCCTTGCCACGGCCTTCCACTTGTCCTCTTCCTCCTTGTTGTAAAAGAGAATGTCATCTTCGTAGTCCTTGCATATTTGAATGATAGCTTCGAAACAGTCATTGCTCGGATTCCATGCATGATTGGTCAGATCCTCCATATTTTTGGCCAACCTCTTCATCGTGACAATTCTATCCCCCTTGGACAATTTATGCACTGCACTTGCCGCACTCACCAAAGCAACGGCCCTACGTGCATGGTCCGCACGTAGTGTGCTGTCAGGCCTCTCGTATAGATCCTAAATCTGACGGAGCTTCCTCAAATCCTCCTCTATGGTAGAATATGACTGTCTCTAGCACTCCGCCACGTTGATCCACGCAGACTTCTTAATGTAAAAGCGACGATCATCATACACCACAAAGGAGGCCTCCCGCCGCTCGAACGTGTCCAGGTACTCATTTAAAGGCATTGTACCATCTCTCTACTGCTGTTGTGCAAACTTACAAGCTGCTACTATGTGTTGCCCATCCACCGGTTCTCAAATGATATGATCTTGAAGCCAAGAATACTGGGATTCCATGGCACCCTGTGCAGAAGCACTCCCGTGTGCAATGAACATGCGCTCAAACTCTCGTGCGGTTCCTACCAATGGAAATGGCACTTCATCCTTCTCAACGACACCATCATTGGTGGTAGTATGCACGATGTATCTGATCGATCGAAGTATCAATCTACTCACCCGAGTTGCGGATTCTAGGTCTCGTAAGCAGTTAAATACTTTTATGACCCTCTTCTGTGATAAAATCCGATGGTTCGTTTCCGGATTTTCCACACAGACAATGCGGTCTATGTGTGCCTTAAACTCCAAATTCCCCCACACTAATCCTTTTGCAATCTCCTCCGTTGTAGGCATTGGTGCTTTTAAAAACATTGAAGTAGGAACATCTTGTGGTATCTCTGCATTGTCTTCAAAATCCTCTAGTATACTGTCTCGAAGGTTGTGAAAATCTTCTTCCTCCGGCGCCATGGTTGACAAATCAGCTAAATCTTCCGGTGTAGATGTAGGGGCCCTACGATGACCATCAGACGTCCTGAGCCCCGACCTAGGAATCCTGCCACCCGATCTTGCACTTCTCCCAATCAACCTCCTCCCACTTGGATCCAAACTTGATGGGCCTTCTCTTGAACCAGAAGCTACATCACTCTCAACACTCCGTGGCCTCTTCGTAGGACGTCTACTCGTTAATGGAGGATTCGGTAATGTCTACACCTCAGAAGTTGTGGTGGGATGTTGGCCTTTGCTTCCCCTCCCCCCCTCTAGTGTTCGCCAATCCAGTTGCAACGGCTCAGCAAGAATTCGATAAACTTCTGTTTCTTCTGGTTCCGCTGGTGGGGCTTGAGTTGTCGCACGTGATGGGTCCCTCTCCCAAAATGCTTCATATCTAATATGTTCCTCCATAATCTTCTTAGCCTTCAGCACCATCTCCGGTGATAACGCTAAACAGGCTAAGACGTTGTTGTGTCTACGAGTATGTACCGCAAAAGAGATGTTTAATCAAAACGTCTGCAATGATTTGAGGAATTTCTCCTGACCTGGATTTTGAAGAAGATTAAAAAGGACAGGTGCCAGAAGCAACTTCTTCGAAAGAGAAGTTTTCACCTCCGATTGACCTGGATCCACTTCGCAAGTAACGTATACCATGTCATCACGCCGAAGAATGATTGCTTGGATTTTGCCAAAAGTCTTCCTCAACACCGATGTACGCTTCCCCAGCTCAAAGGGATAATCCGTCACCCATAAGAAGGCGCTCGACTCATCCACTTCTGCGATCCACTAGCCGTGGCTCTCCCAGATTCTATCAATATTTGGTGGTGCCATAATGCAACACTCAAAAAACCTACATATCATTACAAAACGATAGTCACTATTAGTATGGAATAAGAATTTTTGAACCACCACTCATTGCACAATATTTTGAACATGCAACACCCCTTGTCTACCTCTAAAAACTTTTGCACTACACAAGATCTAAATCCAATACCATCGTGTTAAGCATGTTGTCAGTTCTTTGGTGAAATAGCATATTAATCCAAGTCAATTATTTTTACACATTGTCACACATTTTTCAGGAGAGTACCAAAACACTTCTACCTTTCCACATAAAAATTTGAGAGCTTCATATGATTCACTTTTGATTTTTTCTACGGCATCATGTGATGTAAACCTTCGTATTGACCATTTGGATTCTCATTTCAAACGATATCAAGTTCACAAAAAAACATAACGTGAATTGTGAATTTTTGAACCCCCACTCATTGCACAATTTTTTTGAATAGGCTACACCCCTTTTCTAACTCTAAAAATTGGTATAGAGGAAATTAACATCATGCTTAACATTATGGTAATTAATTGAGACCTTTTATAGTGCAAAAATGTGACACCAATTGAATTCAAAGTCTGCTGATCCATAATCGGTTATGGACCAAGGTACTTGGGGTATCAATATCTAGGGTATCACGACCAGGGTATGAGTTCCTTGGTACCACAACCGGTTATCAACCAAGGTATCAATTTAGAGTTTGGATTAGGATTTGGATTTTAGGGTATCAAAAAGGATATCAACCCTTTGCTCAAGTGGGTAGTTCTAGGAGGGGTGTGCGCGCGCACCCCTGATAGAAGTTGTGAGGGAGGCTGTGAGTGAGAGGGTAGGGTTAGAAGGAGAGAGACAATGAAGGTGTGGGAGAGATGGGTTTATGAGGGCGGGGAAGGTGTGAGGGAGGGGAGGGAAGTTGTGGGAGGTGTGAGGGAAGTTGTGGGCGGCTAGGGTTTAGGAGAGAGAAGGAGAAAGAGGGTGAAGGAAATTTTGTGTGGGAAATTGTGTGTGGGTGAATGAGGGGAAAGAAAGATGGAAAAAAAATTTGAGACGCCCGCGCACAGCAGCGCCTGTCCGCGCAGAGTTTAGGGTGTGTGAGGGTAGGATAGGAGGCCGCGGCAATGAAATGGGAAGGAGGCGTCGAACCTGCGAAGCCGCGCAACGAGGAGGTTGACTGCCACACTTGATCGGGGAGGAAGCTCTTGTTTTGATTTTTGCCTCGATGTGTTTGGATTTGCTTGGTGGAGGAGCACCAGCAGTAGGAGGTGTGCGCGTGCACAGCTCTAGCTCAAGGTTACTTTGGGAGGCGTTATGCGATTTCCACGTCACGCGAATATGTTGACTGGGGTTTGGATTCGTGGTTGTGGGTGCTAGGGTTTGATGGCGGCGGCTAGGTTTTGGCGGCGGTGGCTAGGGTTTGGTGACGGCGTCTAGGGCTTGGTGACGGCGGCTAGGGTTTTGTTGCTGGGGTTTGGATTCTTGTGTGTAGAGGCTAGGGTTTCAAATAGTGCGCTGATGTGCCATATTGAGGATTTTGTGCAATACTACGAGCTGCTCTTTTGACTCACTTTATGAGGTTTTGGTGTCATTTTTTCAGTATAACAATGCCTGCACTCTCTAGTTGTTTACTGCTATTAAGTTCTCTTGTTGAAATTGCAATTTTGTACATACTCCAGTGGGTGTCCTCATTTGTGTATTCAAACATTGGTACTCACCTAACACTAACGTAATTATGTCTGAACTTCAATCATCATGAACATAACCCTGGAGTTCCAACTTCCTCATATTCAAAATTGAAAAAAAGTTAGAAGCTTACCAAATTTGCAAAAATCTCCTCGATTTGCAAATTTCCTCCAATCTACACAGTATACAAATTTGACAGAAATTAGTGAATGAAGTAAAAATGCACATAGCCTTGAGGTTTTGATTGCAAGAGTGCCCACCTTAGAAACTGGGAAGAGAAATGACCTCTAGATTTGCATAGAAACCTTTTATCCATGTTGGAACCTTGTGCCCCAAGTTTACTAGTAAAAATTTGACTTTAAGAACTTTGGACCTTTTGCTTTGTTTCTCCATATGTTAATTTTTTCAATATATTATATTAAAATTTTGGGCTATATGTAATACGAAGATACATATAGGATTTTTTTATCACATAGTTTACCATATAAACTTTATGCATGTGTTGCAGGTAAAGTGGGAAGGGTTGAGAAACATGTCTAACAACAACGACGGAATGGTGATATAATGTTGAACGCCATCAAGCATCAATGCATGTACCACTAACACCTGCAACGTATCTTGAGGTAAACATTTATTTTTATACAAGTTTAACCCCTAAGGTACCAAGTGTCCAAAAAGGGCTTTTTGAAAATTCGGTCAGGTTCCTATGGTGTCAATTTCCAACATTCTTCTTTGAAATTTTTACTATAAAAAGACATTACCAAGACCTTAGTGGGAAAACAATTTTTACCTAAATTGGACAGTTGATGAAAAAATTATAGGGTTTTGAATTTTAAATGGGGAGGGCAGGGACCTCGGGCACCTCCAAAAACTTTTGATAGGACACTCTATTGAAAGTGAGATTTTCATTATTTGCAAATAATATTATTTCCCTTCATATTGTCAAAAAAAAATTCTTGTCTTTAGTGAAAAATAGCATACCAACCCAAGTCAAACATTTTCACACATTGTCACTCATTGTCGGGCAAGGTACCAAAAAAACTTCTTGTTTTCCAAATAAAACCTAGATATCTTCATATTTTTCACTTTTTATTCTTTCCACATCAATGTGTAATGTAAACCTTCATATCAACCATTCGGATTATCAATCAAAAACATATTAAGTTCAAAAAAAAATAAACTGTGAATTAACAAATTTCAAGCCTCCACTCCTTGTACACTTGTTTTGAATATGCTACACCCGGTCTCTACCTCTAAAAATTGGTGCGTAAGGAGCTAACATCATGCTTAACAAGATGGTAATAGATTTAGACCTTTTGTAGTGAAATTTTTTGACACCAACTGAAGTCAAGGTCTGTTGATCTACTAAACGCAAGGAAGAAAGTGAACCATTTGCTTGACTTCAAACACTATAATCTTTTAATCCGTGGGGTCAAAGTTTATGAAATTTTTTCCATGTATTACTTAATAAGCCTTTATTGAGATCCTACGGTCAGAACTAAAAATCAAAGTTTTTGTTTCCTTCTTTATTCGTTGCACTAGAATCCATTTAGTTTGAAGTGTTTTTGGTGTAAAACTGTCACAATACCTTAGGGGTTAAGATTGATTCTTGATTGATCTTTTGTACTATGTTGTTTGTAGAATAACCTTTATGTGGATGTACAAACCCTTTATTTAATTAGCGATTGTAACAAGTGCCAATGGTGTCAATAATAGCAAGTAGACAACATGGTTCATTTTCTTCCCTAGGTTCAGTGAATTCCCTTCGTTTCAGTTCACTTGGATTCAAAAGATTGCATCACACATGATCTAGGTTCATTACCATCATGTGAAGAATGATTAGTTCCATTATTCACCAATGTTTAGGAATGCAAAAGAGGTGTAGCATATTTAACCCCTAATGGATCAAGTGTCTAAAATTGGCTTGTTGAATGTTTGGTCAGGTTTCTATGGTGTCAATTTCCAACATTCCTCTTTGAAAATTTTACTATAGAAAGGCATTACCAAAACCTTAGTGGGAAAACAATTTTTACCTAAATTGGACATTTGATCAAAAAGTTATAGGGTTTTAAATTTAATATGGGGAGAGCGGGCAAGTTGGGCACCTCCAAAAACTTTTGCTAGGACACTCTGTTGATTGTGAGATTTTTTGTACTCAAAAGTAATATTATTTCCCTTGATGTTGTCAAAATAAGTTCTTGTCTTTATTAAAAAATAGCATACCAACCCAAATCAAACATTTTCACACATTGTAAGTCAGTGTTGGACAAGGTACCAAAAAAACTTCTTACTTTTAAAATAAAACCTAGATATCTTCTTATTTTTCACTTTTTTTTTCCACAACAATATGTGGTGTAAACCTTCTTATTGACCATTTGGATTACCAATCTAAAACATATTAAGTTCACAAAAAATTACAGTGTGAATTAACAAATTCCGAACTTCCACTTCTTGCACACTTGTTTTGAATATGCTATACCTTTTCTCTCCCTCTAAAAATTGGAGTACAAGGAACTAACATCATGCTTAACAAGATGGTTAAGGATTTAGACCTTCTGTAAAAAAAAAATTGACACCAAGTGAAGTCAAAGTTTGCTGATCTACTACATGCAGGGAAGTAAATGAACCATAAGCTTCACTTCAAACACTATAATCTTTCAATCCGTGCGGTCAAAGTTTATGAATGTTTTCTTAATTATTACTTAATAAGTCGTAATTGAGATCCTACGGTCGAAACTAGAAATAAAAGTTTTTATTTCTTTTTTTGTTTGTTGCACTGGAATCCAACAATTTAGAAGTGTTTTTGGTGTAACACTATCATTGTACCTTCAGGGTTAAAGACTCCGTGCAAGGAGTTCATGTTCTAAAAATTCTTAATTTTTTCATTTCGAAGCAGTTTTATCAAAAGGTCCAATATCATCATCATATTTTGAACAGTAAATATGTATTTAGAAACATATCTTTTATCAGATGAATGGTGTTTTGAAGGTTAACAATTGGTACATGTATTTTGACTAATGTGCAGCCATAATGTTCCTATTTTTTCAATAGTGATAATGGAGAGCCGCACGATTCAGACTCTTTTGATACGGCCACACATCGAAAGGGACAATATGCCTTCTAATAGCTCTGTGGGGGCCCGATTAGTACGAGCAACACGTGCAAGGCAAATTCAACAAAGATCTGTTGGGATCATGACTTCTGAATTGGAAAGGGCAGTAGAATTGATTTCAGAAAGAGGAGATGTAGTGGGCTTAGCTACCAGGGAGTATGCATTCAAAAGTGGCATGGAATTGAATGGATCGAAGTTGTTCCCATTCGAGGTGGCGGTGCGTATCCTAGGATAGATGATGCATTGCATTGGACCGGAGAGATTGTAGGAGATTGCATTGGCATGTGTGTGGGCTTGATCATTCGTTGGCATCGGTCTTTGCTACGTGTAGTGGTTGTAGAACCTGATATCACAGGTGTCATGGTGACATTGGATCATAGATAGCGCCTACACAAGTGATGGCCCCAGAATTTGATTTTCCTGAGTTCATTAACATACCAGGATCCACCGAAAGGTCTCGACGTAGTAGTCATACTTCAAACGCCATAGATGAGAATCTGCAGTTTTTCCAACCTACTTTCTCAAACATCCAAGATTTGCTCCATGTAGATGGATTTGCTTATGTCAGACCAGCACGTCGTCCATATTCTATGGAAAATAGGGGAAGGAGAGATTCAAGAGAGCCATCATTGACAGAAGGTGCACTATATAAGGTATCGCTTAGAAGCGTGTAAATTGCAATGGCACAAGGAGGATGCAAACGCAATTGTTTGAGGGACGTTCCAGCAAGGTATATTGGACATGCGATATACTGCATGGGGTAATGAGTTTTCAGTTCGAAGTACGAGGATGAGACAAATGCTGGTTTTTTTTTACACAAGGACAGAATGAACTCGTCGAGACAAGTTTGTAACAAAGTTAGATGGGAAAGAAGTTTGCAATGCTTGCTACGCTCTTGAGGTTGAATATTCACAGAGGCGCTTTAAGCAATTGAAGAAAGACTGTCTAATATATGGAAGAGTGACATCGATTCACGGCTATACCTTTTCAGATCCGAAAAGAGAGAGTACTAGAATGTCTGCAACAGATGTTTGCTTTAAATCGTTTGTCGATGAAGCTGGTTGTCGTCAACCTCATCGTTGTATTCGCCGTAAGAGTGACAACGAAGTGGTGCCTCTCATTCTCCTTCCTATGAATACAACCAAATTTGATGTATTCAATTACGTGAACGAGGAGGTCAAGACTCAAGAGAATTTGCAATGGAGAAACCATTTCTATGAGTTCGTTCCGGAGGATGTGGCACATCAAGTATCCCCACGTTCAGGTACCTCCATTCTCGAGATTCTCAAAGTGTTATTATTGTTGGGAGTATAAATGTGCCATGGTGGGAACCACCAATGCGGATGCAAGGATAAAGATAAAGGAGTTGTTTATGTTGCATCTGTGCAACCAGATGGAAGAACGTAGGCATTATTGGATATTCTAGAGGTTGTGTTATATTAGCCTGAGTTGTACATGTGCATTATAGTGGATGGCATGGACCAAAATATGACCATGGTACCAAGGATGTGTCAGACTGTGAAGAACATTGAACACCGGTTTGTGAAGACCCATCTATGTGGTGTTCTTGTATATGGGATTCGTTTATATTGCGATGTGTGGTTTGGGGTTCACCACAAACATGATAGCAACCAGGTCGTGATCACATTGTTGTACGTGATAGGAGATGTGTTGTGAAAGAAGGGATTTTTGCCACCAACATTGCGCATCCAAGTGGACAACTGCACACGCATGAATAAAAACATTTATATGTTTGCTCTATGTGCTACATTGGTGGGATTGGGGTTTTTTCTGGAGGTGGAATTATCTTTTCTTGTAGTGGGCCATACCCACGAAGATATTGATCAACGCTTCAGTTGTATATCAAATACGTTGAAGAGGTCGGATGTCGACTGGTTGAAGGAAATGATTAGTCTTATAAGACAAGGAACATCTCCTACGGAGGCATTTGTTAGCGCCCGGCTGCTAGAGAATGTATGGGATTGGAAATTGTTCATAACTCCTCACTTACTGACAAGTCAGGATTCATTGGTGGGCATAACATTTCCGCACCACATGCGATTCTACATGGACAATCGAGAAAGGACTCGTGAGGTTCGAGTACAACACAAGCATTATTGCAAGGATCCATGGGGACCGGAGGTAGGGACGAAAACTTTGAGGTCGTTGCCAAATAGGGATGAACGACCATCATTTGCGGAAGTATTTGCAGCGGACGAACGGGAGTTGAAGGCATTGGATGACTTCATTGCATATAAACAAAGGTGCATTCAAAGGTTGCAGCATGAGGAGAAGAATCGTGAGGCAAAAGTAGAGGCTGAAAGATTGAAACTCTATTTAGCTCAATTTCCACACAAAGACCGTAGCAATGAGCATCGTACCTCACCGTTTTGGCCTTCAGAGTTCTCAAACACCGGACCTACATGGAGTGCATCTATGGATGTAATGGATGGTGCAAGTGAAGAAAATCGCGAGGTAAATGTTGTAGAGCAGGTAGTGGCCATGCTTCCAAATGCCGAGGCTCGAGGATACTTTGGTCCTCGTAGAGGAAGACCCTCTAATCAAGCAGTGCGTAGGGCACAACAAACAGAGCGCAACTATGTTGAGGAACAAGCCGAAGAAGGAGCAATGTATGAAGGTAATCACGACCCATTTCCTCCATTTAATCCACAATCTGATATCCGTTGTGGACAGTTTGTAGCCTTGAGTGTTGATCGAGTAGAGATAGAAGGCGGTGTACCATTCTATGTGGGGAAAGTGATTGAGGAAGGAAAAAACCGATGGAGACTTAATAAAAAGTTTGTTGGTATTGGCCCATCATCCAAAGAGGGGTTGCTGATGGACATGGGTCTTCTGCACAACGGTATGCAAATTGCATGGATTTATTCCGGGAGCCATCTGGGGAGATCCATAGTTGGGTAGAGAAAGATGCATGTATTTTTTCATGGGTAGACACAGTGGATAGAACCATGTCCGAGGCCAGCGGGTAGAGAAAGCGCAATGTATTTGGAGTGCAGGTTGAAAGCAGGATTTGCATTCTTCAATCGGCAAAGGCTCACATCCTACAATAATTGCAATGCAAACTAAAGCTACTGATGACGACCGTTTGCAAGCAGCCCTAAATTCTATGGAATAGATAGTGTGCCTTTTTGAAAGTATACTAGTTGTGTATGGTAATTGATATATAGTGTATGTGTAAGAGTAGTATATTCTAAGGGTGATGTAAGACGTTATGTCATTAATCCTTTAGAGTAAAATTGTGTTTACTATTGGTGCTAAGTCCAATTATTGAAGCATCTATATTTAGTTTGTACCATTGTATGCATTATGTACTACGTAGAATATCTTTTAATCAACTGCCAACCCTTGCATAAAGTTTGTAATTACGCCTGTTTATATACTACAATCCTTCAAATCTATCTTTGAAATATTGTGAAACTATATTAAATACACATTTATCTAGTATTAAGGAGGGGCCACCACAAATTAGTTGAAAATGCCAAAAAATTGCTTCCAATATGAACAACCATGATTGTACGTAATATTGTTGCAGAAGCTCAATTTTTTTTCCTTTGGAAAACTTTTTTTTCTTTGATTTTTTTTTTTTTGGCAATTTTTCCACTTTTGTTCGCAATGGCCGCCGTTGTACCCAAGTGCACTTTTAAATGGCCAAGTGCATAATTGCTTAATTGCGTGTTCTAAGTGTTTTATGATAAATGTTAGAACATCTTTTGCTCCCTCCTTTGTTAATTTCACCTCTACAAATGTTAAAGTTGGTCAAATTGGAGAAATTACGGGGTAGTAGATAGGAGCAATGCTCCTAGGACAGTAAAATGTCATGCAGGACAAATAGACTAACCAGATAAAACACATTTTAGGGTTTAGGGTGACTATTTTGGATAAAAATTGTCTTGATGGATGAGAATTGGCTGAAAATTGGTTGAAATTCAATAGGTGTCATTTTGGAAATGTGTTATGCTTTTTGTGCTCGTGACCACTAACAATTAAAGAGGGCCAAACTGTAGGTCTAAAACTTTGATTATATTCCATAAACATGCAAGATTTTCAAATGCTTTGTCCATAATATAAATGCAATCTATGATTGTGGAAGAAACATACAACATAATCAAGGCAAGGAAAAATTAGGCTATCAGCAATTAGTCCTACGCAATGAAAGAGCAATGCTATCTTGTGAGCGGTGAACAATGAGCGGTGAGCGGTGAGACAAAACAAAATAGGAGGAAAATAATGATTTTGTACTTTTCTTCAAAAAATGTGAAAATGATACCTCTTACTAAACCATAAAACTCAAAATATAAATCCTAAATCCTAAACCCTCATCTCTAAACCCTAAATTTGATTGCTCAATGCTCACCACTCACCATTTACCGCTCACAAGATAGCAATCCTCCGCAATGAAACAAGCACAAAGAGCATATGAGTTGAAAATTAGGCTATAAGCAATTAGTCTCATGCAAATACCAAAGTTAGAAATGTGTTGGACTTGCTAATTGTGCTCCAATGCCCATAGTTGCAATACCTAAATGGAGGCCATTTTAAACTTTAACTTGTCTTTTAAGGTATGTGGAAAAAAATATATTTGTTAAGCCGTATTTGTTGAAAAATAGTTTAATTTAAATCAATATAGAAATACGTAATGGATGATAAGTTTAAGTCTTATCAACATAAAGGTAAGAGATTCTTAGAGTATCTCTATGGGAACTTGCCAATGAAAGGATGAAGCATCAAATTTGGATGAAAATTTGTTAATCACATTGACAAACAATGTTGTCAATATACTATGATGATGAGTACAGTTGTAGGAAGGCATGCTAAAACTACATACATGTAAGATTTGATTGAACATCTTTCATCTCCTACTAATATTCCTACAACGGGTTTTCATTGATTGTCATTTAGTTTTGGTTAATGTTTGAAAAGTGAGGCTTAGAATTGTCCAAGTTTCACTACTGGCAACTTTATTGTATTTGGCTTACTATTTTATGCATTTTTGAATAGGTGAGCTAGTTTGGTCACAAAATAGAAAAAAATGACTTTTTTGCATTCTACATTAGTGAAGAACAACACCTTGTTAGCTAGGAGCAATAGGATTGTTATTAGTGTTTCAAGAAGGCATCCAAACAAAATTCAATCCATGTTTGGTGCCCCCAATGAATTGCATTTAGAAAGAATTTTCATCTTGCCAATCAATTACTACTAAATTTGAAATTTTCAAATTAGCATTATTACCATGGTTAATCCCTAAAGAACCAAGTGTCCGTTCCAAGGACTACAGTTTTCACTTTGACTGTAATTATCTTTCAATCTATATGGTCAAAACTCACAAATACTTTACCACATCATCTTATGTAAGTTAAGAAGAAGATCATATGGTTACATTTTCAATTAATTTGTCTTGGCAGGTTTTAATCAATGAAATAGAGTTTCTTCAAGAATGCCTTGGTCCTTCGGGGACTAAATCAGCCTTGAAGGTGGATGGTACTCATAACAACTTAGTTCATTGGCTAGAATATATAATTAAAATGTGCTTAGTTGATTAACAGTGTATATTGTCAAATTTTCTTTGGATTTTTATCTTTTCAAGTTTGATATTGTTAATTTTATGCAACATTTCAACTCTTTTTTGCAATTCTTGATATTGTTCATGTAATTGTAATGCTAAATTTCTATAATTAATCTACATCTCTCATATGTTTGAAGTCAAAGAGAAGTTAAAAATTTAATCATTTCAATATGATTTACCAAGACCAAACAATACACACCTTATGGACGCAAATAACTATAAGATGTTTTATGGCACCCCATACAAGCTTCTAAAAGCGCACTAAATGTCGTTAAACAACTATTTTGCCACCTTCCATGCCTTTCTATGTGCCCCACCCCATGCCCTACTCACGCCCTACCTTGCACACTAAAAGAACCATACATCATTGATAACAATGACATCCAACCCGTTACTAACTCTCCACCAAACCCACCAAATCCACCACATCCACTCCCCCCCTGGTTGCCACACATTTAAAAAAATCCTACTACACACCCTATCAATTAACCACAAATATAGAAAATATGTAGACATTAATAAAATAAGCAAAAAAGACACATTGTACCTATGCCATTGGCAACACAATAACACAATCTATAGTAAAGGGCTCCCACTACGGGAAATCGAGGCATCAATGACTAGAGATTTTAGTCATTGTTGAGTCATAAATGACCTGTATTATTAGGGAATGACTAATTTTTTTTAGTTCGGGCACAGTAATAGTTTTGAGTAATAGATTTCTGTAGTCATTCTTTTTGCCTTGTGGATTTCTCATCCACATGTTGATGTGGCCGATCATCCTCGAAGATTGATGAGGTGGCTACTGACGTGGATTTGGGTGTGACATGGAATTTAAGGTGGATAATGATGTGGATTTTATGTGTGACGTGGAATTGAACGTGGCGGTTGATGTGGACAATGATGTGTTCTCTTGTTGACATGGAATCCTACGTGGCAGCTTATGTGTCAATATATGTATGGGACCCACTTCTTTGTATGTGGAGGTGGTTCATTGGATACCATTTTTTAATGTCCACCGTAGTGATTATTTAGTCATTATGCAATGTTACGCTAGTAATTCCTTAGTTATTGTGGTATTATAAATTTAGCTATAATAGAATTGCATGCACTAATTTTAGTTCGTGTCAAGCAGTCATTTGATTGTTATAAGGTTTGTGTGTAATTATTTTGTAGTTATTTGATAGTTTTTTTGTGAACTGCCTAGTTATTATTTAGTCATTGTGCGGTGTTAGTTTAGTTCTACTCTAGTTATTATTTGGTTGCTTTGAGGTTTGACTATAGTTATTCTATAGTTATTTATTAGTTTTTATATATATTGCCTAGTTATTGTTTAGTCATTGTGCTGTGTTATAAGACCATAAATAATACCAAAAATGTCTTCGTCATGAAATACTTTGAAATAAACAAAATTGTCAGTAGAGCAATGCCACAAAAGCCCCTCAAATACAACGCCCAATAACAACCATCTACTAGCACATGTAATGCATGCTCGATAAAAACCAAACATA
The DNA here is from genome assembly GCA_963971425.1 of Bryoerythrophyllum caledonicum. Lineage (NCBI taxonomy): Eukaryota > Viridiplantae > Streptophyta > Bryopsida > Pottiales > Pottiaceae > Bryoerythrophyllum > Bryoerythrophyllum caledonicum. The sequence goes on from OZ020523.1 coordinate 18,576,833, forward strand.
AAACAAAGCCCTCAATCAATTATCTTGTTTGAGCTTCATAAATTTTTCTACCCATATAACATTACTGCCACAAGCATCTTGGACCTTGTACTGGCCAGCTAGCTCGTTCACGAACCTAAGATCAATGTTGTTGTGGACACCACCGATGTCTACCTGGAACCATGATTCTGAAATACTTCGTCCATGCCATTTGTCCCCTGCAAGACCACTCACTCTTCCCCAAGCCCCTTTCTGTCACTTATTTTTGGAATTTAGCAAATCCACCAATACCTCCACATGGTATTGCAAGCCCATACCCATACGGATTTATTAAACAACAAATTTTTTGTACAATGACTAAACAAGTAATATATTGTTACTAAACAATGACATTAGTACAACTACAGAATTACTAGAGAAAGCATAAACAATACATGAAATGACTACAAATCATTGACTACACAATTACTAATCACAATTAAATAATTACAGAAAAAAAACGACTAATATTACTTCTTAATCAGTGCAATATTACTATATTATGACTTTAAATTACATCGTAACAAGTATAGAATTTACACATACCAACTTCCAGAAATCACTATTATTTAGTGCTTACTGTGAGTAATCCACCGTGCAAGATGAATGCCATAGAGATGGACCGGTGGAGAGTGTATGTGACCTAAGTGCCTCCAAGCAATGGACTTCTAACTAAGAATTTGACTTCCACATTCACATGTACGTCACGTATATAACGTATGAAATTCACATCCATGACAACATACACATGTTGGCTAAAATACCCTTTAGCTTGTGAAAAAATCACTGGAAAAAAATTTACCAATCAAATGTCACAAGCCTCCAAAGTAAGGGCTTCTCAAATCTTGCGGCACTCAATCCTCTTGCGATTGGTTGGCCGTAACTTTGTTGTTATCACTCCAAATCTTTTAATTCTAGGATTTCACTTGGAACTTGGAGCTAGAGCTTAGACACGTTTGGGTTTGGGGGTTTTGTAGTGTGTTTTGAGGTCACATTGAGCTGGAGAGACTTGCCATGTACAGTACAAACTATGAGCTAGCCAATAAAATCTGATGTGATTTGAGGTTTTATAAGGTGTTTTGAGCAAATCAGGGTTTCTTAGGATTTCTTAGGGTTTCTAGAGTTTGTGTGAAAGAGAGTTTGTAGATCAACCTCCCTTTAACATTGGCGACCATGCACAAGTTCGAATCATGTGGCTCTTGCTACAAGGCGGCAACTAGGGTTGGAAGCTTTGAGATCTAGATCTAGGGTTTGGAGGCTTGTTCTTTGAAATTTTTGAAGGTTTTTGAGTTGCATCCAAGGTTTAGAGTGCTTCTCTACTCATTGCACCACTAGGATTTTAGGGGTTTTCTGTAAAAACCTGAACATTTGTATTTTTTGAGTAAATATGAAATTAGGGTTTCTGGACGTTTTGCAGCCGGCAGCCAACAATTTAGGCCCAATCCAAGCAGTAGTTTAGGCCCAGTCCCAGTTGTAGTTCAGGCCTAGCCTCAGTTGTAGTTCAGGCCTAGTCTCAGTTGTAGGTCAGGCCCAATCCCAGCAAGAGTTCTCGCCCAGTCCAGGCAGCGGTTCCGGCCCACTCTAGGCAGTAGTTCAGGCCCACTCCAGGCAGTAGTTCAGGCCCAGTCCGGCCAGCAGTCCAGCCAACAGTTCTGCCCGCCCACCGTGCCCATGAGCAAGAGGTGGAGGTGACCTGGAACTAGAGCAAGTCGGGCATCAACTCATCAGGAGCCGGCAAAGTCGGCAGCCAACAACAAATCTTCAGGAAAGTTTTTCCCCTTTCCATTTCCACTTTTTGATTTTAAAATTTTTTGCTCCTTGTCACACCATAGTAATTTGCGTGGCCGTTTAGCGGAACTTTACTAACGTTTAGCGAAACTTTCTAGACGTTTAGCGAAACTTTCTTGACGTTTAGCGGCCTTTTCTAGACGATAAACGGAGGATTTAGTGGCAGTTTTAGAGGCCATTTTTAGAGGTAGCTTTAGAAACAATTATGGGCAGTTTTAGCTTATTTTATAGCAGTTATTGTTGGGCAACCTTGGCCATCTGGCAGCCCAGTTCTGGACTGGTAGAGGCACTCCCGGCGACCCCGCGGCCTTCAAGCGGATGTCAGCCAAAGTCCGAACCCGGCCATCAACTCACTTCCGATATTACCCGGAGACCTAGAGACCTTCCAGCTAGGGACAACTCGGAGTTTCAACGTGGACATCGGGCCACTTCCACTGACACCCGGAGACCGGGAGGCTTCTAGTTGTAGCCCGCCCAGAGTTCCAACCGGGAAAAGCTCGTATGTGAGCGGAGAGCGGTGAGCAGAAAAAGAGACTGGAGAATCATACATTTCATGTGCACAAATTGCATTAAAGGGGCCCTACTACCGTGGTCTTTTTTTAAAAAATTCTTTATATAGGCCAATATTTTCCTTTTTGGTTACTACATAAAAATTAGGGCTGACGTCATCGTGAACTATTATCAAAAGAACTGAGTGCAAAAAAAAAGTGTTGACGTCATTGTTAACGAAAAATAAAAAGCCGTTATAAAAAATATGAAGTTCTGAAACCAATATACAAAAATGGAATGTCAAAATTCACTCTAACTCGGCACTAAGACTAGTAGTCAACATCAATGTCCGAACGCATAAGTGGTTGCCATACATTTGTGCTGCCAAATAAAACTGGCGGCTGGCCGTTCCTTTCGTTGCGACGAACAACCCTCCGTAACATGACAATCAATTGGTGAAGCTGAAATGCCGACAGCGTCCGCACTGGTCGAAGCAGCGCTGCATAAAATGGCAATGGAATAACCGTCCGCGCACCCAGCAATAGAAGATTGCGATTAAAACTCCGCCAAAAGTGAGGAATCCAAATGTGTCGAGGTCCAGGGCCATGTCCACAGCCACCATAAACCAGAGCCATGTGTAGCAAAGCTCTCACCGCTGTGACTTCCAAAGAGCCCTCAACAACTGACCACCATTGGGCACTGAGCTGCCGAATGGAGTAAATGCAATCAACAATATTGCGGATGCCAGAATCAGGAGAACATTAGAAACAGTTCAGCACTATGAGAACTCAAAACAAGTAGGAATTGAACAGAAACTTTGAAACTAAAAAGAAAACAACAAGAGTCGCATCCAAGGTGATTGCAATGAATGAGAGAGTACCCTCTCGTTTCCGAGAGGGTACTCACTGTAGCTACAAGTCAAGAGTCGTGTAGAAACTCTATCAATGAGGATGCATTCAGGGCAAGCCATGCCCTGAATGCAACAACATTGACAGTTTTTCCAAGCCCTTGTTGTGGAGCTACAGTGAGTACCCTCTCGGAAACGAGAGGGTACTCAAGTAAGATCCAGGGCAAACATCCCGAAAACAACTCTGTCAATGGAGTTGCATTCATGGCAAGCCATGCCCTGAATGCAACTTCATGGAGTGGCATTCGGGGTGTTTGCCAAAAATGCAACTCCATAGACTTGCATCCAGGGCATGGCTTGCCCTGGATGCAAGTCCATGGAGTTTCTTCCAGGGCAAGCCATGCCCAGAATCCAACTCCAAGGAATTGCATTCAGGGCATGGCATGCTCTGAATGCAACTCCTTGGAGTTGTATCTAGGGCAAGCGCCCCGAATGCACTCCGTCAATGGAGTTGCATTCAGGGCAAGGCATGCCCTAGATGCAATTCCATGGACTTGCATCCAGGGCATGGCTTGCCCTAGATGCAACTCCACTGACGGAGTGCGTACGGGGCGCTTGCCCTGGAACTTCCATGAGTTCTAAGGCAAGTATTCTTGAAGCAACTCCGTCAATGGAGTTGCATACAGGGATAGGCATGCCCTGGATGCAACTCCATTGACGGAGTTGCTTCAAGAGCACTTGTTCTGGAGCTTCAAAGTGTACCCTCTCGGAAACGAGAGGATACTCATCGAACTCTACGGCAAGCGCCGTGGATGCATCTCCGAAGACGGAGCCGCAAACCACCAAAAAATAAATAAAACAACGGCGAACAAGAACACAACAAAAAACAAGACTTTCAAGACCACAAAGTGCAACTCCCAAAACTCACCTTGGTTTGCGAGAGCTTCCATGGCGGTAGAAGGCATGTCCTCCGAGAGCTTCATCAACAAACGAAAAGAAGTGTCCACCGCCGCGACCGGTAGAAGACAAGAACTAGCGGCACATCAATTTATGTCATTGAAAGCGGCAAATACACCTCTCCACGAACTAGCGGCAAATATACCTCTCCACAAAACTAAGTGGACTGGTGATTGATTTAGCAAGCGTTTGAAAGGTGAGTCCGCGGCTATCAACTCATGACTTTGAAAGGTGAGGCCGGGGCAATAAAATAGTTGCACCATCATGATCTCAAGTGCAATTGAAAATTTGAAAACATCAAGTAGCAAAGAATGATAAGATTTCAAATTGCCAAATACGAAACATATACAGGTCTGGAAGGCAACTATGAACATCTTTACTCAGAAGATAGAGTACTCTGGAAATTGTCTAGCGGTCCTTCAAGAAAGACGGCGCGTACATATCAGAGTCTACATCAGAGCCAGTATCGCAACCACCATACATGAACGCACGCCCATCGTAAGATGACTCTGCTTGATCCGACTCAAATCCTAGGTCGTCTTCGAGATTCGCATCGCCATCGCCAAACTCCAGGTTGGAAGACTCCACCATATCAATCTCCGATCACCAGTGGTCCTACGCTTTGCGCATAACACTGCCACCGACACACTCGTCGTCGGAATACTCACGACAGTAACCAAAGTAATCTACACCCTCGTCGTTAAAAATGTCAAACATGTCGGTGCAATCGAATCCGGGAGCCATAAAGTCCTTGTGACTACGGAATTCGTCAGAAACTACATCAACGTTGGTTGTTGATATGTTGTCCTCTTCCTCCTTGACACCTCCCTCATCGCTAAAATCCTCGGCTTGAAGCTGCAAATCCATAGCCTCTCTCTCTACGAACACGAGCCATATGGCGAGTCTCTACCATCTTCACTAACAACTCAAAACTCCTCGCAAATTAAAAGATGAATTAGCCATTCCGATCTTTCAATTTATACACACCGACATGCAAATCAGTCATAATTAATCTAGGCTCTCATAATTTCTCACTAGAACATCCCCTCCAAAGCAAGAGTGACGGCGTGCTTGAAAAACTTCATCATGATTGTACTAACGTGTGTGAGGACAATGGCCGCGAGCTTGAGACATCCCATCAACGTTGTACATGAATCATTAGAAGTGCTCTAAGTGTGTCGTGGCAAATGCCGCGTGCACGAAAAATTCCATCACCGTTGTACACAATCATGGGGCGTCAAATGATAATCAAGCCGGTCATAAGTAGGGACTTTGGCCGCGAGCTATCAAGGTACAATTAATGCTGAATTAGATGGTTATGGCCGGGCTTAATAAAAAGCCATGACTTGAGTGTGGGGAGATTGACGGCGGCCTAAAACTTTAAATCGATGGTACAGCGTCACCTTAATCATTAAAAGCAGAGCCACATCCGCCAATTGACTAGTCGCGCCCGATTATCTAACAAACCTAGAACCTCTCTTGCAGCACTTTCGTACAGAATGCTATCTCTCTCTAATCAAATTCCATGTAAACTCAAATCCATGTCATCAGCCACCTTAGCGTTCTCCTATGATGACAGTTGATGTTGGCAGATGGATCAGAAACATGAGTGGCAAATTAGAATATTGACAATAATTCATATCATACAATAATAGTACTAAGTGTGCATGTTTCCAAAATTAGAGTTGGGGAGCATTGGTATTGCCACTTTGTATAGTTATAAATTGCCCACGTACAACTAATCATAGATGCAAACGGCCAATTACTTATTCTCTTACTTCTAGTAGTGATGTCATAGGTGCAACATGGTTGTTAATGATTGATATACATTTAATGTTGCGCATTTAGTGGATATTAGGTTAGGGTTGAACTATTATATTGTCTTTTGGATTCAACGTAGTTGATTCCGTAATTATCATGAAGAGGTTTATGTAGTGTGGATCTACAAACAAAGAATCATGAATCCACCCTAAACCTCGGATAAGCATCCACGTCGACAAGACACTGAATTGAATGTAAGGTTTGGTGTGTTATTGGGTCGGGTGCCTGTTGTGATTGCATATTCTTCCACCTAAATTAGAAAGAAATTTTTACAATTCTTTGCACTATTTTGTTTATTCATTCATCCTACGTAAAGAAATAATGATTATCTTTATGTTCACCATTTCCAATGAAATTTCTATATGAAACAAAGATAGCAAAAAAATAGAGTGTTATTTGTGTGATTTTAAACACCTCCTTGACGCAAAATTGTTTTGATGCCATAATTAAGCAAATATGGACTACGCTTTGTCCAGAAGTTATAGACTGTTGTTGCAATCTCCCAAAAATTTAAGAAATCTCTAAATGATGCAACGCTAGTATGTTTTAAATATCCACGACGCTAAGATTCGCTTGCAGAGCATTTATCTGACCCATAGAGAGTGTCAAAGTCATTGTCTTCCTCAGCCTGCATGTCTAGAAATTTATAAACTTCTGGATCAAAACGCTACCTTCTATGACAAGGAGCAGGTGGGAAATTGGAAGCCGCTAATGCATTGGCCATATCCTGCGCGAATACGGGCAAGAAAGGAAAATGTTCGGGACTTTGAGTTACAGAGAAATGACGTCTGCAGTCAAAAAAAGATTCTATGAAAATCGATGCCGTGATAAAGACGAAAATTATGACATCAATAATGTTCTTCATGAAGGTACCGTTGAGTTTCATCTACTTACGGCTTCGATTGTTTGGCACGCTTTGGGGGGGGGCTCGAAGTCCATGTCGGCAACATCTAGAATGACACTTGGTATGTCGGAGGGTAGAGTCAACTGGTCAGACTCGTCGTCAAATACATCTATGTGGTCTTCGACGCGCATCGTAGGGACTTGAATTTTGAGAGGCTTCAGAACGGCCTCAAATACCTCCGCATCGGCCTCCAACGCAGCGATGTGACGACCGTGATCCTTGCAGACTCGAATAGAGTTTCCTGAAAAAAGAGCAGACAGAGTGAACACGCGCGGGATTGAAATGAAAAAAAAATGGAGGAATTCTTAGGCGCACCTGTAGCGGTGGTAATGTCAACTACGACGTCCCCTTCGTCTGATGCAGATAGAATCAACGACGTGTAGAAGTGCAAACCACGTTCTTTTGCTCCACGCCACACCCGATCAGCAGTCCGAGTGAGTGTCTCCTTACTCACAAAATTGAGGATGACATCACTCCCAGCAATATCCAGTGAGAGCTCTTCAAGCGCCGGATGCTTTCGAAAACGGAAGTTTGATTTGCGGTACGCCCTGACTGGACCTTGAAGAGAGTTAGCATGCACAAGAAGCACAACCTTGAACAAGTTGGTAGTTCCAGAATCCGCAGCAACGGATCTTTCTGGCAGTCTGTTGACACCGACCCACTCCTTCATGATCTTGAATCCGAATCCCTGGAAGTGCGCCTTAAAGATCTGCATCATCTTGTTCTTGTCATCAGAAAACGTCAAAAACAGACCGCCATTGTCATGCAAGAAGACGTTGGCAAAACCAAAGAGCATCTTCATCCAACCAGTGGAAAGGATGTTCCAACCGGAGACTTCATCTGGAAGTACCGACACATCGGGCACGAGAAGATTGTCCGGTACTTGTGCAAGGACGAGGTCCACCCTTTGTCCCTTCTGAACGACATTCCCTCGCAGTAGGCAAGTCTTTCTGTCATTGCAATCAGTGACTAAGTCAGAGATCTCATTCCAAACATCACGTGACATTGACTCGTTCATGATAAGCTGTGTCGACGTTGGATCTGCGCCACCAGGGTTTGTGTGACTCGAGGGGGTGATGTTGAGACTCGGGGTCAGATCGTCAAGCGGCACCCTCGTGAATGTGGAGTGGGAGTGCGTAATGGACACTGTAGGATTAGCAGCGGGTGACTTGAGAGATCAAAGAGGCTGCACACGTCGAAAAATTAAGGGAGCAGCATCTAAATCCTCCGCTGGTGTTGGCTCCGTCCTAGGGCGTACGGGGATCTCCTTCTATAATGATACCTCAACCTCCATAGGCCTATCATCCGACAGAGTGACGCGAGCTGGTGTCGAGACACCTAGAGCAACGCTAGCGACTCCATGTTCCCGGACGAAGGACTCCGTAAATCTTGATTCCTCTATTACCTGAAGATCATCCTCCTCTTCCAAGTCCTCGTCCACAGCAGACTTGCCTTTCGCCTTCCTCATCTTAGCACGTCGCTCCTTAGCCTTCTTGTTGGCTTGCAGACGTCTTGTGTTTGGGCTCATTGGCTTCAAGCGCTTCTTCTTCTCCTTCGTTGTGTCAGCCTTCTCCGGGACGTCCTCCTTGATGTCATTCAAAAGACCGTGCCCCTCCTTCATGAATAGCTCCTCCTCATGACAGTACTTCTTGTGACATTCAACATACTAGTGGCAGTCCTTGCGATGATCCAACGGAAACAACAACAATTGATACGGAGAGTACATGCAAGAGCTCGACGACGTTGAGTACGCCGTGTGCATCCAGAGTGGTAGAGAGGATATTGCACCTTTTTCAACGAGCTCATGCTTGATATATCGGTAAGCAATCCGGGTTGCGATATCTCCGCGATCCTTGACGTCCTCCCATTTCGACAGTCGAGTGAATGGAGACTCTGCCAGAAAGTGGCTGTTGTACGCATGGTCCCACAAGCGGAGCTTCCACATTGCCAAGTACTCCATCCAGGATAGTGGCTGCTCTCTCGGTTGGAGGTTCAGCTCCAGATTGCCTAGGAGATCATCCATCTTTGGCCCGAGATCCTCCTGAAGCTGTAATAGATGATCAAGAATGCGTGATGAATACATGAGAATACAAGAAGATAAATTGGAGAAGAAACTAGACGTACCTACGCATAGAAGACCGCTCGTGCCAGGAACTTCTTAAGGTCCGCTTCAGAGCATGGATACTCAGGAAAGTGATTATGTTTTCGTCGAAAGTCCGACTCGTTCCACATCCTCAGCCACATGACCTTATACTTGGAGGGAACAACTGTTGTGGCCACGAGCTGAAGCTTCTCAAGCTCCATCTCCACTCGGTCTAAGTTATGCCGGTCGTAGTTCTTTTGAACCTGTTTCGTTATTCAAATGAACAAAGAATAAGTACCGCCTTGTGTTTTTCTTTGGTTGTGTGACATAATCAAAGGAAAAAAATTCAAGTCATATTAAGAGAAGCAAATTTTCCGACGTCACAAGCCACTAATACTCGCACCCAGACAACAAGATTAAGATGTTCTCTAGGCACTTTGGTGGTACCCGGCGTGGTCTGGATACCACACAACATACCCTCTCGTAACGAGAGGGTATGCTGGGTGTACCCAGACCACGCCGGGTACCCTCTCGGAATCGGGAGGGGACTTGTCCGGGTGGTCCTCTCACGATCCCGTGCTGGTACCCGGCGTCAACCGAGTAACACCGATAGTACCCTCTCGTAACGAGAGGGTACTATCGGTTGTACCCAAGCGACACCAAGCACCCTCTCAAATGCGAGGGGAGTCCAACCGGTCGAGTCCCCCACCGATCCCAAAAGAGTACCCGGTGTCACTCAAGTACCACCTAGAGTACCCTCTCATAACGAGAGGGTACTCCCGGTGGTACCCGGGCGACACCGAGTACCCTCTGAGGATCAAGAGAAGACTTGAACAGGTGGACCTCTCTCGATTCAGAGAGGGTACCGGGAGTAGTCGTGGTACCACTCAGCATACCCTCTCGTAACGAGAGGGTATGTCGGATGGTACCTAGTAGACGATAGAGACCCACTAAATTTTGAGCAAGGACGACGTGAAATTGTCACGTCCAATTCTAAAAGGGTACCCGGTGTCACCCGAATCCCACGAAAAGTACCCTCTCGTTACGAGAGGGTACTCCCAGTAGTATCCGGGTGACGCCAGGTACCCTCTCGGAACTAGGTGATACTATACTTAGTCATCCTACCGATCCTAAGAGGGTACCCGGCGTCGCCCTGGTCCCACCAGAAGTACCCTCTCGTAACGAGAGGGTACTCCCGGTAGTACCCTCTCGGAATGGGGAAGACTCCTCCGGTTGGTCCCCCCTCGGTTCTGAAAGGGTACCCGGAGTCGCCCGGGTACCACCCAGCATACCCTCTCGTTACGAGAGGGTATGCTGGGTGGTACCCAGACAACCCCGGCTACCCTCACAGGATCGAAGTGGAGGTTTGCACGGGGTGGTCCCTACAGTTCACTAAACTTGGAATTTGTTTAAGATAAAGCCTAGTAGTCTAATTGAAAGCCTAATAATGTACTATGGGTCCTAGTTTGTTGTAAATAATTAGAATAATTTTTTAACAAATTTGATTCAAAATTACATTCAAAAATGATGATTAAAGGTTGTATGTATGGTTACCTCGTCAAGAAAGCTTTCTCTCTTAGCTGGGTTTGCCACTCCATTAAGCTTGCCAAACCTCTTCGTCAGATTATCACGCTTCAGACGGATCTGGCCTTCCATATATTCTTGCATTCCTCGTCCAGTCTGTTCGTCCTCTGGAGTCTCTGCAAGATACACGAGTCGCTCTTTTACTGCGGTTTCATGTAACTCGTACTACAAGAACGCCGTAAGCAAGAATGAGCTTCTAATTCAAATTTATAAGATGTAAGAATGTAAGGAACGAGAAATACCTGGAATAGCACTTTCACCATCTGAGAAGCGGGAATCGAGTACCACGTAGTGCTTGGCTTCTTCACGCACATTTCATAGCGATGGGGCGGGATCAAGTCCTTGTAGTACTCTAGTGGCCTAGTGCCGTATAAATGCAGCCGGTCAAGTTGGTGCATGACATTCGTAACGACATGGTTTGTCTCGTTTGCCCTAACAAAACAGCGGTCATTAGCTGCAAAACCTGATAAGCTTGTAAACCTTGCAACTTTAGAAGGACACTTGTTGACAGCGTGCATCGCTGAAAGAATTCGTGGATACCCATTTGGTGTAATGTCAAGAATAATGCAGAATGGCCTCCCGTTCTTCTTAACAAATTCTGTGTCACCTGCTTTCTTTGTGTCGATGTACTCCTTCCATGCCTCGTACCTGTGGTTGCCATCGTAGATAAACAATATCTTCCCACTCAGATGCTTTAGGTCTTTGTCGTCAGCCAACTCGAACTCAAATTCTTCGTTCAAGGTTTTCCAGTCTGAGGACTAGGAATTCGAAATCGCATCATCAACCGGCCGCTCCATTCCTTCCTTGCTAGTCACCGCAAGGTAGAAGGAGGTGTCACCATCTCGATAACCATGAGCAAACCCCGCCATCATCTTCTGCTTCTCGATTTTGTGCACTTTTTGAAGCTCCTGCATTGGAATCATGTGGCACAAAGGAATTTGAATATGTGAGAATTTACCCATCGGAAGTCGCCGCATTAGGTTGATCGCCGCAAATGCATCAGGGTGGTACACGATTCCAATTCGCTCCGTTACTTGCTCTATAGAGGCATCCGGATCCTGGCCGAGGTCGTCATCAAGGTCTGGTGTAGTCTCCTTCTTCTTACTCTTCTTGCTCTTGCGTTTGCCCTTCTTCCTTGACCCTCTCCCGACATCGATGTCCTTGCTTGAGTCGGATAAACCTAGGTCGACAAGGGCCTCGCCGGCAGCGGTTGCATCGCTATCCGCCTCCGCTTCACTTCCTGCTTTCTCCTCGCTCTCCGCCTTCTCGTCTATCCGGTCGAGATCGTCATCTTCATGGCTCTCTTCTTCGTCGCCTTTTTCTGAATCATCACGTCCCTCGCGGGGCTCTTGCTCATCTTTGCCTCCACTCTTGGTCAACGTCTGTAAAGCATCCTTCTCCACTTCGTTACCGCCTATAGGTCCCGCCTTGTCTCTGCCGCCTCTGTCTCGGACTTCTTCAACGTCGAGCATGGCCATCGCCAAACCCTCTCCTCCACCTTCGTGCGTGACTTCCACACCGACTTCACGCGGGTCCTCTCCACCGACTTGCACCATCTCGCGGCCACTTGCCGTGCGCAATACCGGATCGCCGGGAGCTTCTTCTTCATCCATCTGCAATTCCATTCAATCTAATGTTAGCAACATATCATACCCTCTTCACAAGAGTTCTCTCCGAAACACCTCACAGTTCCTTCACTCGCAGTTCCCACCAAATCCTAATCATTCCGTCTCTCCTAACCTTGTCTACAATTACCTGCATAGAACGCTCCGGCGCCCCCTCTATCACAGAACTTCTCGGCATCGCTCTGCACTAGAACGCTGGAACTTGCTAACCAATACTATCCAAGGTTGCACAAATGAAAGAAGATATACATTAGAAGTCGCTCTACTTATAACTATGGTTGGGGTGAGCCGTCAACCTCCGCCACTACCCAACTCGTCCAATTCAACTCATTTTGACCACAACCCTTCCATCAACAACCCAATAATTAATTTCACAACCCATCTCACACAACCGTCATTTCTTAAGGCTTCTAATTAGACGTACCATGAGAGAGCCGTCAACATCGGCCGCGACTTAAGCCGTCACTAGAGAGTACACGTCTCCATTATGTCTAAAATTCATCATTTTGACTTCGCTTACAAGTCAAGCAATCGACATAACTTTCCACTTGATCATCATTTTCGGCCACTACCCAACTTGTCCTTAATCATACTTTACCACCGTCCTCACCTTAACATCATATTACTCATTTCCAATCACATCGACATTGTAGTCCATCATACATCATAATTATCCTCTACTAAAGCCGTCAAAGTCTAATCCCCTCCTCCATCAAGAGGACTCTTTGCATTTCAATTAAGTCACCCTCTATCAAATGATCGTCTCAAATGATAGCTTTTCAAACACGAACTCACGGGACACGTATGACCCTCTCAGAAGATGCATTTTCAATCACTCCCTCGCTACAAAACAAGCGTGTACCTGCGTTTCTGAACACGCGCATCGTCCATCGAAACTTGAACCTCCTGCTCCTTATCAGCCGCTACTTTCCCTCTCCGCCTCGACGTTGTCACTACGTCCAGCTTCGCAAACTCCGGACCTAATGTTCTAGCTGTACCCTCTAAGCCCGCGTACCTCCGCATTCGCCACTCCTATGATGCCTTCAGTTGTTTTGAGGTAGAGAATTGGGCTGCCTGTTTCTTTCTCTTTGGCATCTTATCTAAATGGACTTTCTTCTACAACTTGTTCCTAGCATCAGCTAAATAGTGTAGACTTCCAAACTCTTGGCACGCGATTTACTGCCTTCCTCGCTTCAGGTGTAGATATCGTGCGCCCAATACGACCTAGCCGCTTTAAAAAGCTCAACGCTCCATACACTAGTTTTAGTCAAATTTACGTCAAGACGGCGGCCTTCTTTATAAGGACTCTAATCTGTGGTTAAATTATCTGACACTTCCACACAACTTTCATCACCCACTTCTTTTAAACAATTCGAATCGTTCAGTATTTAGGCTATGCCTCGTTGCTAAACTCTATATATATATCACGCCGTCTACTAATTCCACTGCATTAAAATGACTATTTTCCAAAATTGTATTTAAAGTTCTCCCTAATTTTATGCATGCGCCGTTCTCTACAAACTCTTTTAATTAGTTTAATCTTATCACAACACTGCCAAGGTCAATATTTGAGCCAACCAATTTTGCTTGCATCACACACTGTCACACACTCACATCCTCTCATTCCCTCGTCATGGCTTCTTCTTCCCAGGCTCCAGTGTCTTCACTTGTTTTTCTTCGTGCCAGTGGCGTAGGCGTGCCATTTACTTGTCGTTTAGATAGTGGCGGCGTTGCATCGGTGACTTCCTTGTTATTAAGTCTCAGATTCTCTTTCTTGCAGCACAGTATCTACATTGAGGAAGAAGTCTACGACGAGGCAACCTTGGAGCTCACTCATACTATTGCTATGTAGCACGTTGTGGACGTAGGATCGCAGAGAGTGTGGAAACTTCCCCAGGACAGTATCGGGTATATGGACTCTTAGACTCTGCAATCTCTACCCCAACCCATGTCCATACTCCTCATATATCATCGTCATGCAGCATGCACACTCCACTCCCAGCTGGAGTTAGAGTCAAGGTTGAAACTGGTACGGAGAGCGTAGTGATCTTGTCCTCGGACGATGAGTCCCCCTCTCAGAGAAGTTGTCAACCGAAGTTTTCTACCCCATTATCTTGTCCCCCTCCGCTTACCACTCCTATGTCGTGCCTACCTAGGACTACCACATCGACATGATATCCTTCTACATCTCGTACACCACTGTCATGCCCTCCTGATCGTTCAATGGGCTCCTCTGTACTTAGTGTTCTATCGTGCTTGAGACAGCTGCGTCAACGTCCAGGTTGTAAAAATCCCTTGAAACTTCTAGATTACAATAGAATGCGCCATGTGAAAGTAGACTATCTTCCCCACCAATTTAATGGCGATGTTATTTTTGAGCTTCCTCATACGCAACCGTCGGCGTCATCTACTCAAGCAAAGTTCATGCATGGTATGGACAAGAGATACGATGGACACGTGTGGACGAAGACTATCACAACGAATATCATCAATGACGACGGACTATATTTTCGGACTTCCAAGTGTGTCGGGCACCTACGATGCAACAATCCTGATTGTGAATTCCTTCGAAAAGAACATCGAATGGCACCGTTTAATGTTACAAAATTCGAAGGAGTTACGCCGCATCCATTCACTCCAGGACAGGTACCTCCCCTGGGCTTGACATTGGTCTGCAAAATATGTCGCATGCCTCCCTCATGTCTTGCACCATGCCCTGCTATAGTTTATTATGTTTCGAGCAAGCACAATATCATACGTGCTTGTATTCATCTAGGGTCACACAACCATCCCGTAAGAGTAGGGGATTATCGAGATGTCAAGGAGCGTATCAACTCCTTAATTAGTGATCAAATTCAAAGAACCCCTCTTGCTACTGAAAGTTCAATAGTTTTAGAGGCCAGTAAGGACCTCGTGGGAGAGTTATTGCTGCGTGAAGAGGACAATCCAGAGAGACAACTTAGTTTTGAGGAGTTAGTTCCAATGTTAGATAAGTGCAAGGACATGGGATCTCCAAGTATTAGTAACAAAGTAGTCTCATTCCGATACCTTAAGAAGTATGGCGTATTAGACAACATCACGAGGTTACGGGGACTGAGCAATTGGGCATTTGTTCAGAAGAACATGTTTCCAGGACAAGGTGATGATTCAGAAAAGGTATTTGTCTTCAAGATGTCCAAAGTTGGACCGGGTTCTGGCATGAATTTGGTGAAGCGTATGCAAAAAGGCGGTGACCTGGAACACGCATGGTTGATGTTTAATCATGTTAAACGTATGAAGGAGTGGACAACTATGGCATGCCATGTATATGACGCCACCTATTGTCGTGTCATGAGCATTGCATGCTGTGATATGCAGTCGGAGGACGCGACAATACAGATGTTATTTTGGAAAAATCTCAACGTTGTAATGGCTCGACATGGACTTTCGTCACCTCAATTCAAAGGTTTCATGGCAGACAGTGCCCAAGCTAATTGGAATGTTGTTCAGATTATTTATGGTAGCGGCAACAAGGATGAAGTGGTGGTCGATAAAGAGCGTATGTGCCAATTCCACTAGGCACAATCAATGGTGAAGCATTCTGACAAGTTCATTACGGAAGGACCTTTACGAGAGCAACACAAGGCACTACGCCACCAATACAGAAAGGCAAGCACAATGGAAGAGGCTGATAGATTATACCAATCTATTCGTGCATGGTTGGCTTCCTCGAGAGCAGTCTCGGAAAGCGGATTTCAACACCTTGATCTATGGATGGCATTCTGGCATTTCCGTTATCGACAATGGAGTGGATTCATGACTCAGGTATTTCTTCATCGTTTATGTACAATTTTGGTGTTTTTATTTATAGTTTTCCTAATACACGTGCTTGTTTGTATACAGAGCATGTCTGAAGATGAACTTGCAGAAATTCCCTCTTGTAATCTTGTTGAATCCATCCACAACAAATGGAAGCAAGCTTCGGGCAATAATGGTGGAGATTTGTATGTCGCAATCGTAGACGATTATGTTCGGGCCTTTCTTCAGGTAGTTAATTATTATCAATTTTTGAAAGGTAGTGCTGGAGGGACAGGTCCGAGCAAAGAAGAGTTGAAGCTTCGTGCTGCCGAACGTAAAGCTCAAAAGACGGGCGATCCACGCGTTCTAGGGGATTCTATGATGGATATGCCGGGGGCAGATGAATTCTACACGCATGATTCTTATATGCAAGGCGCGGAGGTGTTTGGCACACACAAGCGCAAAGCGAATTTACCTCTTGGAGCCGATGACGAATCACATCGTCCTGATAGGATAAACTATTCCCATCCCCGGTACTCCTCTAGACGACTTCGGTCATCGTCAATTTCATTGCCCATTATTGACGAAGATGATGGTGTTTCCCATGACGAGGTTTCACCATCACAACCGCCGCATCCAATCCCGGCTACGTCTCTAGTGTGCAGGGCTGGAATTCGCCATGTTACGGCAGTTCAAGAGACCCATGCCAATCTAACCGAGTGGCATATTGCTCGTCTGCCGGCGAACTCGGCTAAGAAATGTTGGACGCAACGTGGGGGAGTTAGAAAGAAATGCACGGAGAAGATTATGAGACGAGGAAAACCAACTCTTGCTCCTACCTACACTGGCAAATTTGAATGTAGAGCAAAGAGCACCTATGAAGACACTGACTTCTACTTCTGCAACGATGATATCGATCGTTGTGTGAATGGTCTAAGACGTCCATGGGTGTGCGGGGAAAAGCCTCCTACCCCAGAAGTTTGGCCTGTTATGATTGGCACGAATCTCACTCGCGGTGAGATTGTGGACTTACAACTAGCCGGATATCAACTCCCACAGAAGGAACAAATATCCCCGAGGCGCCTCTTCTCAACAGGTATTCTACCATTGGACCTCAACTCCGTTTCCATCCCTGACCATCTTGACAAGTATCCTGCGAAAAGGAGTGGGAAGAATTTGAAGCGTTCTTCCGCCAAGCCCAATACGAATCAAAGACGGTCACTGGGATCAGCCGAACTCCTCCAACACCATATTCGTTAATTTGGGAGATTTTCAATCTCCCAGTTTAATGACAGTTTAGGTCAAGTCGACCTAAACTGTACCCACAAATTCGGTACTTCACTGAAACTGGACAAAACAACCAATCGTCGAAATATTCAAATGGCCATAACTTACTCAGATTTTGTTCAAATTGGGCATGTTAGGTGTTTTTTGACATCTACAAAAAAATTAGATGTCAAAAAACTCCTCATATGCCCAATTTGGACAAAATCTGAGTAAGTTATGGCCATTTGAAAATTTTGACGATTGGTTGTTTTGTCCAATTTCAGTGATGTACTCAATCTGTGGGTACAGTTTAGGTCGACTCGACCTAAACTGTATTTTCCCAAAATCATGAAATTTTCCCATTATAACGAATATGGTGTTCTCACTGCATCAATTACTTCGGTGCTCATGGTTCCTCAGCCTGGCTTTGGGTACATCATCACACTAAATTCATATAGCCCCCCTCATGAGACATCATATACGATCACGGTGAGCTCGTTTCCCCACTATACATGTCCAGCCTTTACGAAGACCATGAACGAATTTCGTGAACGGAGTCCGTTCACATACTGCAAGCATCTGTACTTCATATTCTTGAAGATTTGTAAACTTGAACCCGACGTCCAATTCTTCATTCATGCACCCTCTTTCAGCTTCAACGAGGTGAAACTAGTTCTTGAAAGTGGCATTTTGGCACATTCTGGAGTTTAGAATAGAATACTTACTTCTACTATTTTTGTAATGCGTACCCTCTTGTTTCCGAGAGGGTACTTGATAGTCATTTTCAGAGACTATACTGAAATAATTTTAAATGAGGAATATCTATAATCGTTACCATTATATTGTCTACGACAAAGCATTATACCTACTATTAGAAATATATCCTTGCGGTGTTTGAGAGTATAGTTGCTCATTTTTACCCTTTGCGTACTACCAAATACTAGTTTTTATGGAATTGATGTGATGTACCCTCTCGGAAATAAGAGGGTACATCACCGACGCGGTTATCTATAACCAAAACCACTATTTTGAGAGAGTGAGAAAATCATTATGAGTTTTCAAATTTAAAAAAAGTAGTCACATATGCCTTCCAAAATTTGCATTTAAGACATAGAGGGGAAGAAGTACTGGAAAATTTATAAACTTAGAAAAAATAATTCCACGGTCTTAGGTCCCAAAAATACATTTGGACAAAAAATGAAATCTCCCTAAAAATAACTTTTCCATATTCACAGAATATTCTACTATTCTTAGATTATTCAGAGAATATTCAAATATTTTCTGCTCTCTACAACACAATTTTCTGCTCACCGCTCACCGCTCACATACAAACACCTCCAGTTCCAACCCGGCCATCCAATTACCTAGTCACACCCGGAGACCCAGAGGCTTCCAATTGCAACCGACCCGGAGTCCCAACTCAAACATCCGATCGTTTCTGGCGACACCTTGAGACTTAGAGGCCTTCCAGCTCCAACTCAGATCGGAAGACTAGCAACTCCGGTGACCAGAGGTCTAGGTAGACCGAAACCCGATCAACATCAACCACTTCTCGGATTAACCCGTGTACCACCCGGACCAGGGGACTGTTCCACTGCAGAAGGAGGATGGTGCATCCGGACCAAGTAAGTTTCTGGAAACTTATCTTTCAATTAAAAACTAATCATTAAAAAGGAAAGGAAATAGGGAAAATTTTGTATTATTAAATAAATGATTGCAAAGGAAAAATTCCAACTACAACATGCGGACACTACTCATTAGGCAACACCTAGGCTAGAGAAATGGACTGCTAACCGGAAAAGAGGAAAGATAGTGGATGGTTGGCAAGATTGCATAACCAGGCCAGTATAGTGGCACCTGAAAAGGGAGGACCACAGGAGGGACGGAGGACAAAGAAGATCCCCGATCACTACCCAAGCACCCAGGGAAGACCGGATACTGAAGTAGCTAGCAAGACAACTCGACCAGGCCAATATTGGAAGTCAGTCATCGGAAGCAGAAGACAATTCACTTAGCATGGATGGTGACTAGGGAGGAAGAGGTCTAGGAGATGAAGGGAGTCAATTCCAACAACCGCAGACAACCCGACTAGTATTGCGGCCGAACAAATTGGAGGTTAATACGGTCATAGGCGGACTACATAATACCTCGGAGGCCAGCGTATAACAAGGCTCATATTCACCACATGAGAGAGAGATGGATTTGGAGAGACAGGAATTATCCTAGAACCAGGGTTTTCATAACGGACAGGTTGGGGTGATCGGACGGGACAACCGGACGGGCGGTCCGGATGGCACGGACGGACGGTTCACACGTATTGCCCGAAGTGCGCCCAATAATTTTTTGCAGGCATGATTTTTTTACTGTGATCGCCACGTCACATATGGACGCGTCACGCCACCATGGCACTAGGGCGGAGATGTCCCCGCCCCTAAATGGGAGGGGCGGAGACGTCACCGCCCCTCCCCGCCCAATTTTGGAATCAAGATCTTTGAGAGGCCATATCTCACTAAACAATAGTCCAAATTAAGCATATGAGATGTTTTTTGGCATCTACGGAAAATTTAGATGTCAAATCACACCTCAAACGCTTAATTTGGGCTGTTTTTGAGTGTGTTATGCCCATTCAAACATTCTAACTCCAAATTTAGGCAGGGACGTTAGGGGCGGGGACGTTAGGGGCGGGGACGTGAGGGCGAGGACTCAACCCTTTGAAGGTCGTAGAGGAACAAAGTTGGGCAAACTCCATTCTCGCCTTGGCAAAGGCCTTCCTCCTTCCCATGCGTTAGAGAAACGATATTTTTAATGTAAATTTAGTTTTCCTTCCAACTTCTAGGGAATGACATGATTGTCGTGATGATAGAGGAATGCAAAGATCTTGTCTGAATCAAATATAGCAACTTTTTGTTCTAAATGATTCTATTGGACTTGAATTAGGGGAAGAAGAAGAACTACGGTCTTCCAATGGGACCGGCGTGAATGTAGTGTTTGTTCATTCTCTTCACTAAGCATATGGCCACGGGACATAGGCTAGTGTATAAAGAACTACTTTCCCCTCTCGAGGGTCAACACTTTTCCACACTAAGTGCTTCCCTACACTAATTGCATTAAAGATAACCAACATGTCATCTCCGCCAAGGACTTTGTGGGTTCCCATACAACGGAGCCGTGGGACCCTCTACCATAATTGGGTGGACTATGGTGGTACTTGAATTAGAATATTGTATTACGCTATAAACAACAAATTCTTTTTGACATTTTCAAAGAAGGTAATATTCTTTGCACAAGTGAAACCTCCTTTATTATCGACGGGCAAATACCATTGAACAATGTGGTTTTAATGTAAAGATGTGTTCTTAAATGACTCATCTTGAGGTCATATTCAAATTTATGAAGCATAATGTCGAATCATCCAATGTGTAACAATCCCTTTGGAACAATCCACGAATTACTCTTCATAACCGTAGGGTCAATGAAATATCTATCTTTAAATTGTTGAGGTTATGATTATTTATCGCTTTATCCAATCATAAAGAAAGATGATGCAAATAAAAGCATTCTCGAAAGGCCACAATGTTCCAAAGTCGAAGTGGTTCTCTCACAACACTTCTTACTAAATGGTGTCAATTTAACTTTAAATTGATTAAACCTTTCAAAGGTTAGATGAAACTCCAAAAGGCTTTGCAACTAAGGGTGACACCTTCAAAAGGTCACATTAAACATGTCTATTGTAAAAGCTTTGGATGTAGGGGAGAGATACACGACCAAATGTTTTTTAGTATACATATAGATGTACAAAAAATATAAATGTCAATAGAAGCTCTAGTAAAATTTCTAGCAATATAGGACAAAACTATTAACTTCTTTCTTGAACTCATGTCTATATACAATAATGATAGAACTTTGTATGGTTTGTATGAAATTCTTTTCCTAAATAAATATAATTTTGACGTTGTGATGTACTATACATATGCCGTATTTATAAATTGGGAATGTCAATTTCTTTATGTTCAAATGGAAACTATTACATTTCCTCTAACACGTGCAAACTATTTATATGTTCCTTAACTTTTTTGTTTATCTTTCCATGCCCCTTCTTAACATTGGATTCAATTGTAGAATACTTATATATAAAGCGTATTACCTTCTTCTAAGATTCCAAAAACATAGTATTTTCTTTGTTGTTAAAATACATTTTAACCCAAGTAGAGCACGTTTACACTTTTTGGGGAAGTTGGGAAAAAAAGTAATCTCGAAGGGGCCACTCGCATAAATTGTAGAAACGACGTATGATAAATAAATAGGGGCAAAAATATTCACTTAGGATAAATTTTATAAAGAAAGTACATGAAACATACATTGCTTTAAAAATGTGAAATATGGTTATAAGTAATATATAAATAGATATAATGTCAAAGAACTATGTAATTGATACATACAAAATATCATGGAAAAAATAGGTACAAAATTTGAATGGTAGATAATACTGATTTAGGTTCTCACTATTTCTCAATGGATGAAAAGGGGGTATTTATTGTGGGGCACTCATGCAACATTTTATTGTTAGGTAACTTGTACATTTCCTCCGTGGTTAGAAGTTTACACAAGCCCTTATGTTTGGGGATATATATATTTTTCTCTCATTGCATGTTTAAATAATTCGTTTCTAAAGTTAAGTTGCGTAATTCCTTTGTAAAGTAAAGTTTAAGGGTAGTTACACAAGGGATATATGGACATTGGATGATTCGACATTATGCTTCATAAATTTGAATATGACCTTAAGATGAGTCATTTAAGAACACATCTTTACATTAAAACCACATTGTTCAATGGTATTTGCCCGTCGATAATAAAGGAGGTTTCACTTGTGCAAAGAATATTACCTTCTTTGAAAATGTCAAAAAGAATTTGTTGTTTATAGCGTAATACAATATTCTAATTCAAGTACCACCATAGTCCACCCAATTATGGTAGAGGGTCCCACGGCTCCGTTGTATGGGAACCCACAAAGTCCTTGGCGGAGATGACATGTTGGTTATCTTTAATGCAATTAGTGTAGGGAAGCACTTAGTGTGGAAAAGTGTTGACCCTCGAGAGGGGAAAGTAGTTCTTTATACACTAGCCTATGTCCCGTGGCCATATGCTTAGTGAAGAGAATGAACGAACATTACATTCACGCCGGTCCCATTGGAAGACCATAGTTCTTCTTCTTCTCCTAATTTAAGTCCAATAGAATCATTTAGAACAAAAAGTTGCTATATTTGGTTCCGACAAGATCTTTGTATTCCCTAATCGTCACGGCAATCATGTCATTCCCTAGAAGTTGGAAGGAAAACTAAATTTACATTAAAAATATCGTTTCTCTAACGCATGGGAAGGAGGAAGGCTTTTGCCAAGGCGAGAATGGAGTTTGCCCAACTTTGTTCCTCTACGACCTTCAAAGGGTTGAGTCCTCGCCCTCACGTCCCCGCCCCTAACGTCCCCGCCCCTAACGTCCCTACCTAAATTTGGAGTTAGAATGTTTGAATGGGCATAACTCACTCAAAAACAGCCCAAATTAAGCGTTTGAGGTGTGATTTGACATCTAAATTTTCCGTAGATGCCAAAAAACATCTCATATGCTTAATTTGGACTATTTTTTTAGTGAGATATGGCCTCTCAAAGATCTTGATTCCAAAATTGGGCGGGGAGGGGCGGTGACGTCTCCGCCCCTCCCATTTAGGGGCGGGGATGTCTCTGCCCCTACCATTTTGGGGCGGAGACGTCCCCGCCCTTAACGTCCCCGCCCCTTCCCCGCCTTAATTTGGAGTCAGAATGTTTGAATGGGCATAACTCACTCAAAAATAGTCCAAATCAAGCGTTTGAGGTGTGATTTGGCATCTAAATTTTCCGCAAATGCCAAAAAACATATCACACGCTGAATTTGGACTATTTTTGAGTGAGATATGGACGTTCAAAGATCCTGATTCCAAAATTGAGCGGGGAGGGGCGGTGACGTCTCCGCCCCTACCATTTAGGGGCGGAGACGTCCCCACCCCTACTATTTAGCAGCGGACACGTCCTTGCGGCCAATATATTATATTATGTAGTCAACTATTCATTTTTTTAGTTTAAGTCGTGCGTGGCATCACTTTAGTTCATACGTGGCTGCCACGTCGCCTGTTTTTTACCTTGCAGGTAAGTCAATTCTATGTTGACTCTATCGGTCGGGCGAGAGCTCTATCGGACAGCCGAATCGGACGGACGGACGAACTGACGTCCGTCTAGTATGACAACCCTGCCTAGAACCTATCCCGGAGACCGGACTATGATGGAGGGCAAATCGGCGGACAACTCGTAGCTCAACCCGGCGGTCAGCAACCCTGAGGTTGGGGCGGCTGGCAGCCAATTGGCGAAGACAGAAGACAACCGGAGATACAAAGAAGGGACTTTCACATGGAGAAACTCCCAGCCGTGTACCATTGGCACCCGGACCCCCGTGAGGTCAACATCAAGGTACATTTTGATGGAGTGACTAGCCTACCTCCAACACCGAAGGAGAACCGCACACCAGCCAACCTACTGGATAGCCTGAAGCGGATGAGGAGGAAGCTAGAACAAAACCAGCCGAGAAGGTATGGACCACACATGGGGCACCCAGCCCGTGGACACCGGGCTCCTGACTTGATTCACTTGTCACCAACAGCACCTCCTTTTCAGAAGGAGTTTTTTCCGGAACCTGCCGAAGACACCTCGGAGGACTACCGGAGATATGAGGCCTAGAGAGCCCATGCACAAGCCAAACAAGACTCATGACATCGGAGGGCCAAAGAGGACCTATATCGGACCCAAATGAGAGAGCTTCAGAACCCGACCGGACATGGCGGTGAGGAACAACCGACGTTTAGGCCACTTCCTAACCTAGCCGATGTAATGGGCTCTCTGAAGGATCAGGAGTAAGCGGCACGACGGCAAGAAGCTGAGAGACAACGGTTGGAGGACCAGCGACTGCATGCCCGATACCAGGAGCTAGAGAGGAAGAAAGAGCAAGCCCATGTTATGCAGCAAGAGGCTTACCGACTATGACAAGAATCAAGGACGATGATGGAGCCGGCCAAGCAGCCAGTTCACACCGAACTATCACTACCTGACCCGTTGGCCCGGTGGCGGAATGTCTCTAGAAAGGAGATTTACGGAGAACCCGGACTACCACCAAGGATACCCGGCTCCAGTGAGTGGCAAACCACAGGCCCGAATGGACGACCGCTTTAGGGTCCAATCCTGGTATATGGGGCACCAGACTCGAGTACATACCCAAGTCCAACTATCAACCGGGGGAGTACTATCCCACTTTATGGAGCAAGCCGAAGACTAGCAATGCCGGTGGACAATATGGATCACCTCACGGGTGGAATTTATTTACCGGTGGACACCCGGAGAGCAGCTCAGCCGGAAGTCGGCCGCTCCGGGCTTCCCGTGGTTCGGAGTTACCGGCCGCCCAGCGGTGACGATCGTGGTGTTGAGAGTTACTGGCCGCCCGGTGACCACTAGCCTTGGCAGCAGGCCCGGGGCGGCCAACGGAACTGGCAGCCCGGAGATTCCCGACTACAAGGACATTGGGTCATCAAAATCCCTTGCCTTATGTCCAGTACAAGAAAGGAGGCAACCCGGATGTGCATATCCGGCAATTTGAGCGCACATTGTGGCATAATGGCGAGCGCGAGGAGCAAGTCATTATCAATTTGTTTGGCACTACCTTGATCGATAAGGTGGGAGCTTGGTATGAAACATTTCAGGAGAACCACCTCGACTGTACTTGAGAGGAGGCCAAAGAAGCATTCCGGCGCCGATACCGGGAGCAGACCACAGATGAGGCAGTTTACTGGGAACTGAAATCATTTAAGCAACAAGACCGGGAGAAGATCCAGGACTACTACCATCGCTTTATGACTCTAATTAAATGTTTGCAGTCAGACCCTGGCGATAGCTTCCGGCTTATTAATTTCCAGGCTGGGCTACTAGGCTATATTAAAGTCCCTACCAACAAGGTAGCAGTCAGGAATTTGATTGAGTTAGTGAATGCAGCCCTCACGTGTGAAGAAAACTCTACTGACTTATCCGGGAAGGCAACCCAGGTTGAAGTTCGGAGAAGTGATGGCGGCAGTAAGGGGTCCAGTCCAAGCAACAAGGCACCAACCCAGGAGGCACCCTGAAAGTATTGCAACAGTTGCAAGCGGTCAGGCCACACGGAGGTTGAATGCTGGTTTAACCCGGCAAATTCCCAAGGTCCAACTGATAGGACCAATGACAGTCGGGGAGAATGAAGTTGTCATCAAGCCGGCCACTGGGAACCCCCAGCCCCAACCAAGTCAGGGAAGTTACTCCCGGCCTCAATATGTACGATCCGAAGGGGATTCCAACATGAGAAATACCGAGCCAGAGATATGTTTTCTATGCAAGCAACCCGGTCATCGGCACTACAACTGCCCGCATAGGCATGAATGGGAGGCATTTCTAGCATCTTCCGCCAAGGCACAAGGGAAACCCGAACACCATGTAAGTAGCGTCACCATCCGGCTGCTGGAAGAAGAAGCGGAGGTGGAGGTAGCTAGCCTCACTAGAGCGTAGCGGTTGAAGGCCGGCTTGCCACCTCCGGATCAGGAAGATAGGGTCCCAGAAGCCCGGAGTTCCTGGACACCGGAGTAGTGGAAGGCCGAAGAGCGCCTTCGAGACGACATGATCAAGACCATACAAGACATCCAACAGGAAGAGGCCATTAATCAAGCCGGAGCATCGGGAGAACTCCTGGCCATCCTGGAGGAAGATGGTGAAGCACACATGGTGGCAGACTGGGCAGAATTCCCATACACAAATGTACTTCAGTCTCCTTGGTCGGCATCACAGCGAGTCCCAAACATCAGCCCGGAGGAGGCTTTCCATACCGTAAGCCGGACGATACTGGAGAGCCCAGTCACAGTGACGGTCGGGCAGCTCTTGCATATAGCACCCAACCTCACTGAGTATATGAGAGCCCACTTTTTTCCGCCCATGAATTCTCCGGCAGCCCCAACATCAGTCACACCAGACCTAACCCGACCCTATCAAATCCAATCCCGAAGACGAACCTAATGTTGACTTCTTCCATGGATGTTGACCGGAACCTACCGATAATGACAGTCAGGGTCGGCAATGGAACACTAGCCAGTGTCCTAATCAACGGAGGAAGAAGAAGCCCGGTGGCTGGAGATTGAACCTGAGGTTCAGGCGGTCGGCACAGTGACTTTACCAAACTTCAGCCTGATCCCGGACACAAGCCTGCCTCCGGGACTGCCTATTGAGCCGGGGGTGCCGGGCCCATTTTTGCAAGGCCGGTGTGACTCCGAGGACCCCCAAGAGATCCCAGCAGCAGCCCAACCCAGAGAGTATCCGGACCACTTTTACACTTATGCTGAGGGTGGCATCCCGGTGGACGAGACACCTGCCTGGGTTCAGGTGCAGTCGATGAAGGTCGCCAAATGGAATCCTCCGAAGTCTGAACAACTCCGAAAAATAAACGTGGGAACCCAGGAGGAGCCCAAGCACCTCCATGTCAATGCCGACTTGACTCCAGGGCTGATGGCTAAGGCTGAAGCTTTATTCCATGCATACAAGGACGTGTTTGCATGGACATATAAGAACCTGAAGGGTATTCCGCCATCCCTGGCTGAACATCGGATTGAATTGGAGTAGGTCATCCCACCGGCTCATCAGGTCCGCTACCGAATGAACCCAAATTACGCAAGTATTGTCAAGAATGACCTGGACAAACTTTTACAAGCCGGGTTTATCAACCTAGTAGAGGATGCAACCTAGTAAGCCCCCATCGTTATGGTCCCGAAGAAGAACGGGAAACTCCAGATTTGCATTGACTTCCGGAAGTTAAATGCTGCCACGAAGAAAGACCCGTACCCGCTATCCTTTACGGAGGAGGTCTTGGACACAGTGGCTGGGCATGACATGTATTCATTCCTAAACAGGTATTCCGGGTACCATCAAATCAAGATAGCACCGGAAGACCGATATAAGACTGCCTTCGTGACGGACTAGGGTGCGTTTGTGTGGATCGTTATGCCATTTGGGTTGAAGAATGCACCCCCGATCTACCAGCGAGCGGTGAAAAAGGCTTTTCGGGACTACATTGATGTGTTTATGAAGTTGTTCTTGGACGACTTTACCGTGTACAGTGACATGGCCACTCATCTTGAGAAGCTTCAAAGATGTTTTGAGAAGTGCCGAGAGTATGGCATCAGCCTGAACCCGGAGAAGTATGTCTTCCTGGTCTTCTATAGAATTATCCTACGACACATTGTGTCTGAAGCTGGGAAGTTTCCGGACCCGAAGAAGCTGGAGGCAGTCCAGCGGATGCCCAGGCCAACCAAGCCGGCCGACATTCAGGTGTTCAATGGTTTCGCCCAATTCAACAGGGCTTACATTAAATCATGTGCAAGACTGAAGAGTTCGTTTGGACGGACCAATGTGAGGCAGCCTAGCTGGACATGAAATAGCGTTATCAGGACACCTCGATCCTGATCATCCCACATTGGGACTTGGAATTCCACATCCATACGGATGCCTCAAACCTTTCGACAGGGGCAATGCTAGCCCAAAATCCGACCGGCAAGGGCGACCAACCTATCTCCTACGATTCCAGGCTGCTGAATTCAGCCGAGAAGAATTATACGACGACAGAGCGTGAGGCCCTAGCGATGGTGTATGCCTTAAACAAGTACAGGCATTATTTATTGGGTAATATAGTGGTATTTTATGTTGATCACATGGTTTTGATTTATTTTGTTAACAAGCCCCAAGTGACCGGAAGGATTACCCGGTGGTTACTTTTGTTCCAGGATTACGACTTCACAGTGGTCTACAAGCCCGGAAAGTCACACGGAGTCGCAGATGCCCTATTCCGACTACCCAACGGGTAGCCGGACACCGGCATTGAAGACCAGGCCGGAGATGCCCTATTCCGACTACCCAACGGGGAGCCAGACACCAGCATTGAAGACCAGGCCGGAGATGCCGGGTTGTTTTACGTCCAGCCCGAGTGGCTGACGGACGTGGTGTCGTACCTCCGGACTGGCATCTTACGCTAGGAGTTGACAAAGGACGAGCAACGGAGGCTGATCCTGAAGTCGTTGCCATTCACCCTCATTGACAGGATCCTTCACAAACGTGGCCAAGACATAGTCCTTCGACGCGTACTAGACCCGGTGCAATCGGACATGATCATGAAGGAGTTGCACAACGGCATCGGCGGTAGACATTTTTCCCAAGAGATCACTGCCCGGAAGATCCTGGACGCCGGGAACTAGCGGCCGAACCCCCACAATGATGTTTCTGAATATTGTCGGGCATGTGATAAGTACCAGCGGGTCGGCGGGATGGCGAACACTGGACTGGCTCAATTGGTGACGAGTATGCGAGCGAAGCCGTTCATGAAGTGGAGGCTAGATTTTATTAGCTCCATCAAGCCGATGGCATCTCAGTCAGGCTGCCGGTATATCCTGGTCGCCACCAACTATGCCACAAAGTGGGTGGAAGCCCGAGCACTAAAGACCAACTCGGCAGCAATTACTGCCCGGTTTTTCTATGAGCAGATCCTGGCTCGCTACGGGTGTCCGTTGACACTCATCAGTGTCAACGGGTCTCATTTCACCACCGAGGCAATTGAATACCTCGTGGATCATTTCCTGCTCCAACACCGGACATCCACCACCTATTATCCCCAGGGTAATGGCCACGCGGAGAGCACAAACAAGGTGATTGGCTGGCTTTTGACCAAACTTGTGAATGACCAACAGACTGACTGGGATAAGCATCTCCCGACAGTGCTATTTTCATACCGAATGGCGTATAAAGTCTCTACTGAGCATACTCCGTTCGAGTTGGTATATGGGCTGCATCCCCTTATGCCAACGGAGTACATCGTGCCAATGGAGTACATCGTGCCAACGGAGTACATCGTGCCAACGGAGTACATCGTGCCAACGGAGTACATCGTGCCAACAAAGACGGTGACAGGCCAGCCGGACTACAACCCGACCAGGGTCTTGACAACTTGGGTAGCGGACTTGGAGCGGATGGACAGTTACCGGTCTTCAGCCCAGGACTGGGTTGGATTGAAGCAATGGGACCGGGCGTTCTGGAGTCAGCAACACTACAAAAAAAGGATTTCTAGCCGGGAGATCACGTGCTTTGGTATCCTAAGGGCCACAAGGATCACGCCGGGAAATTTAACAGCCAGTGGATTTGGGCCTTACCGGATACAATATCGGTTACCCAACAATACGGCCCTCCTGGTTACTATGGACCACTTCAAGCCCAACTCCATCCTTGTTAACATCAACAAGTTGAAGCCCTACCGGTTCTATGAGAAGGACCAACTTGTCACAGTCACCCCAGATGAGTCAACTCGGAGACTGGTTGAGCAGCAGAAGGGGGATGGTGGAGCGGATAGCCCGGACTACACAATGGAGATCGAGAGCGTCAGGGAGCAAGACCTCTAGGATATCCGCACCTCGGAACCCGAACACCGCATGACAGCCGACAAGGTAAGTAACAATTTGGAAGAGGTACGGAAGATTGAAGAGCCAAGTTGGGATTTCCCTTTGGGTTGCCGCGTTGTGGGAGTGGTTTGGGAGCCGGGATCGAAAACCAGCCAGAGTTTGTGGGAGGACCAAGGAAAAGACCCCGGAGAGGAGCATGATCAGGGAGCTGAACCCAGTCCGAGTCAAGACCGAGAGCCGGACCAAGGTTGGCAAATGATTCAGCGGCCGGGGTTTAGCCTGAAATCCGAATCCAAACCCGCACAGGAGCCCTATGGTAACCCAGGTACAACCCAACCTGATCTCAGAAAGCTAGGATTAGTCCCGCAGACACGAGATAGCCGGGAACGAAAAAAAAAAGACAAACAAGTTAGTGGGAAAAATGGAAAATAAGTAGTGAAGAGGCTGGACAGAAAGGAGCAGTAATGAAGTAGGACAAAAAGCCAGAGGAAAAAAGAAAAGAAGAAGCAGGGGGAAAAGCCTCAGAAAGAGAAAAAAAAATATTGCAAAAAAAGAAAAAGATGCAGGAAATGAAAAAGAAAAGGATAAAGCAGTAGAAATAGGAAGAGCTGCAGAGAAAGCTGCAAAAAAAGAAAAAGATAAGGAAAAAGTAGAAGAAAAAGAAAAATTGCAGAATTTCTAGAAAAGAATACTAGCGGATGAAAAACTTGCTTTTCCATCCATCGAGGATGAATGTCATTCAACTGGGACGAAACCCCAAGTCTCTTTCCACAGAGTGAGTCCACACTCTTTGTGCGGTGTTTTTGGAGAGGAGAGGAGTTGCAAGGAGAACCCTGGCTATGGCGAGAAAGTACTAAATTTAGAGGCGCTAGGGTTTTGTAGGTTGGGTATTGGAGAGAGGATTTTTGGAGTAGAGGTTAGGAGAAATTGGAGGAGAAATTGAAAGTAGGCGAAGTTAGAAGTAGGGAAAGCCATGGCTATGGCCAAGGTTTCACGCATGGCGATGGCTATGGCCAGGGTGAACGAAGTAGCGAGGTAAGCGGGGAGTTAGCCCGGTCGAACTACGGGAGTTGCATCCCGAGCCACCAACTACAGTCGGAGGAGCGGGAATCTACAGTAGGTCCGGAGGAAGACAATACCTGTGACGTGGAGGAGGGTAAGACGTCAGCCGAGTCGGTGAAGAACGACGTCAACAAGGCGTAGGTACCCCCAGCAATACTAGAGACGCGGACCGGGGAGGAGGTGAAGTCGGCACCAACGACGTCGAAGGTTGAGCTGGAGTCGGAGACAGTTGTCGGAAAGAACGCCAGTTGTGACGAGGAGCTCGTAGAGGAGCAGCCGGGCCCGGCTACTGAGGAGCAAGAGTTGGCGGTTGCTCGGCGGACGGCGACTTCGGGCGAGACGAGGAGCAAGACCTCGGAGCCAGGGGAGCTCAAAACTGAGGTGCCAGAGCCGACGCGATTGAAGGCACCACAGGCACCAACTAAAGTAAAGGCAAAGAAGTGCGCGGGAGTGCGTCGGCAGGCACAACTAGAGTTTGCGGCGCCGACACCCTGGAAGAGCGGCAACGACGCAACATGATTGGTAGTGCCGGAAGAGCCGACGAAGCTGAAGGCCACCGCCGCCTTGGAACTTGCGGTGTTGGAGGCCACACGGGGAGAGACACGAGCTACGGAGGAGCCGACCCCATTGCCGGTAAACCAAACAGAAAGAGTGGTGATCACAGATGTGCATCACGTGTTGCCGGAGGTAAAGGCGGGCAGACACAGCCACGATGCCAAAAGTGTGGAGAGAGAGTTCGCAAGCAATAGGACGCGGAAGGAGCTGGCCTAGGGGGAGAACAAGGCCGGGAGCGACCGGCAGCATTTCGGAAAGGAACCACACCGGCAGGAGCGTCAAGCAGCAAACATTCTCTAACAGAGTGAAGGAGAACACCACCATCAGATGAGCAGAAACCCGAGTCCCAGCCCGACTAGCACCAAACAAAAACGTTTGGAGGAAGACCCGAGAACTTCAGGTCAGCTTTTCAATTTCCTTGAGATTTTATTGAGCCTTAAAAATAACTTTGAGGGATACACGGGCCTAGAAAATGGGAGGACGGAATTTTCAATTCCAACTAGAATTAGGGTTCCTAAGTAGAACACACAATTGGTTAAGGAACTCTTGGAGCTTGGGTTGTTGGGGTTATGGGAAACCAATTACACAGGCCATGGTATTCAGGACCAGGTAGAGGGAGAACTAGTCACTTGCCTCAGGGAGGAGCATCAATTGTATCATTGGGCTGGACTGGACACAGGGGAATACTGGCGAGGTAAGCCGACACTAACTCTCCAAGATTGGATGGAAGAGTCTGACCCTGATTATGCGGCATTTGATAGGACCAGACCCAGGAGACACGTGACTAGACTCGAGTACGGGTTGATGGCAACGGCAGAAGCTACCGGGGAGACACCTCCGCTGCCAGACAAGTATCTCCGGGATCCAGTGATTCAATCACTCCAAGGGAGCCCAGTCACATCCTGGTCGGAGACTTTGGAGTTTGTTGCACCGAGACGTGGCGCACCACTGGAACTTGTCACACCATTAGGTGGACCGTCGGCTTCTCAGCTTGGAGGCCGGATTCTTCTTTCTCTGATCGATGGCAGCCCTCCGGATAGCGAGGCCAGAGGATTCCAGATGATACGCCACCAGAGGGTAACGAGGCAGACTCTAGTCCAAGCTATGCAATTGTCTTCACCAAAGACAACCACACCTACAACACTAGGGCATCAGAATAGTGTGGCGACTCCAGGCACGGCGGACGACTCCAGTCCAACCCGGCTGTGGTTTGCCAAGAAGTATACTCGAGGACCACGGAGGCTGGTTGTGGAGGAGCCAACCTTCGCTTGGACTTTCACACCTTGGATTCAGTGGGAGCCTGGAGGCAGACCAGGGATGACAAGTGGGCCGGTGAGGTGGGGCTGGGAATCTTCTACGAGTATGCTTGGCCAGTAGTGCGCCAAGACTTGGTGCAGGAGTTCATTGAAGGCATACTCCCACCGGAGAACAAAGCTGGAGGAGCTCAAGTTCCTATTCGGGCCAAAGTCAAAGGATTGGAGGTGGTCCTGTTGGCAGAAGTGATCCAGGAGGTGTTTGGATTGACTGGAACTCGGTGGCTCAAGGCTTACAAGGAAGATGAGGAGCAGAAGTCAAGCATTGCGCGGCGGTTTTCTTTTACCGATGAAGATTTCCAGATGGATGGTGTTCCGGTGTCCGAGTTCCGAGAGCACTACTAGCCCAGGATCAAGGCACTTCTGGAGGTTTTGTCCTTGAAGAAGTCGACCACACACGCCAGCCTGAACTTGATTCATTACATGTATGAAGCAGTTCGAGCCAAGCAGTAGGTATTAGATCGGACGCCGTTGGTGCTCAGTAGTCTCCGACGGGTTCTGGGCCAAACAAGCAAGGGCATGAAGGAGATTCCAGGTGCGCAGCTGATTGAGGCTATTCTCCGGCGGTGGTTTCCAACAAATGGAGAGCCTTCCTTCACTGAAGCCGATCCTTCTCGGGCAGTCTTGGAGTCCAGCGACAATTAGGAGGCTGCGGCGGATGGGAGTCGGGACACTCACACGGAAACTCCAGCCTCCACGGAGAGGCTGATGACAAGCATCTCCAGGAGCCACGGCGACTCCAAGGGTCGGAATGAGATTGAGGTGGAGACAGGACTAGAGACAACGAGCTCTACACCGATCCCCTCAGTCACCCGGGAGCGCCCTAGACCCGATCACGACCTGGAAGTCATTTAGAAGCCCCCAACCACTCAACAAGTCCGAGCTAGACCATCCCAAGATTTCGACCAGTCACCAGGCCCGAACTCGACCGATAAGATGGACTCACATGAACGGGTTATCTTGGAGTAGGGCATAACTGACTCCAGCCCGATGAAGCTCCAGGAGTCACCACCCAACCAGCCTCGAGCCCCGAAGAGACGGCGCATCTACCACCCGATCCCCAGTGATGAGGCTCCGCAACAAATTATTCTTTCTTCTGACTCCATACCGGAGACTCATCAGTTGGTGGGTTAGACTATGGATGGACGGCCAGTTAGCGACGCCACAGCCAACGCCGAGTTGCTTCGTGGAGAGGCCCCGGACGCCTTCTCACCACAGGTAGAAATGGCAGAGCCTGCAGCTCCAAGCGACCACACCCCGAACATCACCAACCGCCGGCCTTTGGATTCCCCGAATGAATCCTCCCCTCCAACTCCAAACCCAATGATGGTTGGCATGCAGGCCCTCATGACTGCCTTGGAGTTGAATTTGATGACAGTGATCCAGCTTCGCAGCCTTCATGTTGAGCAGCAGACCCGGACTATACCCATGTCAGAGTTTAACCAGCTCCAAGATCAGGTGGACATCCTAGAGATTGAGTTCACCCGAACACGACAGGAGTTGGAGGCATCTTAACAGGCGAAGGCGACCAACTCTGCTTCCCGGCTACGGCGCTTTGAGATTGAGATGCTCATAAACGCCAGGCTGAAGGTTCATGACCAGTTGGTGTTAGACCACTACTTCTTGGTGGAGGACTACCGGCGGCAAGGCCTCACTCCACTGACTCACCGAGGTATGTAGCTTAGCCACATGGGCCCATCTCACCGGTTGTTGTGGGATTCCTGGAAGCATTACACCGATGATGTTGCCCGGTATCGCCTGTATCTATACCGGTTCTCAACGGCCTACTTGGATTTTGATTTTCTGGCTCAAGACTTGGAGTCGCAGCAGGAGTCCGACCTTATCTTGACTCAGATGCCCACCAATGGCAGTGAGGCAACCCCTTCGACGGTAACTTCAGATGGCGAATGCATGTCCGGCTATCCTCCACAGGGCTGGGAGGGATTCCGCAGCCACTATACACCGACTGTGCCGCCCCGACCACCTTCCGCGTCCGAAGCCGGAAGTTTAGGCGTTCAGACTCTTGGTGTTGGGCCGTCGAGTAGCCTCGAAGATAGTCTCCGGTACACCCTGGGCACAGCGTAGATTGGCAATCAGGCTCTCCAGACTGGCATATCTCCTCGGGTCAAGGGCCCGGCATGGGCCTCAGTTGAAGTATGCCCTCCTCCCGGCACAGTGACACCCCGCGGCACCTCCGGAGCAGCGGATAGAGGTACCCGGAATCCGGCAACAGCACCAGGCAGTGGAGCACCCGGCAACATCTCCGGCAATGTTTTCTTTCACAATGGCGAGGAGTACACCGGCGACACTTTATCTAAAGGGTGTTAGATGGTAGTCCCTTCCTCCCAAATTTTGTTTTTTGAGACTTAAACTTTTTCAGGCTATAGTTACTTTCACTAGGAGCCCAGGGCCCTTGAACATCGGAGGACCGATGTAGTTTAGAAGGGGGATAATGTTAAGCGGAGAACTAGGATTAGCGGACCCGGGTAGTAATTTTCATTTTTGGACTCCGGATGAGTTTTTGGCTCTCCAGTGGATGAACTTGACCAAGCAAATGATTTCCTTCTTGGACAGTTTTTCATCCACTAGACTGGCCGGATGAAACCTGGCCATGCGGATGATTTCCATCCTGACTAGTTTCATCCGTCACTTGGATGAATCTAGGCATCCGGATGACTTTCATCTAGCCCAGTGTTCATCCGCCGGATGACTTCTGTTAGGGTTTGGTGCACATAGAGGGAGAGCTTGGAAGCTCTCTCTTTCTCTCACTTGGAACTTGGAGCTAGAACTTAGACACGTTAGGATTTGGGGGTTTTGTAGTGTGTTTTGAGGTCACATTGAGCTGGAGAGACTTGCCATGTACAAACTATGAGCTAGTCAATAAAATCCGACGTGATTTGAGGTTTTACAAGGTGTTTTGAGCAAATCAGGGTTTCTTAGGGTTTCTAGAGTTTATGTGAAAGAGAGTTTGTAGATCAACCTCCTTTAACATTGACTACATAACATTGTAGATTTACATTATAAAAGAATTCAAAATGTCACAAAATCTCAATCCAAATGGTAATTAAAATATTTAGTTTCCTTCTTCAGATGAAAAAATGAAGGAATAACAACTAATTTCTAACATTTATCTAGTACAGAAGAACTATTTCTGCACCAAGTAGGAGGGAGAGAAAATTTTGGCTAACTTTTTTTCAATGAACTTTTTGTACCAAAGAAATTTTGTTTGGAAAAATTTCATATATGACTACAATAGGTACTTGTATAAAGAATCTTAAAGTCAATAGTGGTAAATAACATAGCTACCTAAACTACCTAATGAGCAGCAATTTTCACTATAGGCACTACAAATATTTTCAAAATACATTCCTACAAAGATCTTATTACTATCTTATTAAATTTACAACAAAAATTCAAAGACTTTCATTACAAATTTATATTTACATTAACATTACATTATTTGAAGTACAAAAAAGCCATAAACAGAATTATTGTCCTTTAAAATCAAGTAACATACCATGTAAATCATGACATCCACTAACTTTAGACATGACAATGTTGTACATTATCATGACTGCTTGGCCCCTAAATTATCATCTCATCATACAGTACATAGTGGATATTTATGAAATTCTTATTGCACTATAATATACAATCTAATAGTGACTAGGTTTTGACCATATACTTTGTATGTAATAAATATGCATTAAAATTCTTATTGTACTTTAATATATGGTCTAATTGATTACCATGACATTAAGTTTTGATGACATATTGTCGTACACTACAATGCCTACTCCATCCTTTAATCACGACCACATCATGTGAAAGAAACCCAATACGTAAGTCATATATTCAAGAGTGATACAAAGGCATCTGGTAAAAGGCAACGAAGCAAAATAATCAAATGCAAAAGGCGAGCGGCACATCTAAAGGGCCAAACAAAAAATTAGAGAGGCTAAAAAGACTAGAAGGTCATTAACCCTATAAGGCCTACTAGCTGACGAGGCCTAAGAGAATCTACAAGTATATTTGATCATGTTGACCATCATCTACCGAAAGCTTACATTTCATCACAACCCCACTTCACAGAAATCTCTATAGTTTGTCCGTCAAACTTTGGTGCACATTCTCACCACATTTGTTTAAAGCCAACAAATCCATGCAAGTTATCTCAATTTGTGGATCAGATTGCGATGAAGTGGCGGATCTAATATTCGCATTTTATTTCAGAAATGACCACACATGGGCCTGTCGTCCTTAAGGGTTAATGTCCACATCTTGTTGTACAACAGGGATATCTATTGAATCAATTTCAGGCTTTAACGTACTGTCTAACAATGACTTGGTTCTAGCAACAAGTTATCTCAATTTGTGGATCAGATTGCGATGAAGTGGCGGATCTAATATTCGCATTTTACTTCAGAAATGACCACACATGGGCCTGTCGTCCTTAAGGGTTAATGTCCACATCTTGTTGTACAACAGGGATATCTATTGAATCCATTTTAGGCTTTAACACACAGTCTAACAATGACTTGGTTTTGGCAACATACTCATTGTACCTAATAGAGTTTTCGTGAAAGTGCTTCCCGGATGGGCAAGTCAGGAGGAATATGGTGCCATAGAGTATGAGATGTATAAACAGAAAAAAAAAAGCATGAGGAAATTTCTTATTGCCTTTTTCTGCACGAATGAAATGCTTTGCAATCAATGTTCTTGGGCCCTACCGCATGCAAGCTAAAGCTCCCCCATAGTACCCTAAGTTCTCACAGGGTTGACCAATAGTTCCCCCAAACCTTTCCCAAGGCAAGACACCATGTGCATGTGGTCTCGGTTTACTAACATAAGACCTTAAGATTCGGGGTACCTATCCAGTGTATTTTGGTGACTTTCACGAAAACTCAAATGGATATGCACTAGATTCTAACATTTAAGTGTTGTACCTCTTATCACCAATGGTTTCTTATGGATCACTTTATTAACCCGTAGCCTGATTTTTTCGAAACCATCTCACTTTCGGAGATCTAGAAGTTTTTTTTTGGAATTTTTTTAGTCGAGTTTGGAGCATGCGGCCCTAAATTATCCTTGGAGACCCCCCTATGATCAAATAGGGCCCTCCTCCAACAAAAAAAATAGGGGCCGATTTTGTCCCTACCCTCTCCCATCCTCTAAAGTGTGAGGCTTGGTGCAACGCTAGACCAGGGTCAATAATGTGATCCGTTTTGGATCAATAATAGCTGTACAATTTAATAGTGACTACATTTTTTCCCCTAGGTCCTTATACAATTTATTTATCATTATATTATGTACATTTTAATAAATATTGGATTCCAAATACTAACTATTGAACATTCCAAATACTAACATATTTTACTTTTCAATAAATACAAAACCATATCATTCATTAACTTCTGATTATTCTTAATCTATGTTGTCTTTTTACTATTATTCCATATCACATTTAATTTAAAAATGGGCATGAAACATGCGGATGGAAAAAACACTTCCATCCTTACTTGCAACAAAAGAATCAACTTTAACCCTTTAAGGTCTAACGACAATATATGGGTCGTTTTGGCACAAGAACCTTGGTAGCAAGGGCTCTAGACCCACCTCGAAGGGAAATATACACCACGACTTAGAGGTGGAGCATCTATTGAGACCATCTACACGACAACCGGTGCAAGCAAGAGCAAGTTACAATGATTTCCGTGAGGCGGAATCGTAGATTTTTGCCCCGAAATGTATCCAACGCATAGATGCCATTTCGTGTGATCTAGAACGATCGTAGAATCTCTCCGGTCAGAATACCTCATCCGTCTTAAAAGGATTAACATGCATACACCCCAATGTCTCTAAGCATTCCCAAGGCAAAACATTTTAAAGATCCCCCTCCAATCCACTCCCCAAACCACTACCATTCATCCACCTCAGAAATTCAACACTGCAGAAAAGCTGCCTCGAAAAGCTCACAAATCCAAAAAGCTAAAAACGAAAAAGTAAAAAAAGCTAAAAAGCGACCAAGGGGCCCACCCCCCAAACAAGTGGAGAACGCCCCTATCGGTTTTGGAGCCCCTCGCCGCATCGGTAGACCTCAATCCCACATTTTCCTAGATACATGTCATTGGGACCCCCTCCCTCATCCATCGGGGGGACCCACACCCCTCACCCCCGGAAAAGTACCCAACACCCCTAACGGCTCCAGATGCCCCCCCCTCAAATCTACACCCTGTCTAGATACCTCGTCCCAAACGGATCTCAACCGGTTCCCAAAAGCTCATATGTTAGGGTGCCATTTGCCGCAAAGATGGCACTGCCAAGTACACAACCACACAACAGCAACAACCAAACCAAGACGCATTTTCCCACTTATCTCAGACCCCAACAGAAACATACACAGAGCGAGAGAGAACTCCTTCAAGTTGATAGTTTGTCTGTTCAAAAGTAGGGGGAAAAAGATGAGATGTTTCTTCACACTTTTAGGGTGAGAATGGGCGTTATTAGGGTTTTTTTTTGTTGTTGGTGGGGTGATTTGTGTTAGTCGTTTTTTTTAGTGATTGGAGGTTTTGAGGTTGCGAGGGAGTCGGGGATTGATTGCTTGAGTTGCGAGACGCCTTTGTTTGTTTTCTGGTGAGTGATGTGATTTTGGAGGTGAGGGATGATCGGCAGAGGTTGCGATTGATGGTGGAGAGAGGTGGTAGCGGGGACGAGAGGAGGAGGAGGAGGAGTGGGAGGCGGGGGGATTGGCCGGGCAGGATGAGTGGATATGACGATGGCATTCTGCACGCGGAGGACGTTCCTGGTGAACTGCGGCGCGGCGGGCCTGTACGTGGGGCTGGGGCGGCTCTCGGGCACGCTGACGCTGGTGTCGGGGCTGGCGTCGTCGCCCATCTGGGCGCCGTCGGGGCTCATGGTAGCGCTGGTGCTCATCTGCGGGTATAAGGTGTGGCTCGGCGGGTTCGTGGGCAATGTGGTCATCAACTCGTGGTACTTCCATCGCCACGCCGCGCGCGACTTCGTGCCGTTTGTCGTGGTTGCGGGCCTGTTTTCGAGCGTGGAGGCCGTGGCGTGCGCCTGGCTGCTCAACCATCCCTTGAAATGGAAGGAAGGACGCCCCATCTTGCCTCCCCAGGTGCGATCAGCTTCTTCCATTCCATCTTGCCTTTGCAACCATTCTTGTGTGGGTTTTGCAACCAAAGAGTTTACTTGTACAGCCAGCCAGAGTTTTAACGAGACACTGCCTCCCTTTGATACAATTATACTGCTCTTTCCTTACCCTAAATAGGTATTAGAAGAGCTTGGTGGTCTTTCAATTAGAATCCGTCAGTTCAGTCAGCTTGGTGGTCTTTAAACTGCAGTTGAACTACCTTGATGAATTAATCCCCGGGTTTTCCTCCGTTGAGCCGATTTTTAGACTAATTGAGAGATACTTGGAGCTGATTGACGAGGGGTGTCTTATTCAAACTTCGGGTTACTCTGTAAGTAACTCTAATTGTTGGAACCGATCTGCAACCTTGATTTGCAAGCATGTGTGGAATCGATTTGCAAGTATGAAGCCACGCAAAGTTTCAATAAGATACTTTCCTCACTCTGGATAGTTTTGGATCAATAGAAGAGCTTGGTGGTCGTATCCTTCAATCAAGCATGGAAGAGCTTCAAGGTGGTCTGTAAACTCAAGTCCAAGTAGTTCTAGCCGTCTCAAACCAATGCACGAAATCAACCAAGAATGTTTTCCGCATCCCTCTCCCTCCCTTGAGCTGATTTCAGATCAATTGAGAATATATGCAAGAGCCGATCATAATTCGATTCAAACAACGAAAAAAGAGGGCCCATCTTTTTCAAACTCTCAAATAAATCCACCAGTAACGTCCATGTGTAGAATTTATTAGCAACCATTGTAGAATCGATTTGCAACCATCAATTTCTGGAATCAATTTGCAACCATTTGGAACCGATACGTGCTTATTTAGAGTTTTTTTCCTTTGCAGGAAAACAAGAAGGGAGCGCTCACCGTGGACACGCTGCACGACGCGATGTGGCTTTTCATCGTGGTGCCCTTGGTGAGCTTCCTGTGCGGCTCGTGCAACGCGTTCGCGCTGTGCGTCTTCAACCTGAGCGACTGGGACAAGCTCCTGATCGTGTGGCCGACCTGGGTGCTCGGCGACCTCTCCGCCATCCTGTGCGTTGCGCCGTGCATCCTGCACCTGTGGAACATCCTGCACCCGGAGATGCTCCCCATCTGGGGCAACTTCAGGGATGCCAGGGCGGAGGCGGCGCCGGAGAGGATGGTCCTGCGGAGCGGAGTCTCGCTCTTGCCCTGGAACAGCTCTGACGACAACAGTCCCATTCTGAAGCGGAAGCGAGCGGAGCGCGTGAGCTACGAGCCCGTCCCTGACGCGAACTTCATGGAGAGGGACGAGGATTACGACATGGAAAGCGTGCTGGAGAAGCATCGGGCAAAGAGGGGCGTTCCGGTGAAAGAGAGGCTGGAGAAGATGAAGGATAGGTGGAATACGTGGGTGATTGAGCGGCGGCGGAAGTTTTGCGCTGGGGATTCTCTTGCGATGGAGGATCGAAGCAACTCTGGGACCGAGGAGGCGCTTATCTCTGAACGCAGAAGCTCAGGCGGCACGTATGGGTACTGTTTTTTCAACAGATTTATCATGTCATGTTGCTTTTTCTAGAACTCGGCTAACATCCTTCCAACAGCTCTGTCACATGTCATGTTGATTTTTCCAGAGCTCAGTTAACATGGTTCAACAGTTATATCATGCTACATTGTTTTCTCCGAGAGCGCAGCTTATATTTTTATAAGATTCCTATCACATGTCATGTTGTCTTTCTGGAGCTCATCGAACATTTTTTTGACACTTTTGTTTGTCATGTGGTTTTTCCAGAGCTCAGTTACCATCTTCTCAACAGATTTATCACATGTCTTGTTGTCTTTCCAGAACTCATGATATTTTGTTTTGGCAGGTCTCAGTCTTTAGATCACCTTGGCACTCGTTTGTTCCGGACCGCTCCTCAGGTGTGCTCACCGCGGAGGTTCGTTCTGAAGCTGGCAGAGTGCATAGCTCTCTTTGTGGTGCTCATCGTGCTCTCATTGGTCATTTTCTTCAACATGGTACGTTCCCCTAACTTGGCCGTGTAGAGAGCCCTTTGGAAGCATGATATGTTGAGTATTTCAAGAATCACAGCCTGATTTTGGCAAGCGTAATACTGCCAAAACGATATAGATGTAGCCACTGTGCTCGAGTCAGCATCAGTAGGTTATTTTTATTTCCAGAGCATAAAGTTTGGCTCTATCGGTGTCATTGCAGGGTGTTCGTGACACGGATGCTGTTCAAAGACTCTCTTACTTAGTGTTTCCAGTCGTCATCTGGGCGTCCTTCCGGTTCAACAGGATTGGTGTCCCTCTCGCAGTCCTGGTGGTGGCCGTGATCGCCAGCGCAGGCACAGCTGATCACAAAGGGCCGCTATATCGCCAAAACGACAACCACTCTCTTTTGCAGGTAAGTGCTCTTTCCATGTGAATGTGAAAGTTTTTAATACACGGTTTGATAGCCCATTTAGGCCTTGGCACATGCTTGCCTATAGGAGGTTTTAGTTTCCAAATAATACAGTACATATTTATGTTTAGAGAGGGCTTTTAAACTGTCAATGTAGAGAATTGAACTCCATCCATGTGTTGGGGATGCACCAGGTGCAAATGTTTGTGTGCGTTTTGGCGGTGGTGGCCATCACTCTTGCTGCCATTGTACACGACCGGAAGGGCATGGAAAGCGAGCTCAATGAAATGAATAGCACCCTCGAGGATCAAGTAACTTCTCATGCTCTACTTGCAGTAGATTTCTGAAATCCTGATTTTTTGACTCTTCATGCTCTACTTGCAACAGAAGTCTGAATTCCTGATCTTTGAGTAGAAATTCGCGTTGATACTGATAACTGGTTGCACAGGTGCGAGCTCGGACTTTGGAGTTGGAACGCGCCAACAGGTCATTGCAAGTCTCACAAGCGGCTGCCGAGGAAGCCAGTCGAGCTAAATCCGAATTCCTTGCAAACATGAGCCACGAAATAAGGTAATTCGTCTTGTTGCCACTGTTAAAGTCTAGAGCTTTCATGGATTTTTCACTAAATTAGCAATTTCTTGTCACTTTGGCAGTTTCGGAGGCCCACTCTGAACACGAATATATAACGTATTTCAAGTCCCAAAACCTCATTAAAGTGCCAAAGCAATGAATATCTTCATTCTCATGTTCAAACCACATGGGTTACTATGTTTTAACCGTGAGTTCGAGTGGGATTCAGGACTCCCATACATGGAATAATTGGGATGGCCTCTCTGGCCCTGGAGACGGAGCTGACAGATGAGCAGCGCGAGCATCTAGAGACGGTATCGCAATCTGCAGATTGTTTGCTTCACATCGTCAACGCCATTCTGGACCTGGCAAAGATCGAAGCCGGTCGTGTGGAGCTTGAGCGCGTCGAGTTCAGCGTCTTCGACACCATGTCATCCACCATCAAAATGCTCCAGGTAAAGGGCGAGGCCATTTCCATCTCACTGGTTAAAAG
Organism: Bryoerythrophyllum caledonicum; assembly: GCA_963971425.1. Taxonomy (NCBI): domain Eukaryota; kingdom Viridiplantae; phylum Streptophyta; class Bryopsida; order Pottiales; family Pottiaceae; genus Bryoerythrophyllum; species Bryoerythrophyllum caledonicum. Next base: position 18,620,024 of record OZ020523.1, read on the forward strand.
TATAGTTATGTAGAAGTGCCATTGTAGTTGACTTAATTTTGGAGGTGTTTTGTAGCAGATTTATTTGTTTGCATCTATAAAGATGTTCCGTTTTTTACAGGTAAGAGCAAACCAGAAGCAGTTGAAGCTTTCATGGGACGTAGACACGAATATCGCAGAGCATCTGGTGGGCGATGCAGGCAGATTACAGCAGTGCCTTATCAACTTAGGTACTTCTACTGAACACATAATTCCTTAATTCCTCCGTGATTGACTTTAAATTTCATTGCCAGGCTTACATTTTGATCATTTGTGGCAGTTGGGAATGCGATCAAGTTCACTCAGGAAGGGTCCGTCTCGCTCACAGCAAAGCTTTACACCGGACCTCTTCCGATTGAGAGAACTTCAAGTGCCACTTTGAAGAGGAAAAGCAGCCTCGGAAAGTCCGCTGTAATTGAGGAAAATCTTTCAACAGACGATGCTGGAGACACAAGCGAGATATGTGTTGCCAATGGTGAGATGAACCGGTTTTCGCCTGGGAAGGGGCAGCCTCTGAAGGGCTCTTCAGAGGCTCCGAGCAAGGTAGAAAAGGAGGACAGGGTGAGCTTGCTGTTTGCAGTGCAAGATACGGGGATCGGGATCAGTAAGGAGAAGCAGAAGGAGGTGTTCAAGGCTTTCTCGCAAGCTGACAGCTCCACCACTCGTCTTTATGGCGGAACAGGCTTGGGTCTCAGCATTGTAGATCGGTAAGTCACATCCATAAGGCTCATGTGTCCATCTCATATAAAAATTTTCTGATTCTTTGGTAATGTGAATTTTATAGAGTTACTTGTAAATTTAGACAAAGTTCCAGTGTGATACCCCCTCTTTTGTTTTATTATGTAACTATACTCTTTCTTCATTCTAAAGATCTGAAGATAAGCATGTTAAAAAATTTCTGTGAATTGACCTGAAGTTTCATCAAGATACCCCCTCTCTTTAGACTACTCTTTCCTCACTTTGATTGTTTGAGATGTATGCTTACTATCTTTTGGTGACCTTTCAGACTGGTGCAAATGATGGGTGGCCGCATATGGCTAGAAAGTGAGCCCGGAAAAGGGAGCACCTTCTACTTCATTGCGCAGTTCGAATCTGTACATAGCCAAAGCACAAAGGACGATGATGGAGGATCGAGCCAAAAGCTTCGGAGCAGTGACGATGGGAGGGGCTTTGAATCAAGCCAAGAGACCACCCCGCAGAAGCAAAACGTCCAGGACATATATCGCCAAAACTCAGCAGCATCTGGGAGCTCCGACTCTTCCAGGAAACCTGATGCCTTTCCTTTTAAGAAGATGGGCCAGTATCCACCCAGCAACCTCAGGCAAAAAGGGAGGTGCAGCAGCGTTGCAGTGGGTGCGCTTTCATCAATGACAACGCAAACCGAGGTACCCCTGCCCACCAAGTCGTCGAGTTTTCCGAAGAAGTTCGAGTGGAACCCGAATGACCAGCCGGATGCAAGCTTCGAAGCGTCGCTCCGAGGCATGCGCATCCTGCTGGCGGAGGACAATCTGGTGAACCAGAAGGTGGCGTGCCAGCAGCTCAAGAAGTTCGGGACGGAAGTGGACGTCGTGTGCGACGGCCAGCAGTGCTTGGATGCCTTGGAAGGCCGCCGGGACGAGTATGATCTCATATTGATGGACGTGCAGGTCTGTGTCCATATCTGTCAACCCCGAAGTGCTCATTTCCTTCATATTTTAATGTTCATTGAAGTATCTCCAGATGAAAGAAGAAGTTTCCTTCATGCACTCAAAGTATCTCACTATCGTAGAATGAACCCTTTTTTTGATTGGTTTACAACTCCCTTTCCAGAAGTTTTGAATGATTCATATGGACTATGATAGGGGACACTTTTGTCTCCAATAGAAACCTCACTTCAAATCTTTCTAGATAAAAGAAAACCTTTCTAATCTACCACATGGTATAGAACAAACTTCCCACTTTCGATTAATCTACAATTTAACCCCTTCGTAGTGATCTGTTTGAGATGCAATGAGTTATAGTGTCCTTGTGAGGTTATAGTTGCCCCTTTCTAGAGCTCTGATGTTGTGGTTTTTGTTATAGATGCCTGTGCTTGATGGATTACAAGCAACCAGGAAAATCAGGGAAAGCGAAAAGAAGCACAATTACCCCCACAAGCCCATCATAGGTCTTACTGCACACGCCATTCAGGGCTACAAAGACAAGTGCTTAAGTGCTGGCATGGACGCATACGCATGCAAGCCCTTTCAGGCCCGGGAGCTTATCCAAGTCATCCAAGCCGTCTGCAAAACCTGGTCTGTAAGACCCTCATCAAAAGGCCAAATTACTGTGGCAGAGAAACTGGATGACACTTCAGGAGACCACACTTGAAAAACGAATTTCAGGCGGATATGGCACTTTTCTAGTGAATTTGTCTAGACATAAGTAGGTGTACATTGTCTGGTATTAGTTTTTGAAACCTTTGTTGAAGGAGACCTACCTATGGAGTCTAGACAACATCTGCAAGACCATAGTGTTCAACCAGACATGGTCGTTGCTATAAAAACCAGACATGGTTGAAATTTTGGAGGACTCTCTAAGTGGCATTTATCTAGAAGGCGTTTTCTACAACAACGTGGGGTTAGTTGCTTCTAACTTTATAAGGTACGTTCTCTAAGACTTTTACTACATGTTTATTCTGAAAAAGAGGTTGCTTTGGGAGAGAGATCAGTATTGTGGTTGTGGAGCCCCCTTTTTTTTATGTTTGAAAATTTCCTTTGTCTAATATTATCTCTTATGTAGGTGATTCGGTGGTTTTCAGGTGGCTCTATGATTGTACTCTGGCTCTGCTCCTGATGAGTAGTAGAGGATGGGAGACGAAGTTCAAAGGAAGAGAGTTAAAAGTGGTTGATGTTCCGAATTTAGATTACGCGATGGTTAGTCACATGGAGTCAATTGATCAATTTGCTAGTGCTGGCAAACTCTTTGCTTGCCTCAGGACCTCTTGAAGCTCCTAGAACACTCTATCACAATTGGCAACTTGTACAACAATGTGCACTAGGATTCTCTTTTTTCCTGCCTTGTGGTGCAGAACATTTCGCATCAGTGACGAAGGTCAATAGAGTAGGTTGGCTTGACACTCATATTGGTCAATCGAATTACATGGCATGTGATTATCAACAATGATTTTGCCTGGTTACTTTTAAAAAAAAATCACCAAGGAAAGTGAGATATATTGTGAAGTATCGTTGTGAGGAGTTCTTTTGATCTAGTTAGTTATAAAATGTAACTCGAACTACTCTAGTCCACACCATACGCTGTGTTTGGTGTAGCACATGTCCAGTCACAACCAGGAGCCCAAAAAACACTTTCCACACTTACCGACTTCAGAAAATTCTATAAATTAAAGTAATGAACCCATTCCAACGTCCCTGGTCGGTGGAGCAGACAGCTTCGTCACAGATGCCGTGGGTGACCACCGCCTCGTCAAAGCGCCACTCAACCTTCCCGCACCTCGCCCAGTGGCAGACGCACACCACGTCACCGGCCACGTTACCGCGTCTACTTGGCTGCTGCCTCAAATATCACCTCTGCCATTTGGCAATCCACACCATTCACCGTCCCCAAACCAATACCAAGTCTACCCCTGGAGTACATTCCGATCCCCAGAATCTACAACTCTCGTAGACTGCAGAAGCCGTCACGGGTTTAGGCCCCCAGAGGAGCCTCATATATTGCCAAGATCCGAACGAAAACTCATAATCATAGTTGATCACTTCCGAGTTTATTCGCTTCCACACAAGTCATAGACAAGTTCCAGACGTGGTTTTCGTTAGAGCTTCTATACAAGTTTTCGACGAGTTTTTGGTGAGCGTGTGGAGTGTTTTTGTGAGAACTTGTAGCTAAGTCTTCCGAGGAGGATTGTGCAGCCATGTTCAGCCGGAAGCCCAACCAGCAGACAGTGGGAGAGCAAGGCACCTCGCCGTACACGAACGTCCCCGCCGGCGCAGGAATCAATGGAGGCACGGCCAACTTCCCTGCCAGCCAGAAGGCGTCGAGCCAGAAGGTGGGCTACGGCTACGACAAGAGCGACGTGAACGCGCCGGGGAGCTACTACCCGGCCGGCCAGAAGGCCGGTCACGCGGCCCCGGGGAGCTACAAGTCTGGCTACGGCGACAGCAACGTGGTGCACCCGCATGTGCAGGGCAACGGGTACGACGGCGGCTACGTGCATCAGACGCCGGTCAGCTACGGCCCGAATGGGACGCCTGTGGTGGTGAAGAAGAAGAGCAACCGCTTGCGGAACTGGGTCGTCGGAACTCTGGCTGTGTGTTGCTGCTGCGTTGCCTTGTAGGTTGTCCCGGTTTGTGACATACTTGCAGATTATGCTCTATAGATGGTTGTAAAGTATTCCAGGTAGATTCAGTTGGTAACTTCTAGGGTACATATCATACCAGGCAATTTTTCTTGAGGTTTAGATTATAAACAACATTAAATTCAATGTTTTTCTCGAGTGTTTGTTTGCCTGTTGCTGTTCTCTGATGGTGTTGCAGCTGGATGGGTTTGTTGTTTGTTGGGTAGTTGGAAAGGGGATTGGGATGCTTGCAGAACTGGTGAAGGTTTGTACTTTTGGTTTGTATGAAGGAGAAACTTGCTTGAACTCGCTTCTCTGCTTGGAAATCTTCGTCCATCCTTCCACGCTCCTCACCATGAAACACTTCTGTAGTTCACAGATTGCTCAGCAGCAGTTAAGTTGCAACACCTACCAAGAAAAGTTCTCCGTGTCATCAATATACTTGAAAAAGAGAAGCTCCAGATGTGTCGACCACAAAAACCTATGATATCCTAAACCTGTTTATCAGCTTCAGACACTACGTACCTACAGGTGCGCCAACTCCAGGACAACTCTACGAAATATATAAAACGTTTAGAACTGACGATATGAACGTTGATTGAGAAGGAGAGTCCACAGTTCGAGATCATGAGGATATCAGTACAGTTATGCTTCCGCATCCAATGTGGAGAACTGTCGCCCTTGTACGCGGTGCTCGTGCTCCATTGGGCCTAATGCTCGCCTTTGGGTCTCTTCAGATCTGGGTAGATTCTCCGCCCTTGCGCTCTTGCCATCCGCAACTCATCCGCATCTTCGAAGCAATTAATTCTCAACACTCAGCACCAGAGCTTCTTCCTTCCGAAAAATTACAACGCTCTGCCATAAATATCACCACCGAAAACCATGTCAAGGAAAGATTCACGGCAAGGTTTACTGTCCGCTCAAATGCAGAGAGCAAGCGCTTAACTGATTCTCTCATTCTAACCATAGAATCCGCGCAGTCTCGAGAATTGCACTCTGCTCTACTCGAGGCGAGAACCTGGCAGGTCAACGCCTGGCGCCATTCCCCAACTCAGAATTTCTCATCTCAGAAAGTCCTGCCCCATTCCACCGGCTAAAATGCAAACTGTACACAAACGACGACTCCTCACATATTCTATCCACAACCCGCACTGAACCATCTCAAGATTCCAACAATTGCTACTGAATCTACTCGCGACACTTCCAATTATTCTTCCCGCTGTACTGCGTTCACTGTGCTCCGGCGCTTGAAGGAGCTCACCTGCAGCGCTTGTTTCGGCGCTACGTTCACTGCGCTGCGGCTCTTGAAGGAGCTCACCTGCAGCGCTTGTTTCGGCGCTGCGTTCACTGCAACAGTTTCAGAATGTCTGCGGTTTAGGGTTTCGAGCGATACTCCCAAATACCCTGCCCTTCTGATACCCGATCAATACCAAGGAGATCATCCGATCAATAGCGAGGCGGTCATGTACAAGAAAACAACGTCGCAAACCTGTGAAGGCTGCTCGAAACTGTCTGTTTGATGATCGATGCTCTTCACGAATGCCGTTGTTCTGTAGTTCACGTCCATTCTCTTCAAGTAGGGCTGCAGCGGAGCCGAGGAGAGCGGAGAACAGGAGCTTGCATGCTTCAATGCGGGAGGTCTCCCAGTGTTTGCAGAGGTTTTTGAAGTTGAACTGCAAAGCTCACGGAGTTGCACACTCGCCATGTCGGAAATAAAACAGGTCTGTTGAATTGCACTAAATCCACTTGCTCACCATGCTTTGAGCTTTGTTTGTGGAATTGATGGCAAATGAAGATGGAAGAACGATGTCTTAGGTTTTCTTTTTTTTCCAAGAAAAAACGCAATCGCTTATTTCGTACTTGCAACAGAGTCTCCTCAATATAACCTAAGAGAATGATACTTCTCCCTGACGCTACTGTCATAGAATGCGTTACTTCAACCAAACCTCTTGCGAATTACAGACACAAGATCGATTATAGAAGTCTGACGTTTCCCCTTTTTGGAAAGAAAGTCAACTTATTCCAATGCAGAAACATATGACAGAGCCGTGTAACTTGGAGGAGGCATTGCTCTTCTGGCGCTACTGTTTTTTGTCTCAATGAAGTCCGACGTTTTTCTCTCTCATGAGATGATTTTTTCCATCGCAGAAACATGCAACAGAGTTACCTCAGTTTAATCTAGACGAAGGATTCTTTCTCTGGAGCCAATGGAATGGAAATCGCACTTAATTTAATTAGTGCTTGTGCTCTTAGTGCTTGTGTTGTGAATTAATGGCGACCAACTGTGGAAGTTAGACGTCTTACGGTTTTCTCTGTCGAAAGCAAATGAAATGACTAGTTTTGTTGACGAAATATGCAAGAGAGACACCTCAGTGTAACTTAGAAGAAGTAGAACACCTCTCCTGGCGTTGATCTTTTTAATGTAGTATGAAACTTATTCTCGATATGTGCGTTCAAGCAGGAGAATCCTGGTCGAGAGGCATCTTTTCAACTTCCGGAGGGGGACCACAAGTCTCTGCAAGGAATTGAGTCGTGGTCATTTGATATTTTCCAGGTGGAAGATGATCAGCTACCTCAGGTATTGATCGCCACTCTCCAAATCATATCGTGAATATTGAGTTCTTCGTTATTAGGTCAAATCTTGATAGAAATGTTATACGCGGATAGAAACGCAAATCATTTTTCAGAGTATCTTACTTGCTGATGGGAATCGTATCACAGATGGTAGAGAAGATCTTCAGGAGCCTCAACATCTTTGACAACTTCCCGATAGATATGCACAAATTCCGAGCATTCGTCCGCGCAGTGAGTATGCTTGGCGCTCTTTTCTCGATTCGTTGATACGTAATCGTATGAGACTAATTTTCTGTAATGACTTCAATTTGAATATATCCTGTTTAGGTTTGGTATTTCTTAACAATTTTCTTGTGAAGTTTGTACAGATGGTAGCACGGTACCAGCCGAATCCATACCATTGCTTCCGGCATGCTTGCGATGTGCTTCATGCAGTGTAATTTGAAACTCAACCAAAACTATTTGCTTTAGCTCGAGGAAGGTCTAGTAGGGACCAAGCAATGAAGAAATGACATTAGACTTGCCTGTATTGTATTTACCCTAATTATTTTTGTAAATCACCTCGTATGGAGCTTAATTGTTGTCCATTTTCTTAGCCAACATTTTCCATCCCTTCTTCCGATGTGTGTAGATACTTGATGCTCACTCTTACGGAGGGTGCTCAAAGGCTGAACCAGTTGGAAATATTTGCAGTGGCTCTGGCAGCTCTGTGCCATGACGTTGATCACCCTGGTCTTACGAATGCATTTCTGGTGGCTGCTAGTGATCCTATTGCTCTCAGATACAATGACAAGGCTGTCTTGGAAAGTCATCATGCTGCCACTGCGTTCCTTACGATGCGGGTACTCAATCCTAAAACTTCTACTCAGCAGCATCTGTTGCCTACAATAACTTTGGTTTTATCGGCTTCGTGAGTTCTTGTAACTAATTGTTGGCAGTTAATCAGAGTACATTTGTTTGTTTGTCCCACATTTGAACCTTATAGCAGAGTCTGCACTGAGAGCCATACCTGAAATATATAGGAGATGCAGGGACTGCTAATATCTTCAAAGAGTGTCCGGATTACCAGACTACGCTGAACATGAGTAGGATTCCTGCCTCGTCTAAATCCAGAGCCGTAAATCAATGGAACGTCACAATGATCTCTAGGCGTTGAACATGGCTAAGTAACAAGGCATTCTGACAAGGCTATATAAATTGCAGGGGCATGACAATGTGAATATTATGTCCTCCTTGGATGAGCCTCATCAAAGGCATTTGAGGAGGCTTGTTCTTTCCTGCATCCTTGCCACAGACATGGGTCTACATGCTGAGATTATTGGTCACTTTACAGCACGGTTGAGTGATCCTCGGCCCTTTCAACTCTCTAGTCCGTACATCCCGCCTGGACCAACACCCCCAGAGCCTGAACCTAATGATGGAGGTACAATGCTATCACACAACCAGGGGTTTTCAAGCTTGAGCATGTAGTGTTCAACGTTTGTGAATCAGTCCAATACATATGAACTTTGTAAGTCTTGCATAGTGTATGATTTGTGTGTCGCATCCCTGGATTTGTCATTGGAGATACCAAGTGGGTCTGCTGTTTGCGTGTGCGTGCATCGCAGACGTAAAACCTACCAGGAGCGAGGTGGCTTCTACTAGTTCAAGTTCTGGACCTGGCAGTGATGCCAGTACTAGCCAACCCCCGGAGCGCAAGTCCCCGTTAGCGAAGTATCTGCTGCCGCCCTTGAGCAGTAGTAATGATGTGGTGTTGTTTTTACAAATGATAATCAAGTGCGCGGACCTCAGTAATGTTATAAAACCGTTCTTTTTATCAAAGCGGTGGTCAGCACTGCTTCTGTTGGAGTGGTTCCGGCAAGGGGATATAGAGAGAGAACTCGGCATGCGTGTCTCCAAATTCATGGACAGGGATGAACCTACAACCCTCATGTCCGTCCTCGATTCCTTTTGGCTTCCTGCTTAAAATGTCATGCTCTTAATTTGTTAACTACCATTCATAATATTATTAGTTGAAGAGAAGCTGCAATATTGTCAAGACAGACGGTTTTAGGTGTCATAGTGATTTGTATTGCATCCCATCTTTTTCTTTTCACGCTTATGATTTTGCCTGCTGCAGGGATATGACTTGTGGGTGCATTGACTTTGTAGCCAAACCTATGTTCGAAGTTACTGCAGTCCTGCTTCCACATCTCCATGATGAAGCTCTGGCTAACCTCACATTGAATCGCAGCCTTTGGAACAGTTTCAGCACCGGCGGACGACGAGACTCTGAGGCAATATCACTACCTCATATTTTCCACTAAGTATTACCGAATGTGGTGAGACTCATTATATTGAGGCTCATTTAAATGTTTTAGTCTCAAATATCCACTGTTTGACCTTAAATTGAAAATGCAGGTTGCGAGGAATATTCTTGGGCCATTTCTGCCTCCACCAGTCACTATTGACGGGATAGCGGAGAAGTTCGGTGAGGCTACAGTGAAATTGGATGGCCAGAGCTCTCTCCATTACGATATATACTTGCCAGGAGAGAAGGCGTCAATTTCCACGGCGCCATTGCAACTGCTTCCGGCATTGTCCGTCACCGAACAACCTATTCCTGCGATTCAAGCATTGCCCATGGATGAGCACCATTCCTCACTACTACCGATCGATTCCGGTGGCGACAAAAATCTGTCATTGAATAAAGGTTCACTCAAACAGGATCGTGAAAATTCAATTTTAGGTGGAGCAGCCCCACTGAGTTTATTGCGTGTCAAAAGAAACCCTTCGATTGACAGTCCTAGTGACGGTAATAACATCGTCCTTAGAAGTTATGGGAATCTGTCGTCCAGGAGAGCTACTGTAGAGGACGGGAGTAGGAAATCGAGTGAATTTCCATCTTTCGCACCTGCTGCATATAAAGGAACAGGGGTGACGACAGAGACAAAAAATGTCGCTCTAGATATTCATGCTCTGGCCTTGGCTCAAGATTCTGCTTGGGATAACCGTAGATTTTGGGACAGCATAAGGCAACATCCAAATGGGAAACGACTCTATGCGATGATGCAATCAAGGTTCTGGGTCTCTATCAGTATCCTGGCTACATTTTTGGCCATGTTTGCAGACGATTTTACGAAAGCATTTCTGCCAAAAGCAGTAAGCAATTTATATGGCTCATCGTTTAGTTCCTTGATTGCCCGCCGTCTCTACTAACCAATCATGACCGTGTCACTGGTACATGAATTGCAGGCTGATGCTTACGAGGCTCCTATCCTGAGTATGTGCTTGTTCATTTTCATCCTCGAGCTTATATTGCTCTCGATTCTCTCACAAGGATACTTCCTTGGGTTCTTCTTCTGGTACGTAAGATTGCTATTTCCTCGAAACTTGTAATGGCGATCCTTCTTGAAACTATCTACCTTCCGGATTTTTTACGCGAAGTACTTTGAATCCTGATGTTAGTTTTTCATGGTTTACTCAATTGTTTCATACTAATTGTTGTGTTGCCTTCAATTTCCCAGGCTTGATTTGATTGGTAACATTTCACTTCTGACAGTCATTACCAGCGTTCACACTCAAAATCTTGTGATAGCAAGGACTGGAAAATATGTTAAAGCAATTACCCGATTGAGCAAGTCAATGCAGGCTACACCTCTAGCTCGCATGTTTCCGTTTGCTTATATATTGAAGGTGATTTACTCAACCTAAGGACTGTGCGACATGTACAGTATAATCTCAGCCAGTTATCGAACAGTGTCTGTGTTACGGTGTTGGCAATATTGCTTTAGCCACTGCTCTCCTTCCTTGAAGTCTGTTTGTATCTAATTTTGTGGGGCTGTAATGTCTCCAGCTTTTCCTTCATCGAAACGTAATAGTAGATGACGATGAGGACGTGTACTTCCATGTAGCATCTTCGTCGAAACCAAGTCAAGTTTGGACCGAGCTTTCAGAACTCACAGTGCAGAAGCTTATTATTGGTCTATTGCTTATGATGATATCCAGCCCTTTCCTGAGAGATGAAACCAGGGATTTGGGACCTGTAATGTCTCTCAACACTCTCGACGAATTCCGTGATTGTACTACTCAGTTCAATGCGAGTATAGACAAAGTCCAGGGCTTCAACATGCAACATGGCTATAAGCTAGTGTACTTGGGTGTCAAGGGGATGTGCTGTCGATCATCTTCTTGTGGAACAGATACTACAGAATATGTGCAGATTATTCCATCCGAAGGTGTGCTGGACGGAAAAACAGCTGCAAGGTTGCTATATCGTGGAGTGGAACTCAGATATGCGATGAGTGACAGCAATCGAACCGAGGCCCTCTATTCAACCCGCAGTCTGTCGCGAACCAAGCATGGCTTGAATGTTAGTTACATCTACATGTATTTGTTAATCACACTCGCAAGTAAATTCTGAGGTTGTAGACATTCAGCTGGGATAATCTAGAGTTAGATGAATTTTTCTCTCGTATCTTCATCTTTCCGCTCTATAATTCTCTACACCACATAAATCATGCTCATGGTGGGTGTTATCCATGTTGTGTTAGTGTTAAAAACAGATGGCAATGACAGTGATCATGTTGACTATTCTTGGAGCTTGGTCGTTTGTTTTGAGTAATGACTCGAACCGATTATTGATTCAGGTAACCTTCTCACTCAATTTATTGATAATAGTTGTGCCTTGAGCCTTCGATATTGAGCAATTCCATTTTTATTATGAAGCTTACCTTGTCATCAGCACAATATCTTATTTGATCGCACTTTTACTATGGCCTAGAGCCTTAGATTCAACGCAAAAGGGCACTTGTTTGAGAGTATATGGTATTGTGTCTTGTGATGACAGCCTATTGAGCGCATGGTAGAAATTGTGAACGAGCTTTCAGATGATCCTGTCTCTTTTGCTGCGAAGGCCAATCTAAAGCAACCGACGAATACTTCTCTTGGACAGGTTTGCTGGCGCATTACTTCGAAAGCTTCATTATTTTGAGAAAATTTTGTAGCAGAAAGATCCTCTCCATACTAGTTATAGACGAGATGGTGATACATAGATGTTTAAAAGCAGCTTAAATCTGATAACATGAATAATAATTTAATATAAGCTGCTTAACTAGAGATTTCATTAAAGTAGTAACGGCTACATGTAGCTTGACATGAGCAGAAAAGTAGTTATTTTTTCCCTCTTAATATACTTATGTACTCCAGGTGTTGGAAACACGGGTGGTAGAAGCTGCCCTCGTAAAGATAGCAAGCCTATCAAAGGTGGCACTTGGAGACGCGGGCATGGATATATTATCTGTGAACCTGAAAGGAGGGAGCGAATTCAATCGTAAGAGTATCGCAACCATTTCATTCTGTGATGTTTAACTTTGTATCCCTGAAGTACAGTGCTGTGGTATGTCATAGGACTTGTTTTTTCCACAATATCTCATTTCTAAGTGGACAGTTTACATATAAGTCAGTTGTCGGGACTATTTCAATTGGCCGTGAGGAATTTGAGGCTGATTTGTCGGGCGGTTGATTTACATTCTTGGGAATTTGTGAATCTTGAGAACACTGTATCCAGTTTCATATTCGTCTGTGTTCTGCTTTCAGCATCTCTATGCAATAATGTTTTTAGTTAAGCCTTACATGTTCATTTGTCGACATTAACAGCTATGATCCCGGGGAAGAAAATCCGAGCATGCTTTGGATTTTGTGACATAAGGAACTTTACAGATGCCACAGAATGTCTTCAAGAGGATGTTATGATGTTTGTAAACAAAATCGCCGATGTGGTTCATAATAAGGTTGTCTTTCATCAAGGTTTTCCAAACAAGAACATTGGAGATGCGTTCCTCCTTGTGTGGAAGAAAAGCGTGGCTGATAATACTCAGAAGGTACTCGGTTCTTTTCAATCCTTCTTTCATTGCTGTTCGCAGATTCCTGCTACATTCTTGAACTTCTGAATCACTATGAGCTGGATAGCGTTTATGACCTAGTGATCTTTTGTGCATGAAAGGATTCTGTGTAATCGATTGTATTGTGTTTCAATTTCTTTCTACACGGTTGTGATGTTTATGTTGTATGATTCCTGAGTAAAATACAATGTTGAATTTGACAGACACGAGGCACCAACTCGTTTGCTGATCGTGCACTTCAATCTTTTCTAGACATCATCCAATGCATAGAGACATCTCAAACCTTAGCTGAATACGCAATGCATTCCGCCATTCAGAAGCGGATGCCTGGTGAGTTCCTAGCAAAAACCTCTTTTTCAGCGCAATGTGCTCTAAAACCTCATCTAGTGACAATGCCCAGATGTGCACCTATGATCATTAGTTATATTGGCAATAATTGCTAAGATTGCCACTTTTGTGCAAATCTTTTAAGATGCAAATTCTAAGTGCAATTTGAAGAAATCGAGTTTTTCTTTTATACCATTTGTGTCTTCCAGATAGGTTCTATTGTGTAGATGCATGTCAGATTTATCATAAAAGTAAAATACCAACTGGTCAAAGAGATAGTACAATTGGCAATGTGAAATCCGTTAATATATCAAATAAAGCCTTATTACCTGCTTATTTGAGAAACAGCTCGTGACCTGATCATGTATCATGTAGTATGCTTATGTCAAACGGCAATGTGATCCTTCTTAACAGGTTACAAGATACACATGGGATTTGGTCTTCACGTTGGGTGGGCTATTGAAGGTGCAATTGGTTCAGCTCACAAGGTGGACCCTTCATACCTGTCACCACATGTAAATGTATCCTCTCGACTGGAAGCAGCAACAAAGCAGTACGGTGTCATGATGCTGATATCTGAAACAGTAATTGCAGAGTTGACCAAGAGTAGCTTGCGTCATTGCTGTCGCAAACTCGACCGCATAACTGTGAAAGGAAGTGCTGAACCTATCATCATCTTCACCTTTGACATGCCCTTATTTCAGCAAGACCTCAAAGGAAACCCATCTGATTACCGAGCTCTGTTCGAGAATGCGGTCGATAATTACATCGAGGGGAACTGGTCATCAGCTTTGGAGAAGCTCGAAGAGTGTTTGGAACTGTGGCCAACTGACAAACCTGGACACGTTCTTCTTAATTTCATGGCCTCTCACAACTACAGGATACCTGCAACCTGGAAAGGGTATCGAGAACTTACTGAGAAGTGAAGGTTGAGTGGAAGCTTGTACAGTACTAGGGGCGTTGGCGCGTACGAAGGTATCGCAGGGCGTGCGAAGGAACAGGTAAATTCTAGTGTTTAAACTGGCTGCACTAATTATTAGGTTGTGCAAAAACTTAGTTCATCCATTCTACCCACTTGAATTTGGAAGAGCTTTCCTGCAAATGTTGTGTGAAGGTGTGTTGTACTCACAATCAGGAAGCATGAAACAGCGGTGTGCTTTTTCAGTGGCCAAAAAAACAGTGGTATGTTTCGACAGCTTTGAAGTTCAGGTGAGACAACACTATGAGCAACTCGCTGTGATTTATGATCCTTAGAAGCTGATCGTTTAGGGAATGCTCCATCAGGTCTACTCTCTTATGCATTCAATCAGTCCATAACATCCTGGAAGGACAAACGTCCATGAACTTCGCATTACTAATGGTATTGTAGGTGTTAGTACTCGTGTATATATACTTATCAATGTAACATGATCTACTCTTCGGTGTGATCAACGGAGACTGCTGACTGCAGCTGCGTGTCACGGAAGACCTGCTTCAGGTGCTGCACGGTCTGCTCGTCGAGGTCGAACGCTTTGCGCAGGATGTGGTCGGGAATGGTCGGGTAGGGCCCGAAGGTGGCGTAGCCCTCGCGCTGGATGCCACCATTCTGGCTGTTCATCGCCATGTGCGCCAGCGCGGGCACCTTGCCGACGTTGATCTCGAAGTGCAGGAGCCCACGCGGGAACAGCGCCAGGTCGCCGGGCTGCAGCGTGCTGTACCAGAAGCGGTTGTCGATCGAGTCCACGAATCCGACGAACAGCGTTCCTTCCTGGCAGTATAGGATCTCACTGGCACGCGGGTGCGAGTGCAGGTTGTTGATTCCGTTCACGGCGTAGTCGATACGTCCCCAGGAAATCCCCTGCGTGTTCAGCGCCGGCCACTCCTGCACGAACACCTGCTTAATCGGCCCCCCAAACTCCTTCGTCGTGTCGCTGCCGGTGCGCAGCTCGCGGTACACGAAGTCCTCATTCGTCGCCTTCTTTGGATCGCGACACACGTAGCCGTTCACGCGCGTCCAGCTCCCAAGGTCCGCGATGCAGAAGTCTTGCAGCGGGCCGGGGTCCTGTGCCGACACCGCCACAACCATGGCCAGTGCCACGGCTACAACCACGACGCTCATGCTCTTCTCCGTCATCGAGTTTGGCAAAACTGCTTAAGTCTCAAAACCTATGGCGAGTAGTTTTACCTTCGAGAATTGACACTTGGCTGGCTTGATCCTATGGTGAGTTCTTTTCTGCGGGAATTGGCATTGAGTTCCATGGAGAGGTGGATGCTGATGTCGTGTTTGGAGTGGAGCTTTATACTCTGAAGGTGCTCGTGATCAAAGTTACGAGTAGGCAACCTGGAGAGCTGGATTGTCGTCGAGGTGTCGTGATCGGAGCTGCTCCTGAACCTTGTGCGACGGAGCTGCGAGGACTCTCAAGAAATGTGTGACTGGGGCAACTTCTGGCAGTAGAGGTGGGCTGATTAAACTGTGTCTTCCACGCTGTTTTCGTTGTCCGGTGAAGCTGTGAGGAAAATGCAGTTGTTCCGCGATGTTTGTAGCAAAGCCTGGAATTGTGATTACGGCACTGTTTTCTACTGGAGCCGTGATTCGACGCGGTTGAAGCGTAAGTCACATATCAGTTTTCAATGGCAGAAATCTGTGCGAGGATTGATGAGCGTGACACCAGCAAGTCACATGACGTTTGGTATCATCAAGAGACATCGAAGTAGACGCTGGCCATAGGCTATACCATGGAGAACTTGTGATTACTGCAGCGGAATTTCAGCAGCAACTTTTGAGATGACTTTGGGTTCCCATCTCTTAGTTTGCAGCAGTTCCGCAGATCCTCGGGGATGACAACTAAGCGACTCGGGGATAATCCCATCGCCATATTCAAGGCTCTATGTCAGCTCATGTGATCTCAGTTCTGATCGACCTTCCACTTTCCAATGTGACCATGTCTTGCTCCATGCTACACGTATCATCAAGACCGGCAGTCTGCAAGGCGAACTTACGATCTTCCGGGCTCAGGTAAGCTCCAAACTCTAATCCTAAACATCCATTCTGCTTAGTTGTGTGACTTCTGTCTTGGCTGCCGGAGGATCATTTCACTGCCATCTTACGTGCTTCTCTCAGGTAGCTGCACAGTTCGCTTTTCCCCAGTTCGTAACGGCAAAATATGTTCAATATCTGTTCAGAAAGAAAACTTTGCAACTGTGAATGTAACCTTCAGTCGGAATGGCCCATGTTCCAGGTCATGGCACCGGCGTCAGACGAATAAAGCCATACGGATGCACATCGTTCTCCGAAGACGAGAGATCAGAACTTCTTCACTCCAAGATCCACCAGGCGAGAACTTCCTCCAAATCTCATCAATGGATCACGTTGATACTGCTAGTAACTCGCTTCAAAAGATGAGAGAAAGAGAGAGCTTTAACAATCACACAAGTAGTAGCTCGGAAGCACGAGTAGTGAAGACCACAATGGAGAGAACCGTTGCAATTGTCATGGCTTTCTTCTTCATTCTCTTCGTTCTTGCACTTGTAGTTGAACGTTCATAATAGAAGTTCTACTAATATGTGGAGTTGACTACTCGCAATTGTCATGAAAGTGTCTATCAATTTCATGCCCCAACTTTTAGTAGTTATGGAACACATTGTTTTTCATACATGTTGTGATGAAAAGTTGAACTAGAGATTCAAAAACATATGACATTCTAAATTTGAATGAATATATCTGAGTATTATTTCATTTTACTTTTTTACGTCTTTTCTCATTTTAAATAATTGAAATGAGCCCTAAATACCTCCTAATTCATTTATGATTGGCTCAAAGAGGAAAAAGGTGGCTAAGATTCATAGTACAACCAAAAAAAATCTCAAAGGCGATTAAAACTACTTCTAATTTGAATTTAAAGACCACCAAACATTTCCATATCTACTAAGGATAAACCACCAAACTCCTCCATATCTAATAGCTATTATGAGTGAATGACTAGTTATGTTTAAATGAAATGAAAGAATGTTTACTAAAACCTTCTAAATGACTAAAACTTTAGATCACTTCATGAATAATTGAAATTATTGTAGAATTTAGTTGCTACTATTCAGTTTAACATTTAAAAACCCTTTGGAAAACATTATTGATGCTGCAACAACGTCAAGCCATAAGCCCTTTGAAACAATAGGCACAATTTGCCTGAAATTGCCACACATTATGAAAGTGATTCTTCGAAATCACAAACCTTGTTTGGTTATGTCACAGAGCGTATGGTTGACAGCTCCAAAAGCAAGTTTGTTGATCATAGGCATCCCATCCCAAAGAATGACATTTGTTTGCCGCATCAATTTTGCAAAATCACCTTGTCTATGGATGTCGCACACATAAGCCAGGTCCAACTCAATCAAAATTTTAAATGTTAAATGAATAGTCATGCCTTTGAATATCAACAATGCAACAATTCCGACAAAGAAACTCCTAATGCAATCTGATTTTGTGCATGCATAGACTTCAAGATGAAATCCTCCAAATACATCTTTCAGATAGTACTCAGTCCAAAGAAAATCTCATCGGAGACATCAAACGCGCTCGATTGCCTAATTTTTAAAAAGCCACGCCGCTCGTCATTTCAAAGTTTCAATCTACTATTGAACTTTTTAACTCAATTGTGAGCAGTGCTCTTGAGCTGCTCCAAAATGAGTTGTTTAGTTTATAATTCCTCCATAGAAAATGCAGGCTAGGACAAGTTGAAAACTTCTATTAGCTTGTCAAATGCAAAGAGTTGAGCGATGAGGTTCAATACAAAACTATAAATTTGATCCTCTGATGGTTGCTCCACTCCACTTTGTTGTAATCAATGCCACAATCGTTTAATTAACTTTCACAAAACTACTTCTATAAGTGTAGTGGGTCTACCAATGGTTTGTGTATCAGAATGATTACATATAGTAAAAGAAGTTGAGCGTCTGGTAGCATCATTGCAGCTTCAGTGAGGCATTTCTTCCACTCTTCATCGTTCTTGTAAATCCCACGCGCTACATAGGGAGCCTTAAAAGCATCAAAGAAGGCGCCTTCAATAGTGTCTAGAGGTAGTACATGTCGCCAAAAGTACCTGCTGTCAAAAGCACCTCTTGAAAGGATGTTGCGCCGTTTACCACCGTCAAAAGTGTCTAGAGGAAGTACCTCTCGTTTGCTGATGGATTGACAAAGAAGAAATGCCCCATTACAAATCCTTTTTTTGAATCGCTCATTTTTTTGCCTACCACGAAAAGCGGAAAAGGAAGTTCTAGGTTAGATGTTCTCCTAAGCAAGCAGGATCATCTGATTTGCCTCAAACCATTCCATCAGAGTGGTAATCCTAGCTCAATTTGGGTTAAGAATATCCGCCAAATTCTTGTCTGCATTAAATGTTACACATTATTTACTGGGCAGATGGACATGTAAGCATTAAATTTCTGGAGAGTCTTCATGCATTAGAAATACAAATAGCCTCTACACTGCCTCAAACGCAAAGACGTAGCAAGCATGGATGTATAGTCCAATCTTGCCAATACTTTATTGAATTACAATTCCACAATTGCAACCTTCAAACTGGTGATTAACAAACATATCCGTCACCAAAAATGCAATTTTTGAATTTAATCTGCAAATAACAATGCACAAACGATACAAAAAGCTTAGCTCAACGTTAATGTGTGCATTGTACTTTGACACAAAATACAAGATGTGCAATACAATCTAGTGGCTATCAAGATGATGATTTTAGTTGTCAACAAAGGAGCGGTTGTCATCTCTCTTTTTGTACACGAGATAGCCAATTTTGTTTGCGCATGTTTCCTCGGCAAAGTCTCAAGGGTATTGCTTAGTGCATTTAACATCCTCGATGCAAGGAAAGTTTGAATTTTGTGCGGTGCAAGGCCCTTGCACCAAGCACCGTGTCATGTCTCGTACGCCTCAAAGTAAGCAATTGGATATGGAAGTTTGGCAGTCACAACTAAGCTGATCTCATTTATTGTCCTTAATTTTGGCTGGTCATTGAAAATCAACAAGATGTGTGCATGCAGTAAGAGCATCTCTACCCCTTGCTCCAAACGGGACCAGTTGACATGCCTTTTCCGGGACCCGCCAAAGGCGAAATGGGGGTATTCCCAGTAAGTGGCCCACCGGTACCACCATTTGCCCTTCCCCCTCTTCCCATGCACCTTCCTCCCTTGCCCCTCCCACTTTCTCCCCACCTTCCATTTCAAACCCCCTCATGGATGTCATAATGATAAAAGAATATTATTGTTCATGGTTTTATTTAGAAGAATACCGCTCACAAATGATCCAAAACCTTTGGGCCCCTATAAGTTACTCAAAATGATCCAAACCGGCCATATGAGATGTTTTTTGGCATCTACAGAAAATGTAGATGCCGAAAAACATGTCATCTGTCCGATTTGGATAATTTTTGAGTAACTTATGGGGGCCCAAAGGTTTAAGGGACATATGTGAGCGGTATCGTTTTAAATAAAACCATGAACAGTAACATGCGTATATCATGTCACCATGCCCCCCTTATCCCCCTCTCCCCTCTCTTCTCTGATTACAGAAGGAAGAACTGTGAGCTTGTTTTAGAAAGGTTTTTTTTGTGTTTTGAGAGCTTGTTTTGGAGAGGTTTTGTTTTGGTTTATTTTTGTGAGTTTCTGAGAATGGAGGCATGGAGGGCAAGATTACAGGAGGTGTGTGAAGCTTTTTTGGACAATGACGAAGATGATGACGTGAGCATGGGGATGGCGCTAGATCAATTGCAAGACCTTATCGACGCGGATCCACCACAACGAAGAGCTGCAGGTGGTTCATGTAAAGGCAAGGCTGCCAACATTGAGAGGGCTAGGGTGGAGATGGACGAGCGCATGTACAAAGATTATTTTGCAGATCCTCTAGATTGGGGTCCTACTATCTTCCGGCGCCGCTATCGCATGAGGAGGTCACTATTTTGTACCATCTTGGAGAGGGTGTGTGCCAATGATGGCTATTTTTCGCAGAAGAGGGATGCTTGTGGCTTGCTAGGGTTATCTTCACACCAAAAGATTACCGCGGCATTGCGGATGCTCGCACTTGGTGTATGTGCAGATGCCCAAGATGATTAGTTCCGGACTGGTGAGTCTACAGCCATGGAGTGCATGAAAAGGTTTTGCATTGCTGTGCGGGCAGAGTTTGGAGAATATCACTTAAGACAACCTACCCATACAGATTATCAGCAACAACCGGCAATAAATGCAGCCCGTGGATTCCCCGGTATGTTTGTCTCTTTGGATTGTATGCATTATGAGTGGACAAATTGTCCAATGGCTTGGCAAGGTGATTTTGGAGATAGAAAGGGCAAGCGGTCCATAATTCTGGAAGCGGTGGCAGATCAGAGCTTGCACATATGGCACATTTTTTTGGCCTCCCAGGTTCAAACAATGACCTAAATGTGCTAGATCAATCACCGTTGATCAATAATCTTCTCGTTGATGAGGCAGGTGATATGACATTTCAAGTTAATGGTCAGGAGTACGACTGATATTATTTGTTGGCAGATGGTATTTATCCACAGTGGAGTTGCTTTGTTCAAAACATTCACCAACCTGATGATGAGAAGAGGAAACATTTTGCATCTAGGCAAGAAGCATGTTGCAAAGATGTGGAGCGTTGCTTTGGAGTGCTTCAAGCCCGGTTTGCAATCATCCGCAATCCGTGCCGCCAATGGGGCATGGATACAATAGCTGACATATTGTTCACTTGTTGTATTCTCCATAACATGATTATGGATGATGAGCGCAATGTGCCCGGGCTAGAGAATGTCTTTGGAGCTGCAACTATTCAGAATGTGCCATTGAGTAGAGGCTTGTCTTTTGAGCAATTATCAGCACATACAGAAGAGATAGAGAATGCAAACATACACTATGCTGTAAAAGGTGACCTCATTGAACACTTGTGGGCATTAAAAGGTGCCAACATACATGGCTAAATTTTATTGTCAATAAATTCGTCCATGCAGGGTTAATCCAACATTCACATTCTGTTGCCCTACTGCAACATCCTCATCATCATCTAGGTGAACTAGATGTGAGCTACCATTACTTGTTCCATTCCATTGCTCATTACCCCCTTGCATTTTCAGCCAGCTACGAACATCACCTACATACAAATGAAACTCCCCTCCATCCATATGGTTCCCATTCAAATTCAGCCCCCTCTCTTCCCTTAGGCCAGCACCTCCAACACCAGCTCCCCTCTGATGAGTTGCATAACACACGAGATGATCAGAATAAACACCAACAACAACAGCGCGCAGATGAGCAGGACGATGATCACCAACACCGAGACGATCAACAAGACAATGAACATTAGAGGCATGAGCACAAGATGATCACGATGACCAATAGGACCAACACTGAGACGATGAACATGATCAGCAAGACCAACAACGAGACAATCAACATGATCACCAGGACCAACACTGAGAAGAACAAGATCATCGTCATGAGCAACAATGAGACAAACAAGGTGGTCATTGTGAGCAAGTTCGAGGCGAACAAGATGATCATCGTGAAGAAGATCGATAGGAACAAGATCAGAATTCACACATTGTATCAGGATGACGACCAGGATTCACATGACGATGAGGCATACCATATTCAGGACTACGGGGGCCATGATGATCACGATTACCATCACAATCATCCACACCGCGCCCTCCTTCATGAGCAGCACCACCGCGCCCTACAAAATTAGCACCAACACTACAATGAGCAGCAGGAACACCAGCACCGCGATCGCTAGCATGACCAACATGACGAACACCATGAGCACTAAAATCAGAAACACCGTGACCGCCACCAACCTCACCGAGACCATGTTGATGAGCATCATGACCACGATCAGGAGCATGGGGACGATGAAAATCACGACCATCTTCACCAGCAAGACCATGGCCAACAATAATGTCACGAGCAACACCATCGACACTAAATTGAGAGAACTCAAGTTGGTCCGAAAAATCTGCTTGACTTCCAATCAACCGATCCTCATACTGCCCGGCACTGCGATCCACTGTCTCATAGTCGTCGCTCTCCTCCATCTCACTATGGCCATCCCCTGCAAGTCCGCCGTGGCCGAAATCCTCTCTAGTATGGAAATCATCATTTTGCCCATGTTCCTGATCAGAGAAGGGATATTGACCTTCATCGTCTTCTCCGACGCGGTCGTGCCCTTCTCCGCCCTCGCCGCCGTGGTCCTCATGCCACCTTCCCTCCTGGCCATGCCCAGCGCTCCCCTGTGCCATGGCCCGCGCCCTCTCTGCTCGCTCCTCGCCGGCCTTTGCCACAGCCTGCGCCTCAATTTCCAAGCGCTCCCGCTCCTCCTCAGCTGCCAACCTCCGCCTCAATTTCTTCAGCTCCTCTCCTCTCCACAATCGCAAGTATTCCTTTGCATCCTTACCAATGATTTGGTCGTCAGGCATTGTCATCAACATCAACATGTTCTGATCTCCTAGGAGGGTCGCCTACTTCATCTGCGCCGTAGCCATGGTCCTTGTTGCATTTGCTTGTGCATAAATTACCCCCTCCCGTACCTTCACAATCTTGAGATCCTCTTTCGCCGCCTTCACACCACTTGGGTGGCCCTTGAAAATGCGTTGGGATTCATCCCCCCCCTCCCTCCGAAATCAACCCACTCCTGTCCATCTCAATCACATCAATAAGGTTGCTCGCCTTGCCCTCCGATGCGGGCGCCTTCCTCTTGCCCATAGGCGATTTCACCTGTGTCCACCCATCTACCCACTTAGGGCAATCTTTGAGCAAAATCCAACAATGCTCAAATGTGAAATCCGTGTGCTTCGCATTCTTCTGTATATACAACTCTCGTGTCCTCCTCAATGTATCACGAGCGCTTGTCCCACTCTTGTTCAATCTCTGCACCTGAACATATATTCCACAAAACCTAGAGACATCGTGTTTGATCAAACCCCATTTGGTTTCTAAACTTCTCTGCGGCCATGGTGCATCCGGTCTACGCTCATCATAATGCTCAAAAATTCTCTCCCCGAATACTCCACCCTTCTGCTAATTCCCCACAATGCGATCTTGAGACACAAAAAGCACACTCCTATACAATTGTTCTTCTTCTGCAATGTTGAAATTCTTCCCCTTGCTTCCCGGCCTAGCTGGTCCTCCCTCATTTGATAGCCTAGCTCCAGTTCTCCTTCCGCCCACCATGATGTCAAAGAGATAAGATTGTGCTACAGTCCAAAAGTCAAAAATTGCAGTGAGGCACAAGCTATAGGAAGGAGAGGTATTTTTAGTGTGACCGGGACCGCCTATCCCGTTGGCGCCATAGCAGTGGACGTCATATAGGAAAAAATAACGGCAATTATTCCACTGGTGGTTCCATTGAGGACAACAGTGGCAATGCTCTAAACCTCTCATCTAAAATTCAATCACCTATACGTTCTCCAACGCCTTGCCAAATACTTTGCTATCCTTGAAATTTGCCATCAACTCTTGAAATTTCAAGTTAAATACAAGAACAACCAAGTCTAGTCAATCTTGTGTTGTTTGTCATGGTTTCATTTCTCTTATTATCTCAAGCCATTTTGGGCTACTCATGGACGTCACAAAAGGTCTGGCTGTCTAAACGTGCACACAATGGTCATGACGTCCATATAGCGCTCATTCATTTGATGGTGGCCTACCAAAAAAATGACAGCAAAAAGAGCCACTAACGGATTTTATGCCGCATCATGGTCGCCAACATTCATGGCATCCACTACTCTGCTGTAAAGTTTGCATCACAAGTCTAGTTGATTATTCCTAATGAAGTTGAACCAATTATGTTTAAAGCACGCTCATGCGTCCATCATATATTGTTGTAACAAGCGGTCATCATAGAATATGCCGTCATTGCCATTAAACTGGTGAAGCATGTATGCATTAAAATGCATCTACGTCACTCTCTTCCATCTGCCTCTGCCTCTATCTCTAATTGCATTTCAATCCACTTTCACAAACTCTGAGCCTTCATATTAAAAGCCTATTAATGGGGTGTTTGGAAACTATCCTTGACTCCATCAGGAAAGAAAAGCACCTAATGTTGTGGCCAATATGCATAATACAAAACTAGGATACTTTGAAGACGCACATTCACCGTCTTGACAATAATATGTCAATATGACGTGTTGCCATAATAGCCGTGACCAACCATAATCAAGCCAACATTATTTGTGTAGAGATGTTGTACCTTCATTGGTCTTGAGATCGCATAGTCAACAAACGGAATTCCATGTATACTACCGGTTGCTATATTATTAATTGACAAATATTTTAAAGTATTTGTACGGAAGGAGTGTGCTCTAGCAACACGTTTCAAAGAAACTCTATAATATTACAATCCAGACTTTCAAAAGTTCTCATTCGTCCATTTAGAGCAGTTTGCTTATCGACAAAATATAATTGTAAAACTTGTGATCTACCCCTTTTGCTCGCAACGGGTTGCCTATTCTATAATACAATGCACCTTGAATTTGGAAGGTGTAGTTTCCGCCTTAGGCAAAACGTTGATCAATATTGGCTCCAAGAGATATAAATGCCAAAGCGTTGTTGTATGCTTGGATGGATCCTTGAAATCTTTGTTTCTCGTGTATCTTTTTACAGCAAGCCTCGCCACGGCTGAGGAAGCCTGGAGACCCCATCAATTGTGGAAGCTCAACCTTTCTTTGACTGTAAAATATAGTGATTAGCAGGTTGGCTTTTATTTAGCCCCTTCCAATGATGTGCTCCTCATCCAGTGCAAAGCGCAACGGGTACCAAAGCAGATATTCATTTATTGAAGTACATGCCAAATGCTACTAGCCACATCATGAACCACACGATGTGCCAATGACAAACCTGGGAGCCTCCTTCAACAAGGTGCTCTTTCAACGTGGTGCACTGTCTTATTCAAGTTCAATGTTTATTGGCCCAGCCGATTTTTGCAAACTTATAGAATGTCTTCTTGAACATCATACTAAACAGCTTTCAAAGGCTAAGAAGTGGAGTGGAGGAAGATAGGGTCTAAGTTTAAGGATTTATGTTTTAGCACCTATAAAAAAAATGCAATCATAATAAATATCTACTTGACATTTTAAATTAATTTTTTCATTATCATATTAATATCACATCACTACCACTATCACTATTATATTTGGCTTCATTGGATATCTCTCTGTATATACATATGGGTAACTCAAAGTAAAAAAATAAAATTTATAAACAAATAAATAAGCTTATAAAAGAGGTCGTCTTCTTCCACCAAGTGGATCGTTCTACAAGCACATTTTTAATTTTTAATTTTTTAAATGAAAATTACACGATCATGAAACGAGTTTCCCTATGTTTGTGTAGATGTTTGTGTTTTTTTATCACAATTGTTACTTTGACATGTCATTGATAGAATTTTTAGTTTTAGGGTTGCAGGATAGAAGTATGCTAAGGTCAATACAATTTGAGCAAAAATTGTTGTAAGTCTTAATTTTTTTTTTTAGCCTTTTGTAAAATTGTTAATAAATGTCAACTGTCCATTAAGAAAATTTAACCAAATCATGGTTGTGCAATAAGTAGGTGAACCAAAGATTGGATAGATTTGGTGCTAACATTTTGGAATTGGTGTTGACCGAACACGTGGATAGCTTTTTGTGGTCCGATCCAAATCCAATAGTATATTGGCGTACTAGATAGTGTATATATTATACTAGATAGAATGTGCAATATATACTAGGTCGCGCCAGAGCACAATAAACTTCATCTTTCAGAAAATGATGGAAAATTTTGGATTTTTAATTAACACCATAGATGTCTACCTAGAGTTTTGTATGACATATATAGTTGCATAAAATATTTGGGGGAAAAAAACCACTACTTTTAATTTTAAGTGTAATGAAAAAATAGCCCAGTTTCTTTCATTACAAGTGAATTAGAGCTTCCAATCAAAATATTTCAATCATAATGTCTAAAAACATTATGCTATCAACGTGTACCCAACTTTTTATTGATTTCTCAATTCTAAATAAATTCACAAGTATATTTGCAAGAATTTGGAAGTTGTGAGAGGTATACAGTGGTATACAAAAGTACCTTATTTGTTCAAATAGTAAAGTACCTTTTCAAAACTTTGCGTAATTGCAATGGTATACAAGTCAACAATCACATCCCATAGTCAAAAATAAAAAATCAAATGTAGGTTGGATTTGTGAAGCAAGAAAACTCTCGTGGCTCTAGAAATTATCTTTTGTGATAGGTTTTTTTATACTAGCTTAGTCAACTACGGCCTTGCAATGGACTTGGATGATTAAGGTTTGGTGTTCAGATGATGTAGGAAGTTTGCTTGACCTCTTGGAAAAAAAAATTAAAATATAAAAAAACTGGTGCCTAAGTATTCATTCCAAAAAAATTCTTCTGCTTCCATCAATGAAATGAATCCTACAGTTTACCACAAAAATGTTTATGTAGAATCTCACACTTTTTGATACGATGGCACCATTTCAAATAGATAATCTAAGGAAGAATATTGATATCTTAAAACCGTATTTTTCTATAAAAATGCTAGATTATTAACCCTTCAAGGCTAGGAAGGCCAATATGTGGTCTCTTGGGGGCTGAAATCATATTGAGTAGTGAATTGAGGAAATATGGCCCAAATAGTCTTAGCAATGGACGTGGACGTGCAGAAAATTACGGCAATTCTAATGAGACTATTGGCGCTCAAATTGGCATTAGAAGTTGATAATTTCCATGAAGTGGGATCGCCATGAAGTGTACCCTTTCTACAGATAATGTTCTACATGATCTATTACACTCGTAGATTCTTTGTGAGGTTGTAGGCCATAACTCCAATTTGGTGTAGTGGCGTGGCCGAGTATTTGAGAACCGTGAGAGCAATAGATTCGGTGCATTTGCATGTAAGATAAGTCCCCCCTAAAACCGACAAGTTAAGGAATGTGCATATGTGGAGAGAGGAGATAATTATACTATTATTTTTCAGTGATAGCCAATAGAATTGCAATTCCAACCCCAGTGATTTCATATTTTTTTGATGAAAACTGAATTAGTTATGAATTTTCAAATTGTGCAGCCATGTTTAGTGGGTGGCCAGCAGTAGGTACCCCCATAACCAACGACCAAAAGTAAGGGTCTTGATTGATAGCAAACCTCCATTTGGAGTGTTGAGTTATGCATCCTCGGAACTCCCGGGTGACCTTTCGTCATAGAGAGGACTTACACCTAGGCAGATTCAGTAGAAGATTCTCATGACCTTAGACTGCAGTTCGAGTATCAGTTCAGTAGGAGTTAAGTGACAGTCTTGAAGTCACAGTTGTACCTACCACTGGTAGTACCCGAGAGTACTTATACAGGAGCCAACGAGGCTCTCTTCTCTCTTTTCGCAATTTCGTTTTGCCTTTGCTTTTCTCTCCTCTCAACACGTTATCAGCACGATAGCGTCCCTAGTTGAACTGCGATTTTTTTTTTCTCTCTTTCTTTTTCAGATTTTCTTGTTTAGAGAATTCGCATTGCCATGGCGGCTTCTCCAATTCCCCCCGGTTTTCTGATTTCTATCATTCACGACGTTCCTTCCTTCATTAATCCGATTTGAATTGCTTTAGATTGTTTAGAGCGCTCCTCGTTTTTTTTTTTTAATTTTTAAAAAAAAAAAAACAACCCTAGTTCCGATCACTTCTTTTTTGGCCTAATTCTTCTTCTTTATCGTACTTTTCAGTTTTTTTTTTTTTTTTTTTTTTGGCCGTTTCTCTTGTTCTGTCACCATCCCGGTTACTCCCTACTCGTTTTTCATCGTTTTTTTTTTCTTTGTTTCTTCTCCGTTCTTCGATGCCTCCTCCTGTAGTTATGGCCACATCTGTTAAGGAAGTTCGTACCCAGACTCTCATGTTCGACGCGCTCGAGCCCGACGGTAGCAACTTTTTGGAGTGGGACAATGATATGACGGCGTACCTGCGTGCGGAGGAACTCGATGGCGCATTGTACACCGCCACCGCCGAAGACCTTGCCACACCTTCTCGATGGCAAGCACTGCTGATACTTCGACGTCACATGGACACTTCTTACGAAAGCAGTACATTCAGGTGGACAATCCAGTCGAGTTGTGGTCCCAGCTTCAAGCCCGATTTCGCTACGACCAGAACATGTTTCTTCCTCAAGCTAGGCTGGATTGGGCTAATCTCCGCATGTTGGACTTCCCCAATCTTCAAGCATTCAACGCCGAGCTTCACCGATTATCTGCTCAGCTTTGACTTTGTGGCGAGACGATCACTGATGCGGAATTGATAGATAAGACTCTTTCTACATTTCCTCCCGCTACGGCTCTTCTTTCACAACAGTATCGTAACATGCGGTTTGAGAGACACGCGGAACTAATGTCATATCTTCTTTTAGCCGAAAAGCAACAGCAGATACTTCTCAAGAATGCCGAATCCCGCCGTGCAAGAGAGGTGCATTCTACTGAGGCCCCAGTTCCCGCTCCACTAGCATCTGGACCAGCACCTGCGACTACTCCAAAGGTTCACAGTACCGAAGCGGCGAGGCGTAACCCCAAGGGCGGACGAGGCGGAGGCCGCGGTAGGGGCCGTGGCCGCGGACGAGGTGGTTACCAGCATTCTTCTGGACGCTCCGACAGGTATTCTCAAGCGGATCGCCGTGACTCCAGGTATCATCACGATCGACGTCATCCATATGATAGACCATTTCGATCATCTTACTCCCAGAGTCCTTCTAGTCAGTCGGAGGGGTCCGGACCCACCCAAGGTGTATGTTACGAGTGTGGGCAATCTAGTCATTATGCTCGTGAGTGCCATGCTCCCTTCTATGTCTGTGAGATGTATAAGGAGTTGCTGAAATTGAAGGAGGAGAAGAGGGAAATGCATACCCTTGATGCACCCTCCTTTGATGCTTTAGATCCAGAGAACTTCATGGTTCAGCGTTCTAGGGAGGAGTCGTTTTCTGATACTGCTTTGCTAGACTCTGCATCCACTCATACCATTCTTAGAGATCCAATTTTTTTCGAGTCTTCTTGCATGCGCGGATCCTGGTTGAATTGTGATATTATCACGATTGCCGGAAGCCGAAACTTTAAGTTTCGGGAGGGCCGGGCAACGGTAGTTTTGCCCGGGGGATTCCCCCTCAGGATTGATAGAGCAATGTATGCTCCTAGCGCACCCCGGAGTCTGATCAGCTACCGGAACCTACGAGCTAATGGGATCCACGTTTCCACCATAGATGGGGAAAGCGATGATGACAGTGCACTCGAACTGCGCAAGGGTACGCAAGTTCTGACTAGAGTGACCGCCGAAACGACTGGCCTATACGTATTGACAATCATGGCGGACGCGCCAAAGTCATGCAATTTGGCAGTGTTACCGAAGGCCCAGTTGTGGCACAAGCGGCTTGGGCATCCTGGGACGACTATTTTTCGTCGGATGGTCCCGGTACTTACTGGACACATCCTTAGTCCCAGGGATACGGACAAGGTGGCAGACTGCACCGCCTGCATCAGAGGCAAGTATTCAAAGACTGCTTCGAGGTGGCAACTCCCGACGGAGCTTCCTCAACCACTTCAGCGCCTCCATGGTGATATTTGTGGACCCATCACTCCACACTCAGGTCCGTTTGCATACTTCTTGGTCCTAGTTGATGCTTCAGGAGCTCATGCCGAAGTTTCTTTGCTCACCACTCGGAACATGGCCTTTCCCAAGATTCTAGCAATGCTTCTTCGTTTTAGAACCCATTTCCCTGATAGACCCATTCAGCGCGTGCGCATGGATAACGCTAAGGAGTTTCGCTCGCATACCTTTGAGGATTATTGCACAGCCACCGGAATAGAGCTCACGTATGCTGTCCCATACGAGCATTCTCAGAATGGTCTAGCAGAAGCCTTCATTAAGAAGATTCAGCTTATTACCCGACCTATGCTTATTCACGCTAACATGCCTACCTCCATGTGGGGGCATGCTGTTCTTCATGCCGCTTCTCTTCTCAGACTTCGCCCCACTTTGTTAAACACCCAGACTCCTCTAGAGCTCGTTTCAGGTACAATTTCCAATATCAGTTATTTTCGTGTCTTCGGATGCCAAGTTTGGGTTCCCGCACCGGAACCTCAACTTCGCACCATCAGCGCCCATCGCCTTGAAGGCATTTATGTGGGTTTTGATTCTCAGAGTATTATCCGATATCTGGTCCCTGAAACCGGTGCACTCCATAGAGCTCGTTTCTCCAATTGCCGTTTTATAGAGACCGTATTTCCTTCAATTTCTTCATCCTCGCCACAAACCGCGTTAGAGTTTAAAGCCACCAAATCCTTCACGATGAACCCAGATCCTCGTACTGCCATAGCAGAAACCGAAGTCCAGAAACTTTTACACCTTCACCAGTTGGCCACCCGCATCCCTGATGGCTTCGATTCCAGTTCCCGCATCCTTCGTAACCCAATACCTGGTTCCGGAAATCCCAGAATTCCAGTAGTACCCAAATCTGCCAAACACCAGAAAATTCCCCAACCTCCGAAAGCACCTAAGGGGCCTAAGGTACCTAAGACACCCCGTGCCCAGCGGCAAACCGTAGCACACAAGGCAGGATCCTCAAACTCAGTTCCCGAAATCCTTCATGTAGCACCCGAGACTCCTGAATCCTTCGATACTCAGTCACCCTTCGAGTCCAATGCCGATACCCATTCAAAACTCGATGTAGCAACATTTGTTACCACCCTTGTGAGCTCGGACCTAGATCCTGTCACCTTAGATCAAGCCAAGGCTAGTCCCGAATGGCCCCAGTGGCAAGCCGCTTTACAAGCCGAGTATAGCTCCCTCCGAAAACGCCAAGTATTTGGACCTGTTGCACTAGATCTTTCATCCAAACCCATAGGTTATAAGTTGGTGTTCACCCGCAAGCGCAATGAGAAGGGAGAGATCGTGCGCTACAAGGTGCGATATGTTGCACAAGGCTTCAATCAGCGTTCGGGGATTGATTTCGACCAAACGTATTCCCCGGTGATGGACTCCACTTCCTTCCGCTACTTGCTGGCCCTCGCAGTGCAGTTAGCATTGACCACTCGCCTTGTGGATGTGGTTACGGCTTACCTCTACGGCGAGTTGGATGAGGAGATTCATATCAAGCCACCACCGGATTTTCTGGAGGCTCCCCCGACTCCTCTGCCCGGCAAGTTCTGTGGACTCAAACTCTGCAAAGCCTTGTATGGGCTTAAGCAAGCTGGTCGTGCTTGGTATCACCACTTACGGAGGTTCCTTACTCACCAAGGCTTTACATGCCATGATGCATTGCCTTGTATTTTTGTGTTACGTCGCAATTCCGGTTATGTCATTCTCGTTGTTTATGTTGATGACCTCAATCTGGTGGGAACTCACGACTTGTGCACTGAGATTGAGGAGCTCTTGACCTCGAAGTTCGAGATGAAGCTTCTTGGGCGCACCACATTCTGTTTGGGCCTTCAGGTGCGCCATCTCCCCGACGGTAGCATTCTCCTTCACCAGGAGTCTTACACCAATAAATTGCTCAAGAACTTCAACATGTCTCATGCAAATCCTCTCGCGGCCCCCATTATTGGACGAAGCAAGACAGGGGACGACCCGTACCGACCTTGCGAGGAGGAGGAAGATGAAGTGGACCGGCAGAAGTACCTCGCGGCGGTCGGAGCGCTGCTATATCTCGCTACTCACACCCGCCCGGACATTTCATTCGCAGTTAGCGTGCTGGCTCGCCATGGGCGCAAGCCCACTTATCGACACTGGCAAGGAGTTAAGCACCTTCTGCGCTATCTCCGAGGAACAGAGGACTTGGGGCTCCATTACACAAGGGAGGCAGAGCCTGAGATCGTTGGATATGCTGATTCAGGATTTAAGACGGACGAGATCAACGGTAAGTCACAGACTGGTTACATCTTCATCAAGAATGGCGCTCGCGTTTGCTGGAAGTCCGTGAAGCAGAGCGTGACAGCCACCTCGACGAACCACGCAGAGTTGATTGCACTTCATGAAGCTGCTCGCAAGGCGGTATGGCTCCAAACCATGGTAAGTGTGATTTCTGAGCAGTGCGGCACGAGTTCTGGACCCAAGGCAACGGTGATTTTTGAAGACAATGCCGCAGCTGTTGCCCAAGTCTCCACGGGATTCATCAAAGCGGACCGGGTGAAGCACATCAATCCAACTCTCTTCGGTTTCATGCAAGATCTTGTGGAGACCAACCAAGTCGAAGTGAAGAAGATCGAGTCTACTCACAACATCGCCGATATGCTCACTAAGGCGCTTCCTTCTTCCAAGCACAGAGAACTAGTGCGCGCAGCAGGTATCCGCTCACTCCAAGACCTTCTGTAAGGTCGCACTCTTTTCTCCACTTAAGCTTTTTCCCACAGGGTTTTGCTTGAGGCGGAGTTTTTAATGAGGCGTTCCTCGGTCGAGGAGGAGTGTTGAGTTATGCGTCCTCGGAACTCCCAGGTGACCTTTCGTCATAGAGAGGACTTACACTTAGGCAGATTTAGTAGAAGGTTCTCATGACCTTAGAGTGCAGTTCGAGTATCAGTTCAGTAGGAGTTAAGTGACAGTCTTGAAGTCACAGTTGTACCTACCACTGGTAGTACCCGAGAGTACTTATACAGGAGCCAACGAGGCTCTCCTCTCTTTTCGCAATTTCGTTTTGCCTTTGCTTTTCTCTCCCCTCAACATGGAGCTAAGTTGATGGTAATGGGATGGAAGAGGGTTGGATATATCCCAATTTTATAGGCGTTGGCTATGGGTTTTTGTTGGTTATGGGGGGCTTACCTTAAGCCCACGATGGATTTCGGTTCCGGTAACGGGTTTAGGAGGACGAGGTGGGCCCAAGCGAACGGAAAATCTAATTTGGGCCTATTTTTAGCGTCATGGGTGGACGAGGATCGGGCTTTATTCGTCCACATCCGACGAGACATTTTGGTCGTTGTCCTGACAAGGAATTGTCCACGTGTGTAATTTGGGTCGGTTCTCGTTGGATGGATCTCCTTTTCTTTATTTATACATCCTTTTTTGGGTTTTTTTTTCTTCCATCTAGTAGAATTTTTAATTTCCCAAGAGATGTGTAAAAGAGAAAGGGAGGGTGAGAATTTTTTATTGACATAGATAGAGCTTTTTGCATCACATGCTCTTTTTTTTAATTGTGCCAATGAAATATTTGAGTATTAATGGCAATCAATGCTTTTGGTTCTATCTAATGCAAGCAAAAGCTCCCCCATTCTCATGTGAAATAGAGTAGTTTGATTCTACACTAATTGGAAATCTAAATGCAATCATCTACTGGCACACTTGCTTGAAAACAAATTTCGAATTAGAACTTAGCATGCATGTGTAGGTGATCCACATCATATACAAAGAACGGTGTAGTTCCTCTACTCCAAGTCATCATGTCCATGTAGTCTTCGTTATCAAGAGAAGACCACATGTAAGGGTCACCCCCTTTCACTTTTTGAAAACTCTAATTTTTTTCTCCTCTTTTTAAACTTTTTCTTTTTTTTCTTTTTTTTCTTTGAAGGCTAGTAGAGTTTTCTTAAAATTCTTTCTACAAGAGGAAGAAAAGAAAAAGGCAAGGTGATGTTTAAATTTGGAAAGAAAGAGACCATGAGGAATTTCATGCTCCCTTTTTTTGCACCAATGATATGTATGAATATAACATCAATGTTCTTGGGCTTGATCCAATGCAAGCTAAACCTCCTCCATAATGAACAAGTTCCTTACAAAGAATAGACCGGTTGTTTTCTCCACACCATTCCCAAACCAATGGTTAAATTGTAATTTAGAGATCATCAAACTCTTTGAGACTTTTTAACAAAAAACATCTATTTTCATCTTATTAATGACATGAATTCTTTGAAAGTTTGTTGATGAAATATTTGTAATATGATACAACAACATTTGTAGTTGACCTAAAATCATAAAAGATAATGGATTGAAAAGGGACAAAGTCATTGCTTCATGTGAAAAAAATCCACTTCAAGAAAGAGCCTATAGAATATTTCTTTCCTGCTTATGATATGATATATGCTACACTAAAATTTATGTTTAGTGTATCCACACAATATGATTTATAAATGCTATAAGTCTTTACTACTGATGAATCCAACTATCAACAATGTTGACAATGATCACCTTCTTTGAGTAGTCTAGATAATTATGCTCTCAATATGATCCTTCATCAAAGATAAAAAATTATACCACTTCCAAATTATATAGTATCACTACATTGTAGTACATAATTAAGTAAAATAGCACTTTTAAGTTTCTTAGCAAAGGAGATAGAGTACATGAGCCATTGATTATAAACAAAAGGCCAAATTCTCTCCTTTCCTAGGGATCTTTTGGATCCGTTTCTACCGTTTCTACCATTAATTTTATAAGACATCCTAGCATAAGGTGGATATACACAAATCCTAGATCAAAATGTCGATACTACCACTGTTACTACTAACTTTTATGTTTAGTGTCATGCACATTAAATGACTTGTAAATGCTGTAAGTTTTTACTTTTGCATGAATATTTTTACCAACTGTGTCTACAATGATCCCCTTCATTAAATAATATTAATTTTTGTGCTCTTAGTAAACAAATTCATTACACGTAAAAACTCATAGCATTACAAGTCATTTACTGTGCATGACACTAAACATAAAATTTAGTAGTAACAGTGGTATTGATTTTTAACAAAACTATTAAGTAGTGCATTATCATACCATTATTACCTCAAAGTGATTTTAGGAATTACCATCATTTTTAAAAGTACTCCACATTGATCCAACTTGACAATTTCTCATAAAAGTGTGACAAACCCAAACTGAAAAGTGTGACTAGCCACTCATATGTCCAAAGTTCTCTTTCTAATTTTAAGGTTCAGTCAATGCACATGCTTCATCATGTGGAATGCGTTTGTGAGGGGCTTTCATTAGGCTTTTGAATACCCAAAATTGCCATTTTTTCACTACTTTTCAAATCCAACACTCATCTTTTCTACTTTGATCTATTCTTTTTCATGGAGACTCACAGACATATTAGACTTTTCTTGAAAAATCAAAATAATATATACATACTAGCAATTGGCGATTGTTTTGCAACGCAATAGTCCAACCATTTCAATGTAGCTTTTATTTTACCAAAAAAAAAAAAAAAAACATGATTCACTGCACAGTTGACCGTGCAATTAACTGCATGGTTGACTGCAGCGTTTCTATAGGTCACTGCATGGTTCACTGCGTGGTTGATCGCTGTGTGGTTCGCTGCGTAGATTATGATTTTAGTAGTATAATATATATGTATATATTTATTTATTTAATTAATTTTAATTTTTCTGAATCCTTCCTATAGAGAAAATAAATGAGCAAGGTGAATTTGAATATGGAAAGAAATGAGCAAAGTTAATTGAATATGGAAAGAAAGAGAGCATAAGGAGTTTCATGCTCCATTTTTATGCACCAATAAAATGCATGGCAATGAATGCTCTTGGGCCCTCCCAATGCAAGCTAAAGCTTTCCCATAGTACCCTAAGTTCTCAAAGAGTTTATCAATAGTTCCCCCACACCTTTCCTAAGCCAAGTCACCTTGTCCATGTTGTCCCAGTTACTAACAAAAGACCATCAAGTAGAGGGTTCATGCAGGGTGGCCCCCTTTCACTTTCATGGAAGTGGACTTTCTCCATGAAAATAACAGGGACATGCTTACATAGGAACAAGCTGTTAGTGGAGAAGGACGTCAACATTTCGCCCCATCAAGCGTTTTTTTGGAGGGTGGCCCTCATTTTAATGGTATGGGGTCATTTTTCTAGCCCTTTTATTTTTAGGGGTCTAAAAGCTTCTTCTGGCAAATTATATGCCAAATTTGAAACATGGCCCCATATTACCCTTAGAAGCCTCACCATGACAGTAATTTAAACACCAATAGGGACTTTTTTTTTTGAAGGGGTCCAATAAATAAGAAATATCCGTACAAAGTGGTCACTTTTGGAAACCACTTACCAAAATAATTAATTTTCTAGATCGTAGTGGTTCGAATACAATGAATATTTAAGGGTATCACCTATGCAATACATGGATATTGCCTATGCATATCTCACGTTGGCATTACATGGGTACCACCTACACAAATCTCTTGAAATTTCTCTTGAAATTGGAAATTCTCCATTTTGAATCAATTATGTACAAACTTAGTTGACCATTGCGTAGGGTTGGGAGCAGGTTTTGTCCCCACCCATGTTCTATGGAGTAATTTACGGTTACCCGAGGGGCAACTCCATGAAGAAGAAATCAAGCAAAGCAAAATGGCAACATGCCAAAATCTGTCATGTTGTCTCCTCATAGTATGGGATTGGATCCCAATTAGTTGGTCCTATCCTCCATAAAGGTGGAAGTGAAGCATAGTAGGTAAGGCATCCATCCAGCACTCCAACATGCCCCCTAGGCTCATAACATCCACCAACATAAAGTGGCTACCCGGACAAATTAATTTTTGTTGGTGTTGTTGACTTTATTGTTTCTTGTCAGAGCATCTCCACCGGTTCTCAACACCGGTAAAGGAGCAGAGCATCTCCACCGGTTCTCAACACGGGTGGAGGACCAGAGCGTCTCCACCGATTCTCAACACCGGTGGAGGAGTGGGGTTTTCTTCGGAGGAGAGCCCCATAACTCTGCAATCTCCACGGGGGTCCCCTCCGAGCGAGCCTCCGGCCATGGCCAGGTACACTACGTTGCTCGCCAAGCACCGGCGCCGAAGGTCTTCCCCGCCACAAGGTGATTGGCCCTTCTCTTTCTCCCCGCATTTATTGCACGTTTGATTGATTTCACAATGAGATCCTTTGACCGTTCATCTGTGATATTACTCTCGAAGGTTGTAAATAGAGACTAGGCTTGAGGTCACAATCAAGTTGTATATATGATAATCAGCCCCATCTTATGAGTTCAGTTTAGCATTAACTACATTAACTACATTAGTTTAGTTTAGCATTAACTAGTTGAGCATCTTGTGAAGCAGTTAATTCCTCATAGAGCTTCATTTACGTAAGTGTGAGCTGTTATAGCATGTTAGTCATGCATTTCTCATGAGACAGCTTTGAGTTTCACCCACAACTCCCTTCTCAATTCACTACACCAAACGCTGAATATAGTGAGGACCAGATAGTTTGAGTTTCTACACTAATTGGAAATTTACATCCAGTTGCCAACCCACACACACTTGCTTGAAAACGAATAGCCAATCAATTTTTTGACATGCATGTGCTTGATGAAAATTAGTGTGGGTGATCTACATCAATTATCAATCCACACTATATTCACTGTTTGGTGTAGGTGATTCCATGTGATCAAGAAAAATAGAGTCAATATTTGTGGAGTCTCAGAACAATTCCCTGAGCATTTTTTTTGAAAAAAAATTAGGAGAATGGATTCCCAAGAGATGGGTTACCATATTCACACCAGCATGGAATGAATGATGATGTTACTCTTTCCTCCAACCTCAACAAATTCCAAGAGAACTCTCATTCCATTTTCCAAAGCACCCAGAGAAAGGTCCGAAACTGGTTATAATTACTACAGAGGATGTGAGGTAGAGCAAGTTACCTTCAACAAGATTTGGGATGTGAGGAAGTTGGAGAACCAGTGGGGCTAGCTATGGAGTTGCTTCCACGGGGCTCCAACGGGTCTTTGGAGAGTTCCACATGTGTTGAGAACCGGTGGAGATGCTCTCACAATGTGACGGATTTGTTTCTAAAATAAAATAATTAGATTAGCATTATTTTGGATTTTATGATAGGTTTTGAAAGTAACACTATATTCTAGTGAAGCTCTTACAACAACCTACCTTCAAAAAGTTTCTTGAAAATGATACTCAAATTTTATATCAATCAAACCTACCCAAGTTCTCAAAAAGACCATTTGTGGATGATAGAACTTTAGAAGAAAACACCCGCTTTCAACCATGAAAATGATATCCAAGGATTTAAATAATTATTGGCAGATGAGTTGGAATAATAGCTTGAATCTGTACTTATAGGTCCAAAGTTTCTTTGTTATCCATTATATTCTGTAGTCAAACTTTACAAATTTGAATACTTAGGGTATCCTTGTAGTATTCACCCCTTAACCCCTGAAGGACCGGGCCTTGTGCTTCAACAAAACCACCCCAAAACTGCAACCTTGACATGATATATTACTATACTTATTCAAACGCCTTCTTACTATTTTCAACCACTCGATCTTCAAGCTAACTACTATGAGAAAACATCTTAAACTTTTTGTAAACTTTGACCGTACGGATCAAAAGATAAATGCATTTGAAGAGTGCAAAAAAAAAAATTCTATTGTGCCCGGACTGGTTCAACATACTTTGACTCAAGATAATGGCATGTTTTTCTATTACACATTGCATAAACTCAACGTATCTATGTTCGACCTTGTGTTAAGTCATTGCACGCCAAAAACCACAAGTAATGGAGGTGTTTACAATAAGAAAAATCAATGTGCAACAACTAGGGGTATAGAAAGTGACTCTGTACCTAGGAAAGCAATTTTATTTTTTAAATAGAGAAATAATTGTTGGATCTAAAATCCAACAATGAATAGAATAGCTATGTCATGATCTAGCAATAGAAAAAACTATTTTTCCAAAAAAGTAAAATCCTTAATTTCTATGCCTTTTCAATGAAAGCAATGCAAGCAAATACTATTCATCTCTTTAATACCTTGCCAAGGTGCCAAAAGAGTGGAGCTTTTTATGGTTGAAGCACCATAACTTTTTTCCTATAAGTCCAAAAAAAGAAAGAAAAATTACCCCGCAAAGATAACCCGTATTTCTATTAGCAATAAAATTTCAAGTAGTTATTTTTTAAAATGGATTTTTAGGAACCATTCCAAAATCAATTTGTCCCCTGTAGGAACAAATTGTCCTTTAAGGGTTAATTCTTCTTGAGGCTATATAAAGAACAAAAAATAGCAGATTTTCTAAATTTTATGTCTAGAGATGTGAAAGAAGGAAAGTATTTATAGTAGTGCCTAGAAACTTTGGCTCTTCGAAGGAAGCTTTTACATAAAGTTCTTAGCGAATCTCAAAGAAGGTTATCTTGGTTACTTGTGTATAGATTCTCAAAGTGGACACACCTCACATAACTATTTGCCATGCCTGCCCTCACATTAACCTCTTAAAGACCAAGGCATTTTTGAGGAATCTCTACTCCATTCATCAAAACTTACCAAGATGAATAATCTAGATAGTAAAATGTATCAACTACCACACGCATATATTGATGGTTGTGCCATAGCAAGCCCAGCAATAAAGGGTTAACGCATATGAAAAGAAGATGTTGTGGAAAGCATTTTGTGAATTCTGGCTGTAAGTTAAAAAATACTTGCAGCCAAAGGTGAAAAACTGTTGTTCCCGAACAAACACTTGGTCCTTCAAGAGTTTTTAAACAATGGAGTAGAGATTCCTCTAGACTGCCTCGGTCATTAACCCGAAGTCACCCAAGAAGCCCGAAATGGGACTCTGGAGGTGCTAAAACTACAAATTTTGCATGAAATCCACGAGGAA
The DNA here is from genome assembly GCA_963971425.1 of Bryoerythrophyllum caledonicum. Taxonomy (NCBI): domain Eukaryota; kingdom Viridiplantae; phylum Streptophyta; class Bryopsida; order Pottiales; family Pottiaceae; genus Bryoerythrophyllum; species Bryoerythrophyllum caledonicum. The sequence continues at coordinate 18,659,714 of OZ020523.1, forward strand.
TTAGGCTTTAAGATACAAGGTTCAGTTTTGCGCACTCATTACACTAACACTCTCCAACAATCAGATCATGATTTGGATTTATAAAACTTTTGGAAAAGTTAGGAATACAACACAAAATACACCAAATACACCAAAATACAGTGAATATAGCGAATACTATGCCACATACTATGTTGTATTTCACACACATGCACATTGATTTTGGTCTTAAATTTTTATTGAACTTTGTCTTTAAGACATTCTTCATTGTTTTAAGATTGTTAATCTCTCCCCTCACATACAAAACTCCCTTTTAATTCGTATGAGGTTCATCACATGTTATATGTCAATGCAAAGTTATCAACCTAGTGCACATGTGAACCGCTCTAATTCAAAGTAAAAATATTCTTGCAAGAATCTATTGATGGTTAAAGTAGTACACCCTCTAAATTCCACAGTTACCACTACCAATATACGGTAACTTTAAACACTATAATCTACTCCATCAACCGTTGGATGTTGTGCAAAATTTCCCCAAAGTTCAGGTCATGGGTTAAGTTCAATTTTGTAAGGTTACATATTAATCTTAGTCATTGTATTTCCATCAAATCCGGTTCAAAGAAAAAAATCAGCAAAAATCTTGGTTTTTCCAGAAACATCCCTGGGCGGTAAAGGGTTTAGGGGTTAACCTCATCTATTGTAATGGATCCTAATATATTTGCACACTTGGGGAGAAAATAGGATAGTTTAGAAGTCGTGCCACAAAGTCTCATAATCCATTCAAGCCTTCCCGCAAAAGATGTGAAAAGACCGAAGCTACATCTGATGAAGGTGCATGTGTCTACGTCGGTTCTACAGTAAACATTCCTGCTCACATCCTTGTTGAAGCAACAGCAGCAACTTGTCCAAGTTGCGTCAAAGCTGGTACAGGACGTGTTCGTGCACCTTCCGATCATCTCAGCTTCCATTACTGCGAGGCTCGCAATCACATTTGTGAGCCTGGCTGGCTGATGCTCTGCCTGCTCAGCGCGGACCAGTCTCTCGCAACCGGTCCCCCACACCACGCCAGGCTCGTCACCACTGCCGTTGCCCACCACGTACTGCGCTCTGACACCGCTGCCACCGCTGCCACCACAAGTCAAGGCACTGCTCATCACAACGCATGGGCCCCGGCCTCCATCACGTGAACGGCGTCACAAGCAACTCGAGCAACTGAATCAGACCAGGCTCCCACAATGTATCACACCCATGTCAATGCTGTTACTCATAATTTCCTCAGGTGCCCAGTCCTCAATTACCAAGCCCCACATACTCATGTGGCACAACTCATCTTCTGAGTTCTTGCCCGACTGCACTGAGTTGAGGCTACGGTCGATTGGTACCTGGGGTTTTGATGCAAGCTGAGGCAGTCGACATGAGGGAGGCAAAAACTAGCTACAAGCACAACTGGAGGCCCGCTTCACTTCACATAAGGTAAGAAATTTGCTATAGTTTTAGAAATGACCCGAGGTCAAACTGGCAATTACATCGACAGCTCATGGCTGCGCTCCCCATTGTGTCGCCAGCTCGTTCTAACAATCACCGTCGCACACTGTGGGATGCCTGGATTCCCGATTCGGCTGGGTCACTGAATTAGTGACTGCGTCAAAGAGCGCCGCCGTCCAGAACGCAGCCACGTCTTAAGTCGGAGGCTCATCACGAGGGCTCGTGCTCGCACCTCGGGAAATGACGCGACTAGAAAATGACGCACGGCAGCCTCGTGCGGCCCCAGAGAGCGTCGTCGCTGCGACTGCTCGCTCGCCTTCCTGCAATACGGGAGGTCAAAAGACGTCACACCTCAAAGAGTAGTTGTTGTTCCCAAATTGTCTCGACAGACAGACTTTCAACGGAAGAAAACCCTGAGCAGACGGCCCCTCGGACACGCTTCCATCTCGTTTCGTCCACCCCACCTCCCGGCTCCAGCTCTGGGGTTTCTCTACCTCCGTCCATCGTCCATCCCTGCCTCACGGCTCATACGACGACCTCACCATCCGCCCGTCCAGTCCCGAGCTCACTGGAAAGCTCACGTTCTGCCGGCTGTACGCCCCTCGGCTCCCGCTCCCGTACCCGATCCCGTGATCCTGGCTCTGGGTCGAGTACTGCGAGCTGCTCAGCGACTGCCCGATGTCGCCCAACCCCAGGTTCTCCGCCAGGCCCGACCATGGCACGCTCTCGTGCGACAGCGCTTGCGAGTGACCCTGTGACGGCCCGTGGCTCAGCTGTGGTACCGGGTAGTTCAACGCCCACAGCGGCTGCTGCTGCTCCAGCCCCTCGTTCACGGCCGCGTGTGCTCCTCCACCGCCGCCACGTTTCGGCGATTGCACCGCAGGTGCCAGGCTGAACCCGCCGCTCGTCGAACTCACCAGGTTCGACACCTCGTCGCCCATCGCCGTCCGACGCACCAGGCTACCCAACGGGCTCGCCAGACCGCTCCCGCCCCCGCCCACCGTGGACGACAGCTCCCTTCCGCCACCCGACCCCGTGATCGCCGACAAACCCACCGCGGACCCCAGGTTCCCCAGTCCGCCAACGGGGGCAAAGTTGATGTCGTTGCCCAGCAGATGGGACGTCGCCAGACCGCCCCGGCCATGCGCCAGATTCGACGGCGGGGCCCCGCCTTGCTGACCTCCCCGAGGGTATATGTGCATCAGCAGCGTGTCACCGTTCGAGTTCGGGTTGGGCCCCAGCCCTCCGTTCGTCGCCCCGAGGGATGCGATCGACACATCCAGATTCCCATTGAGCTGCGGATGAGGGAACACCTTCGTGTTGCTTGGGTAGTCCTCCAGGTCGTTCACCACAGGAAGGTGGTGCGGCTCCGACAACTGCTCCAGGTGTGGTAATCCAGTCGGCAGAGAAGACAGCAGACCGCCGCTGCCCTTCAGCATGCCGTTCAGATGCGGCGGTCGCGGCAGGTCCTGCAGAAACATCTGGTTCAACACGGGGTCCAGACCGCCCGAGAAACCCATGCCATTCGACGGGTTCATCCTCCCCAGCAGGTGGAACTGGGCCAGAGCCTGCGGAGTCAGCTGCCCATTCGCCATGTTCACGCCCATGTCAGGGGACATCATACCGAACGGGTCGCCTCCAAAGTGTGGATTCATGCCGCTCTGCTGGTTTGACACGCCACTTAGGCGCTTCAGATACAACCGGTATTTCTGCACAACCACGTCCGCCCCAGCACCCGTCAGTACACGAAAACACCCTTGCAACAGGCCGGATTCAGATGTACGAACGGCCGTAAGCAAGGAGGCGTCGAATCCAGTCCGTCTTGAGCTCCTCAACGTGCTCAGAGTAGGAGAAACAACTCGAGGATGGAAGGGAACATAAACGTTAATAACTCCGTTAATTCGTTCGCCATACTCGACAATACACGCGGTCCAGGAAGGAGATGCAATTCAGATTCTCACTAACATCTCAACAATATACCATAACTGCCGGCAAATAGTAGGTGCTGCAAAGCTGTACCTGCAAGTGGCTGGCAACGTTTTCACGAGTCAGACCTTGCACACCCATCAACTCCAGAATCCTCTTCGGAACAGCTTCTGCACCACGGAAATGGCAAACGAACGTGTCAACTACATACCAAGCGCTCATCCACAACTCTCATACACCACACCCACATACTCTCACACCCAAAAACGTAACAGGATCAACATATCTCACATCAAATCCCACAAAGACCCCTCGGTAGACGGGCTCCCATCTCTCCACCCGCTACGAGCCTCTTGCACGACTGACCACAAACACAGCTCCGGACACCTTTGCAACACCAAGAGATGAGGCAGCGCCACTTACTGTCTATTCCTAGTTGGTTCACCGCGCTCACGAACTGCTGGTGGAGCTCCACGGACCACACCACCCGGGGTTTCTTCATTGTCGACGGGTCGTCGTTGTCCTGATCGATGTCTTCCTCGTTCTCCTCCTTGAACTCGCCCTTCCTCTTGTTGCTGTTCTTCTTCCACGTCCCGTCGTTCGTGTCGTTCGCAGACGACGTGTACTCTGCGTCATCAGTTGCCCCCCGCTTCGGCCTCTCGCTCGCCACGCCCTCCTCCACGCTCTTCGTCTGGACTACAAACTTCACGTCCTGCCGCTTCTTCCGCAGCACATGCTGCCAGATGTTTCTCAGTTCCTCTATCCGGACCGGTTTCAGCAGATAGTCGCACGCGCCATGCGTGATGCCTTTCATCACTGCGCTGGTCTCTCCGTTCCCGGACATCACTGCACTCGCACCAAATCAATCGCCCATCACTTCACCGTCCAACACGCTACACTTGCTACTGCCACGCCCGGCCCACTCACATCAAGCTGCACTAAGACCCACGCCTACACAAAGCATGAACATCACCAGACTGCAGCCGACACTTACTGATGACAGGCAGGTCCATCTCCAGCCCAACCAGCTCGAGCAGCTTGAATCCGTCCATGTCGGGCATGTAGACGTCGCTGATGACGAGATCGAACTTGTTGATGTCTTCCCTGAGCATCGACAGTGCGTCTGTTGCCTTCCCGCAAGTAGTAACTGATACAACAACCCACAAGAACAAGTCGCGCAACATGAGTGCCACTGGAATCAAAATACGTACTAACCCTAGAAATGGATGCATTTCCTGCACACCAAAACGGCACGCATCGAAAGGACCTTGACCCTCCTGATTCTAGTCATACCTCTCTGATTGAATTCCGAAAACCTTACTCATTTCTCTCCGATTTCTCAAAACGCTTTGACCAACGCTCAACGAAGAAAACTAACACCGACTAAATCTGATGGAAATGTGAAGCCAATGTCCGTGAACCAGCTTAATATCTTGATTGCTACCAACAACGACAGCCTCGTCACTCCGCTCCAACTCCGACATACATCGATACAGAGCTGCCGACAATCTCACTCGATAAATCTACACTACAGAGAAAGCAACACAGAACCCATCTTGACCTACAGCAGCGCCTGTACAGACACTTCTCGAAGGTAGGTACCTCGGTAATTGCATCGGTGCAGCATTCTCTCCAAAACCGTGAGGCAAGTAGGATCGTCGTCCACGACCAGCACTCGCATCCCCGCGGGGAACTCATCGGGCGTGTCCAATTTCACAAGATTTGCCCCGCGCGCACTGTTACTGCAGCTGTTGGTCGCGCTACTGCACGGCCGATTGCCGAAACTTCCCCCGCCGAGCGACAGCGGCTGGTGCGCCATGATCGGCCCTACGTCATGGCGCTCCGCCATCTCCCCTCGCCCGCCGCTGCTGCTACTCACGCCATCCTCCCCTCCTCCCATGGCTTCTCCCCGACCTCACAATGCCCCGCCTCCGCATCCCCTCCGCCCTCTCCCATCCCTCTCTCTCTCTCCCTCTCTCAAACCCCCTCCCTCCTCGCCATCCCCTAACCTCCTCCAACAAACTCACTCCGCCTCAAGAAAACCCCCGCCGATTCCTCCATAGCCACTCCCTCAAAACGCCGCCGCTGCGAGCTCCCCTCTCACAGTGCTCTCCGCCGCATGCGCACCGCCTGGTCGCGCGATCGACGCTGAGCTCGGCGGCGACATCGACACTCCCTCGCAGCAAAACCTCGGCAAAAACAAGCCCTTCGCACTCTCAGCAAAGCTCATTCTGTTGTGCTCTTCCCTTGAGTGTCTCTCTCTCTCTCTCTCTCTCTCAGGGTTACCGGCGACGGATGTGGATGATTTTCATCCCGTACGTGGATGAATTTCATATCCGGCTGTCCATCCATGAAGTGAACTTGGATCCAATGGGGTTGTTTGAGAATCTATTTGTTTGTTTCTTTCTTTCTTTCTGGAGTTGAAGGGGGTAGTTTGGGTAGGTTCTAGGTAGGAGGCTTGACCGTTAAAGGACCAAGGCATTTTAGAGGAATTTCTACTTCATTGGTTAAAAACTCCCAAGATGAGCTTTTAGAAAATGTAACCATAGGATCTTCTTCTACCCTTCAATATGAGATGATGTGATGAAAAATTTGCGAATTTTGGTTGTACAGGTTGAAAGATAATTGCGGGAAAAGTGGAAAAGTTTGTCCCCCGAAGGACTCTTGGACTTTTAGGGATAAAGCCCTAAGGACCAAGTGTACTCTTGGGATACAAAATTCCTCACTTTGACGGCAATTATCTTTGAACCTGTAGAGTCAAAATTCACAAAAAAATTATCACATCATCTCATATTGAAGGGTAGAAGAAGATCCTACGGTTACACTCTGTGAAAGCTCATCTTGGGAGTTTTTCATCAATAGAGTAGAGATTCCACTGAAATGCCTTGGTCCTCTAAGGGTTGAAAGTGTTACTTGAAGAGGATAGAGGAGGTGAAGAAGAGAGTGAGATTTTCATACTAGAAAATAGAGGAAGAGAAAATCCCATATTTCAATTTTTTTGTGTTGATGAATTGCATAGGTAATATCAGCAATTGGTATTCTAGGGTGTTTGATAGCTTTAAAAGTTCCTTCATAGTACCCCAAGTTTCCTGACACGTTGACATGTAGTTATTCCAAGTCCAATCACTCTGTCGACGTGGTTCCGGCTACTACCAGCAGACCATTTGGCAGACCGTCTACTGTGTAATAAAGCCGATCAACTCCTACTACTTCCAGGCTTTTTCTATATCTTACAATTTGATTTTTTTTAAGTGTAAATACAATTTTTCATTAACAATCTATAATTGAGCTTTTATCAAAGTATACTAGTGGGATTCCATTACTTTAGCCTATGTCATGTGGCCATAGGCCTAGTGATGAGAATGAACAAGCACTATATTCACGTTGGTCCCAAATTTCTTCTTCCTTTCTTACTAGTGGGAAGATGATATTTAAGGACCAACAACTAATGGCTATTTATACCTTGTGTGGAATATAAATTATCACTAATGGACATACATCTTGGACCTCAAATAAGTCTATCTTTATACATTATAAATATCTTCTTAACACTTGGTCCAAATACCTACAATTATGCTTCTTCTTCTTATTTATACAAGTAAAACAATGATGATATATACAAAATAGAAATGAAGTTGAGCTTGTCAATTTGAATTATTCTATCACAATTAGTTCTATGGCCTTATATTTTCATTTTTTCCTTTATTATAGGTAACTTGAGCTCATTCGTTGAAACATATAAGAGGTGTATAATTTATGAAGTATTTGAAACATTTTGACTCATTTTAAGTTATTTAGGCCGCTTCACACCAGGCCGAGTCGAGAGTTCGTCCGTCAAAATTTCTTCCCAAACTATGGCGAGAGTCCAAACTTTTGGATTAAAAAAAACATTAAAATATATATTGAAGCCTTTAGGCGGCTGTGGTGTGAAGCTTCAAAGCCCAAGTCCAAAGTCCAAACCCCATATCATTACTCCAAAAAAAAATCAGCCACAAAAATCAGCAAAGAAGAATCAACCACAAAAATCAGCCAAAAAGAAATTAGTCAAAAAATCCTGCCTCTTTCATCTAACGGTCCAGATCTTGTCAGATTTTGATAATTTTAGTGAAAAAATCGACGGACTCTTGAAGGAAATTTGGGTCGACTAAAAACTACGACCTAAGTTTTGCTCGAGCTTGTTGCCCTGGCGCCAAAACTCTCCAAAAGTATTGCCATGTAGGCACATTGAAAGACAATGGCTTTTGGACTTTGGCCTTTGGTGTGAAGGTCGAGAGGTTGGATTTTGGCCATTCAAGCAATCTCATTGGTGGAAACCAACGGACTCTCGACTCGGGCGTTAGGTGCGAAGTGGCCCTTAGTTTTCTTTACTATCATTTTTAACCTACCCATTGTAGATACAAATTTATCTAGTAACTTGTGTCATGTAGATTGATAATGTATTAAAATTGAGATGGAACGATCCAAAACCATGAAATTAAGGTACTTTAATATGCAAATATTTTATATAAATTTGAATAAGAAAGTACAGAGTATCAGATATATCTTTCATAAAATATTGGTACTCTTTTAAATACCAATAGTATAAACAAAGCTATACATGTAAAAATATAATTTGATTTCAAGTACCAATGGTATAAACAAAGCTAATATGAAACATCTAAATTATATAATATTATTGTAGACTTATTGAGATGATGTAGATAAATTTAATTTGTGTAATTATCTCTAATGAACAGAGTATTGCAATATTCTAAAACATAAAACTATATTATGATTTGATGATCTGACACTTCAAAATCGATTCACTACACAATTTAAATATTTAGTTGCTTATTTAACATTCTAGAAATGATAAGATGCATCCAAACCATGAAAGACGCTGTTGACTACAAAAAATATAATGTAATTGTAATCCCAAAAAATGATCCCATATTACAAATTACAAATTATACAAATTTCAAAAATACACAAAATTTACAAAATACAGACATCATTGTATTAAAATTCTTTAGCATTTCACATCAAGAAAAAGAGTTAATTACAAAAACTAAAGTTAAATTAGAATTGAACCAAACAGAAGTCCTTCAAAATTTGAAATTTTATAAACAAAAATATGGTCATGAAAGTTTTAGTACTAAGTGAAACTTATATTATTGTAAAGTCAACAACATTTGGAGTAAAAGACTTTGTTAACCCCTAAAAGCCCAGGCATTTTCCCTCATGAAACACTCCAAAACTGCCATCATCAACAAGTGGCAACAAAATCTAACATTAAAGTCTAATTTTAGACTTTTAACCGTACAATATTAAAATAGACACGTATGTGAACTTACGATACGAATTTGGTTGCAATCCACCGCACGGATGTGAAGATTACAGTGTTTGAAGTGCAAAGAAAAGAATTTTTCCCCCCTTGCCCGGCAAGGTCAGCCTACTTTGACTAGGTATATCTTCTAGTTTTTACATTGAAATGTGATCAAATCTTTTACCAATATGACTTATTTGTTGTTAGCTATTTGAGTGAAAAATTTGAGGTCAATTCGAGGGGTAATAGATGTAGAAATATACACTTTAGTGAAAGGGGGTACAAAATGTTGACAATTACTACGTAAGTGATATGAAATTGTTTGTATCATACAAGTTGTTGCATTTGATAATCCCAATGGTGGAAACTTTCAATTTATTTTTTCACTAATTTTAGAAAAAGAAACTACCAAAAATAGTAAAATCCATAATTTTCATGAATATATGGAATAAATAAAGCATTATGGGAAAGGGCAGCTTGAAATTGGGTGGATTATTTGTCCCGTTGTTGACCGCCCTCGTAGCTGGACGGGGAAGGGGGGAAAAAAAAAAAAAAAATTTTTTTTTTTTGGCGGGCCCGCTTCCGGCGCGGGATTCTGGCAGGCCAGCTGACGGCTGATTGTTTGCTGTTTTTTTTAAAATTATTTTAACAACTCTCTTAATAATTTTCAATGCTTTTTCTACTTGGACTTTGTGCATAGAAGTCTGGATTCCTTTCCTCGCCCTTTGTGTCCCAAAATTCTGCCCCTTTTTCCTCCTCAAATTGCATTGGTTGACATGGCTGCCCCTATAGTCGAGAGTCCCCATTTTGACCTTTGAAGGCTAATAACTTTTGAACCAAAAGTCCAAAATCATATTTGAAAAATTCCCCATATAGATTTCATCAAGGACAACGTAGTGTAAAATTTTCATAAGAATCGGAGTATTTTTTCCACTCAAAGGTACATGCCCAAAATCCAAAACGTACTTCCCAAGTACACTTGGGCTCTTAGGGGTTAAAAAATTAAAAGTTTCTTCATATTTATCTCTTTCCCTTGGAGGGACGTTTTTTAAATTTTGGGGAAGTATCAAAAAAAAATTTAATCCTTATTTATTGTTTTATCACGATTTTATTATTTTTTTCATCTTGGATATCTTTAAATTTACCTTTTGAAAACTTTACTTGAAATCTTTTTTCCACCATGAACCAACACAATATGAATTTGTGCAACGTACTATAGCGTTGATTGTAATTAATAAAATGTTTCAATGAGAGATCAATCTAAATTTGATTTACAGTATGAATATTTGTTTATTCTTCATAGTAATTAGATATGGAGGAGCTTGGTGATGTCTCAAGCACAATTCTTTATTATGGCACAATTTTTTGCTATTGTGTTGGGCATGTAGCAGTCTTTTATAAATGTATTTATATATCACTTCTTCATTTCTTATCCAATCACCTTGAATTTCATGACGAATCTATGTATGATTGAAATGGTGGCAAGTGATTGGGGGTGATATGAGTATTAGAATGGAATAGTCTACTAACAAGTATAGAGGTCTACAAAGTTTACTTTAGTAATTCATTAGAAAATCACAACAAGTAATTTTTCAAATTAAAAAATAAGTATGAGTTTCTTACTCAAAGTTCTAAGTGCCATTATTTTTGTTTTGTCAGGATTATCATTGAAAATGTGTTGCACGTGGTCCAGTGGAGGTGCTCCTACAATTCCATACATAGTTCAACTCTTATTTGGAAAATATCCCACCGTCACGATACAACAAGCAATTTTCAATGCCCTAACCCCTAGCTTATAAATCTAAAAAGAATGCAGATATGAGTGGAAATAATCTATCACTTTACAAGATATTTTTGGATTAGTGGGAAGTGTCACATATATGTATTAAACAAGCGTGAGCAACGACAAGTGCAAACACAATTGTTACTGTCCTAGTGAAAATTAACACAATATGATGTCTTGGGAACATCCAAAACTCAAAAAAGGTATTGGCTAAGTATCTCCACATACTATGTACTTTAACCCTAAAACGTCAGCCATGAACCATATATAAGATTTTATCCACTCGAGCATTGGGCCCCGGAAAAAATGCCCACTGTGACATGCGCCAGGGTTTGGATCGCCTCACCACTAGCTCGGAGTCCGCTATCCTAAGCAGGGTGGCAGCTCCCGGCTAGCACTAGCCCCATCAATTCTAGGTTTATGGCGGTCCTCCGCCATGTTGTGGGGTATGCGTCCCCCACATATGTGCCGCCATGTCGCAAGTCGAGAGTGGCTGCGGCAGTTGCTAAAATTATTAAAAAACAAAAAATATGTAAAATGTTAGTTTTTTGCCTTGGCTGTAGCTTGCGGGCTCGCGGATGCACCCCAAGCCTCCACCCGACGGTGCGGCCTACAGCCAACATCCTAAATGCGGAGCAAGGATGGCATCCCACCCCTTCTGCTGAGATGGTGTAAAAGGAGTGGAGATGCTCTAAGCCACCTATTTTACCCGGTAGAATGCAGAAATGTATTAAGAATTAGCTCTTTTAACATGTGAATGCCTAATGTCCCCTCAGTGGACATTTTGAGTTTGGATAGGGTACCAGGTTCTTCAATTTAGGCATGGTTTTTTGAGATTTTTTTTATTGAATTGACAACTTTTTATTTGCTTTTTGTAGACATTACTTTTTGTAAAAATCTGACTTATGGTTCAAAAGTTACAATCTTTTTAATGTAACAATACAAATAGTGTAACTATTTTGTGTGATATATTACAAATAGTGTAGCTATACTTCAATCAGCTCTAAATTTAATAGTGATTCAATTTTTTGTCCTTTAAAAAAAAAAAAATCCTCTCGGAAAGAAAACGGAAATCTTTGCATATAGCATTTGGATTTTTGAGTTCAAAAATATGAAAAGGATATGTTATGTGCAAAACTTGAAGTGTATTGTTGATTCTTAGCACATAGTTGCATTGCAGAATTTTTAAGGACATCTTCTTCCCTTCTTCTACTTCTAAAATTTAGTGCACATGTGCCTAACATGATCCTTTTTAAGTTAAAATTAGAAAATCATGGACCATAGTGCAAAAAGTTGCCATAGAAGGTGGTCAAAGTTTGATGAAGGTGTTCAGTATGACCTCAGGAAGAGTTTATGACTCACTTCAAAGGTTGGTATCTTTCAATCTGAGCGGTCACACTAAACAATGTTTTTACCACACACTTGTGCAATCCTAGTACAAGACCCTACGATTAGATATGTTCAAAATGTATTTGTTTTCATTTTGTGTTGAATGCATTGAAACTAGCAGTATTCACTAAGTTTGGGTGCTAAAATGTCATGGGCCTTTAGGGGTTAAAGACAAGAGGCCCATAGATAATCAGTCTTGAAGTAATTTGCAAATTTGATGAACAAATCAACCTCATCTCTCTTCGTTCCACGACCTAAGTTAACCCCTAAAGTTCCTTGACAATTTTTGTCAAAAACGAGTCCAAAACTACCTTTGTCAAAACATGGCCGCAATAATCACATTTTTAAGAAGAATTCTCAACTTTTAATCATAAGATCTAAAAATAGACTCATGTTTAACAACCTGTAAAATTATGGTTGCAATCAACCGCACGGATGTGAAGATTAGAGTATTTGAAGTGTAAGAAATAGTTTTTTTACCCTCTTGCCCGGCAAAGTCAGCTCACTTTGACTAAGCCACGCACCGCTCTGCGAGGAGGCCGTGGCCGTCGCGTCAGCGCCCATCCGCTTGCGCTGCTCCACCACTCCGCGCACGTCTACCTCCATCGCCGCCGCCCCCATGCTCCTCGATCGCTGCGTTCCCTCCCCCGCTCACGTCCGCGATCACTCCCCTCCCCTCCCCTCACTCGTTCACGGCTCCCAAACGGCGCGTCCTTCACCAACCGCCCTCCTCCATCTCCCACCCCTAAACCCTAAACCCTAATCCCTCAAAACTCCTCCCAAACCCCACCAATCCAAAAAATTCCCCACAACCCAAAACCACGACCAAGGTCGATCTTTCGGACGGGGCGCTGGATCCACTCATAGCCTTGGAGCGACTGGTGCCGCCGGAGAACGACGACTGATCCGACGGCGAGGACGACGTCGTGGGCTTGGACACCTTCGGCGCGTTGAACTGGTAGCGGTACCCTCTCTTGTAGATCACCTTCCCCCTGTCCGCGAGGCGCTGCAGCGCGGTGGTGAGCATCTTGTCGCCAGCCTGGTCGCCAGCACTACAGCATCACCACCGAATGAATTTAGGCGTCAATTACACACACAGGCGGAAAGTGAAATCCTCGTTTAGTGGCCACGTATTACCTGAGAACCACTGCGTTTGTAGACTGCGAGCGGTGTACACCTTGGTGAAGGAGTTTTTGAACTTGGGATCGTGAGGACCCTGCAACCCAGCCTGGTAGAAGTTATCCCCCACCGAAACCACGAAGTTAATCTTCAGGTGCCGCCCCACTCGCCCCATCTACCATCAGACAACAAAACACTTCAGCCACAGGCCAAGCAGGTTCTCGACTCTATCACAACGACAAACCAAACCTCACAACTCTAATCACCTTCGACCAAACCCACGATGAAGCTCACGATAACCCTAACTGGGGTACGGTACTGTAGTGGTCCCGATGAAGCGCGGTTTCTCATCGGCGTGCTCATTTTTCATCCATCGGTTCATCCAAAAGGATCGCCCTTCATCCTGTATTCTTTTATAGATATAGATAGATAGATGGGGCCCCAGTAATCAACGGATGAAAATATATGGATGAAACAAATGGATGATAATAATCCACGTTAACCTTTGGCGAGCGCGAGAGAGAGAGAGGGGGACTCGAGCGACAACACTGCTTGTTGTTTTTGCGAAGGTTTTGCTGCGAGAGCGAGTGTCGATGTCGGGGAGAGCGAGAACGAGAGAGAGTGAGGCGGTGCGTGTGCTTCTTGTTTGCGGGAGTGGCTATGGAGGAAAAACATTGGCAAGTTAGGGTTTAGGGTTTCATCAATCGAGATTGTTGTTTGGTCGACATTGATTGCAGAGGAGAGAGAGAGAGCAAGGAGAAGGATCGTGGAGGCGTGTGGAGGGAGGAGGAATAGAGAGTAAGTGGCGCTATTGCCTCATCTCTTGGTGTTGCGAGCTGCGTTCGTGGGACCGAGGGGTGTTTGTGGGATTTGGTTTGTGTGTTGCGTTTTTGCGTGTGAGAGAGTTGTGGATGAGCGCTTGGTGTGTGGTTGCAGAAGCTGGTTTCAAGAGGATTCCGGAGTGGATGGGTGTGCATGGTCGGACTCTTGCCAGCCACTTGCAGGTACAGCTACTATTTGCCTGCTGCAGTTATGGTATTGATTGTTGAGGTGTTGGTGGGAATCTGAATTGCATCTCCTTTCTGGACCGTGTGTATTGTCGAATATGGTGAGACGGATCTATCGACGTTAATGTTCCCTTTTATCCACGAGTTCTGTCTCCTACTCTGAGCACGGACGCACTGGTTTTTAGCGCCGTTCGTTCTTGAGAACCCGGCTTCTTGCAAGGGTGTTAACGTGTATGCCGTGCTCAGCGCACTGACGGACATGGTTGTGCAGAAATACCGGTTGTGTTTGAAGCGCCGGGAGCCGCATCACCTTCCTATGGTGAACGAACTGGACGACAACACGAAGGTCTATCCTCATGCGCAGCTGAAAGGGAATCTGGATGTATAGAACAGCAGCTGAAAGGCTCTGGTGTACAAATACCAGGTATGGAGCAGCAGAGCAGTGAAGAGCTGGGCGCTAATGGCCAGGGGGCGGCTACGACCGCAGATGTGGACGATGTCTACTTACGTTGGCAAGAGGAGATCCGTCGTGCCGAGGAAGAGGCGGAGGCCCTGAGAGCTGGCAAGACGCATAGATATCACAAGGATTTTCGCAAGCAGGTGGAATTCGCAGCAGAGGAGCCTGCTGCTGTGGCCGCGGTTGAACAAGTACAGGAAGCCGCCGCCGCTCCAGAAGGCGAGCAAGAGTTCACTGATGATGATGGGACTGTGTACAGATGGGACCAAAGTCGCAATGCCTGGATTCCTCAGGCAAGTGCTGATTGTGCCCTTCCTGTTGCATCTTGGTTTAGCTATGCCATGCCTTATTTTCCTTCTTATGTCTTACCATCTGAGAATAGGGTCTGTTTTTGGAACAATTTGAGCTGTGCAGGAGGGCCTTGCTGAGCAACCTGCCTATGGAGCGGATGATATGACATTTGTACAAGAGGACGAGGTATTTCCAGTCCTTCCTGCTGTGATACCTTCGTTACTACCGAAAGATGATGAGGAGGATGTCGAAGACGAAGTTGAAGATGCTCCAGGCAAGAGTGCCGATTCTAAACCAGGTGGTAAGCGGAAACTCAATGATGCAGAAGGTGCAGTTAAGAAGGTACTTCTTACGCATTGCAGTCTTTGTTTTAGTCTTGTAAAACGTTCCTGCGCTTTGATCAAGGCACCAGTAATTTCTTCACATGATTTTTGTGAGATGTTGAGCTATGAAGTGGCTCATATTATGCAAAGCAGATCTTAGTGCTCCTAATGTGAAGTTGAGGGTATTATTGTTGATCTTTTTCTGGGGGAGGTACGGAATGCGTAAATTGGTTTGTAGCAGCTGCTCACGAGGGTTGTAATTGGTCGTGGTGTACAGGAAGCACAGAAGGAACCAGAAGCTTGGTTCGATCTGAAGGTCAACACACACGTTTATATTGATGGTCTTCCTGAAGATGCAACCATGGATGAGGTATTCTCCTCTTGCGATCACGTCTAGGAGGTCTGTTCGTTTTGCTCATTCAGCAAGCAATCTTATTGAGAATTGTTTTAACAGGACTAGTTACCATCGAGTGAAGGTTTTTGCGCTGTATCATTTTTGTCATTGAATGTGATATCTGTTTTGTTTTTATGTGCAGGTTATTGAAGTTTTCTCGAAATGTGGTGTTATCAAGGAGGTTGGTCTATGTCATTAAAACCCTCCAAATACATATGTGTTGGCCTGTCGTCGGTGGGGCCTTTGCGTAGCTGTGATGTGGTGAGATTGAAAGAATGTTTTACCTATGTGCCGCTTTTTCGCGTGATTATTATCTGTGATGTAATCGGCTCCTTAATCTCTTGACAGGATCCTGATACCAAGAAACCACGAATCAAAATCTATGTAGATAAAGCAACGGGGAAACAGAAAGGTGACGGCTTAGTCACATATCTGAAGGTGAGAGTTTGTTATGCATTGCCTTGTACTGTGTGCATGGTAATGTGTAGAGTAATATCACGTTAGTAATTTTTAGTAACTTCTGATCCAAATACAGAAATTGAATTTTGATTCTTTTGTTGTTTGCTTTCTCAGATTGTTTGTGTTGATCCTGACACTTTGAGGTGGTTTGATGCAAACAGGAACCATCAGTGGACTTAGCATTAAGTATTCTGGATGGGACTACCTTGAGACCTGGGGTTGGCCCAGTCATGTCTGTGACACGTGCAAAATTCGAGCAGAAAGGTGCTCGTTTTAGCTTTTTCAGATCCTATAGGCTCTTTTGCTTGAAACTGACAACTTGTTCATGGGCGCTGACAACACCGGGTGTGACGTAGATGTCGGCTCGTTTTTTCGCTTATATATGTTCTTTTTCTGCACCTTAATAGCCTGTTATTATTTTCAAATCCATCTAGATTGCTTTGTGGCATATTGGATTCATCAATGAGCTGGTTGGCTTTTTTTTGCAGGAGATGCGTTCATAAAGAAGCAGCAAAATAAACAAAAGAAGAAGAAACTGAAACAACAGGAACAAAAAGCACTTGGTTGGGGTATTGACAACTATCTCTATCCCTTCTCCAGATTGCGTGGCCAGTGGCCAGTGAAGTTCTGCATTGATCCCGAATGATTACATTTTTTTGCTTTCGTCGAGGATGTCAGATTCGTCTACTTTTTACTTGTTATGGTAGCGCTGGCAATATGCATACTAAAGCTTTGGCCTTTGTCGCGGCGCTGTGTGAAGGCTTTGTATAGACCTAGCATGTCGAGTAACCAGAAAATGTTCTCCTTCATCTGGAATCATCTCATATTGTGATACCTTTGGCTTACGGGTTTCTTTTCGCAAAGTGCAGGAGGATTTGATGACAAGAAGAAGGAAGAAACTATGACAGTGATTCTGAAGCATATGTTTACACGTGTAGAGCTTCTGGTGAGCTACCATTTCAACACATCTAGCTTATTGGATTTCTACTTCACGTACGGTACTTCAGCAATGCCAGAATACTAGTGTCCGACGAGGGTGTCTTGGCCTGTGAAACTGGCCTTGTGTCTTACTTGATCTTTTTAACTCTATTTCTCCTTTTTCATCGATTGCTCCGTGGTTTTTGTGCTCGATTGTCCAAGCATCTCCGAGTAACTGAATAAATTCGTGATTCTTGTACAGGCTGATCCAAGTTTGTTGCCCGAGGTGGAAGAGGATGTGATGACTGAATGCACCAAAATTGGACCTATCGAGAGGCTCCGAGTAAGCTCACAACACTTTCGGATCTATTTTACTTCATTTAATGAATATGTTTTATACTCGACTTGCTTCTGGCTACGATGTGGACTTCATCTTGAGTCTTGCATTACGATGACTGCAGTTTTTTTAATTTAGGAGGATGTTAGAAGGCCACTTTGTATCTTGTTGAGCTTAACAGAAAACATCTCAATGGTCGTTTTTGGTTGTTGGACTAGGTTTACGAGAATCATCCCGAGGGAGTTGTGATGGTGAAGTTCAAGGATAAAGCAGCTGGCTTGAAGTGCATTCAGATCATGAATGGCCGTTGGTAATTTAATAACTCAACATTCTAACTTCCATGCTTGCCATTGTTGACGTTTATGTCCTTCACTGACGATTTCATTACATGAATGAAGGTTTGGCGGGAAGCAGATTGAGGCTTTTGAAGACCCAGGAACAGTGAATTACGCAATGGTCCGAGATTTAGCTGAAGAAGAGGCCAGGTTGGAGCAGTTTGGGCGTGAACTGGAGGCTGAGTAGTAACACATTGGAGGATCAGTGTAAGTGGTGTTTTTTCATGCAAATCGCAGTAGCTTTTCATACCGGATAGTGTTGTATCATTCTCTCCACTAGCTCACTGTTGTCTGTCTTGCCTTGCCATGGCTTGCTGACGTTCTGGTGTGACTCAAAATGGAGCTCTCTATTTGCACTCCCGTTTCTTTGTTCGCAATCATTTCTGTTGGAAACTAAGTGAAATAGAAATTTTCCTTTTTCTTTCATGGTGGGCTCTGTTCAGGATGAGTATCATGGTTCAAGAACAGTAAGTACCCTTTACTATCTAATTTTCTAAGTTATATGTTTTATCAATGTTTTAAGTTTATTTTGAAAATATTGGAGACCATCAATGATTACGTCCTGTTTTCTTGAAAATTATCAGGAGAGCTCCAATCTCTTCAAGTTTTTTATGGCACTGATTCAATGTAAAAAATTGGTACACAAGTGGAATGAGTATTTACAAAATCTAGTAACAAGTAGACTACTAGCCCCTAAAGTCCTGACTATTTCACACCAAAAATACCTCACATTTGTCAATTCTACTTCAAAGAGTATAGCAGGGAAAAAAAGTTGTGTTTTCAATTTGAACCGTGTGATGTCCATCTAGACTAGTAAAATCACATGCTCACAACATTTCATACTTTAACCTCATGGATCACATCATTTCGTGTACTTTGGACCTCATGTAATTTGTGAAGTGAAGTAAATGGATTAACAAACTTAAATTTTGCTTAAAGAGGATTAACAAACTTTGACTTCACTTGGTGTCCAATTTTTGCGTTACACAAGGTTCAAGTGTTATATCATCATGTATGACATGATATGAGTTCCTTAGAAATGCCCAAGCGAGAGAGGGCATGAGATTAAACCAACCCAGGACATCAGCCGAGCTTGGCGCCCTGGTTGGGTGGGACATTGGCGGTTGGCTCTTGCCCTACCATCGAAGAAGTTTTTGCCATGGTCCCAAGAAAAGTTAGCAAGAGAGCGGACTACTCTTATGTCGCCATGTGGCATTGGAGGAGTGGCTGCATCCATTGGCAATGTTGAGATCACTTTTAGTAGGCTTTTGTTAACCCCTAAAGTCGAAAGCCCTCAAAACTGCCAAAAACCCTCAAAACTGCCCTCTTTCAATGCAAGGTGAAAATTTTTAACTTTTGACAAATTTTTGAGTATGTAACCGTGAGATCTAGTACCTAACTTGTATGTGTACATGCATACCGAATCTTAGATTCAAATTCCTCTCCATTTGTGAGATCGTAATGTTCAAAGTTGAAAAAAAAGATTTTTTCCTTGTTGTAGAATGGAAAACTAATGTTTTGGGGGCCAAAAAAACCAATTTTGAAAGGAAATTTGACATGAGGCTCTTCAAATTCTTGTTCCTATGTGAGTAAGGAATATGTACATATAATTTTTACCATCATAGGACCTATAAAACCTAAAGAAATGCTTAATTTTTCACATGGAGGTATGCTGAAATACAAATACAAATGCCCATTTTCAACAATTAAAAAGGCATGTAAAAAATTATCCGATTGAAAATCCAAACGGTGAGATCATGCTTTACTACCTCTTTTACATGTACAAAAAACAAAATTCGAAAAAAAATAAAATCTCAATTTTTGGTGAATTTTGGAAGTTACTGCGATCTAATTGATTTTGGGCAGATTTTGAGAATAAATGAGCATATACCGCAGTTTTGGGCAGATTTCAGCATGCCCTAACAGTGTTTTCAAACTTTGACCGTGAATATCTCCTAAAGTATGAGGAATTTTGAAGCATGAATGGTGTCATTTTAAAGGTATGGGAAAACTCTACAATCTTCCATAAAAGTAACTTCATACGATCTAAATTTAGTAACTGAGAGCCTGACCAGAGTCTGATCGAGCACATTCTGGTCGATTTCGACTTTAGGGGTTAATAAGGATAACACTTTCAATAGGTTTTTCTTAAAAGGTCAATTACTCTATGTAGTAAAATGGGCCCCACCGATCCTAGTGCATCCCGATGTGTAGTCTTTAGTGGGGACCTTGTTCAACGATACAGGTGCCAGCTTGACCAATGGCTTGCATCTTCTCACATAGACCAATCCAATGTGGTAGGATTGTTGTGTTGAAGTGGAAATGCTCTTACACAACAATTTATAGAGGTAGAAAGGGATGTAGTATATTTAAAAATATTGTGCAAAGAGCTAAGTTTTAGAATTGCCGATATATATTTTCATTTTTTGTGAGCATAAATTGTCTTAAAATAAGAGTTTGAAATATCAATTAGAAGGTCTATACCACATCTTGTAATGAAAATATTAAAATTAAAAATTAAAAATTAAAAAAACAATAAATTTTATGTGGAAAAGAAGAAGTCCTTAGGTGTAATGTAAATAGAGATCAATACACATAATAGATCGAGTGTTGTAACTAACATCAAATAGACAAAAAACATAAAAGCATATGTAGCACACCCTCAAGCTATCATGGGTTGTGGCGTAGGGGCCTTACAAAAGCGTTACATAGATTTGTGCCTTTGTGAGTTAAATTAGAGAGTAGTGATTGAGGATACTTGCTTGTAGCTGAGGGTTTAGTCATTAGTAAAGGCTTATGCTTTTCATTTTATCTTGCATTCTATTATTCTTATGACATGGAGTGAGAGGTGCTTGATTTTAGTGTGATTTGTTCTTTTTTCCTTGAAGGTGTGCTACGCATGCTATTCTATGTGTATGTTTTTTGTTTATTTGATGTTGATTGCAATACTTGATCTCATATGTGTGTTGATTTCTATTTATGTTTGGAGATTGGCTTCTTCAAGGAAATTTGGGAAGAGGCTCTAAAAATTCTAATAATGTTCTCAATTCCACACCTCGTGCCACTAAATATGAAACATAATGCCCAAAGTCCCAGCCAATGAGTCTTGATCTGTACGGTTTTTCAAGAGAAAGCTCCTGACATATAAAAAAGAAAAAAATCATACCCCTTGAAGCCAAAACCTAAGGTATAGGGGTATGTAATGGGTATATAAAGTAAATAATAGATATATAAAATAACCAATGGGTATATAACACGTGCATCTAAATTTTGCATTTACATATGCTTTACTTAATTGGGGACAACCTTTGCGTCCTCATGGATGACAAGGATCTACTTGTCCAAGGAGCAAAAGAAATACTAGTATCCCAACATCATCTCTATATAAAAACATGCTAGCTTTTTAAGATTCCAACCTCATAGTAGTATTACAGTAACCCCTCCTATAACCAACCAAATCCGGTAAATGACAACTATAAAATATGGGGTATATCCAACCTACTTCCATCCCATTACCACCCATTCAACTTAAATGAAGGTTTGCTATTAGTTAAGACCCCCTACTTTTGGTCGGCGCCTTTTGGAGGTTCCTATTGGTGGTCATTGGCTATACATGGCAACACACTTTGAAAACTCATAATAGATTCATATTTTATCAAAAAAATATGAATTAGTTGAATTGGATTTGTTATTCTATTGGCTATCACTGAAAGATAAATGGATTATTTTTTGGGCTCTCGATATATGCACATTGCTTAACACTTTAAGGCCAATGGGGTTTTCTAACCGGTGAGAATCTATAATTGTTCTAGATCACGCAGAATGGCATCTATGCACAAGGTACATCTCAACACAAAAATCTACAATTCCACTTCACGGAAATCACTGTAACTTACTGATGCTTGCACCGGTTGTCGTGGCAATGGTCTCAATAGATGCCCATCTTCCTCCACCTGTAAGTCATGGTGTCTTTTTTCCTGCGAGGTGGCTTGTGGCGCTTGCTACAAAGGTTCTTGTGCCAAAACAACCCATACATGGTCGTTAAGCCTCAAAGAGTTAACTTGTCAATTATGGGGAAGGGTTACCTTTGGTACAACGACGTAGACAAGTATTTTAGAACTGTGAGAGCAATAGATTCGATGTGTTTAATCCTTAAACGTCAAAAGGTGCTACTGGTGGCCACAGTATTCTACATGTATAATGTCGTATTTGAACATGATAAGGTTGAGATATTGAAATGACCTCCAAATGAAAGATGTTAGTTGAAGAATCTTCAATCCGAAGGTGTAAATCTTGCTAGACTTAAGTACTTTTTTGATAGTCTACAGAGTAGAATACGTCCCTGTATATACGGTTCCCGACTGACGTTTAAGGGTTAACGGATTTCTGCTCCTGTGACGGGTTTAGGAGGAACAGGAGATCTGATTTGGGACTATTTTTAGCATCGTGGGTGGACGAGAATCAGGCGTTATTCGTCCACATCCGACGAGACATTCTGGTCGTTGTCCTGACAAGGAATCGTCAAGTCCCACTTTATTTAGAGTGGATTCGGAAATGATGTGGGTGGTTTGTGTCACAAACATGTGTGGGGCTTTTAAGTGGGTACTCGTTTTGAGCACAATATTGTCTCTTTGCAATAGAGTTATTTTAAAGTTGAAATGAGGTACGTCGTCCTTTTTGCAATCAACTTTGTTTTTTTTTAATGCCAAAAAGAAATAAAAAGTAAAAATGAGGTACCATAGCTCGTTTTTTCCCATTTGAATGATAAGAATCAGCTCAAAATAGTTATTATATCAAAGGGTCTTATTACATCTACCAGTACTACTTTGGGTACCAGATTTAAAGTCTTTCTTCACTTTCAATCAGGATTAATCCAAAAAGGACCAAGGCATTTTAGAGGATTCTCTACTCCATTGAATAAAAATTGCCAGTCTGAACCTTTAGAGAATGTAACAATAGGATCTTCTTCTTCTCTTCAATATGAGGTGGTGTGGTAAATGTTGACTATACGGGTTGAAAGATGATTACGGTCAAAGTGAAAAAATTATCCCCTAAAGAGACACTTGGTCCTTTAGGGGTTGAATTGTGATTTAGAGATCAGACTCATTGAGGCTTTACAAAAAAATAAACATCTATTTTTATTTAATTACTAGCATGAATTCTTTGAAACTTGTTTGTTGATGTGATAGAAATATTTGTAATACAGATACCACTTTATTTGTAGATGAAGTGAAATCATAAGAATCGCTGGATTCAAAAGGAAAAAGTTGTTGCTTCGTGTGAAAAAAAATCCTCTTTAAAGGAGAGCCTAAAAACATGCTAACCGTAAAAGTGAAATAGTACTTTTCAATGTGGAAAAGCTTGCAAGTCTCTAAAATTTCAATTGGAACTAGTTTCACCCACCTTTGAAAAGGAAGAAGGTGAGGTCATGTTGTACCATAAATCTTAGCTCCCTTTTTTTCTTTTTGAGTTGATAATAACTCTCAAAGGCTGATTTTAAATAATGAGAAAAGAGGTCAAAACTCTTGCTATCTTTTGCGTCCCATTACTCCTTTAAGGAGGAGAGGCCCTAAGGTGGTCACTTTTGGAGTAATTTGTGAATCAGTAGACTGAAACTTCATCTCTATCTGATTGGTGGCCTTCTTTAATCCTTTAATGCCCACAAGATCCAAACTGGGACTTTGAAGTTATTCAAACTCAATTTGCATGAAATCCATGAGAAATTAGGTTGTGAAACGTGAAGTTTAGATTTGCGCACACATAACATGAATACTCTATAAAAATCATATCATGATTTGGAGTTATTGAATTCATGGACAAGCCAGAAATACAGTACAAAATACATCAAATACACTAAAGTACAGTGGTTACCATGCCACATACTATGTTGTATTTCATGCACATGCAAAATGATTTTGGTCTTCAATTTTGATTGAAACTTATCTGTAAGAGATTCTTCATTGTTTTATGATTGTCAATCTCTGTCATTCCATACAAAACTTTTGTATTAATTTGTATAAGTTTGGAACATTTTTGTATACAATTAAGTAGACAAAAGCAAAAAATCATCAATAATCACGTATAAATGTTTTCTTCACATATGATATGTCAATGCAAAGCTATTAACCTAGTGCACATGTGAACCTCTTTTATTCAAAGTACAAAAATTCTTGCAAGAATCTATTGATGGATAACGTAGTATACCCTCCAAAGTCCACAATTTTCATTACCAATATACGGTAACTTTAAACACTATAATCTGTTCCATCAACCGTTGGATGTTGTGCAAATTTTCCTCAAAGTCCAGGTCATGGTTTGAGTTCAATTTTGTAAGGTTGGATACTAAAATTAGGCATTCTATTTCTGTGAAACTTAGCCCAAATGAAAAAATCATCACATTTCTTGGTTTTGGAGAAACACGACTTGGGCGCTAAAGGGTTAAGTTCCTTGGATCCCTGCGCTTCCAACAAATGCAATGAGAATGTGTGCCGGAGTGTGACGGGCAAACTATAGTGATGTTTGTAGTGACCAATCATGATGAAATGTACCCACTGTATAGATGTAGTGACCAGCCGTGGTGAAATGCACCAACTTGTAGCATCTCGTAGGCATAATTGCAAGTGTTGTCCTTAACATCTAAAGGCCCAAGGCATTTTCACACCAAAAACACTTTAAAACTCCTCCTTCTAGTGCAATGAGTAGGGAGGGAAACTAAAATATTATTTTTTACATCTAACCATAGAATGTGATTGAAGACTTATTGATTAACGTCCTCACATAATTTCATAAACTTTGACTACACGGATTGAAAGGTTTCAATGTTTGAAGTAGAGAAAATGGTTCATTATCTTCCCTACCTTTAGTGGATCATCAAACTTTGACTTCACTCGGTGCCAAGTTTTTGCGCTACACAAGGCCTAAATTCATTATCTTCATGTTAATCATGATGTTCGTTCCTTGTTCACCAATTTTTAAAGGTAGAAAAGGGTGTAGCATATCCAAAACAATTGTGCAAAGAATGGAGGTTCAAAAATTGCCAATTCTCATTATTTTTTGTGTGAACTAAGTATGTTATAGAATGAGAATCCAAACGGTCAATTAGGAGGTTTACACCACATCTTATAGTAGAAGTTTTTTTGGTACCTTCTCCAACAATGTGTGACAATGTGTGAAATGATTGACTTGGGTCAATGTGCTATTTTTCACTAAAGACAATAATTGTTTTTTTACAATATGAAAGGAAATCATATTACTTTCTATTACTAAAAATCTAACATTTCATAGATTTTTCTAGCAAAAGTTTTTGAAGTTGCCCAACATACCCGCTCTTTGCATTAAAAAATCAAATTTCAATAACTTTTTCATTAAATGTTGGATTTAGGAAAAATTCACAAAGCTTTTAGTAATGTCCATCTACTGTAAAAGTTTCAAAGAAGAATGTCATAAACTGACACCATTGGAACCTGACCAAACCTTCAAGAGTCCTCCGAGGGTACTCTTGATTCTTTAGGGGTTATCCTAAAGAACCAAGTGTTCCTTGGGGGGACGATTTTGATATTGGGCAGGTTCCTAAAACTCAAAAAAATATATATCTTTTTTTTTGGAACTTTTATTCTAGATTGTCCCTGGAAAAAGCTTCGTGGAGGTATTTTTATTATTTTTTTGGATTCACAATTTGAAAGTTAATACCACTGAAAGTTGGAAATGGAGACGATGGACAGCGTGGGCACCCTTGTGAACCAATGAAACACAAGTGCCAAAGAGGGTAGCAAGTAGGGGCACAAAGGGTGGAGGAAGGGTGGGGCACCCTAAATCATGGGAGAGAATAGTGCAAAGAAAGACCCCACAAAGTCCAAGAAGTATGGACCAATTTAACCCCTAAAGTCGAAATCGACCAGAATGTGCTCGATCTGACTCTGGTCAGGCTCTCAGTTACTAAATTTAGATCGTATGAAGTTAAAATTTTGAAAGGTTGTAGATTTTTCTCATACCTTTAAAATGACACCATTCATGCTTCAAAATTCCTCATACTTTAGGAGATATTCACGGTCAAAGTTTGAAAACACTGTTAGGGCATGCTGAAATCTGCCCAAAACTGCGGTATATGCTCATTTATTCTCAAAATCTGCCCAAAATCAATTAGATCGCAGTATCTTCCAAAATTCACCAAAAATTGAGATTTTGCTTTTTTTCGATTTCTGTTTTTCTTACATGTAAAAGAGGTAGTAAAGCATGATCTCACCGTTTGGATTTTCAATCCGATGATTTTTTACATGCCTTTTCAATTGTTGAAAATGGGCATTTGTATTTGTATTTCAGCAAACCTCCATGAGAAAAATTAAGCATTTCTTTAGGTTTTATAGGTCCTTTGAGGGTAAAAATTATATGGACATATTCCTTACTCACATAGGAACAAGAATTTGAAGAGCCTCATGTCAACTTTCCTTTCAAATGGTTTTTTTGGCCCCCAAAACATTAGTTTTCCATTCTACAACAAGGAAAAAATCTTTTTTTTCAACTTTGAACATTACGATCTCACAAATGGTGAGGAATTTGAATCTAAGATTCGGTATGCATGTACACGTACAAGTTAGGTACTAGATCTCACGGTTACATACTCAAAAATTTGTCAAAAGTTAAAAATTTTCACCTTGCATTGAAAGAGGGCAGTTTTGAGGGTTTTTGGCAGTTTTGAGGGCTTTCGACTTTAGGGGTTAAAGTAGATTAAAAAGGAATATTCTTGACTTGAACATAATCTTAGAAGACAGTGACTTCCAGGGGGAAGGGTGGATGACGTGGCCCTTTATTTCATAAAAGGTCCCTAATTTCAAGCCTCGCCTTCCTCCATAATGCTTAAATAATTCAAAAAATTCATGAAAATTAGATATTTCATTATTTTTAGAAAAAAAATTCTGAAATTAGTGGAAATATAAATGTCACGTATGAGCCGTTGGGATTCTCAAATTTGTAAAATTTGATATAGCAAGAAATGTTTTACCACTATTGAACTCATTCTCATAGTTTTATATCCCCTTTCAGTAAAGTATTTATTTCCACATGTTATACCCCTCGATATGACTCCAAAATCTGCACACAATTAGCTAACACCATATAGGTCATATTGGTAATGATTTTGAACATACTCTAGTGTAAATGTTCCAAGATATGCTAAGTCAAAGTGGGCTAACCTTGCTAGGAAGGGGGAGGGAAACTATTCCTTGCACTTCAAACGCTATAATCTTCATATTTGTACAGTGGATCGCAATAAAAAAAAATAGGGCATATTTGTATATAAGTCTATTTCAAGATCTTTTGGTTCAAATCTCAAGATGTCACTCGAAAATGTGATTACTGTGCCTCTATTTGACAGTGGCAGTTTTGGACTAGTTTTTGAGGGAAATTGTCAAGGAATTTTAGGGGTTAAAGGGTCACAAACAACTCTAATGTACTGGACATTGACTTTTGTTTTCAATACCACAGCCTTATGGGCCACTCATATCTGAAATTGGCAGTGAGTACTTCCAGAAATGCCCACGTCTGTCAAATTCTGAAGACCATGCAGCACGCAACAATTGGCTGCAAAAGGACTCCGCCATGGCAGATGCATTGTTGAAATAATTCACTTGCGGCAATGATATAAATTGATGGCTATATCGTCATTTGCACGTGAGCCTGTGTTGACAGTCATGGGGCCCACTCATTGACTCCCAAAACATCTTCATACAAACAATGGCTATGCATGCATGCATCCCTCGCAAGTAGCCCTAAAAATGACAAGTGCAAGAACTATAACTTACCGATCTTATGCTTTTACCTTATTTAACTTATCTTATACTTTTACCCTTAAACGTCATAGGGTGCCATTGGTGGCCACATTATTCTACATGTAAGCTATGGTATTGTATTTGAACATGACAAGGTTCAGACATTGAAATGACCTGCAAATGAGAGATGTTAATTGAAGAATTTTCGATCCAAAGGTGTAAGTCTTGCTGAACTTTAATACGGTTGTTGTATTCTACACAACATAATACGTGCACGTATATATGGTCCCCATATGACGTTTAACCCATATGATGTTCTCATGCCATAGATTATCCCCTAAAGAACGGTGACTATGTTTCACCAAAACCACCCCAAATCTGCCTCATTCAAATGAGATATCATTAGAGTAATCTAAACAAGGTTTTACTATTTTCAACCATAGGATGATTATAAGATACATGCATTTAAAGGGTGCAATATAGTTTTTTTCTTCCCTGCGTGGACAGGATCAACGTACTTTGAGTCAAGACAATGGCATTTTTTCCACTACAAATTGCATAATTTTTATTGATCTACGTTCCACCTTGTGTTTGGTCGTTGCACGCCAAAAAATTTAAGTTTTGCAAGTGATTAGAATAAGATAAATGGACTTGCAATTACTAGGGGTATAGAAAGTAGTCATTTAGTAAGGAAAGTAATTTAATTTACTAGATTAAAATATATTCTTGGATCTAAAATCCAAATGATGGATAGAATTTTCATGCCTTGTTCGGTTGCAAGAAAAAACAATTTGGAAAAGAAGTAAAATCCTCGATCTCTATGCATTTAAACCCCTAAAGGACAATTTGTACTTGCGGAGTATAAATCAAGTTTGGGTAGGTTCCTAAAAAACTATTTTTGAAGGAAAAAATTTGCAAATTTTATTGAGAATATGAATGCGATTTATTTTTGCACGGATGTTTTTTCCTTTTTACTAATAGGGAAAAAGTTATGGTGCTTCAAATTTCAAAAGCTCGAGTCTAGGGTACCTAGAGAGGGTACTATAGAGTTGAATAGTGCACTTGTTTTAGGCGAGTAGCAATGAAGGGAAGTTCTTTGCAACCCTCATCGTATCTACTTAACCCCTAAAGGACCAAGTGTCAAAAATGGGCTTTTGAAAGTTTGTTTAGGTTCCTATGGTGTCAATTTCCAACATTTACTTTGAAATTTTTACTATGGAAGGACATTACTAAGACCTCAATGGGAGAACATTTTTTTTCCTAAATCCGACATATAATGAAAAAGTTATAGGGTTTTGTAGTTCAAATGGGGAGAGCGGGCACTTCGAGCACCTCCAAAAACTTTTGCTAGGACAATATTGAATGTGAGATTTTTAATACTAGCAAGTAATATTTTTCCCTTCATGTTGTAGAAATAAATTATTGTCTTTAGTGAAAAATAGCATATCAATCAAAGTCAAACATTTTCACACATTGTCACACATTGTCGGGCAAGGTACCAAAAAACTTCTTCTTTTCCACATAAAACTTAGAGATCTTCATGTTTTTGACTTTTTTTCCCCCAAAACAACATGTAGTGTAATTGACCATTCTGGATATCAATCTAAAACATATTAATTTCAGAAAAAATTAAAAGGTAAATTGGCAATTTGTGAACCCCCACTCCTTGCATAGTTATGATTATGCTACACCCCTCCTCTACCTCTAAAATTTGGTGTATAAGGAATTAACATCATGCTCCATACAATGGTGATGGATCTAGACCTTGTGTAGTGCAAAAGTTTGACATCAAGTGAAGTCAAAGTCTGATGATTCACTGAACGCAAGGAAGGAAATGAACCATGTGTTTGACTTTATCCCCTAAAGGCCCAAGTGTCCCTTGGGGGGAGGATTTTGATTTTGGGTTAGTTCCTAAAATTTGATTCTTTTTTTTGAAAATTAAAAGTTTCATACTAGATTGCCCTTGATAAGAGCTCCATGGAGGTATTTTTATTGTTTTTTTGGATTCATGTTTTGAAGGTTGGTACCACTCAAAGTTAGAAATGGGGACTTCGGGTAGCTCCAAAATTTTGCTAGAAGTCTCTATTTACATTGAGATTTTCCATACATGTAGAGAATATTACCTTCTTTGAAGATGTCAAAAAAATATTCTTGTCTTTAGTGTAAAAAACCATTTTCACTCAAGTCAAACATATTTACACATTTCGGGCAAGCAGGGCAAAAAACTGTATCTTTTCTACATAAAACCTAGAGATCTTCATATTTTTCCCTTTTCGTATTTTTTCTACGACAATATGTGGTGGAAACCTTCTTATTGACCATATAGATTATCATTCTAAAACATATTAAATTCTCCAAAAAAAAAATTGTGAGTTGACAATTTTTGAACCTCCACTCATTGCACACTTGTTTTGAATATGCTACACCCCTTCTCTACCTCTTAAAATTGTTGTATACAAGACTAACATCATGCTCAACACAACGGTGAAAGATTTAGACCTTTTGTAGTGCAAAAATTTAATAGCAAGTGAAGTCAAAGTCTATTGATCCACTCAACGCAGGGAAGAAAATAAACAATTTTCTAGACTTCAAACACTATAATCTTACTATCCATGCGGTTAAAGTATATGAAATTTTGTGAGTATGTTACTTACTAAGTCTAAATGCAGATCCTACAATAAAAAGGATAAATATGAGGTTTTATTTCCTTCCTTACTCATTGCACTAGAATCAACAATTTTGAAGTGTTTTTGGTGTTAAAATGCCTTGGGCGTTAAGGGATGAAACACTACAATCTTTCAATCCGTGCGATCAAAGTGTACGAAACTTTGTGAGTATGTTACTTATTAAGTTGTATTTGAGATCTTACGGTTGAAACTAGAAATGGAAGTTTTTGTTTCCTTCTTTATTCATTGCATTAGAATCCAACAATTTGAAGTGTTTTTGGTGTGAAACTGTCATGGTACCTTAGGGGTTAAAAATGCAAAGAAATTAAGGATTTCACTTTTTCAACAATGTTCTTTTTTCCATGATAGAAGAAGGCATAATAATTCTATCCACCATTTAGATTTTAGATCCAACAGTTTTTTTTAATTAAAAAAAAAAAGGAACACTTTCCAATAAAAATAGTTGTTTTTTGTACCCCTGGTCATTCTAGGTCCATTTCTCTAATCCTAAACACCTCCATTGCTTGTGGTTTTTGGTGTGCAATGATCCACATAGATGGTGGAACATGTATTCTAAACATTTATGCAATGCGTAGTGGAAAAACATGCCATTATCCTAGGTCAAAGTATGCCAACATTGTTTGAGCAGGAAATAATTATGGGTGGTTGTGGTGAAACATAGCCTTGGTCCTTTAGGGGTCAAAGGAAAAACGATGACGGTTGTCAAGAACTTTCCTTCATTACTACCCGCCTAAAAGAATTGCCCTATTCAACTCTACGATAGTAGTATTCAAATTCCACATTAATACTATTGAGTTCTACAATACCCTACCCGGCTTGCCCGCCCTCTTTAAGAAACTACTTGGGGCAACAATATTTTTTCACGGATTTAGGAAAAAAATTGCATTTCCACGAAGCTTTCAGGTATTTTCCATCTATGGTAAAAAATAAATTAGAGTAAAAAATAATGATACAAGTTGATGCCGTAGGAACCTGCCCAAATTTTCAAAAGTCCCCCGAGGAGACTTTTGGGAATTTAGAGGCTCAGAATATACTTACTCAAAGGGGATTTTTTTTAAGGATGAGGAAAAATAAGTGTTGTGTTATACATTTTTTATTGCAATTGGATATAAAGATTAAAAAGTATGATCAAATATGTAAATCTAAACCGATCTTGTACGAGGTGACATTTTATGAAATAGTGTACAATTTTGTTCTCCATTTCTATATTAGCTAAAGGATTTTTTTCGATTCTAATTTTTTCTAATGTCAAAACCAACATAAGACATTTTTTTACCCATGTGGATTTGTGTTTTTTTTTCACACAAAAATTCAAAATGTTTCTTGGGCAAAATTTGAGCATTTTTCCTTGCACAATTCAAAAAAAAATAGACTGTTTAATTACTTCTCAATTTTGGATTCAAGGAACTAGCATCATGTGCACAATAATGATATATTTTTGAAATCATGAATAGTACAAGAAAACAACACCATGCAAAGTCAAAGTTCGTTCATCTTCTTTGTTATTTTCATTATAATATCCCAAGCTATTCTTTCAAAAACTTAAAGAAATTAACAACTTGTTTGTTTTACACACAAGTATCTTACAATTTGAATTTAAAAACAAAGTTATTATGAGTTTATTCAAACTCATTATATATCAATGGACAACTTTGGAGTGTTTTTGATGAATAATAAATGAATGATTAAATGAATCAATTCCAAAAATCTCATATTAAAATTTGTGTTGAATGCTTTCTCTACACTTATAATTTGAAATTCTACAAGATGGATGGTTAAAAGCTTCAGCACATTTTTTTGTGGTTTAATAATCCTAGATAAACTAGAGAAATTCACACTAATAATTAGACCACTTTGACAATAGAATAATTATACTTCTAAAATAACATTCCATATCATCCAAAGATTTTAATATTTTAATATTTGAAAATATGAGTGTAGAGGGACAAAATAAAACCAACGTAACATAGAGTACATTTGAGTTATTTGTAAAGGGAACCGGTCTTTTGTCCTCCTTTTTTCATGCAAAAGGGAATCTAATCTGTATTTGAGTGTTGCCGCAAAGTAATCCTGTGAAAAAAATTCAGGGTTTGAGGGTTTTGAGGAGGTGTTATTTATGGCACAAGTGGTACAAATCTCCCAAAAAAAAACAAGAACAATCATGAACGTCATGACACTCTGGCATGTATCCTACATCCTAGAGTTGTGCATGATGTGAAGGGTCAATGATTGCTTAAAATAAAAGCCAGGCACAAACTCGAGTTTGGGAATTCTAAGGCTCAAAAACTAGTCTATCCAGTGTTCTATTCTAGGTCTACAGTGAAACCCTGCCAGTGGACTCGGCGACCCTGGCTTTTCCATTTTACAGGTTAGAAACTGAGGATTTGGGGTACTTTGCGGATAACTCTATTGTAGTAGTTTAAACCTACCCCCTATTCAAATTGATATTGTATAGTTATAAAAATACTATTTAAAAAAAAAACATGATTTCAAGAAAGATTTATATGTTTTTGGCACCGATATTGTATTTTCCTACTATAATGAAACTTTAAACTTTCCAACTTATAGTATTCTCCATAGATATATAAATTGTTATTTTAGAACCTTTTTTCTACAAATCATATTTTATATTAGTTTCAACATGGGCTTCCTTTAATAATTCTTTTTTGAAGTCAATATCTATTTGGATAAATTCATAGTTCATCATAAAGCCGAAAGAGGGTTGGATTTACTGTCAACTTTGCTTCAATCATGTACATAACTATCTATTAAATTTTAGAAATCTATGACAAATGTTTGGTTGTAATGTGACATATAATTATAGAAAAGAAGTAAGTGAATGAAAGTTATACATGCATCTTTGGTGTATTTGATATGTACTTTTTGTCGATGCAATTTGAATGACTATAAGAAGAAGAAGAAGAAGAAGAAGAAGAAGAAGAAGAAGAAGAAGAAGAAGAAGAAGAAGAAGAAGAAAGAAGAAGAAGAAGAAGAAGAAGAAGAAGAAGAAGAAGAAGAAGAAGAAGAAGAAGAAGAAGAAGAAGAAGAAGAAGAAGAAGAAGAAGAAGAAGAAAAGAAGAAGAAGAAGAGAAGAAGAAGAAGAAGAAGAAAGAAGAAGAAGAAGAAGAAGAAGAAGAAGAAGAAGAAAAGAAGAAGAAGAAGAGAAGAAGAAGAAGAAAAGAAGAAGAAGAAGAAGAAGAAGAAGAAGAAGAGAAGAAGAAGAAGAAGAAGAAGAAGAAGAAGAAGAAGAAGAAGAAGAAAAGAAGAAGAAGAAGAAGAAGAAGAAGAAGAAGAAGAAGAAGAAGAAGAAAAGAAGAAGAAGAAGAAGAAGAAGAAGAAGAAGAAGAAGAAGAAGAAGAAGAAGAAGAAGAAGAAGAAGAAGAAGAAGAAGAAGAAGAAGAAGAAGAAGAAGAAGAAGAAGAAAAGAAGAAGAAGAAGAAGAAGAAGAAGAAGAAGAAGAAGAAGAAGAAGAAGAAGAAGAAGAAGAAAGAAGAAGAAGAAGAAGAAGAAGAAGAAGAAGAAGAAGAAGAAGAAGAAGAAGAAAAGAAGAAGAAAAGAAGAAGAAGAAGAAGAAGAAGAAGAAAGAAGAAGAAGAAAAGAAGAAGAAGAAGAAGAAGAAGAAGAAAAGAAGGAAGAAGAAGAAGAAGAAGAAGAAGAAGAAGAAGAAGAAGAAGAAAAGAAGAAGAAGAAGAAGAAGAAGAAGAAGAAAGAAGAAGAAGAAGAAGAAAGAAGAGAAGAAGAAGAAGAAGAAGAAAGAAGAAGAAGAAGAAAGAAGAAGAAGAAAGAAGAAGAAGA
This sequence comes from Bryoerythrophyllum caledonicum, assembly GCA_963971425.1. NCBI lineage: Eukaryota > Viridiplantae > Streptophyta > Bryopsida > Pottiales > Pottiaceae > Bryoerythrophyllum > Bryoerythrophyllum caledonicum. The sequence goes on from OZ020523.1 coordinate 18,693,467, forward strand.
AGAAGAAGAAGAAGAAAAGAAGAAGAAGAAGAAGAAGAAGAAGAAGAAGAAGAAAAGAAGAAGAAGAAGAAGAAAGAAGAAGAAGAAGAAGAAGAAGAAGAAAGAAGGAAGAAGAAGAGAAGAAGAAGAAGAAGAAGAAGAGAAGAAGAAGAAGAAGAAGAAGAAGAAGAAGAAGAAGAAGAAGAAGAAGAAGAAGAAGAAGAAGAAGAAGAAGAAGAAGAAGAAGAAGAAGAAGAAGAAGAAGAAGAAGAAGAAGAAGAAGAAGAAGAAGAAGAAGAAGAAGAAGAAGAAGAAGAAGAAGAAGAAGAAGAAGAAGAAGAAGAAGAAGAAGAAGAAGAAGAAGAAGAAGAAGAAGAAGAAGAAGAAGAAGAAGAAGAAGAAGAAGAAGAAGAAGAAGAAGAAGAAGAAGAAGAAGAAGAAGAAGAAGAAGAAGAAGAAGAAGAAGAAGAAGAAGAAGAAGAAGAAGAAGAAGAAGAAGAAGAAGAAGAAGAAGAAGAAGAAGAAGAATGCCGGTTCCCGAAGGGAACCAGTGTGAATAAAGTGTCTGTTCGTTCCATTGCTAAGACCATGCCCACCGGACAAGGAATTAGCGAACTGGATTTGATGACTATATGATATACTACACATCCACTATGTTGTTAAATGTGATCATTTCATTAAAATTGGGTAAAAGTATCAAATTAAATCAAATAAATAAATAAAAACTATTAAAATGATTTGAAGTTCTAAAATATTCAAAAAAATCATGATTTCTATATTAAAATTTGATATGTTTTTAAAATAAATTACTAAAATATACTATCGTTGATATCAACTACTAGTCTATCAACCACTTTATTCAATTTATTTGATTCCTAAAGGCTCATCATTTAATGAAGAGTTTCTTTTTATAGAAATTTGGATGATCCTCTACATGTGCAAGATGAATTGAAGAATTGTAAAATGTCGTGAGACGTTTTATAGATAATTTTCCACCTACTTACAACTTGATCAAAAGTAACTTTTTGATAAAGTTGACTACACTAAGGGCCGCTTCACACTTGGTGGCCAAGTCGAGAGGCCGTCGATTTTCACCAATGAGATTGCTAGAATGTCCAAAGTCCGAACTTTGGGCCTTCACACTTGTGCCCAAACTCCAAAGGCCGTCGTCCTACATGGCAACACTTTTGGGTAGTTTTGGCGCCAAAGCGACGGCCTCTCGAGCAAAACTTGGGTCGCCCGTTTTGCTCGACCCAAACTACAATCGAGAGTCCGTCGATTCTTTTAATTAAAATAATCAAAAAGTGACAAGATCTAGACCGTTAGATGAAAGAGACCGAATTTTTTGGCTGATTTTTTTTGGCTGATTTTTTTGGCTGATTTTTTTTGGGCTGATTTTTTTGGCTGATTTTGATTGGCTGATTTCTATGGGCTGATTTTTTTTGGCGTAATGATATGGGGTTTGGACTTTGGACTTGGCCTTTGGGGCTTCACACCACGACCGGCCAAACCTTCAATCTATATTATTTAATGTATTTTTTTGGCAAAAAAGTTTGGCCTCTCGCCATAGTTTGGCCACTCATTTTGACGGTTGGCCTCTCGACTTGGGCATAGTGTGAAGCGGCCCTAAACTTCGCATTTAGTGTCGACTACACTATATACGAACCCTTACACTAAATGTAAGAATCACAATTAGTGTAATGACACAACATTACACTAAATGTGAAACATTACACTATACGTGAATGGCAATAAAAATGGAGGGTTTTTTTTTAACTTGTGCACAATTAGTGTATGAAAAAGCTTGCCGCAGTGAATGAAAAACAACACTATTCAAAGGAGCATAAGTCACTCAAAAAGGATTGGAATTACAGTCATGGGATGTCATTTTGACATCTACATTTTTTTTAGATGTCAAAAAACATCTCATATGTTTAATTTGAAGAAAATCTGAGTAAGTTATGGGCATTCAAAGATTTTGGTGATGTAAATTAAACAAAGTGGAAAAAATGAAGGAATATTTATATAAAAAAGACTAAAATCATAAGTTTGAAGACATGCAATATATTTAATAAAATAGGGATAAAAAAAAATATGTAAGGAAAATAAAAGAAGAATTGCAAATTCATATAAAAATGAACTCATATATTAATTTGCCATAGGCAAATTAGGGACTTGTTGTCCTTCAAAGTAAGGACTATATTTTGCAATAATTTCCCGAAGGTGGGGAAATAGTTGCTCAATAGTCCAAGTGCCATCTAAACCTAGTGATAAACCGCATCTAATCATGGCTTTTCGGGCATATGAAATATGTTGAGAATCAACCATGCCGTTTACATCATCTAAGGCATTTGCTGCTAATTGAAGAAAAAATTGCTTACCCGGATTTTGAAGCTTCTTGGACCGTCACTACGTGGAGTATTTTGCCATGCATTTGCTTGGATAAGTTCGGTTTTTTTTGCCTCCCAACGCTTCATCCATGCGTCTTTAATTTTTGAAATAATAAATGTGTCGGTGGGTTGGCAAAGGTGAGTCGCACAAGGAGGTAAGTATTTTAAAACGGTTCTTTTTACCGCTGAAACGGCCGCCAACCAAGGGGTTACATTGTGGGCCGTACAATTGTCCACCCACACGTATTTTATACAATTGTAGATGTCCGGTTGGTAAGCCCTAGCTTCCTCAAAAAATTGTGGAAACAAGGATTGGTCCATCCATCCTTTGGGCCCCGTACGGTAACTAACACCCGGAATAGAGTCGTCAAAACCTCTAATTGGGTAATTACTGTTTGGGTTAGAAAATATCAACATTGTCGCCTCTATTGTTGCTCTACGGCCCCCGGAAATCCTAACCACCATGGTCATTGCCTCTCCGCCGGCACCAACATCCGCGTACTTCACGGAAGTATCTCTACGAAAGCCAAGGATTTTACCATTGTCAACATTAATGGAAAAGTGAGTTTTGTCCAAATTTTCCATCAAATTTTCATCAAATTCGCCCAAAAGAAACCCACGGAGTAAAATGCCAAAATGGAAAGCCGTATTCATTTCAATGTGTGCTTCTTTTTCCGAACTACAAGTTAGACAACATCTTTGTGACAATAAAACTATACTATAGGCATCCATAAAATGGGAAATCCATACGTGTGTTATTTTCTGTGTTAAAAGAACATTATCCTTAGGATCGGTTGATTGGGAGTTGTAAGGTGAATCCATTGATAAAAGAATAGAAAGGGCGAGTTCTATAAGGATAGCGGGAGAGAATTTTACCTCAGAGGTGTGGTAAACTTCAAATGATTGCAGCAGCTTTGGATACAGCCATTGCACCCAAAGCAAACAGCGGGGTCCCCGTCCTGTAGCGACTTTGGTGAGAATCCGCTTTCGGGTACCTATGGTGCTACGCGTGATTTGGGCGGGTTGGGGGTGCAAGCTGTTTACTACAGGGAGGATGCTGTCGCGTAGGCTCCACCAACGGTTAGGGCGGACGAGGTTTGTTCAATGTTGGCCGCGGAAATGCTCTGAAAATGCTCTGATGGCGCGGCTGGTGAGTCCATAAGTGCCATGGAGCGCGTGGTCCTCCACCATCCACGCCACCAATGTCCGTCGTGTTTGGATGGTGGCAACTTGCTGAACCGCTCGACGACGCGGGTGGGAGTGGATGATTCCGTCCCTACACAGACAAAAAACAAGAGTTACATCTGTGATTTCTACTCAACTTGTGCAAATCGATGAACTTCGTGGATGAATTTCATACCCGGGGGTGGTTACGGCATTGCCTGTTCGGCGGTGTCGTCTTCAGCGTGGTCCATGGTGAGCTCGGACGATGACGGGGTGTGGAAGACGATGACGGGGTTGTGGAGTAGACGATGATGGGGCATTGGTGACGTGGTGTAGCTGGTGGGGGCCGCGGAGCTGCAAGTCAACCAACTGTGATCCCGTGCTTCCCAATTGTGACGCAGATTTCCGACCAGGATCCTAAACCCGTATGATTTGCGAGTGGCCAGCATTGGCCTCTGACCTGCAGGGATATAAGCCCCCCCCCGTGTATGTTTGGTCGCAACCCTCAAACAGATTTCCGACCTCAACTCCAAACTGAAACTCCTTGCCACCTGAAACTCCAGAAACCCCACGAAACTCGTATTCCAAATCCCAAACTCCGAAAACTCGAAACCAGAAATTCTAGCAAGCTCTAAATTCCGCCTCGCTAAATAAATATGACCCAACTTCACTATACCTTCCATGAACAAAGAAGGTGAGAGAGTGCAAGAAAGGGATGGAATTATAGGTAGGATTTCAATGAAGATAATAAAGGCATGACGGCCGGTAGGCGATTGATTGGGGGTAGGGAGAGGTGGGAAGTAAGAAAAGTCAACATAGAGAATAAAGACATGACGGCTAGTAGGCGGTTGATTGAGGCATCATTAATGATGTTGGCCGCTAACACTAATTGTGAACTTCTTTGCAAATAGTGTTGTAGGGTAATTACACTATTTGCGTGACTACACTAAATGCGATGTTGAGTGTAGCTTTCAAACTTTTACTATCTCTTATATACCAACCATAAATATGAAATATGTTTCTCTTCAAGATTCTAAAGAAGAATTATAAATAATAACAATAATAAAACCAAAATAAGTTAAAAAAATCACCATTCTAACTGTAGAAACATATATGCTAAAAGAATTGACATTATTATTTTTTGGGATTCATTAACCCCTAAAGGCCCAAGGCATTTTCAAACCAAAAACACTTCAAAACTGCTCATTCTAGTGCAATGAATAAGGAAGGAAACAAAAACTTTTATTTCTACATCTAACCGTAGGATCTCAATAAAAACTTGTTAATTAACGTCCCTTCAAAATTTCATAAACTTTGACAACACTGATTGAAAGGTTATAGTATTCAAAGTAGAGATGATGATTCATTTTCTTCTCTATTTTGAGTGGATGAGTAGACTTTGACTTCACTTGGTGTCAAGTTTTTGCACTACACAAGCTTGAAATTCATTACCATCATGTTAATCATGAAGCTATTCCCGTGTACACCAATTTTTAGAGATAGAAAAGGGGTTTAGCATATTCAAAACAATTGTGCAAAGTGTGGAAGTTCAAAATTACCAAATTCTGTTTTATTTTTTTAATGAACTAATATGTTTTAGAATGAGAATCCAAACGGTGAATGAGAAGGTTTACACTATATCTTGTAGTAGAAAAAATAAAATGTAAAAAATATTAAGATCTCTAAGTGGAAAATAAGGATTTTTCTTAGTACCTTGTCCAACAATGTGTGAGAATGTGTAAAATGTTTGAGTTAGATTAATGTGCTATTCATTTACTAAAGACAAGAATTTTTTTTGACAATATGAAAGGAAATAATTTTACTTGCTATTCTAAAAATCTCACATTTAATAGAGTGTCCTAGCAAAAGCTTTTGGAGTTGCTTGATGTGCCCACTTTCTCCATTATAAATTCAAAACAGGAAAAATTTCTCAATAAATGTTGAATATAGGAAAAAATTGTATGCACACGAAGCTGTTAGTAATGTCCATTTACAATAAAAATTTCAACGAGGAATGTTATAAATTGACACCACAGAAACCTATCCAAACCTTCAAGAGTTCTTGAGGGGACTCTTAGGCCTTTAGAGGTCAAACCCATGTTTTCTAGAACATTTTCATGAAATATAGTCAAAAGATGTTTATGTGTAAAAACTTCAAAAGTTTCAAACTTCTTTTCTACTTATCTATTATTATCATTTTTGATTGATTCATTGTTTTTTATTCTTGTTGTTGTGATCATATGTTTTGTAATCATTAAGTTCATATTTAGTCAATCTGGTGGCAGTGAAATCGCAACATGGGTTTCAAGATCAATATCTGGAACGTTAGGAGGCTCACGCACATCTATGCGGATGAGCTTGGGTTGGAGCCCCAATAATTGGTGGTGGGCCCCACTGAATAGAAGGTAAATATGGATGTAATTTTAAAATTATAAATTGGTTCTCAATGTAAACACATTGGAAATTCTTTGGGAACGGGGGGGCGATGGGGAACACACTTGGGAACACATCAGGGAACTGTGGGGAACAACATGGGAACTCATTTGGAATGCATTGAGAACGTTGTGGTAATAATATGGTTAAAAATGAATATGAGAAGAGGGTAACCAAATGGTTTGGTTAGGAACCATATCAGATTTTACCATGAAACTGATGTGGGCATGAGGAGGCCCAAGCCGGTCTTTTAGGGACCAATTTCATGGTAAAATTTGATATGGTTCCTAACCAAACCATTTGGTTACCTTCTTCTCATTTACCCTTCTAACCATATTACTACCACAACGTTCCCATTGTGTTCCCAATGAGTTCCCCAACGTTCCCCCATTCCCAACGCATTCTCCTATTCCGAAAGAGTTCCCAATACGTTTACACTAGGAACCAATTTATACTTTTAATTTTTTAATCGAAATTTAGCTTAAGCTTAGTGGGGCCACCACCAATCGTAGGGCCCCAACGCAGGCTCATCGGCACAGATGTGCGTGAGCTTCATATCTGGGAGATGAAGCCCCATATGGTCGTCATGTGCGTCAACATAGGTTGCTTTTGAATCTTCCGATTGACCGTTCTCGACGCTCCTGGTAACTAGGAGTATATCCATGCCGGGGCGCACCTAAAAAGAATCTTCTCAGGTGTACAGTGATAGAAATGAAAAGAACATGAACAGACAAAGTGCAGCTCAAAATATGTGAGTACTTGACCAAGTGCACCGGATGGACGTGCTGTAACCCTGGTTCATGATCTTCTTTTTTTTTGACACAAGTAAAGGACCCTGGTTCATGATCAGTACTACTACTGTACTCCTGATAAACTGCATTCACAATACTTAATCTGGTCACTCGGACTTTTCAGTCATGCCAAGACACAAACCACTTCTCCATCATCCTTCTCTGAGCAATCTTGGACCTTTTATTTATGCCCCAGCATCTCTAAAGCTCCAAAAGCATGCTTTCGCGGAGCTTTTGTACTTAAAATGGGTGATCAGAAAACATAGCACCCACCACTAGAAAACTCTGACACATGACGTTGCACGTTCACCCAAAACTAAACTTGCGCCCTGATGCTTCCGTTGAAAGTACGCCGTTCAAGACTAGAAGTTTTAGGGGCGTACCTATTTGTCAGATCTTCACTGTGTAGTTCAGTCTTCCAGTTCCATTGCCAAACCAGAGCATCTTGCCAGGATCGATTCCGGTTCACGGACATAGTAATCAAGAAACCGGTGTCGATCGATCGACTCGTCTGAACTTAGCAGAACTGTGCTGCAGAGATTTGAAGGTTCAAGAGTCAGCGTGCTGCAAACAGCTGACAGTGGCGAATTATCAAGTTAAATTTCCTTGTTTGTGGATATCTGTAGTGCATAGTTGTACGCACTGCCTGCAACACGGCCACGAAGGTTCCATCAGCGAAAAGGTCTCACCATCATTCTAGCTCATTACTTTGCACCCAGCGTGAATATTTAGTTCTTGAGCTGCAAAATTATATGTGATAAATGCTCTCACCTCTTTGGCCACGGTTTGGAACCAGGAAGTTGACCTGAAACTAAGAAGCTCTAGATAACCCGGTGTGGTTGACTGTGGAGAATGCGAAGCAGGACCGGTTGGTGGGGTTGACAGATTAGATCCCTCTCGCAACAATTTTTTTGCTGTTTCCTTCCTAAAACAGGAGTATACCGAAAATAACTGCAAAGAGACTGCACCTAAAGCAAGCCCACTTTAAAGCTAGAACAGTCTATATTCGGAGCCAGCTCTTTGGTCGAGACCCTTTCATGCAGAAAGGTTGACAGTCCAAAAGAGGAATCAAATGAACAGCAGCGCAACCGTAAAGTGAATACTCCCATGCATGATGATAGACCATGGGTGATAAATGCTGATGCCGTACAGAGCCTCGAGTATACATGACCCGATCTGTGAACACTAGGAGGATGAAGCAGCAATCCTTGGAAGAAACTGGCAGATATTCTGCTACGCAATTAGGTACATGTGTAAATTGCCAAGGATCTTCTTTGCCCTGTAGAAAGCTTGGCGGTGCTCTACATTCGTGGTTGACCAAGCAGGTGTTGAGAACACGACACGTGCTTGCTTCGTCACGTGAACGATATTCTGGTCTTGAATTTTCTAAAAGAAGGTGCACAAAAATAGTACATCACTAATTTCAATGATTTCGTATGCAATTGGGAAATAATTGTTACATTCTCTTTACTTGTGTCAAAAAAAAATAAAAAAATTGTTACATGTGAGGTTATGAGCCGCTTTAGTATCAAGTCAGACAATATACAGATATCAGTCTAACTAGAACCTTACATTCGTGGACTTAGTATCGATCAAGAATGCCTGACATCCATGTGCAATTTTGTTGGTGATTGCTGGAACAGGGATAACAACACAAACTCGAGGCCAGGAATTGCGAAGCGAACCACGTACAAGTCTGGCAATTTCTACGCAGGGTGATAACCACGTACCTCGCACGTATAATGATTCTCTTTAATCCTTGTCGTCCTTCACCATCTCGGCTTCGACGTCTGTTTCTTCGCCGTACGTACGCTAGAAGTCCCAACGTACGCGCTTGAGTCAATCCCCCTTGCACAGCATGTCATTTTTCAAGATCGAATTTCAATCATCCACTGAATCAGGTTATTTATATCGTCGTTTATGGCCCACATTTCACCGACGAGTTTCGAACTCATTAAATTGTCGATTCTCGTTGATGGCGCCATTACGCTGGCTAGTTCCAGCTTGTCACGTCCGACAAGGACAATGGTGTGGATCCCCGAGGTATCACATATTAGCCTGATTACACCATTCAGTACACTTATCAACTCAACATGTCAGACAGGCACACTGGTTTTTGATGCACAGGATGCTACAGACGAACTTGATTACTGGCAATGATGAGCAATGAGAGCTTTCTAGTCAGCAATGATAAGCACTGACAGAATCGGGATTCGACACAAAATGAAATTAAAACTAGTTTAATTCTAGAATGAACTCTACACGCTTCGAAACAAGAAGAGAAATCGATCAGAGGGAAGAGAAGGATCCCCGTCCGCCTATTGAACTGTCATTGAGTCTGGCCTGCATACGGTACATGACGAAGGAGACAGACACGGAGCGAACTACATTGCAGCTTAAAGAACGAATAATAGAATGTAGTTTTTGCTCATATGCTGCGCCACCGATGTACCAAGCAGACTGTTTACCATTTCAGAAAGCCTGTACCTCTTCGAAGGTGACTACATGCATCATCGTAGAATCAGGAGCAAGCCTGGACGTATACGATGTCAAATTCTGCTAAAAACACATCTAGTAAGAGTATAATTCTCGATATGATTTCTACAGAACCTATGACGCGTATATAACTGTAGAACTTATGATATGGACGACTAACGAACAAAATCCTCTTTGACATCGCTACACTCGTTAAGCATCTACCGATAAAAAACGAGGATTTCAAATTGAATTACGCTTCTAAGAAAAAATTGAAGACAATGTCAGCTTTCAAAACTGACAGTTCACAAAGTGTTGTAATGATATTGACTTCATACTCACTCCCGTACCATTCACTACCGGACATCCAGGCGTCAGTCACTCCTACAGCGTGCGAAGTCATACATCACATTAGATTCGAATGTACCTTCGACCTAACGATGGTTATGGCTTCATCACCCCCTTCACTGCGAGGCTCTACAACGACCGTTGACAATCGAACGAATTCCTTGGCTGTAGTATATACATCAAAAGGTTCCTTCTGAGCATGAAGCAGACTGATTGATGAGTTTGGTGAGATGTCAAATCTGCTCTTAAAGCAGTAGACAAAGGCAGCAGTTACCATGTCCACGTGCTTTCTTACAATTACGCTACTCTCGTCCATGTACAAAAAGAAGATTAACAGATTTAAAAACACAAAGCTCTCGATTGCACTCCAAAAAAAGACGAAACGGTAATCTCACCTCAAACCTAGAGAATCCGATCGTAGATTTTAATGCAAACGCTACTCCACGTATCAACAAGTCATTCATCCAGATCTTCCGTCTCAAGATAAAGCTCGATGCATAATTATCCAGATATCCACAAAAGAAAAGAGAACCGTCATACCTAAGTTAATGCGAGCAATCAGTTTGTCTCTGCGCCTCCTCCATGGCGATCAATCCTATCGAATCAAAGCCAACAGGCAACGATCATATCTCGACATACAGCTCGTAAAGATGCATCAAAATTCACAGACATTCAGAGTAGAGGAAACACTGAGCCGCTAGCCATAACTAGCTGAGGTGTACCGACGATCCCTAAACCTAGAGCCGATCAGTAGCCAGTTGACTTGCGCAATCAGTTCACTTCATTGCCATCCAATCGCGCCTCCTCCCTCGCAGACGACAAGCAACAGGATAGTAATCTCAAACAGAAATCCGCTCACAAATCAAGATCATGCTTCACATGCACAAACATGGCGCGGAGAACACAAATGCCACCCTCGCCTACTTCCCGAGAGACAAATTACTGCAACTAGTCGAATTATCTCGCAATCAGTTCACCTCAAAATCACTCCTACAGTTGCACTCATCATCTCTCATCCCGCAATATGCAACAGACGAATGTTTGCATGCAAATCAAGATCACAATAATCACGCAATCAACGCACCTCGTCGCGAACAATCCATCACTCATCAGCAGCTCCTTGTTCCGACCGGTCACGTCACGGAAAATCTGCACCGATTAATTCTCCCACGGTACAACCTTCAAGCTGGCTTCATCATTCCGGAATGCGCAGGCGCGACACTCCGAGGGAAACAAACGGACAGCGCCGAGACACCGCCGGGACCATTACTCCTACAGTGAAAGCTCATCAATGAGCTCACCGCTCTCTCGGGGCTCGAGTCGCGGGCGAAGACGACGACGACGACGAATCGTGGATGAACGAAGATAAATGTGGATGAATGATCATCACGTCCACTGGTCTATTGTCAGACACGAGCAATGGCTTTGTGAGGTCAGAGTACGATGAGTTTCATCCGCACCATGGATGAACTTGGATGAGATCGGATGAGAGCTGGAGCCTGAATAGCTGGACTGGTTTAGTGAAAAGCTGGTTTGGTTTAGTGAAAAGCTGGTTAGGTTTAGTGAAAAGCCGGGCTGGTTTAGTGCAATCTTAGTAGTAGGTGAGAAGTGTTGCTTGGGTGTGTGTCAGGTGAGGGAGTGTTATACCATGATATGGATGTGATTTTAGCGGTTATTTTTGGCGTTGTAACACCGAGAAAGTACGAGAAAAAGCTGATGAAGTTATATTTTCTCCATCGCTCCGGGGTCCGTATCATTTTGGGAAATGAATAAGTAAATAGAATTGGTGGGTAGTGAGGTTTGCTGAGTGATGGTTGAAGTGGCTATTGGACCAATTTGGTTGACGAGGCAATGAAGGGCATCCACATGGTGATGGCCCACCTAGAGCGGAGACCATTGTCATGTACTTTCCCAAATATTTCCCCGTGTACTTGTGAATCAATCAGGCTAGGGATTGATTGATAGCTTAGGGGCGTTTTAATGTGTATTGCTACTGGGAGGGGAGCTCTGACTGCATTCATGTTCTAAACATGGAAACGATTTGATCTTGTACATTATCCAACCATGGTACCTACCAAACATGCTTGTCAAGGGAAGTGCAGCCGTAGTGGTGTGAAGACGCAAGGCATTTGAGAGCCCATGCACCAGCTTGTCAAGGAAGACGTGACATATGCGTATGCAACAATACATATGGTAAAAATACCTATGATTGGCCTTGTGTAAAAATGCATTCTCGTCTACTATATTTTTGAGGTGAAGTGTTAGATATAGACACTTTTATACAAGGGGTCAATTATCTACTATGTTAGAACGTAACTGAGACATGAGAAAATGGGAGTTGTTTTATCATCCTAATGGAAAATATCACGTGAGAATTGGGAATGGGTAGGAGAGTTTGTAGGGTCTAGGGGGAACTGTTCTATGTTCTTCGATGTGTGACACCAAAGATGAGTTTGACCCCTAAGGTACCATGGTAGTTTTACACCAAAAACACTTCAAAATAGTTGGGTTCTAGTTTAATGAATAAAAAAGGAAACAATAACTTTGATTTCTAGTTTTGACCGTAGGATCTCAAATACGACTTATTTCAGTAACATACTTACAAAAATTTCATAAACTTTGACCACACGGAGTGAAAGATTCTAGTGTTTAAAGTCACCAAATGGTTCATTTTCTTCCGTGCGTTCAGTGGATCAGTAGACTTTGACTGCACTTGATGGCAGAATTTTGCACTACACAAGGTCTAAGTCCATTACCATTGTGTTGAGCATGTTGTTAGTTCCTTACACAACAAATTTTAGATGTAGATGAGGGGTGTAGCATATTCAAAACAATTGCGCAAGGAGTGGAGGTTAAAAAATTGCCAATTTGGGTTTTAGTGTATTGTGAAATAAATATGTTTTAGATTGATAATCCGGATGGTCAAATAGAAGATTTACACTGCATATTGTTGTGGAAAAAATAAAAAGTAAAAAATATAAAGATCTCTAATTTTTTGTGGAAAAGAAGAAGCTTTTTAGGTACCTTGCCCGACAATGTGTGAAAATGTTTGACTTGGGTTGATATGCTATTTTCCACTAAAGACAAGAACTTTTTTTTTCAATGTGTAGGGAAGAAATATTTCTTGCTATTATTGAAAATCTCACATTCAATAAAGTGTCCTAGCAAAAGTTTTTGGAGGTACCTAAAGTGCCCGCTCTCCCCATTTGAAATTCAAAATCCTATAACTTTTTATTACATGTCGGATTTAGGAAAAAATTGTTCTTCCACTGAGGTCATTGTAATGTCCTTCTACGGTAAAAATTTCAAAGTGGAATGTTGGAAATTGACACCATAGGAACCTGGCCAAACTTTCAAAAAGTCCATTTTTGACACTTGGTCCTTCAGGGGTTAAGGATGATCCAGAATGCTTGGAATGCACATTTTATTTCAAAGGCGGCAGAAATCAATTTTCTAAGCCCATTCTTTACCTCTTTAGGAATAGAATATCTACCTTCATAAAATGACGTGTCTTACCTTATTGGAAATAAAACCATGTCACCCATTTTTTGAAGATTGAGAATGGACAAAGAGGAGTGTGGCACCAGGTAAGTAGGCTTTACAACAATGGTGAGCCCATTTCATTTATCTATTATATGGAAATTATTTATCAAAGCTCTTTAGTGAATTAAAAACATGTCATTTCATCTACCTATTTTACATATCTACTTGTCAGAAATCTATTTGTTAAGGAGCTTTAGACAATGATAAACCTATTACATTGCTTTGCTCATGGATTATTGAATTAGACTTTTGTATTAGTTTTTATAGTCAATTCTTCTTCTTTTTACACTCGGTGAATCCTTCTTATTATTATTTATTAATCTATATACTATCTTGTTTTTATCCCCACCTTGTTATTATTCACCACCTTGTGTTTTCTTTTACTACCTTTTACTGCCTTTTATTACCTTGTTTTACTATCTTTTACTACCCCTTTGAACCTTCTACTACCTTCTACAACATTTTAAACCTTTTACTACCATGTTCTATTTTTTACTTTTTCCTATCTTACTCTTTCCCTATACCAATGTTAAGGGTTGATTTCGATTACTTCTTTAAACGATCCATCAATGTAGTAGCAATGTGAAGGATTGAATTTTAGGAGAATATTTGTATTAGAGGACATGTGAAGTGCTAGGATTTTGTTTATTTGTGGGTGGTATATGGTCATGTATGTAAGTTTTGACCATTTTTTACTATGTTTATCAAAGATGATATTGGATAGGTAGGGCTACTTTAATGTGTATTCACTAAATGTTGAGTGTAATAGCTATACATGTGAGTTAATTGAATTGCTCAAGAGTACGTATGGTGTTTTTAAATTGATGCATGCATATTATCTAGAGGAAGAATGGTTTAAATCTTGGCTTTTTTGGTTTTGATGGTTTGGTAGGTTCTTTATATGGTACATATTTTGCTTCAAAATAGGGAGCTCATGTGAAAATCTATAAATTGTCCTATATTTGGGTTAAAATTTTGGTACAAGTAATGATGAGAATGGAATCCGTTGGATCTTTTTTGCTACAAGTTTTGCCCAATGCAAATTATGCTTGTAGTGGATCGTCTTCACTGTATGGGTGTGCAAAACAATAATCTTCCCATTTTCATTTGAAGGTTTTTCCAAGCAAGCCAAACATCTTGTTACATTTGAATGGGAATATAATTGTGTTAGTTTTATAAAGTACATGCCGGGGGATGAGAAATAAGAGTCCTTAATGCCAAATGTAATGGTTTGAAGATTAGAAATAAGTTTTGTAGTATAACTTGTGATAGCTTGAAGAGGTTGTTTTTGGATATTTGGTATTTGTGTCTTTAATATACTTATATTATTTCAATTTCATATGGAAGGTCACTATTTCTAAGTTTTTTAATAATGTATATTGTTTTATGATATTGATTCCATAACCATTGTAGCCCTATTATAGGAACACTGATAATATATCTTCCATTGTTTTTTAGATGTGTGCAATGTCTTGTTGTGTTTGGATTGTGTTCTTTTAAGTAATAATGTTGTTTTCTAGGTTGCACTCGGCATGGGCAAGGGAAATATCAACAGGGGCCTTAACTCACCTTGTATCACATAATTGTTCCATGGAACAAATGTGTTTTGATGATATGTGAGTAGGATTTATTTTGGGTTTTTGAATAGTTATTTTTTAAACATGTGATGTTGTGTAAAGAGATGTCTTGGTCATGCCATGGAATTAAATATCTTTGTGGTTGCAACTTGCTATAGATATTATTTTACAGCCTCTATTGGCAAAGGTACGATGCATCATTGTTTATAATATCAATTGAGTGAATGTAGTACGAGTCTTCATGATTGAAAATGACTTGTATGTGTGATGGTGGAAGATGTAGTAGTGAGTGTGGGAGGTAGATACGTAAACTTGGTGGGAAGGCGTACCTCAAGTAGATGTAGTTATTGAGGGCGATATACTCATCTTTCAATGTTCCTAGATATGGATGTGTGGGCAAGGGATTGGGACTAGAGGAATGACATTCCAAGTGACAAAATAGTTGTTAGTGCTCTTAGATGGTATAGAGTGGCATAATTTTCATTCTTTAACATTCATTGATTGTGGCCATTTGGGAGTGTAAGTTGGTTTAGGTCAATGATATATGAGGCAAGTATTTTTTGTGGTAGCTTTAAGGATAATTTTTGATTGAGTCTTAAAAGGTTGTTGGTTTCATTCATCTACATATGTTCAATTGGTGCAAAAAAAATTAAGGATTTTTCTCATGTGCTTTTAAGATAGATTTTTCTTATTGTTTTTAGTAGAGAGAATGTACGAGTGATGGGAGATTAAAGACAAAAAAAATTCTTCTGTCTAGGAATGTCTAATTAAGATAAATTGTATAAGTCCATTATACATTTTGTCAAGTCATCTTTTGTATTGAAATGTGTTTTGTAATTTTTTTGGCCTATACCACAAAAGTAGGCATTTCCAAGAGGGAAAGTTTATAATTCCAAAAGGTTCTATAGAAGTTGTAAGATGATAATTGATATGCATTTTGAAAGTCCATATATTGCTTTCCATATTACTATGTTTTTTTGCCTTTTTTAATGGCTAGTGTGAGTACTATCAACAGCTATGTTAGCAATTTGTTGTTGTGAAGAGTTGTTGAAAATCTTGGAATCCATAAAACTATTCCTTGTCAATCAATAAAGAAAATCTATGGTGAAAAAGATTATAAATTTGTCTAATTCTTCTTGATTCAACTTTGTTAATAGACATTATTGAAAAATAGTTTCAAAAGTAGTATATCCCTCTAAATATATGGATAAGACCAACCTATATAATATTCTATATCAACCCCTACATGACCGGGCCTTGTGCTTCATCAAAATCATCTCAAAACTGCCATTTTGAGATGATATATTATTATACTTATCCAAATAATGTTTTACTATTTTAAACCATTGGATCTTTAAGATAATCAAGACAAAAAGACACCCAAAAACTTTATAAACTTTGGCCGTACGGATTGAAAGATATGCATTTGAAGAGTGCAAAATTGTTTTTTCCACCGTGCCCGGACATGGCCAATGTACTTTGACTCAAGATCATGACATAGTTTTCCACACATCACATTGCATAAACTCAATGGATCTATGTTTTACCTTGTGTTAGATCATTGCACGCCAAAAACCACAAGCAATGGAGGTGTTTACAATAAGAAAAATGGACTTGCAACGACTAGGGGTATAAAAAGTGGCCCTTACTTAGGAAAGCACTTTCATTTTTAGAATAGATAAATAATTGTTAGATCTAAAATCCATATGGTGAATATAAATATCATGACTTCTTCTAATAATTGAAAACAATTCCAAAAAAGTAAAATCCTTCATTTCTATGCATTTTTAAGTGAAACCAACGAAGGTTGCCAAGAATTGTCCTTCACTACTACCCCCCTCAAAAAATGCAATTGTCAATTCTACAGTATCACTATTCATCTTTATAATACCTAGTCCAACCGCCAAAAAAACATGTTTTTTATGTTTGGAGCACCATAGTATTTTCCCTACAAGTTTCCCAAAAAAAATCTCCGTGCAGATAACCCATATTTCTATTCTTAGTAAAAAGTCATGAAGTTATCTTCAAAATAAGTTTTTAGGAACTTGCATATAGGCAATTAGTGTAGGAAAGCATTTAGTGTAGAAAAGTGTTAACCCTCGAGAGGGGGGAGTAGTTCTATTACACTAGCCTATGTCCCGTGGCCATATGCTTAGTGAAGAGAATGAACAAACACTATATTCACGGTGGTTTCCTTCGGAGACCGAAGTTCTTCTTCTTCTGGTAATAGTTGAGAAACCACGACTTTGGTGTAGTGGTTTGAGTCATGGCACACCGGTGAGGTGGTTGTGAGTTCAAGTCCCTATGCCGGCGTGGTGTCTTCCACCATAGTCCCCCCAATTATGGTGGGGGATCTTAAGACCTCGTTGTTTGGATACCCAAAAAGCCCTTGGGGAGGATGACATGTTGGTTGTCTCTTAGGCACTTAGTGTAGGAACGCGCTTACTGTAGAAAAGTGTTTATCCTTGAAAGTAGGTACCATGTAGAAAAGTGTGTCCTTGAAAGGGGTACCCTGAAAAGTAGTGTATCCTTGAAAAGGGGTACCCTATAGAAAAGTGTTTATCCTTAAAAGGGGGTACCCTATGTTTTGTATTCATGGGCTCAGTGAAGAGAATGAACAAACATTGTATTCACGCCAGTTTCCAAGGAAAACCGGAGTTAACACCATATTCGTTATATTGGGAAAATTCCATGATTTTGAAAGAGTTCATTTAGGTCGACCCTACCTAAATTGTTTGCCACATGTATTAATTTGGGAGACTAATAATCTTCCAATATAACAAATATGGTGTTAGTTCTTCTTCTTGGTAATAGCTGAATTCAAGAACACAAGTATGCATCCATGAAGGAAATAGAGTTTTTGAACTTTTGATTCAAGAAATTGATGTTGGTGTGGTGTTGATCCTTATTATGAAGGTTGATTGATAGTTAGTTTTTTAATCCAAGAAGTCGGAATTGTATGTAATAGATATAGACTAGTGGGTAGTAGATCTTGCCTTGTTGGTAGTAGATCATGAGTTGTTGGTAGTAGATTTTGGACTTGAAGATGAGCATTGGAGCAAAAGTTCTTATATTTGAAGAGGAGGATTGGAGCTTTGTACAGTAGATCTTGGAGTTGAGGTCGTGAAGCTCTTGTATTAAAAGGTGAAATGTTTGAATTCTAACAGGATTAATCCTTTAAAGTCTACAACGCCTTGGAAGGGTTGATTTTAGTGCTCTGAGTGATATAATTTTCTGATGATTAGCACCTGTCTACGAGGTCTTCTAAAATGTATGTTGATATGTGCAACAACTTTTCAACGCATCTTCTTGATTTCCAATTGGACTCTTAACAATTCCAATAGACACTATAATATACGTGACTATCCCTGACCGATAGAGTGCGTGACTATTGTCTACAAGGCAATCCAAGTTTGAGTAATTTGCTACAATTTTCCTTGTGTGTTTATCAGATTTCTAGATTTTTTCCAAGTGGCTAGAGGAGCAAGTGTATGACAATTGTCAACGGTCCAATTTTAAATTGGCATTGCTTGAGGACGCAATAAAGGCTGTAATCCGCCAATAGTCTTCAAAACTTGGTTTGACATTGTTGGTCCGGTTAGACATGAAAGATTTAACCTTGATGTAGCCATTACCAAAGGACTTGGACAATAGCAAGAACTTTATTTATGATTTAAATGTTTTATTGAATACTTTGCTTGTGCAGATCTAATTCAAAGCTTTCCAATTGTATATGGCATGCAACAATCGAGTTTATAACGAGTTGGTTATAAATTCTTGAAATTAGAGTGCATTGTTGAGATTGAATTTGGGGATTTATGAAGTTGTTGCAAAGGAGCATGGTCAGCAGATCAAAATTGCCAAAATAATTGATCTCATATATAATTTGTATGGCCTTCATCAATAGCTTTTTGAGGATTATGGCAATTCATAATTGATTCATTACAATTTTATTTATATGAATTGGATTCCAATTTGTAATGGATTAGTTATGAATTCTTGAGTTTAAGGCATATTCTTGAGGTTGAATTTCAGGATTTTAGGGCCGTTGTCAAAGGGGCCTAGTCAATAGATTAGACTTCATGGAAAATTTTATTTTGTATTTCAATTGTGTAGCTTTGGTTGATATCTTTTTAAAAATACATCACATGTTCAAATGTGATGTAGGAGCTATGAATTATAAACTTGTAGTACCTTTTTCAAATTGAAGTTGAAAATCCGACCAATTACAAAAACGCCCGAATCAATAGATGCAACTTAGTTGAATGTATATTTATTTAATTTTATCCTTGTAGCCCTAGTTGCCAATTTTTTTGTAGCACATGGAACATCCCCTTTAGAATGGTAGTTTAAAAGTCATCAATCTTTGAATTAATCAAAGTATTGGTGTCTCGGTTAGTTATTCATTAGTATAAAGTTTGAATTCTCCTTGGATTACATTGTTTGATCTTGAATTAAAATTTTATAAAACCGTGCAATTCTGCCATAAAAGGCGATTGTTGATTGGCACTAGATGTTTTCTACAAGTGTAAAACCATGAAGGTCATGCCATGGATATTGTCTTATTCAACGTGTGCATGTACTTGAGTGATTTGGAAGATGATTATATGTGGAGACTATTAGACAGTTGTTCAAAGATTGTTGATTGTATATTTTGTTGGCTATGTCTTGGGGCTAGCAAATATGTTATTATATTGGTTTATTATATAACCGAGTGGCGGTAATTCATTGTGAATGGAGAAGAGACAATAACAAATATTTCACATTGTCCCTCAAATCATAATAGAACTAAATGATCAAATCTTATTTATCCCAATTGATATTATACGCTAGGTGCTCAAAATCATATATAAAGACTAGTACAAAATGTGTACCATGCCCCATGAGTTAGATTCCAACTAATTTAAATCCACGATTCCTCCATTGGATAATGTTTAGGTTGTATAACGGTTATCAATCAAATTTGGTTTACGAATCTTCATAACTTTGAGCACGTACTATTGTATTTCCTTACATTGTTGAATATATTATTTTTGTGGCAAAACTAAGGTAGTATTGCATTCTAAGGCATATACAGTTGAGGCAGCTACAATCTAGGTTGTATTGCTCTAGATGTTACATCGTTATCAAGTGATGCAACAATTCCTTCAAACTTTACAATTTTAACACATAAAGTAGTAAGGGCATTTATGATAGTGTCTAACTTGGATTTAGAATATTTAATCATACTAACCATTTTTTTTAAAAACTTATAAAAGAAAAATATCAATTTAAAAGAGGGTAACATGTAACCTCTAAAACACTTGGGTACCTTGAAGAAGAAGAGGGGTAATCCACACTCTAGCAAGAAGGAATAAAGTTCTACTAACCAAAAAATTCCTTAGAAAACGTGTAAACATCAAGTTCATCTAAGAAACTTTTAGAATGTCCTAAGAACTTTTAAAGAAAGTGTTTCTAACAATAGCATTCATCCCAACTACATATACTTGTGGTCCTAGTTGGCTTGAGGATGCATTTTCATGATTTTATTTGATGTTGGTCATGACACTTAATCTTTTGTATATGAAAACCTTAGTAAGACAACACTACAATATTTCCTAAAAGTCCAAAACATCCATAGTCTGAGATGTCCATTGCAAATAATAATCAATATTATTCTAAAATCAATATTACGCAAAGGACCAAGCGTAAAAAATGGGCTTTTTGAAAGTTTGGTCAGGCTCATATGGTGTCAATTTCCAACATTCACCTTTGAAATTTTTATTGTAGAAGGGCATTTCTAAGACCTCACTTAAAGAACATATTTTTCCTAAATTTGACATATAAAAAAGAAGTTATAGGGTTTTGTAGTTCAAATGGGGAGAACGGGCACGTCATGCACCTCCAAAAACTTTTGCTAGGACACTCTATTGAATGTGAGATTTTCAACACAAGCAAGCATCATTATTTCCCTTTATATTGTCAAAAAGAGTTCTTGTCTTCAGTGAAAAATAGCATATCAATCCATGTCAAACATTTTCACACATTGTCAAGCAAGGTACCAAAAAAAACTTCTACTTTTCCATATAAAACTTAGTGATCTTCATATTTTTTACTTTTTATTTTTTCCACAACTTATGTGGTATAAACATTCTTATTGACCATTTGGATTAACAATCTAAAACATATTGAGTTCACAAAAAATTAAAATGTGAATTGGCAATTGTTGAACTTCCACTCCTTGCACAATTGTTTTGAATACGCTACACCATCTTTTCTACCTCTAAAAATTGGTGTACAAGGAACTAATAGCATGCTCAACACAATGGTAATGGATTTAGACCTTGTGTTGTGCAAAAATTTGACACCAAGTGAAGTCAAAGTTTGCTTATCCACATACGTAGGGAAGAAAATAAACCATTTCCCTGACTTCAAACACTATAATCTTTCAATCCTTAAAGTCAAAGTTTATGAAATTTTATGAGTATGTTACTTAATAAGTCTTAATTGAGATCCTACGGTCAAAACTAGAAATGAAAGTTTTTGTTTCCTCCTTTATTCATTGCAACAGTTTTGAAGTGTTTTTGGTGTGAAACGATCACGATACCTTATGGAGTAAGGTATTTGAATAGAAATCAATATAATACATTTTCACATACAAAAACCTACGTTATTCTTTTCTAGACATCTCCACAAAGTTATTGATAATTTAAACCATATCAAAATAAATAAGTTTCTTAATATACCTGGGTTGAGAAATAGATGAAGAACCTAACACTATCGGTAAATTTGCAACAATGCCCGATCATGTGAGATGCCTAGAAACATCACCCTGTGTTGACATTGTTATGCAGTCGCAGATGGTATCAATTTGGGTGCATCAGTCATTCTTTTGGCATCGGACAATTGAGCTATATGCCTCCATTTGTTGACACGCGATTCGTATGCGCTACAAATATAGATGATTATTGTTCAGGATTTGAAAAGGGGCTGACCAATGTTAGGCAGAGAATTAAAAAAAAAAACATAAGTTGGGAGGAGATCAAATCTATTGTCACCTTTGTATAAAATAGCCGAGGGCCATGTATATATTTGGCTGTTCATCGAATGCATAACTGCATGTATGTGAGTCATCAAGGGCGATGGATCACTACAGGCTCCTTAAGCCATGGAAGGCCAAATTAAACAATCCTTTCAAGGAACGAGGGAACCCCTCGTTTACTGGCATCTGGCTCAATGGAAGACGTGACCATTCCGAGAAGCAACCTCCACACAGAATTAGATGCAAGCTAATTAGGTTTTGTAAGAAAATTGATGGATCCCGAGAAGGTGAGGTTCTCGACTTTCGAACCGGCGGTACAGTTTCATTAAAGTGGACTCCGTTTGCTGCTCAACATATGCCAAAATAGAATCGTAACATCAAGTTGTTATTTCACACATGATCAATCATAATGTTGCTTTAGTGTATGGGTATTTGCACCAACTAACCTACCCTACTTGCGGGTCACTTTGTACATAATTCATTCACAATGGAGAATGTCCAAAAAAAGTTGGATTATTCAAGAGATTCGTCTAGGTGATACCCATTGTGTTTGAATGTGTTTGAAAGGGAAAATAATGATTTTGGTAGCGAGGTGCTGTAAGTGACCTAAAAGTATGGTAACCTCCATGGTAGACCATTAGTAACATTGAGTGTTAATTTTTTATGAGGAAAAAATGAAATATAAACATGCTAGTGGAAGTGCCTTTTTTTTCTTCTAGATCCAACCACCATAATCGGAAACATCATTTTAAGTGCTTTGTACTTAATGTAGTGGTTACTACTAAATATCCCAAAGCACTTTTTTTATTTTTTTATTTTATTTATTTTTTTAAAAATATATTTTATTAGTAAAATCTCAAAATTAGCACGGGCTTAAGTTTTAGTAAAAAAACTAATTTCTTGAAGATGGTGTCCCAGTTGCCATTCTATGACTGTAGTATTGCAAGCCCCTTGCAAGTGAATATTTAACCCTTAAACGACAATTCATGGCCTGGGCGGGCAGTCCGAAATTGGATCACGGCATCTTCTGTACTTGGACATCAATGAATAGTGCACTTTTTGAACTTGGGCATCATGAATAAACCAATCAATGATGAGCTTGCAACCTCCTACAAGGTTATCAACCTACCTACCACAATCCTTTCAAAGCACAAATCACTCATACAAATTGTGATTTGAATTGTAAAATTTCACTTTGTGAATGCATCAAAAGGAGGTGATTAGAATGATATCAAAAAATAAGTGAAAAGTTGAGTACAGGAAGAGCTACAGAGAAGATTCTGTAGAAACCAAGCCCCTCGGGCTGGCTCTGACGTTTAAGGGTTAATATGAGCAAATCCATGATGCACAGTAGCATTTGACTTCCAAGCTCCAAACTCCAACACTAATTTTATATTAAGGAAAATTTAGTATCACCTTCACAAAATTCCTTCCCAAACCATACTTCCCTCTATGTTAGGAACAATCAAATTATTTAATCCAAAAATAGAGTACTAATATAGATTAAACGAGTGTTATTCATGAAGTATATCTTTATTCAAATTTATTTAACTCCTCTTTGAGATCTAAAGTTGAAGTATGTGAAAATCTTGTTGGTTAGCATGGATAATGTGGTTGGTTCTTTTTTTTATTTAGAGTGGTTATGGCAAACAATACCTCATGTTAGATTACCAAAGAAATAATGCATCATGACACACATCTACTCACTATTTTATCTCATCTTTTAAAAGCATGAAGATAATTTTAACCATCTTTAAACCCCAAATCCCACTCTACCAATTTCAAACCTTTCTTTAAGTACAATTCAATCACAAATATATCATTAGTACCTTGATCATTCACAAGTAATAGCCAATGAACAAGTCATTAGTTATGGGCTCCGCATGTGGCACGGGACAACACTTTATTCACAATGGTCCTATAATAGCATATCTAGGTTTTTTGGTTTTTTTTGACAAGATATCTTATAATCATATTCTTAAATATCAATACACAAAATTAACCACTTACATAAGCCTTGTAATGTCAATAGAAACTTCTAGCAAAATTTGGAGCTGCCCAGAGTCCCCAATTTATAATCATATTCTTAGAATAACATCATTTTCTTTTTAAAGGTTTGGTGTGAAAAAAAATAGAATTCCACAAACCTACTACTATGCCGCATCTTCATAAAAAATTCCAAAAATTCATGATAAAAATTGAGACCATAGGAACCTGCCCAAAATGGTAAATGTCCACCCGAGGGAATAATCCTTTAGAGGTTAATGAATCATGTTCATTTCTTCAATGACACAAGAAAAAGATATTTCGTAGACTCTACCACCAATTTCTTTCCTAGGCTCTACCACCAATTTTAAGCATGTTATGATTTCCTTGTTTTTGACACATGATAAAGCAATCATATCCCAAAAAGTTAATGTATATACAAGCTAGTATCACTCGATATTGGTCCCAATGGAGCAAGGAATGTAATTTGGCACCAAATTTAATATCATTATAACACCCTAACATACCTTCTCCATCTTTTGATAATTCAAGGTCACCTCAAGCCATTTGAGTTTTTCAAAAAGTAACTAGGGTAATCCTTTTCTCATCCCCTACTTTCAGATCTTAACTCTCTAGTGCCCACAAGACCCAAAATAGGATTGTGGAGGTGTTAAAATTCAATTTGCCTGAAATCCATGAGGAATTAGGTTGTGAAATGTGAAGTTTAGATTTGCACACCAATACATGAACACTCTACAAAAAACAGATCATAATATGGATTTATAGAACTCATGGAAAAGTCAGGAGTACATCGCAAAATACATCAAATACACTAAAATACAGTGAATACCATGCCGCATACTATGTTGTATTTTTCATACACATGCAAAATGATTTTGGTCTTCAATTTTGATTGAAATTTATCTTCAAAGATTCTTCATTGTTTTGAAATTGTTGATCTCTCTCATAGCATACAAAACTTCCATTTTAAGTCGTATAAGTTTGGAAAATTTTGTATTCTTAATCTCCAGACCCCTCATGGACCTCGCCCATTTTTAGTAGACAAAAGCAAAAAAAATCATCAATAATCATGTATAAATGTTTTCTTCACATAGGATATGTCAATGCGAAGCTATCAACCTAGTGCACATGTGAACCTATTTTTTTCAAAGTACAAAAATTCTTGCAAGAACCTATTGATGGATAAAGAAGTATACCCTCCAAAGTCCACAATTTCCATTTCCAATATACGGTAACTTTAAACACTATAATCTGTTCCATCAACCATTGTATGTTGTGCAGATTTTCCCCAAAGTTTTAGGTCGTGGTTTGAGTTCAATTTTGTAAGGTTGGATACAAAAATTAGGCATTCTATTTCCGTGAAACGTAGACCAAATGAAAAAATCAGCACATTTCTTGGTTTCGGAGAAACATGACCTGGGCACTAAAGGGTTAAGACAAAACAAATTCTTGTTGACGCAGGATCAACCAATCATATTCCAACTATGAACAACCCTTGTATCGCTCACCAACGGAGCAAGGAATGCAAACAACAGTCCCAAATTCCATTCCATGGATTCCGATGAGAATTACAGATGGACAACCTCCACAGTAAACCCCCAAGGACCTCGCCCAGTTTTAGAGGAGCCTCTCCTCCCTTGATCAAAACCCCCCAAGCTCACCTCCTTGAGAATGTAACCCTAGGACCCAACCTCCTACCCTTCAATACGAGACGATGTGGTAAAAAAATTGTGAATTTCGACCGCACGGATTGAGCGAGAGAATTGCAGTCGAAGTGGAAAGAAATTGTCCCCACAAGAAACACTCGGTTCTTCCGGGGGGTTCCCCCCCGGAAGAACCAAATGTATCCCAAGGGGATAAATCTTCCCACCGGGACTGCAATTCTCTCGCTCAATCCGTACGGTCAAAATTCACAATTTTTTCACCACATCGTCTCGTATTGAAGGGTAGGAGGTTGGGTCCTAGGGTTACATTCTCAAGGAGGTGAGCTTGGGGGTTTTTGATCAAGGGAGTGTAGAGGGGGGAGGTCCCTTGTCAAAGGTCCGGAAAGCAGTCAAGGCGCGTTCGCCGGTCCGCTCCAGCTCCGGAGGCCGCTCGCGGTGACCCGGGCGCGCGGCAACCGGTTCCCGATTCCAGCCGCGGGTGGGGCCCGGCACCTGAAACCGTGAACGCACGCGATCTACGTCTCGCGCGGAAGATCGGCGACGACGGAATTCGGGGCGACTCGCGGTGCCGCAAATAGCAGGCGCGCAGATTCATTGGCTCCGCCTATTTTTAGCCCAAATCAAATCTTCCCTTCTGGCTGCTCCGCGGGCCCCACATCGGCGTCTCCCTTTGGTTGGATGATCCCCCTACCTACCTCCCTCGTTCTTGCTACCTGCCTCCCTCCCTAGTTTTTGCTCCTCCTTTTGGCTTCTTGTGTAGGGGGGTTGTTATTTCTATATTTTTTTAATGTGTCAGCAGCCTTCCATACACATTCATGTAAGTGCCATTCAAGTTGGGGCTAATGATGGTGAGCTACTTGGTAGCTTTTGGGTGGGTGGTTTTTTTTTTTTTTTGGTGAGGAAGGAAACAAAAAGTTTCGATTAACCCTTTGAGGCCGAGGGATCATGTATGGGTCGTTTTGGCACAAGAGCCTTTTGTAGCAGGCGGGGAGGAAAAACTAGACTGTGACTTTGAGGCGGAGGAAGATGAAACCGTTCTACAACGATTGGTGCAAGCATCGGCGAGCTACAGTGTTTTTTATGGAATAGGTTTGTAGATTTGTGTGGTGGAATGTACCCGGTGCGTAGATGTCATTCTGTGTGATTTAGGACACGTGTAGATTTTCATTGGGCAGAAAATCTCATCTGCCTTACAGGGTTAAGACTTGACCCTTTAGTGCCAAGGAGGGTCCAAATAGGGTCTCTAGGCACTACTTTGGGAGAATATCTGTAACTCTACCCACTTGTAGGCTTTGTCTATTTCAATGTGCAAGTGCACCATGTAGCTTGGGATCCCATGCAATTCTCAAATGCAAAATTTTGACCGCTACAACCCTACAAAAGTGGTTTCCATGAATTAGAGTTGTAGTACCCAATGTGTGCATGATGTTTTGCATAATCTATCATAGTGATAGAATCTCCTAGGTCTTCTTTGTCATGCTCGGCAGTAAAGGGTCAAGGAACATTTTAATTGCTAGTATTAAAAATCTCACATTAATAGAGTGTCCTAGCAAAAAAAAATGGAGTTGCCCACTGTGCCCGCTCTTGAGAAGATTTCCTTTAAAATGGCATAACTTTTTTCATTAAATGTTGGATTTAGGGAAAAAAAAATGTACTCACACATAGCTTTTAGTGATGTCCATCTACGTTAAACATTTTCAAAGTGTAGTGTTCCAATTTAACACAGTAGGAACCTCAAAAAATGCTTGATTCTAGTGCAATGAAGAAAAAGGAAACAAAAACTATTATTCATAGTTTTGACCATAGGGTCTAAATTAAGACTTATTAAGTAACATACTCACAAAATTTCAAAAAACCTTAACTGCATGGATTGAAAGATTATAGTGTTTGAAGTCAAGCAAACGGTCCTCTACGGGTTAAGGAGAAAATGAGCTTTTATGATGTTTGATAAGATCATCCATTGGTTTTGGTTGCAATCTGCCATTACAGCTGTTTATGATGGTTGGCTTAGGTGGTTGGACGCTCTGCTGATTCGGTTGCTTTGGCTTGTGTTTTGCAAGCTACATCTACATTTGGAAGATTGTTGTGGTAGGTTTGGGGTGTGATGTATCGTAGGGGTTTATGGGTGAAGGGTGAAGGGTGAAGGGTGAAGGGTGTTATCAATGTTGTGCGATGGAAGTGGTCGTGGTAGTACTCAACTTCAGCATTGAATTTGCAATGACAGAGTGCAACCAAGCTCCATAATTTTTACAAGCTCCATTGATTTGGATGTTTGGTTTTCATAAAAACTTCATGGATGACATCGAATATCAATCCATTTCAGAAATTTCAGATCCTAAATATTTTGATAATGAAGGAACTGAGTCGACCACAGCATAGCAGGCAGCATTGCGTTCCATGCGCCTCAATCATTCAACGGGAGCCATTGCCATCAGATGAAAGCCACTCAGCTACCAACTCCAGTACAGCAGTGGCTATGTTTTCTAATAATTTTCCCCATTTTCATTTGGAATGACGGGAAGGGAATTGTATGTTCCATAATTGATTGCAAGAATTGACTCCAGTCTGGGAGCTCAGGTACAGCAAAGACTGCTCTCCATTGCCAGCAGCGAGCGCTTCCATTGGCCGCACGCAAGACAAAGGCATACTGTTGAATACCCACATCATATGTATGATGAAGAGATGATGGAACCGGTATTTGTACTTGTAGTCCATACACGGATAACATATACTTGGATAGAATAAATACAACCCCCCAACACACCCACCTGAAAGGGGAAAAAAAAAAAAAACCGTTTCCATGCGGATGGTTACTTTCTCATCGGCCCCCACCGGTCCTACTCCCCAAAAAATGTACTACCATTTGTTGCAAATCATAAGTGTCCACTCATTATAAAAGAAAAAGAAATTCATCGGGAACCATAGAGTTTCATAAAAATAATAACCAATCATCAAACCCCTAAAAGACCAAGTGTATGTTGGGGGGACAATATTTTTCACTTTGCCTACAAACCGTACGGTCAATTTTTTTTTACCACACCATCACACACTGATGGGTAGAAGATTAGCTCCTACGCTCACATTCTCAAAAAGATCATCTTGGCAATTTTTACTTGATGGAGTAAACGTTCTTCCCCCTTAGGGATTAACCCCCGAAAGGCCCTAAACTTCACTTTGATTGTAATTATCTTTCAATCCGCACAGTCAAAATTCACAATATTTTAAGCATATCATCTCATACAAGTTTAGAAGAAGATCCTACGGTTACAGTATCAAAAAATTAAAATAATAATCAACGGAGTAGAGATTCCCCGAAAGCGCTTGGGCCATTAGGGGTTAAACAAAATGAAAAATAAACCCCAACATCCCCTCTCTCTTTCTTTCACCCAAAACACGTTCCCATGAAGCTCCCCAAAACCAAGGCATAAATAGAGCATCCCACATGCCCTAGAGTTAGAGCCAACCTACCTACAACCTACCTAAAGTACTACCTCCCACTCTACTATAGGAAAAAGAAATCATTGTTCTCCCAGCCTCCACACGACGGATGAACGTCGGTGGATGATTATCATCCAGGGATCCTGCGAGAAGAGAGGCTCAAGAGAAGAGAGCACACAGCTTATTGAGCGACAGCATTGCGTGTTGTTTTTGCGAAGGTTTTGCTGCGAGAGC
This sequence comes from Bryoerythrophyllum caledonicum, assembly GCA_963971425.1. NCBI lineage: Eukaryota > Viridiplantae > Streptophyta > Bryopsida > Pottiales > Pottiaceae > Bryoerythrophyllum > Bryoerythrophyllum caledonicum. The sequence continues at coordinate 18,722,531 of OZ020523.1, forward strand.
GAGTGTCGATGTCGGGGAGCGAGGGAGAGAGAGAGAGAGAGAGTGAGGCGGTGTTTGAGGGAGTGGCTATGGAGGAATGGGCGGGGGTTTTTCTTGAAGCGGAGTGAGTTTGTTGGAGGAGGTTAGGGGATGGCGAGGAGGGAGGGGGTTTGAGAGAGAGGGAGGGAGAGGGATGGGAGAGGGCGGAGGGGATGCGGAGGCGGGGCATTGTGAGGTCGGGGAGAAGCCATGGGAGGAGGGGAGGATGTGGTGAGTAGCAGCGGTGGCGGGGGAGGGGAGATGACGGAGCTGCACGACGTAGGGCCGACCATGACGAGCATCGTCCAGCAGCACCACCAGCCGTTGTCGCTCAGCGCCGGGGGAAATCTACACAGCAGTCGGCCGTGCAGCAGCGCGACGAACAGCTGCAGTAACAGCGCGCGCCGGGCAAATCTTGTGAAATTGGACACGCCCGATGAGTTCCCCGCGGGCCTGCGCGTGCTGGTCGTGGACGACGATCCTCTTTGCCTCATGGTTTTGGAGAGAATGCTGCACCAATGCAATTACCGAGGTACCTTTGAGCCGATGGTGTGGAGTGTCTGTGTAGGCGATGCTGTAGGTCATGATGCGTTCTGTGGTGCAGTGCAGATTTCACGAGTAAGATTTCCGGCAGCTCAGTGGATGTATGTCGGAGTTCGAGCGGGGTGACGAGGCTGTTGTTGCTAGTAATCAAGATAATAAGCTGGTTTAGGGACATTCGCTTCACATTTGCATCAGATTTAGACGGTGTTAGTTTGAGCGGCGGTCGAAGTATTGTTTGAGAACTCGGAGTAATGAGTAAGGTTTCGGAATTCAATCGGAAAAGTGTGACTAGAATTACAGCCATTTCGATGTGTGCCGTTTTGGGGTGCAGGCAATGCATCCGTTTCTGGAGTTAGTACGTATAATGATTCCAGTGGCACTCATGTTTGTGTAAGCCCGACGTGATTCTAATGCAATTCCTGTTGGATGTTGTATCAGTTAAAACGTGCGGGAAGGCTACAGACGCACTGTCGTTGCTCAGGGAAGACATCAACAATTTCGATCTCGTCATCAGCGACGTCTACATGCCCGACATGGACGGATTCAAGCTGCTCGAGCTGGTTGGGCTGGAGATGGACCTGCCTGTCATCAGTAAGTGTCGGCCGCAGTCTGGTGATGTTGATGCTTTGTGTAGGCGTGGGTCTTAGTGCAGCTTGATGTGAGTGGGCCTGGCGTGGCATTAGCAAGTGTAGCGTGTTGGACGGTGAAGTGATGGGCGATTGATTTGGTGCGAGTGCAGTGATGTCCGGGAACGGAGAGACCAGCGCAGTGATGAAAGGCATCACGCATGGCGCGTGCGACTATCTGCTGAAACCGGTCCGGATAGAGGAACTGAGAAACATCTGGCAGCATGTGCTGCGGAAGAAGCGGCAGGACGTGAAGTTTGTAGTTCAGACGAAGAGCGTGGAGGAGGGCGTGGCGAGCGAGAGGCCGAAGCGGGGGGCAACAGATGACGCGGAGTACACGTCGTCTGCGAACGACACGAACGACGGGACGTGGAAGAAGAACAGCAACAAGAGGAAGGGCGAGTTCAAGGAGGAGAACGAGGAAGACATCGATCAGGACAACGACGACCCGTCGACAATGAAGAAACCCCGGGTGGTGTGGTCCGTGGAGCTCCACCAGCAGTTCGTGAGCGCGGTGAACCAACTAGGAATAGACAGTAAGTGGCGCTGCCTCATCTCTTGGTGTTGCAAAGGTGTCCGGAGCTGTGTTTGTGGTCAGTCGTGCAAGAGGCTCGTAGCGGGTGGAGAGACGGGAGCCCGTCTACCGAGGGGTCTTTGTGGGATTTGATGTGAGATATGTTGATCCTGTTACGTTTTTGGGTGTGAGAGTATGTGGGTGTGGTGTATGAGAGTTGTGGATGAGCGCTTGGTATGTAGTTGACACGTTCGTTTGCCATTTCCGTGGTGCAGAAGCTGTTCCGAAGAGGATTCTGGAGTTGATGGGTGTGCAAGGTCTGACTCGTGAAAACGTTGCCAGCCACTTGCAGGTACAGCTTTGCAGCACCTACTATTTGCCGGCAGTTATGGTATATTGTTGAGATGTTAGTGAGAATCTGAATTGCATCTCCTTCCTGGACCGCGTGTATTGTCGAGTATGGCGAACGAATTAACGGAGTTATTAACGTTTATGTTCCCTTCCATCCTCGAGTTGTTTCTCCTACTCTGAGCACGTTGAGGAGCTCAAGACGGACTGGATTCGACGCCTCCTTGCTTACGGCTGTTCGTACATCTGAATCTGGCCTGTTGCAAGGGTGTTTTCGTGTATGCCGTGTTGAGCGTACTGACGGGTGCTGGGGTGGACGTGGTTGCGCAGAAATACCGGTTGTATCTGAAGCGCCTAAGTGGCGTGTCAAACCAGCAGAGCGGCATGAATCCACACTATGGAGGCGACCCGTTCGGTATGATGTCCCCTGACATGGGCGTGAACATGGCGAATGGGCAGCTGACTCCGCAGGCTCTGGCCCAGTTCCACCTGCTGGGGAGGATGAACCCGTCGAATGGCATGGGTTTCTCAGGCGGTCTGGACCCTGTGTTGAACCAGATGTTTCTGCAGGACCTGCCGCGACCGCCACATCTGAACGGCATGCTGAAGGGCAGCGGCGGGCTGCTGTCTCCTCTGCCGACGGGATTAGCACACCTGGAGCAGCTGTCGGAGCCGCACCACCTTCCTGTGGTGAACGATCTGGAGGACTACCCAAGCAACACGAAGGTGTTCCCTCATCCGCAGCTGAATGGGAATCTGGATGTGTCGATCGCATCCCTCGGGGTGACGAACGGAGGGCTGGGGCCCAACCCGAACTCGAACGGCGACACGCTGCTGATGCACATATACCCTCGGGGAGGTCAGCAAGGCGGGGCCCCGCCGTCAAGTCTGGCGCATGGCCGGGGCGGTCTGGCGACGCCCCATCGGCTGGGCAACGACATCAACTTCGCCCCCGTTGGCGGACTGGGAAACCTGGGGTCCGCGGTGGGTTTGTCGGCAATCACGGGGTCGGGTGGCGGAAGGGAGCTGTCGTCCACGATGGGCGGGGGCGGGAGCGGTCTGGCGAGCCCGTTGGGTAGCCTGGTGCGTCGGACGGCGATGGGCGACGAGGTGTCGAACCTGGTGAGTTCGACGAGCGGCGGGTTCAGCCTGGCACCTGCGGTGCAATCACCAAAACATGGCGGCGGTGGAGGAGCACACGCGGCCGTGAACGAGGGGCTGGAGCAGCAGCAGTCGCTGTGGGCGTTGAACTACCCGGTACCACAGCTGAGCCACGGGCCGTCACAGGGTCACTCGCAAGCGCTGTCGCACGAGAGCGTGCCATGGTCGGGCCTGGCGGAGAACCTGGGGTTGGGCGACATCGGGCAGTCGCTGAGCAGCTCGCAGTATTCGAGCCACAGCCAGGACCACGGGATCGGGTACGGGAGCGGGAGCCGAGGGGCGTACAGCCGGCAGAGCGTAAGCTTTCCAGTGAGCTCGGGACTGGACGGGCGGATGGTGAGGTCGTCGTATGAGCCGTGAGGCAGGGATGGACGATGGACGGAGGTAGAGAAACCCCAGAGCTGGAGCCGGGAGGTGGGGTGGACGAAACGAGATGGAAGCGTATCCGAGGGGCCGTCTGCTCAGGGTTTTCTTCCGTTGAAAGTCTGTCTGTCGAGACAATTTGGGAACAACAACTACTCTTTGAGGTGTGATGTCTTTTGACCTCCCGTAGTGCAGGAAGGCGAGCGAGCAGTCGCAGCGACGACGCTCTCTGGGGCCGCACGAGGCTGCCGTGCGTCATTTTCTAGTCGCGTCATTTCCCGAGGTGCGAGCACGAGCCCTCGTGATGAGCCATCCGACTTAAGACGTGGCTGCGTTCTGGACGGCGGCGCTATTTCACGCAGTCACCAATTCAGTGACCCAGCCGAATCGGGAATCCAGGCATCCCACAGTGTGCGACGGTGATTGTTAGAACGAGCTGGCGACACAATGGGGAGCGCAGCCATGAGCTGTCGATGTAATTGCCAGTTTGACCTTGGGTCATTTCTAAAACTATAGCAAATTTCTTACCTTATGTGAAGTGAAGCGGGCCTCCAGTTGTGCTTGTAGCTAGTTTTTGCCTCCCTCATGTCGACTGCCTCAGCTTGCATCAAAACCCCAGGTACCAATCGACCGTAGCCTCAACTCAGTGCAGTCGGGCAAGAACTCAGAAGATGAGTTGTGCCACATGAGTATGTGGGGCTTGGTAATTGAGGACTGGGCACCTGAGGAAATTATGAGTAACAGCATTGACATGGGTGTGATACATTGTGGGAGCCTGGTCTGATTCAGTTGCTCGAGTTGCTTGTGACGCCGTTCACGTGATGGAGGCCGGGGCCCATGCGTTGTGATGAGCAGTGCCTTGACTTGTGGTGGCAGCGGTGGCAGCGGTGTCAGAGCGCAGTACGTGGTGGGCAACGGCAGTGGTGACGAGCCTGGCGTGGTGTGGGGGACCGGTTGCGAGAGACTGGTCTGCGCTGAGCAGGCAGAGCATCAGCCAGCCAGGCTCACAAATGTGATTGCGAGCCTCGCAGTAATGGAAGCTGAGATGATCGGAAGGTGCACGAACACGTCGTGTACCAGCTTTGACGCAGCTTGGACGAGTTGCTGCTGTTGCTTCAACAAGGATGTGAGCAGGAATGTTTACTGTAGGACGGACGTAGACACATGCATCTTCATCAGATGTGGCTTCGGTCTTTTCACATCTTTTGTGGGAAGGCTTGAATGGATCATGAGACTTTGTGGCACGACTTCTAAAATATCCTATTTTCTCCCCAAGTGTGCAAATATGTGTAGATCTAACTCCTGAAGGACCGAGGCAGTTTAGAGGCGCCCAATTTCAATCGGTCACCCAATTCCAATCGGTCACCCAATTCCAATCGGTCACCCAATTCCGACCACTAGAAAATGATAAATGCATGAAATGGAGTATGAAGAAAATGATAAATGCATGATATGGAGTATGAAGTGACCCAAATTCGAGAACTCAAAATCTGAAAACTCTAGCCATTATTGGCATTGGGTCATGAAGTGTGCAATTTTGGGTTGCTCCACCTCAATTGAACTCTTATTGGTGACGAGGGTGATTGGCACCGGGTACCTCCATGAGTTGGTTATCTATGGCATGTCTTCTCGCTTTTACTCACTCTCACTTGTTGGGCAAATAAGGGCACCAAATCTCACCTACTCTACCGTTTGATTATAGGCTCCGGTGGTTTTTGGGCTTTTAAATTCTATATCAATTCCAAATTTTTGTGATTAAATTTGAAAAAATATTTGTTGAGTTTCATTCCTAATTCCGCATCTTTCTACATAAATTTTTTTGACATACAATGTCATTTGAGTCCCCAACTGGCTTAAGTGATCGGAATTGGGTGCCTCGACCTTATTCCATTGAATTAAATTCCTGAACTCTTTAGTGGTTAGGGGGTTTCTTTCCAACTATACATGTAATAGAACGTATGATTTTACTATTTAACCTTATAAAGTTGACTCAACCCTAAACTCAATTTGTGCAAAAAAAAAAAGCTCACCATGAAACATCTTATAGATTATAGTGTTTGGAGTCACGTGTATGAGTAGTGATGTTGTAGATTTTGGAGGGTGTACTACTTTACCAATTTGTACAATCTTGTGAGAGCGTTTGTACTTTAACCCTATACGTTTGCCATTTCATGCAAGTTCCTATGATGTCAAATTTTTGAATATTTGAATAAGATTTGCCATAATATTAGATTTAGGGTATTCCGATTTGTTATTACATCAAAAGTTTAGAATAAAAATTTGGCTATTTTTATTACAAATGGTTAGACTTTATTTTTCTTAGATAGCCCTAAAGCTTTTAATATGTCTTTCAATAGACATTGAGATTTCTATATTTAAATACGTGAGATTCTTGTTTGATGTCAAAATTGCATTTCTACAACAGTGAAACATTTTCATATATTGTTATGCCAAGGTACCAAAAAACATTCTTCTTTTTTACAGAAGAACTACACCAAAGATGACATTTAGTGTAGTGGTCACTAAATGCAAACCCATACACTAATTGTGAAATTGCAATTAGTGTAGTGACAAAACTATACACTAAATGTCAACTACTACACTAAATAACAATTCCAATAAATAGTGGAACGTAAGGTTTTTTATTTGTAGACATTAGTGTAAAAAACCTAGAAAATGATTATGTGTACAATTTGAGCATCAAAGTAAAGAAGATTTTAAGTGCATTTTGAAAAACAACAATTTGCAAGAGAAAGATTGGAAAATATAGAACTTAGATATGGAACAAAAGGGAAATCCCAAAAATTGGACAAAGTAGAATGCAAAGTGGGGTGACACCCAAATTGGCGCCTAGTGTTCACACTGCTACAAACTTTAACACCCTCCCTAGGGCTGAATATTTGTTATTTTACCATGTAATTTTAGACAAACAATCACCTTTATGTTGAGAACATGTGTACCAAATTTCAAGGCCAGAAGATTCATATAAAAAAAGATATTCAAGATTTACCAACAAGGAGTAGTTGTAAGATAAGTTTTACAGTTGCCAACTTTGACACCCTCACAAGAATTGAAGAATTTCTTTTCCCTCATGGAATGTTTGGAGTGGGAATAAATTTATGTTGATTACACGTGTGAAAAAATTAAAGTCCAAAAGACCCACAAAAAAAATGATATTCCAAATCTACCAACGAATGTAGTTGTGAGAAACAAAGGGTCAAATCGTTTCAGAACTTCCAACTTTGACAGCCTCCCTAGGGTTGAGATATTGTTATTTCAACATGAAATTTTTGTTACAAGACCATTGTTATGTTGATAATATGTTGGAAAATTTTCAAGGCCAAAAGATACACACAAAAATAGTTATTCAAAATTTACCAATTGGTATGTCCTCCATTGACGTCAATCATTGCTTGTAATCTAAAGGGCATAGAATGATATAATTGAAGGAGGTTTGTATCAGTGACTGACTTCCACTCTCTTTCAAGAACTACCTTTAACGCATCCATGTTTTAGAGACATGCCTTGACACATTGTACTGCATCTTTTAGAATCTTCCCCATGTTTTAGAGACATGCCTTGATATGTTGTACTGCATCTTTTAGAATCTTCCCTAGGTTCTCAATTGGATTGAGATCGAGAGAATTGCAGGCCAATTGAGCTTTTTAAGAAGGCACTTTTGTCTCCATTCTTCACATATTTTTCTGCCATGGATGGGTGCGCCATCTTCCATGACCACTGCATGTGGAATTTTAGCCATGAAATGAGATAATTCCCCTTCGTAAACCACTTCCACAACTTGCAAACATTGATTTTTAAGCATAAAAACAAGTTCTATCTATTGCCCTCCAACAAATGCGCCTCAAATCATTAAGGAAGTCTGTCCACTTTTAAAAGTAGAAACTATACAATTTGATAAATAACGCTCATATGATATTCTCCAAACTTGAACTTGTCTCAAAATTTTCCCAATTTCAAAGGTAGATCCATCTTCCAAATAATATGCTCCCAATCTTTTGTGCTCCATCCACCGTACTTCTGAGCAAAAGCCAACTTTTGATACATGTGACGAGGTGTTAAATTGGTTTTTTTGACTGCAATTCGACTAAAAATGTCACTTTTAAGTAAAAGCCTTTGAATGGTACGCCCATACATTGAAGTAAGGCATATACTAGCAATCTCTGATACTGACGCGCAATGATTATTTTTTGAGTAACGCAAAACACTACGCACATCAATATCACTAAGTTTTGTAGTGTGACTTCCACCAGAAGGTTTGCACTTGTAAATTCCATCTTCTCTAAATTTTTCAACCAACCTCTACACTGTTCTAACAAAAATACCAATAGTGGCTGTAATTTGAATTTAAATACTCCCTCCTTCACTCATATCTATAATACCTCCACAAATTTCATCTTGAAATCGTTACTTGAAATATGTTGGACTTTCTTTTCCAAGACTAACAAAACCTTAAACTCTCATTAATAACATTAACAATTTCATTCATAATTAGTCACTCAAAACAAACATTCAATTACATCACTCAGTCCATTAGGCATAACCACATACACAACAGTCACTCAATCACATACACATCACTCAGCAGGCAAAAACATGCATTACTAAATTATCTATATTTGCAATCATAAACTCCAGGCTTAACCACATACACATCATTCAATAGGCATAAGCAAACATGAGTAAATTTCTCATGCATCACATCACTTCATGTCTCAAACATAACACATTTTTTCTCTCTGCTCTCACCATTACTTCAACATTCAATGATCACAAATCACACACAACATTTCCTTAAGTTTACACAATAGTGGTCAATTGATGTTTAGACGGGGAAACTTCGTCATGCGTGCATAATGCAAGTGATTTCTTCAAGATGTGACAATTCCATACTTCTACATTCGGCTATTATTGATTATTTTAGATGCATTTATGATTAGGCATTGTGTCACATGGATAAGTTCAATGAGGAAGCATGAGGTGTCAAAGATATTTCAACATTTTCACCATGTCCTTGAATTGATTATTGTGGTTACACACGTTGGTAGATTTTGAATAACTATTTTTGTGTTTATCTTTTGGCCTTGAAAATTTCACATGTGTTATCAACATATCAGTGGTCTGTGATAAAAAATTCATGTTGAAATAACAATATCTCAACCCTAGGGAGGCTGTCAAAGTTGGAAGTTCTGAAACGATTTGCCCCTTTGTTTCTCACAACTACATTTGTTGGTAGATTTGGAGTATCATTTTTTTTGTGGGTCTTTTGGACTTTAATTTTTTCACACATGTAATCAACATAAATATATTTCCACTCCAAACATTGCATGGGGAAAAAAAAATCCTTCAATCCTTGGGAAGGTGTCAAAGTTGGCAGATGTGAAACTTTTCTTACAGCTACTCCTTGTTGGTAAACCTTGAATAAATTTTTGATATAAATCTTCTGGCCTTGAAATTTAATATACATGTTCTCAACATAAAGATGATTGTTTGTCTAAAATTTCACGGTAAAATAACAAATTTTCAACCTTCGAGAGGGTGTCAAAGTTGATAGTGTGGACACTATCCCTGGAATTGTACAAGGTGCCAATTTGGGTGTCTCCTCGGTACATATGAAGGAAAATGAAATTGCAAGTATAAGATTGGAAAAATAAGAACTTGGATTTAGAAGGAAAGTAATAAAAGAGAAGAATATTGAAAAAGGAAAAAACGTAATATACAGCAAATATACAATAATATTCATATACACATTAAAAATTCATTGGAAAATCACTAAATATATAATTATACATTAAAAATTCATAAAAATTCAATATACATATACTTTAAATACACATTAGAATTCATTAAAAAATTCATTAAATTTTTACACTAGGATAGGTGGTGTATTGGGGGCTAATACTAATTGTCAACTTTTTTACAAAGTGTACTAGGTTAGGTGGCTAATGGGGGGTTCTTAAAAAGTGACAATGGTAACTAACACTAATTGCCATCTTGTTAACAAATAGTGGAATAAGATAAGTACACTATTCGAACCACTACACTTAATGTCATCTTTAGTGTAGAGATTTGATAATTTTTCATTTTTACTTATGTTGCTATAAGATATCATACAAATCGATTTTAGACCGTTTGGATTCTCATTTTATAATAAACAGGTTCACAAAAGATGACAAATATGTACTGGAAATTCTTGAATTACTCATCTTTCCACAATTCATTTTTGAATACCATATGCTACACTTGTTCTTTACATTTATAAATTAGTGTACAAGCAAGAGCCATGATGATAATAAATCTAAACTTTATATCATGTAAATAACACTGAGTGAAGTCAAAGCCAGGTGATCTCTCCAACCAAAGAAGGAAAAAAAAAACCTCTTTCTCCATTTCATGAGCAAGTTATATTATTAGCCTCTAACAAGACATTGCTTGGTGACAGATAAATAGAGCTTAGCTTCTTCAGGAAGGATGTTTTCATTTAAACGATTTGGTGGAAATAATGAGCAAACTTAAAGAATGAGGGACCTTTCTACAAGAGGCAGTTCCAAACACCTAAAATGAGCTCAAGGGAGAAGAACATAAATCAAAGGCCCCGGTTTTCAGAAGCAAATCCAGAATCTGGCAACCATGACACAAAAATCATATGTCACGTACATAGAAACATCAGAATAAACTTATAAGTCGCAAAACTTTCGATATCCAGTTCATGAGGAAGTCGTACTAACAGTTGATTTTTTTACAGGATGATTCTTCCGGATTGACGAAGGATCATCACTCATCAGCTACTTCAAAATTCTGTTTTCTGCCATCCCAAGCAGCCCTACATCACATCAAATTGATTATGCGAGGAAGAACCTGGTATCTGGCATTGTCATCTCCTGTGCTGTAAGCTCTTCAACAAAAATGTGGAGCAAGTAGCAAAACACCTGCTGCTGCTGCTGTGGTTCATCACCATCTCCCACGACCTCCTCTGCGACCACCGCCTCCTCCTCTTCCACCACCTCTGTGCCCTCTTCCTCCTCCACCATGATGGAATCCACGGCCACCACCACCGCCGCCTCGGCCATGGCCTCCTCTGTCACCTCCTCGGCCACCATGGCCATTCTGCTCCTTGCGGTGCCTGTTTTTCTGGCCTGGGAACAGCTTCTCGAGGTCCAGCTCCCCGTTCTTCCTGTACAGGCTCTTGGGCAGCGGCATCAGCGCGTCCACGCACTTCCGGTAGCTGAAGTCATCCTCGGAGCCGTCCTCGCGGATGAGGTAGTAGCATCTGCTCTGCCACTTCTCGTGCATGCGGACCTGGAACGCGGAGATTCCCGCCCCTACTTTCTGAGGGTTCCCTTGGCTGACAAGCTCGGTGAGCACCATGAACTCGTACTGGAACCAGGGAAAATGACTTTCAGTGATCAAAGCGATTCCGAAGCGAAGGAAGAATACAGACTAAAACCCTAAACCTAAAAAAGAATGAGAACCGATTCCTGGACCGATTTCAGTGCAGATCCATCATCTGGATATCATCGCAGTTCGTATAAAATGTTCCCTCCCTCAAGCAGGCCAAATTGACAAAAAGCGATGACGAATTAACCGAAACACACCTTATTGAGGTTCTGGTTCACGTTCCAGTCATGAAGGAGATTGTAGAAGTATGTGAACATCTCCACACCGGAATTGAAAACCTTCGGCCCGAGCTTCTTCGGCTCCACGACCTTCTCCTCCTCCTCATTCTTCATCTTCTTAACTGCAGCAGCGTCCCCGTCCTCGTCATCCCGCAGCCGCTTCTTGTCCGCCTTCTCCGCTTCAGTCTCCATCGCCTCCCCGTCCGCAACCGCCTCAGTCACCACCGTCACCGTCTCCTCCGTCACGGTCACCTCCTCGACCTCCACATTGTCCGCCCCCTCCACATCCGCAATCGACTTGTCCGCCACCATGTCCGCCGTCATGGTCTCGTCCGGCGGCACGTCCTCGATCGGCAGGTCCGTGACCGGCACCGCCGCCACGGGGTGAATCCCGGCGTCCGTCGCCATCCCGCCCCGCGGCGGCCCCTCCGCAACGCGATCCACCACCTCGACCACAATCACATCCTCCTCCTCCTCCTCCTCCTCCGCTGGCTCCGCGACTTCAAAACCGCCCCCCGCGCCCGCTCCTTCGTTTTCCTCCGCCGCCAACTCCTCCACCACCACCTCGCGCACCACCACTACATCCTCCGCCGCAACCTCAACCCCCGGGAGCACGACAACAGGCTCCGCTTCCGCCATAGCTACCTCCCTCGTCTCCTTCCTCGGAGAACCAAACCAAGGCGCTTAGTCCAAAGCGAAGAAACCCTAACTTGCACGCACCTCCGCCCTCCGATGGTCGCGATCCGATCGGACGGTGTGGACGCGGTCTGGTACCTGCCAAACGAGGCCCAAGATGCTTATCTACAAAAGAGTGGAACTTATGGAAGACGTTTTTTAGGTTGGAATTGTTCGCCGCTTGTGATGTTCTAGGCTCTGTTGTGTGAATGAATGACTCCTGTTTGGGCTCAGTGTTTGTAGTGAGAGATTGTTCAAGCAACACCAAACTCTTTTATACTCTCTCAAAGCTGCAGTTTAATGGTCTACTAGAACAATCCTTACGGATTCTGTTCCAACTTGGAAGATGAAGAAAGTGCGGGCGTTTTGTCACCAAATTAATATACATGGCATGCTAAGTAACTACACCCTACGATTAGCATTTCATCGCGATCTACATGGTACACAGGGAGAGGGATCGGTTGTTGATCGTGTTAACACCGGAGGTAAAACTTGATTGAACTCCAGACCTTGGCCGGGAAAAGGTCCTGGAATTGCACCCCCGATCAGCTCTTTGCAAATATGTCATTAACGTATCTGTACATTGTTCCGAGTTTATGCCTGTCCAAAAAAGAAACCGTGTTAGATTTTCAATGCTTCTGCACAAAGGTGAGCTGTATCATTCAATAAGATCAGTTTGAGTCAACGCCATCTTTCTAACCCGGTTCTATTTTCAAGCAACACCTGGAAGGTATTGAAGGCTCACCTAAGCTAGAGGGGTTGTCGTCCATTGTACAGAATCAGTCCCTTCCACGAAGAAACGCAGCGAGTTCCATAGGAGCATTCACCGTGTTGAGCCACTCGTCTAACGAGTCACCTTCAAGCCTTTCTTCAGCTGAAACATCGTAGAATTTCATGCGAATCGTGAATTCCACCTCATATTGCTAAAACTTGCAGAGAAAAGTTTCTTCATGACAGATTCCAGTTTTGTAACAGTAGCATAAGACTCCCATTTTCATCACGATCAAAGGACAGGGCAATTACCTTCAAGTTGAGCGCCGAGGCCCTCGAGTACTGTAGGGTTGGAGCGAATAACCAGTAACGCAACTTCCAGAGCAGACTGCATTAAGGATCTCACCTCCTTTTGCACCATGTCTGCCATGTGACCCTTCATTCACCCAACAAAGCAATGCCAAGAAACTGTTGAGTTAGCCATGAAATAATAAAGGCGAAGATGTGATGTTGTGAGCACCAAGAATCTAGATATTACCTGATCCTTGCCCCAAGAGAAAGAACCGCCAGACTCATCGAGGCCTCCACCAGAAAGCGTAGCCAGCGAGATTGGGCCAATATCGGAATTAAGGCCATACTCAGCCACTGCCTTGTATGCCAAGTCCGTCGCACGCTTAATATCATCGAGGGCACCCGTAGAAACACGACCATGGTACACCACCTCCTCAGCAGCACGACCACCCAGTAGAGTCACCAAGCGGCCTTTCAGTTCATCAATGAACAAGAGATTCCGATCTTCAGCACCTGGAGGAATATATGTGAACCCTAGAGCTCCTCCCGATCTTGGCAAAATACTTAGTTTCTGCAAGAAAACGGGCAGCACAGCTGTTATGTAGGTAAAGTGGACCATGTTCAAACATAAACAAGATAAATGTAACAATTTAAATCATAATTAAATAACAAGTAACAGATGAACCCAAAAAACTGAAAATAAGCCACACCTGCACCCGTGGAAGATCAGGTATGAACTTAGAAACAGCTGTTCCAACAACTGCATGACCTGCTTCATGACGTGCTACGACACCCTTCTCAGAACCATGCAACGTAGAGCGCTTCTTCTCAATTCCCTGAAACCACAGATAATGCTTTCACAGGTGAAGGAAGAGTACTCTCATAAAATCAACACTCGTTCCTTGCCATATCAAGAACATGACATACGGTTCTAGCAAGTCGTCTTTTCCATATTATCGTATCTTAATCTTTACCTCCTGAGTGGAATTCATGGCATAGCATGTAATGTCTATGCGTTCCTAACCAATATCCTCCATAAGGTCAGGCAAATTTGCGAGGTGATTGACAAGATCTTACAGCTATCGAACGCTCCACTGCCTGGGAAAACTCCGAGTTTCCAACTACCAATTTGCTTGCCCTCCCTGCCAATAACGCTGCTTCATTGACCAGATTTGCCAAGTCTGCTCTGTTGGATGATTGCAAAGAATTCATTAGCAACTATCACAAAATCCAGGTTGTAACCAACATGCTTGAAGTGTCTGCAACGTCACTAATCTGTCTATTTGCGTACCCAGTAAACCCCGCTGTTGCAGCAGCGATCACATTAAGATTTACATCCGGCGCCAAAGGTAGCTGTTTCTTGGTCACATGAACAGTCAGAATTTCCTCTCGACCTTGTCTGTCAGGTGGCTCCACCTATATAAACCATGGCAACCATTAAATCATCATTTTGTGACAGAAACAATATGCAAACATCAAGAGGCATTTGCAAAATAGGTGGCATAATATGATACCGCGACAATCCGGTCAAATCGTCCAGGTCGTCTCAGCGCAGGATCAAGAACATCCGCACGATTGGTAGCCCCCAGTACGATAACAGTTGAACTACTCTCAAATCCATCCAGCTCCTGATGAGAAAAAAAAGACATCATTCACATGACAAAAGGACGGATTCGTCTATATTTTATATACGAGGCAGAGATAAACAAATGTCGAATGCACATGTCTGTATATTGAAGCAAGTGCCAGGAACTAGCTACACTCATCTACCATGGTATCATCAATTACTCACCACTTACACTAACCACAAAAGCAAGTACGAAGATAACGTCACTGCTCATCATTCAAATACAAGATGCATACCGTGAGAAGCTGGTTGAGGGTTTGCTCCCGTTCGTCATTCCCAACACTTCGAAGCCGACCATCACGACCTTTTGCCACTGCATCAATCTGCGAAACATTATGCCCGGACCAGATAAGTGCCTCAAGTTCTGCTCTTCCAAACATGGCTAAACCAGACCGAAAAAATTGTAGTAGCATGCAAACGTCACCTGAGATAATTCCAGACTACAGTTTTCCAGAGCTTTGACAAATATTCTTGATATACTCATCCATTTTGCAAGCTAATGATGAAAACCAGCATGAGCCGCGAACAATCAAGGTACAAGCATACAATAGTGACATTGCAACAACGTAGACCAGGACTTTGTTGACAGTATATGTACATGACTGAGAACTACATCGACTTTAAAAATGTTGTAACAAACCTCATCAATAAAAACAATAGACGGGGCTTCCTTCTTGGCTCGGGTGAAAAGATCACGAACACGAGAAGCGCCCATGCCTACATATAACTCCACAAACTCACTAGCTGAGCAACTGATAAAAGGCACATCAGCCTCGCCTGCCACTGCCTTGGCAAGCAATGTCTTCCCTGTACCAGGTGGCCCAACCTGCCAGATATTGGAAATACCAACCACATCAACCAACCATCTTTACAGAGGCGAAAATCCTTACTCTTGTGCATTTTAACACTACGACCAAAGATAACAAAAGGAAAGTATCTATTCCAAAGGAAAAATTTGACACCCTCAGAACTTGTGCCCTAAATATTAACAAATGAAACTGAGCGACAACAGGATGAGTTGCCAACTGAGAAAAGAGGTATACCAGTAACACTCCTCTTGGCGGCCTGGCACCAAGCCTTGTATACCGCTCCGGATTCTTCAGAAACTCCTACAAAAGGAAATAAATACCACAGGTCCTTTGGCATCAGGATATCAAGAAAGTTTAAAGATAAACCCAGCTGCCTTATTACTACCATCCAGAAGTATTCATGATACGACATCGACTCAACGTAAGTTAACTCGTAACCACTTCCAAGCTCCACCGACAGAATGTCGATTCAAGCCCCTTTTTCACTTACAACAATCTCTTCAAGCTCCTCTTTTGCCTCATCCACACCTGCCACATCCGCAAACATAATTGGACCCCCAACATCCTGATCCTTGCCTCCTCCTGACAACAATCCTTTTCGATTTCGCAGTCGACCCGGTGATCGCTGCAAATGTAGACGGAGTAAGAAATTCTAGTTGTATACAATCACCCTTTTCCAAATGCAAATAATGATTAAATCGATCACTCCTACAAGCACCAACAACAAACGCAGACCACTTCTGACGGTTGTCCAAGAGAAATATCAATCTGCAACCAGACGTCATGCTCAAGGACACAAGATACAACTTGAAACAAGAATCCAAACACTACATTCAAGTGCAAAGTATATCACAGTCGTTCACCTGCGGTAGTTTAAACGAAAATCGACCAACAAGGCCAGCAATGAGGCCGACATACAGAAGAAATATCTGATAACCAAAGCAACGGATATAAGATTGTGTAAGAATGAATACGCGACCAGAAACTTTCTTCTATTCATCAACATTACTGCTTTCTACCAGCTGAAAAGTTAAGAACTCACAGCCAAGGCATTTCGGACATTTATCATTTCGAAGACAGAATAAGGACGATACACAAGTTCAATTTTAGAAATTTGCTTACGAATAGAGTATTGACGAGTTTCACTGAGCGCTTATCAGGAGCGCCAAACACAACTCCATTCTCTCGCAACTGATCGTACGGAGTGTTGATGTCAAAAGGCCTTGTCGTAGTATAAACCGCACGACGCGAGGATGAACTTGATTGTGCAGCTGGAAGCACTTCCGGTCTGCTAATTCGAGAAGTTCCATGCTCAACTTCGTCCCCGACTTTGACCTGATTTTGAAATGCGTCGAATAGTTCAGTACGTGCAAATATACACTTCTGATTCATTCCACAACCTCATTGAAATATCCAATGTAATATACATCGAATGCAAACTGATCTTCACCAGCCAAATGGTAGCAGTTGCCCCTTCACATCCAAGATGATAAGAATCCTCGTCTAGATTTTGCATCAGACATAAGAGAATGGTAGGATCACCTGCACTTCTTTCTGAAGCCGTGATTGACGTGCAGAAGGCCGCAGAGAGTACGAGAGATGGAATCCGTCAATCTCCACGTTCTCAACATCGTTCTGGCCTATTCTAGTTAGAAACTCACTGAAAGGGACACTGACATATGCAGAGGAGCTGCTCTCCGACTTGGATGCGGAGGATCCGCCGGGAAATGGAACGCCAGGGCGAAGTAATCTCATGAGCACAACCACGACGCTCAACTGCAGAAGTAAGGCTCCGACCTCGTGAGCCTGCACAGCAGGTTTCCCTTTCCAACTCCAAATAGAATTCCACAACCATTTCGGATTCTGCCACCAGCGCTCCTCTGGAGCCTCGGCCCTGCCGGATGTGGTCGGGCGATCCTCATCTTGTTTGCCATTCCGCTCTCCCTCCTTCTCGCTAGGGCTTTGAATCAAGGAAGGCTCCGGTCCGCCTTCATTCTTGGAATCGTGACTACTTGCGTATATGTTCTTCGCTCTCCATAATCTACTGAACTCAAAATTGTTGAACCTGATGATCGCTCTGGAAGCAAATGCACTCGAAAATTGGTGCGCCTTACTTAACCTACCGCTCTGCAGACTCCGCACTCCACTACAGCGATTCGTTCTAAATTTTACTGTTATAGAAGAAGATAAGTGAAGCGGTTTCTGTGATGGAAGTGAAACTGCAAAGTGAGGAGGAGCGCAACTCTGCAGCATTATGCATATCCCCGGCGCCATGACAACAAGAGAATTGAGTAGGCAATAAGATTTGGACGCTGTCTTCCTTGTCGCTACACTCCAATATAGCAATACACCGATATAATACACTCCATCACTCCATCATATCCTGAACACAGCATTTGCAGAGAGCGACAAGAATCAGAACATCGCTGCAACTGTGAACTCCAAACTTGCTGTGAAATGTAATAATTCAATGCGCAGGAGAGAGACGACCGTCACGGTCTCAGAAAAAGAAACTCTCACGCTATGAACACCGTAACTTCACAAGAAAAACTAGCTCGATCACCAAAAATCTCTCTCCTAAACAGAACACCGTGATTATGGATTCCAAACCTACTGTAAAATCCACATTTGAATAATCACCAACTGCCGCAATTGAAAAGAGCGTATTATCAAAACAGACACGACACTTAGCTCGATCAAAATTTTGCAGGTCAACCATTCGCGCGAAATTCTCCAAGAGATTCAAACACCGAGCAGAAATGAATTGGAAAAAAAAACCGCGAACTGACAACCTCGGACTCAATCTCACTCACACCTATTCAGGACACTGAATTCGTTCCAAGGAAAGCTTCGAATCACGCACCACGAGAGAATCGAGCGCCGTCAGAGGCTCCATTCTCGCACTCGAGCTCCCGCGCGAGAACGCCGAATTGAGGGGGCGAACGAAGTCGGATTTCGACGAGAGAGGGCTTCTTGGAACGGCGAGAAGGAGCACGACGCGATGGTGCGGAAAGCGGTGGCGTTGACGAGGAACGGGGGAGAAACGGGACAAGGATGGCAGTGCCGAAGTCGAGGACCGCCATAGCTCAGTCAGCTCCAAACCCTAAGAACGTACTCCGAAAACCGTCACTCTCTCCCAAAAGCAACAGCTCCGGATCAAATGGGAGATATCATCGGTATCCATGTACGAGGGGAGTAGATTAGTAGTGGTTTCGGGAGCAGTGACGGTTCAAGATGATCGTTCTCTATCTCTGAAGGCCGAAGTAAGCCACGTCGGTCTGCTTTATGCTGATGTGGCGCTACCGTTGTCAGCATGCTGGATAGAGTTTTATTTTTTTAGAAGCACAGAGGTCAATTTTGTTGCGGTAGTGTAAAGTAATTTTCCCTTTCCTACATTTTTTATAATGAGAATTGTTCGTAAGGTTACTTTGATATTTTACAAATGTAAAATTGTGTTGTATAAAATGATTTTGATAGTTGATATTTAATAGAAAATTTATGATGAACATTCATATTTTATGATGAACATTTCAAATTAGCATGAAAGTGTCAAAAAATTACTACAACTTAGATTTCACATTTTGATGCATTCCCAAGGATTTAATTTGTAAATTTATGAATAATGTTTTTGTAATATTTTCAAATATTAGCATCAAAATTATGATAATGATATTGGTAAGATTTGATTATTTTAGTAGAATTCAAAATTCAAGATTTACATCTTTCATTTGTACAGTAGGGTGACATTCAAATTGGCGTTTGGGCAATTCCAGGGATGGTGTCCCACACTGTTGCCAACTTTGACGCCCTCCACAGGGCTGGAAAATTGTTCTTTTACCCTGAAATTTTGGGAACAACATCACCTCTATGTTAAAAACATGCATACCAAATTTCAAGTCCAGAGGACTTATAAAATAAAAGATATTAAAAACTATCCACCATGGGGTAGCTGTGAGAAAAGTTTCTCAACCGCCAACTTTGACACCATCCCAAGGATTGAGGAAATTTTTTTTGCCCATGGAATTTTTGGAGTGAGAACACCTTTATGTTGATTACATGTGTGGAAATTTTCAAGTCCAAAAAATGCACAAAAAAAATCACATCCCAAATCTACCAACATGTGTAATTGTGAGAAAAAAAGGGAAAAACCATTTTACTACTTCCAACTTTGACACCCTCCCTAGGATTGAGGGTTTGTTATTTAAACATGAAATTTTTGACACATGGTAACCTTTATGTTGATAACATGTGGGAAAATTTTCAAGGCCAAAAAATGTAGTCAAAAGAAGATATTCAAAATCTACTAACATGGGGGTTAGTTGTGAGAAAAGTTTCACAGCTGCCCACTTTGACACCCTCCCAAGAATTCAAAAAAAATTATTTGTCCATGAAATTTTGGGTATGAAGTCACCTTCGCGTCAAATACAAGTGTGGAAAATTTCAAAATCCAAAAGATTTACACAAAAAAACATATACCAAGTCTACCAACATGTATTGTTGTGACAAACAAAGGGGAAAGTTTACCACTACTTCCAACTTCAACACCCTTCCTAGGATTGAGTTTTTGTTGATACATAATGAAATTTTGGCCACAAGATCATCTCTATATTGGTAACATATGAGATAGATTTCAAAGCCAAAAGATGTATATACAAAAACAAATTATTCCATATCTACCAATGTTTGTAACAATGAGAAACTATATTGAAGGGGCATATTGAGAATGTCAAATTATCTTTGACACCTCGTACTCTTCATTGAATTTATTCATGTGACTAAGCTACCAAACATAAATGCATCTTGAAAAGATCAATGAAATCTACATGTAGAATTGCAGAGTTGTTTTGTGTAGAAGAATCCACTTGTCATAAGGTTTGGTGTGCATTATGCACGTATGACAAGTTTTTTTCCAAATATCTATTGAGCACTATGTAAAGGAAATGTTGTGTGTATTTTGTCATGTAATTTGTAATAGAGTGAATGTTGAGATGGTATTGAGTGGACATATTAGATATGGGCTGAGTGTTGTTGACTGATTGAGTAGACAAATCACATATGGGCTGATCCATTGAGTGGGCATATCACATATGGGCTGATTTATTGAGTGGATATATATATATATATATTTATTTATTTATTTTTTTGAGTGTTGTTGACTAGTTTACTGAGTGTTGACGAATCACATGTGGCATGAGTATGTCCAAGAGTATTTTTTGGTTCACTCAATTGATGCACATGCCATGGTTATCATCTAATGCACATGCCATGGTTATCACCTAATGCACATGCCAATGTGAGTGTTATGTTGTTGATTGATTTATTTAGTGCACATGCCATAAGCTGAGTCCTTTGTGTTTATTGAATTATATAATCCAATTGCCATAGGTTGAGTGTTATATTGATTACTTATTCAAGAGCATTTAGTATTGTATCAACATCATAAAAAATAGTCTATAATGGCAATTTCAGATGAAATCCGTGCTCGCATTATAGGTTTGAGTGAGGGAGGAAATACAGGAGTTCAAATTGCAGCCATTACTGGAGTTTCTGTTAGAACAGTTCAGAGGTTAGTAAAAACGTTTAAAGAAGATGGAACTTATAAGCGCAAACCTTGCGGTGGAAGTCACGCTAAAAAACTTAGTGAGAGACATGTGAATAATATTGTGCGTTATGCAAAAACTCATCGTCGTTCCTCGGTCTCAGAGATTACTAATATGTGCCGTACTCAAGTGTGTAGACGTACTATTCAAAGGGTATTACATAAAAGTGGTATTTTTAGTCGAATTGCAGTCAAAAAACCTTTCTTGACATCCCATCACATGTCTCAACGGTTAGCTTTTCCTCAGAAGTACCATGGATGGAGTCCAAAAGAGTGGGAGCGTATTGTTTGGACAGATGAATCTACTTTTGAGATTGGAAAAAGTTCTCGGCAAATTCATGTTTGGAGAAGTGCATATGAGCGTTATTCATCAAGTTGTATAGTTCCTACTTTTAGAAGTGGACGGACATCTTTGATGATTTGGGGTGCATTTGCTGGAGGACAAAAGTCACAACTTGTCTTTATGCCAAAAACTCAACGTTCTGCTAAAGATTTTGTTGAAGTGGTCTACGATGGCGAATTGATTCATTTCTTGAGTAGACTTCCAAAAGGAGTGATAATGGAAGATGGTGCACCTGTTCATCGTAGCAAAACATGTGAAGAATGGAGACAAACCCACCAACTCGAAAAGCTCAATTGGCTTGCAAACTCTCCCGATCTCAATCCAATCCAGAATGTCTGGAGGATGCTAAAAGATATTGTGCAACATGGCAAGGAATGCCCTAGAAACTTAGAAGTGATGAAGGTAGTTCTTGAAAAAGAGTGGAATTTGGTTAGTGGTACAAAGCTCCTTCAACTATGTCATTCTATGCCCTCAAGGTTACAAGCGGTGATTGATGCTAATGGAGGACATACACGTTGGTAGATATGGAATAATTTTTTTTTGTATATACATCTTTTGGCTTTGAAATTTATCTCATATGTTACCAATATAGAGATGATCTTGTGGCCAAAATTTCATTATGTATCAACAAAAACTCAATCCTAGGAAGGGTGTTGAAGTTGGAAGTAGTGGTAAACTTTCCCCTTTGTTTGTCACAACAATACATGTTGGTAGACTTGGTATATGTTTTTTTGTGTAAATCTTTTGGATTTTGAAATTTTCCACACTTGTATTTGACGTGAAGGTGACTTCATACCCAAAATTTCATGGACAAATAAATTTTTTTGAATTCTTGGGAGGGTGTCAAAGTGGGCAGCTGTGAAACTTTTCTCACAACTAACCCCCATGTTAGTAGATTTTGAATATCTTCTTTTGACTACATTTTTTGGCCTTGAAAATTTTCCCACATGTTATCAACATAAAGGTTACCATGTGTCAAAAATTTCATGTTTAAATAACAAACCCTCAATCCTAGGGAGGGTGTCAAAGTTGGAAGTAGTAAAATGGTTTTTCCCTTTTTTTCTCACAATTACACATGTTGGTAGATTTGGGATGTGATTTTTTTTGTGCATTTTTTGGACTTGAAAATTTCCACACATGTAATCAACATAAAGGTGTTCTCACTCCAAAAATTCCATGGGCAAAAAAAATTTCCTCAATCCTTGGGATGGTGTCAAAGTTGGCGGTTGAGAAACTTTTCTCACAACTACCCCATGGTGGATAGTTTTTAATATCTTTTATTTTATAAGTCCTATGGACTTGAAATTTGGTATGCATGTTTTTAACATAGAGGTGATGTTGTTCCCAAAATTTCAGGGTAAAAGAACAATTTTCCAGCCCTGTGGAGGGCGTCAAAGTTGGCAGCAGTGTGGGACACCATCCCTGGAATTGCCCAAACGCCAATTTGAATGTCACCCTACTGTACATTGATTACCCCCCACTTGCATTTGATAATGGTTTTGATCAAAGTTGTTGATTAAATTAGGACGTATTTTGTGACTTTTAGAAATCAACAGCTATTGGATTATTGGAAGAGCTTGGTGGTGGATCCTTGTTTACAGTTGGGTTGGCTATGGCTAATGGTTGAATCAACAAGCGTAAAAGGCTTTGTAGAATATCATCTATTACACTTGTAGATTCTCCATCAGACATAGCCAGCCCAACGTCAAAGGGTGAAGTATGAAAGAATTTGGAGATTTTTTAAACATGTTAAATTTGATTTTAGTTGCCTTTGACAAAATGACATGTTTGGCCTAGAATCATAGTTGTTTCTTTTTCCCGTCTTTGAAATGAATACGTGATTTTAGAGTTGGTTAGGACTAGTCTAATCATTCAAAATAAAATTAAAAAGGTCAAAATCCTTGGTCTTTTTTTCTTAAAAAAACTCAACCAAGATTAAGGAGAGTCACAAACACTCCAATTTTTATGAAACTTGATTCTTGAATCTTAGTTATGACATATTTTCAATGGGGACCTTTGATAGTGAAGTTTGTTGAAGTACATCTCTTGTCCACATCAAAGACTTCGCTATCACATGTCCTCATTGAGAAAATGCTACAACATATAACGGATTCAGAATGTAGGTCCACTTTACAAAAAGGGTGAAGGCCAATGGTTGATCCCATGTAGGCAAATGGTTGAATTTGCAAGATCAACCCCAAGGCCTTTATTTAAAAGAGACTAAGACATTCTTCAATTTTGACATTCAGATGGGCTATAATATCATTGCACTAACAACAAAAAACCACCACATTCTAAAGAGAGTGAATTGATTTGGATCACAACACAAAA
This sequence comes from Bryoerythrophyllum caledonicum, assembly GCA_963971425.1. Classification (NCBI taxonomy): domain Eukaryota; kingdom Viridiplantae; phylum Streptophyta; class Bryopsida; order Pottiales; family Pottiaceae; genus Bryoerythrophyllum; species Bryoerythrophyllum caledonicum. The sequence continues at coordinate 18,746,124 of OZ020523.1, forward strand.
CCAATCACTTCTTTCATGGAGCTCTTTAGTAAACCCCTAAAGGACCAAGGCAATTTTTCCTCAAAAACACTCCAAAACTGCCATTTTCAGCACATTCAACATAAAATGATACAAAATCATTTTTCTGAAAATTTAACCGTAGGGTCTTGTACTAGACTTGTACGAGAGTGTGGTGAAATTTTTGGTAGGTTTGACCGCACGGATTGAAAGATGTTAGCCTTTGAAGTGCGACACAATCCCTTTTTCAGGTCATACTATACACCTTCAACAAACTTCGACCACCTTCTATGGCAACCTTTTGCACTACGGGCCGTGATTTGATTGTCTTAACTTGAAAAGGATCATGTTAGGCACATGTGCACCAAATTTTAGAAGTAGAAGATGTGTAGAAGATGTCCTAAAAAATCTTGCAATGCACCTATGTGCCGAGAATCAACAATACACTTTATATTTTGCATATATCATATCCTTCTCAAATATTTGAAATTCACAAATCCGTACGGTTGATGCAAAGATCTCAATTTCCTTTCCAAGAGGACATTTTCAGTCTTTTAAATGGACAAAAACTCGAATTTCTATTGAATTTAGAAGTTATTAAAGTTTGGTGACAGTATTTGTGATATGTCACACTAAAGTGCTGCACTATTTGTATATGTCAGTGTCCACCCTCGAAAGGGGGAAGTAGTTCCATACTACTAACCCATGCCCGGTGGGCATGGACTTAGTGGTGGAATGAACGGACACTTTATCCACGCCGGCCCCCTTCGGGTACCGGCGTTCTTCTTCTATATGTAAGTGAAAATAAATTGTAACTTTTGAACTGTAAGTCGGAATCCTGCGAAATTTGTGTCTACGCAAAGCTAATCAAAAGTTGGCCATTCAATAAAAAATCTCAAAAAATAATGCCAAGAATTGAGAACGTGGTACCTTACCCAAACTCAAAACGTCCCCCGAGGGGACATCGGTCCTTTAGGGGTTAAATCAAAAATTTCCCTTCTCTGCCTATGTCAATATTTTTTATCAGTTAATTAAATTTTTTATTGGCCTTGGCATGTCATGTAAAGTGGACCTTGGTAGAAATATTTATGGCCCTTCATCAAACATATGAGGAACGAGTTTATCATATTTTCTCTTTGAGCTAAAGTCAAAATTTCTCAACCATTGTCAATTTCTATAGAATTCATACGGGATGTCACAAGATGAAAAGTGCAAAGTGACTTTCAATAGATTCTACAAAACCTCCCTCTCATCCTCAATCCTCACATAACAGAGTTACCTTGAAAGTAGGAGGGATAACCACATTTACTACCTCCTACTTTAGATCCCTATTTTTAAGAGATGTGACCACATAGAAAGTGTGATTTGGCTTAAGAGAAGTGTAGAAGAACTAGTGATTAATTTTAAAGAACTGAGGGTACCATGGACGAGCTTTAGTTTGCATTTGGTCGGGTCTAAAATCATTGATTGCAACTTAAGGTATTTGTCAATTCATCCAAAATTTCAAGAAGCTACCTCGTCTTATGATTTTTAGTACTACTAGCAGTTGGTGCTTGCTTTGCAACGCATTAGTTCAACCATTTTAATGTAGTTTTTATATCACAAATTATAAAAAAAGAAAGGTAACAACAATTTACATAAAATATAAATATATCTTTGAAACCTATGCATGAATTTTAATAATGTAATAGAGTAGAATAGAAAAAAATTAATTACGTTTTAGATTTTTTGCATTTTAACATGGAATTTCAAAAATGTTATGAATGTCAAATTTGTAATCAAGAGTTTCAATTTTATTTTGGATAAGCACACATTGCAACACACAAATGCAAATTTTACACACCCACTAACTCAACTTGCAATTACAATCTCAAATTCACACACCCACAAACTCAATTTGCAATTACAATCTCAAAACTTGCAATCTCACCTCAAAACTTGTAATTTCAATCTCCACGACTCGAATATGCAATTTTGCAACACCAACTTTGTATGCCAACCTCCAAGATCACAACTCCAACTTCTCAACTTTTTCACTCCAAGTTTACAACTCATAATTTACAATTCAATCTTTTAGTGCTTAACTCAAATAATATTTTGAACGTCCAATTTCTAATCAAAAGCACAAATTGCAACACACAAATGCATATTTGTCACACCCAAAAACTCAAGCTAATGCTTTGCAACGCATTAGTCCAACCATTTTCATGTAGTTTTTATATTACAAACTATATTTATAAAAAGGTAACATGATTTTCTGCGCGGTTGGCTGCACCGTTCCTATAGTTCACTCCACGGTTGACAGCGCGATTGATCGATGCGTGGTTCACTGCGCGGATTATGATTTTAGTAGTATGATTATTTGTTCATTCTAAACGATCATTAGATATACAAGTGATGGGTGGTCTTACAAGTATAATGCTAATAAAGAATAAAAAAAGCTCGGTGATCCCTAAATACAAGTTAAAACTTTGTATCCACCTTTCGGAATGAAGAAGGAGAAGTTTTATTGTACCATGAATCTTAGGGCCAAACCACACGAGAGGAAAGGCAGTGAGTTGGATGACTCACATTGGTTCAAATTAGCAAGTGGTTGCCACATGAGAGGAAGTAGGGGGAGTGGCAAGAATGACATGGAGCAACTTTGTAGCTTTGGAATTTGCATTGGATGTTGCTTTGGAATTTACATGGCAATGACTTGGCACAATAATTGCCGTTGAAAACTACCAGGCACTAGTGCCTGGCAGTCCACAGGCACTAGTGCCATGTTGGAGGAAAAGAACATTTTTCGTGCCACTAGTGCCATGTTAGAGGAAGTTGTGAAACTTCCTCCCCCTCTCGTGTGGTAAGGCCCTTAGATGTTGGTTTCCTCTTTATGATGACTGTACGTAGTAGTTACTTTCGGTACCTCCTTGCCAAATTAGTTATTTTTTTCATATTAGAGCAATGCGTATCACATAGACATTACATGGGTATCACCTAGACAAATCTCTTAAATTTTCCAATTTTTTTGGACATAACCAACTGTGTACAAAACAAACTAGTGCGTAGAAATTACACATAGAGATAACTATTCAAAGCTAATTTTGATTTCTCAAAATGAAATGTACCCGAGAAATAGATGATGTTCTGTATAATCTATTCCAATCATAAACTTCTCCTTCATCCTTAATCTTCATGTCTGAAGATGGGCCTTAATGAAACTTTCGGTGACTTTACAAGTAACTTTTTACTTGAACTTGTTTACTTCAAAGCAACGGGTTTAGGGGATTTGACACTTCATATAGACCGACATTTCGGTGACTTTACAAGCAACTTTTACTTTAATTGGCATACTTTAAAGGAAGGGGTTTAGGGGTTTTGAAGCTCCAGCGACGTTTCTCGTCATGAATCTCTGATCGATTGTCGCAGGTTTTCAAGCTCCGAAAGTGATCGTGTGAGTGTGTGTTTCCAGGGGAATTCCGCAAGGGATCGTGTTCAGGGACCGAAGAGGAGTGAGATTTCATACACAGAGTGTGTTTGCAAGGGAATCATTATTGTTTTGTGAGATGGCGCCGAAGAAGAAGGCGTTCGGGGAGCCGGTGGCGGAGGCGCCAGTGGTGGTGGACGCCAGCGGCGCGGCGCACAGCCGGCGCAGCAAGCCGAGTTTTCACGAGTGGAAGCTCTTCATGGTGCGTGTTCCGGTGGTGATGATTCCGCATGACGATGGGCGTGCTGTTTGCTGACTTTGTTTGAGTTGCAGTCGTCTAGAGCGTCGGATGTGGTGGCGGAAGCGGGGCCTCGAAGAGAGAAGCCGGACGAGGGCGATGTGGAGCACATGGCCGAGTTCAAGAACATTCTCAAGGAAGTCGAGGAGCTAGGTTAGGGTTTCATGCTGTTGCCTGGGGTTTAGGGTTTGAGGTTGTGATAGCCCGTCGGATTTTGCCGTTCTTATACCCTAAACCTGTCTCTGCTCTCGTGTTTGGACTCAATGCAGTAACACCTATCACTCTTTTTTCTTGCTGGTATGAAAATTCTGTTTATGTGTAGAGTTTGCTTCACCAGCCATCTTATTAAGTGACTTGTCTTCTTGGCATCAGGAACCTCTACATTGGAGTGGAAGGATCGCAAGAAACTGGAGACTGCAAAATTGGTAGCGCTTGGGTCAAAGGTAGGCTCTCGTTGTATTGGAAAAACCCGTTAGTTAGTCAGAAACCCTGAGGTGTTATTCAGATACATTTGAGGTGATATTCTTTGCAGTAATACTTATGCCAGATTTTCTTTTCTCTCTGAAACAGGCACCGAAGAGCTTCAAGATGCCTGTCTCAATGGGTTTGGGAATGAAGCGAAAACGAGAAGAAAGAGCAGAACAGAAGCGGCAAGATGTGAGTCTTATTCTGACCTTTTATTCTTATTTCACCAGTGGCATTCTTAACTTGTTCTGGTTTGTAGGCATTAGCAAAGTCACCCAGTGTTTACCCCCTCCGTTGATTATTATATTACTTTCCCGTTGCACGAACTAGTAATTAGAGCTTGCTGGTCACTCTGGAAGAGCTCGGAAGTCAAAATGGTTTGAGTTATTAGCCACCTTTCTCTCCTTTGAATTTCAGGTGAAACTTTCTCAACCGACACCTAATTTTTTTATTGTGTACAGGACCTAGCGCAAGGTATTCGCTCAGCAAAGCGCAGTGCTACAGAAAAGAAGTTACCTCCGAGGAAGTCAGCGGAGGACCGAGAATTGAATGCGTCAGTAGGAAAGTTCAAGGGAGGAGTGTTGTACGTGACGCCCCCATCCGCACCCGAGTCCAAGTTCTTCTCCAAGTCGAAAGGTGAAGATAGGTTCTTTGAAGGCGGTAAAGGAGGAGGCAAGAAGGGTGGGAAGAAGGGTAAAGGGGGCAAGAAAAAAGGTGGAAAAAAGAAGGGAAAGCGGTAGTGTTACTCACTCAATGCAATTTGCTGTAAACTTTTTAGAGGTAATTAGAGGTGACTTTTATTATTTCAAGTAAAAAGGAGGAGGATATCGTGTACAGTACTGTGTATTGGAGTGTCAAGCTCTCATGGCCGTTCACAGAAAGGAAGATATTGGATCAGCGACAACAGGCACCGATAATCAAGAAAGGCAGGTGGCAGAAGTAGATGGCCAACACTCAACCACCCACCAACAGTGCGGGGAGGTCAAACTTTATTTGGGGTGACAAATGCGATGCCCTTCCGAGGTAAGAATCGAAAAATAAATTAGCCCCCTTTCAAAGATAGACTCTACTGGGAACGAAAACTAGAAGCCTTCCTAGTCTCGTCTCTTTAGTGCAGAAGACACGAAAAAGAGAAGCAGCAGAGCACTTAAGTAGCGCCAAACTCTGGAAAGAATCAGCTAACGCTAACAGGCAAAGAGAACGGGCTCATGGTGGTGGGCCGGTCCATGAGCGTCTCGGATCCACACTGCAGAGCTAGAGGCAAACCAGCTGCAAAACTCTCTTTCGGCACACTTTCAACAACTCCTGGCTTCTCCAAAACAGAAGGAAAATCAATCTCACGTGACATCGCTGGTACCTTAGTCGATGAAGGTAGAGACGCAACAGGTGAGACCTGAGACAGGTTCATCAAGCGCATTCTTTCAGCGCGAGCGCCCACAGCCTGGCCGAGCACGGCCGATCCGATTGTGAAGGCGATGGCGTACTTGGGCATCACGACGGCCTTCCTCAGCATGGCGATGAAGGGGATGGTGGCGTGGACGGCGAGGAACCACTGGGGCGAGAACTTCTTGGTGTGTTCGCGCCACACTCCGAGTGGGACGTTCAGTGCCATTCCCAGCATTCCGATGGCGAGCACTTTCGTTGGTAGCGCCTGCGGTCTGAGGGCTTTCACTGCGGAGGTTTTGGCGAGCGCTTTTCGGGCTGCGACTATGGCAGGCGGGCACCTGTACTTCATTCCTTTCGGAAGCTTCGGGAGCATGTTGGAGACCAGGGGGAGGACGCCGCTCATGGCGCGGAATGACTTTGCGATTGGGCATTGGCCGGTGGCCAGCCACTCACTCCCCATTGCTTCGTGCATCTGTAGATTGGAATACGATGGCGTCAGAAAGAGCGGAGCTTTTGACCATAGAAATGCAGACACAAAGTTCCCGAACCAAAGTGCTATCCAAAGATACCCCTCTATTTTCATGATCTGAACGCATCTCTAACTAGTTCTCTAGGAGAGAAAGGCAGCTGATATTCATCGTTGATCTCATGAGGAACTAAACCGAAACTACTTTGTCTTGAGGTAAGAGGCCACCACTTCGCTCTTTCATACTTGATTGAAGAACTACCAAGCTCTTCTATTTCGAGATAGAAAGACAGAGGAGAAGCCTGTGATGGAAAGGGTACGAACGAACACTTACATGAGATTCGAGATTCGACTTATGCTCCTTCTCAGGCTGCGGCTCCTGCTGCTTGGGCTGCTGCTTCTTCTTGTTGGGCTTCTTCCCATTGTGATTGGCCATGAAGCCGTCAAACCCGAACGGCCCCGCCGGTCCGAAAGGGGAGAGGCTGATTGCAGCAGCGCGAGCGGACAGGGGATGGAAACTCAAATTGGCAGCCTCAGAAACATCCTCAGCAGCAGCAGCAACTGGCTTCTTCTCTTCCGAGGTCCGTGAGAGTGGAACCACGCCGTCCTTTCCATGAAACAGACGGAACGAGTTCTCGAACCCTGGACCGTCCTCAAAGATTGGACCGCGTCCTGGTCCCCTCGCCTGCACCCAATTTGCCACACCAATGGGTTAATCGATCAAGTGATTGAGGCTCCAGACCAACGCACGAATAACCAGATTCAGAAACTTGGTCAAATCCTGACTTCATCTAAGAACAACAACAATCGAGTTGCTCGTAATGTCACCTCAAGTTTCTGACTCTTTTTCACCATGCGACCTGTAGTTTTAACATTCTAGAACCAATGCTCGGATGGCCTTCCATGAGGAGGAGGGTTCCTAAATGGCTAAGAGCCACTAGAACCATAAAACCAAACTCGAAGAGACTAAGCAAGTGGCCATCGAAGAGCAGAAACAAAATATGTGTCATGGCCCATCAGAGAAGAAAATAATCAATATTGAGTCTCAGCCAAGAGGCAATCCTAGCATTAGTTCTAGAGTTTTCTCTAAGGTCTCCTGAACTTTTAACATGATACCTCCTCTTTTGAATCAACTCAAAGGAGTTTTAACACGGTAGGGAAAAGTGCGACTAATATTCATCAAGGTTTCGCATGCACACTTTTCCCTACCTCTCAAAGGCGGTAAAACTACTTGAGAGACCCACAATCTCTTCCAAATACTCTTCCAGGATAAGACCACCGAGCTCTTCTAAAACTGTGAGGAAAGAGCAGTCAAAAAGAGGTGCTACCATGTTGAAACTCAGGGTGACTTTACAAATAGCTCGAGAGAAACCAACCCTTATCAAAGCTTAAGGTCTATTCACAAACAAGACAATAACACGAAACGCTCTCCATCGATGAATCAAACTCACACCAAAGCTCTAGGAGAGCCATCGACTTCGAAGTTCTCTAAAAAAGATGCTAGTAACCCTGTCTTATCAAATGAAACCAAAACGTGTGACAACAGTCGCCGATGGAGAGGCTTCGCGACTGGAAACTCGCTCTTGCTCACTAAACATGTAACCTAAGGCAACGGAATGAAGAGTTGAGAGAGAGAGAGGCTCACCACAGGCGCCGGTACCGGGAGCTTCATATTGGAAAACGCGAAGCTAGTGGTGACGCCGATGTTGCGAAGGAACGGGCACAACTCGATGCCATCGGAGATCTTCTCCCCCTCGCAGGACGCAGCCGCATCCCAGCTCACATTCGCCGCTTGCCCAAAATCGAACGCCATCGTCGCCACAACCTCCAAAAACTCAACCCTAATCACAATCCTCCAACAACCCAACTCGAAACCGAAGCACTGATGCCTCCCCTCAAGCGCAGAAACGAGGATCTGAGAGCTGAAAGAGGGCTGCCTCTCGTGGAAGCCACGCGCTGTGGCCGTGAAAGGGAGACGATATTGCAGAAACGTGGAGCGTGAGGCCACCACGATCTCGCTTCTGGCGCGTCTGCGTCGTCGCGCTCGCGGTCGCCTCCTTCCTTGGCTGGGCCGCCGCTGCGAGACGAAGACCGCAGGACGAGATCTCCGATTAAAGGACGGCGCCCGGAGTAGCAACCGCGACTGAAGGTCGCGGATCCCGTCTTCGTGGTTTGAGGACGAAGACCGCGGGACAGTTCCACGGACCGCTGGATGGAAGGTTTGCAGGCTCTGCGTCCGGTGGGCGGTAGCAGGTGTGCACGTCTGGCGGTTATTTCAAAAGATTGACGGACGGAGGAAGTTTTCTGTGGACGGGGCGGACTCTCCGGGCGCCGACCGGGGGACGGGGCGAAGGGGCGGCGTCTGGAGGGTGGTAGAAAGGGAGGTCCGTTTCTGCGGGTCCGGTGGGCGACGACCTCTGGACGGGAAGAGCCGTGAAGTGGTCGCCCGAAGCACTGGCACGTTTGTGGTGTCGTCACATGTCTGTGATTTTAGGTGAATGATGATTTGGTAGCTGACAGGCAGGGATATGGATTGACTTTTTTCTTTTTTTTCCCTCCCATGGAATGATGTGAAATAAGCAGTAAAAGTATCTTCCTTTTTTTAAAAATTAGTGTTTCTTGTTTAAAAAAGAATGATTTAAAAAAATTGGCTCGAAAGTATTGAATTTAATTGCGAAAGAAGAAACTAGAAACAATACAAAAGAGTGCGCAATACAACACACACGGGTGGACCCTAAACGGAAACTCACGGACGTGGATCACCATGTTACCCTGTCTACTGCACATAGCCTCAAAACAACCCCGATTGGTGTCGATTTGGGTGGTGGCATTGATTCTACATATTTTTGAGGCAAATGGACTTCATTTTTTTTATTAAAAAAATTCCATCCCGTTGTGGGAGATTATTGTGTAGAAATGTTCTGACATTAGCATTAGAGAAAACTTGTTGCAATGTATTGGTATCATTGTTGCAACCTTCATTGTCATTAGTAAAATCTTGCCCAAAAAAAAAAATCCTCCATTTCTGTACAACGTTTTGTTCATGAGTGAACATAGATGAAACATTATGGATGGAAAAATGGGACGAAGACATGACATTGTGCACTCGATATGATACAGTCGTCCCTTGAATAAGTTATTATTTGCTAACTATAACTTGTGCTATCGTAAATCTCTGTCGACCTGAGTGGAGATGTTGGTTGAGGTGAAGTTACCAAGCCCTCTGCTAAGTTTTTACGAGACCATGTAGCGCTATACTTAAATATTACTTCTCTAAGTGATGGATGTGGGGCGGAATAGTCAAAGATGTGGTATATTTCCAGGTTGACTGTGCAAGATGCTGATGCTCAGAGCTTGTCTTTCTCTGAGCCAAGTCTGATTAGCACCACTGAACTTGGTTGAATGAGGTAAGACTCTTCTAATCTTTTTCTCAAGAGACAGTAATTTCACTTCTTTTTTTTGTTTGTTTTTTTTACAAACCACAACGTAATGGATGTAGCCCAAACTTTCCTGGTTAACAGCTTTCCTGGTTAACCAACTCACTTGTCATGGACACAAAGAAGCTCATTCAATCATAGTCATTTCTTCAACATGGTCAAATAAAGAAGTCAACATTGTCGCAGCTAATTCTCAGACAGCAGGAAAGGTGTGTAAGATCCTTTTCTGTAAGAGTCAAAGAAACCTCTCTTTTTCAACAAGTCCATGTGCACAAAATGGCTGCTCGTGAGACACTTACGTTTAATAGCTTTTAGATGTAGAAGATCTTGGTGGCCCTTCAACTAACTCCTATAGTTCTTTGACAACTTTGAAACACTTCAAAGTTATTGATTCTAGTGTAAATAGTGGAAAAGGAAACAAATGTTTTTATTTCCAATTTGAACGGTAGCATCTCAATTAAAACTTTTAAATAATATGATCACAAAATTTCATAAACTTTGACTACCCGGATTGAAGTTGTAAAGAAGGTTTGTATTCTTCCTGGCATTGGAAGATCAACAAACTTTGACTCCACTTGGTATAAAATGTTTGTACTACACAAGATCTAAATTTGATATCTTCATGTTATTAGTTCCACATACACCAGTCTTTAGAGGTATAAAAAGGGTAAAACATATCCAAAAAAATTGTGCAAGGAGGCGTGGTGGAGGTCCAAAAAATGTTCTTAGTTGGAAAAAAGTCACTTGCTATGAACATCTAGGCGACTCAAAAGTGGGGATTTTGATCCACATATGAGGTCAAAATGAGGTATTTCGAATCGGGAATGGCATCGGTTGTGGTTCCTGAGATTCATCTGTTCAGGTTTTCGGCATCCCGGTACTGTATCCATCTTTTCAACTTGTGTGCGTGTGGTTGCTGGTTGGTCCACACAAGCCCCGTGCTCTTAAAATATCATTGGAATGAGTGTAGAATGTGGATTATTGCTTGGACCTGTGCTTGCCATGTGATTGCAGTCATGAGACACTGAATTTATCATGCTTGCCAGTGTTTTCTGATAATATCTTGAAAGAAAATTGTACTTTTGACTGCAGTCACACATGTGCAATGTGTGACTATATACATTGATTTTTTTTGGGTTCTATTTGAAACAAAATGAGTCACACAGAATATTTCATTAATTTTGTGATACTTCTTGTCATTCAACCCCTAGATTTCCAAGAGTCTCCTTGGGGGACTCTTGAAGGTTTGGGCAGGTTCCTATGGTGTCAATTCATAACATTTTGTTTTGATTTTTTTTTTAATTGTAGATGGACATTACTAAAAGCTTTGTGTGCGTCCAATTTTTTTTTCTCCTAAATCCAACATTTGATGAAAAAGTTATAGGGTTTTGAAGTTCAAACGGGGAGAGCGGGCATATCGGGCAACTTCAAATTTTTTTGTGAGGACAATCTATTGAATGTGAGAATTTCAATACTAGCAAATAGTATTATTTCCTTTCATATTGTTAAGAAAATACTCTCTTGGCTTTGGTGAAAAATAGCATATAAATCCAAGTCAAACATTTTCACACATTGTCAGGCAAGGTACCAAAAATCTTCTTTTCACATAAAACTTAGAGATCTTCACATATTTCACTTTTTTTTTTCCACAACATTATGTGGTGTAAACCTTCTTTTTGACCATTCAGATTCTCATTTTAAAACATATTACATTCACAAAACAATATAATGTGAATTGATAATCTCTTAATCTCCACTCCTTGAACAATATTTTTTGAACATGCTACACCCTTCTCCTCTACCTCTAAAAATTGGTGTACAAGGAACTAATATCATGGTTAACATGAAAGAAATAAATTTAGACCTTCAATAGTGCAAAAATTGGACATCAAATGAAGTCAAAGTATGTTGATCCACTAAATAAAGGGAAGAAAATGAACCCTTTTTCTCTACTTCAAACACTATAACCTTACAATCCGTGCAATCAAAGTTTAAGAGTACGTTACTTAATAAGTCGCAATTGAGATCTTATGGTTAAAACTATAAATAGTTGTTTTGTTTCTTCTTTACTCATTGCTAAAACAATTAGTTTTAAAGTGTTTTGGGTATGAAATTGTCAAAGAAATTTAGGGGTTGAAGTCAAATATATAAACAATAATATACTCTTCTATGATTTTTTATCTCAAAAAACCAAAATCAACTTATGTTAGTGGCTAGCATGATTAAAGTGTTTATATATTCTTCTTACTATGCTTATATCCAAACATTTTTCAAAATGATCACAGTTTCATTGAGATCTTTTTCTGATATACAAGTGGTCCAATGCATGACATTCATAGATAACATGTGAATAAATGTTGGTTTGTTTGAACAAATGTTGGTTTGTTTGAATAAATGAGCATAAATTTTGATGAAATAGATAAATTATTACATGAATTGTATTACAGATATAATGGTTGCACATTAAAAAATGAGAAAAGTAATGAAATTCAAACTTCAATCAGATTGATTTCAAACACTTAATATGGTTCAATTAAATTGTTCGAATTGCAATGGATGAATATATGATCTACTCCCTAAACAAAATAGGAAATAGTCAAATGTACATATGACCATAATATAATTTATCTCAAATAAGAATTACGTAAGTTTTTTACAACATATTTACTTGCGCAATTATGTATAATGACATTCAAGGTGTCTTTTTCAAACAAGAATAGAGAAAATATGTCACTTTTGTGCACATGAAGAGGTCAATATTGAGTGCAGAGCCATGTAAATCCACATCAAAAAAGACATTAAAATCCTACCAATTTTTTTAATTTCTTAGAATTTTGAGCAAAAACTTGCTCTTTTAAACCACCAAATCAATACACTAGGCTAAGTGCATAATTGCTCAATAGCATGTTTCATCATTTCATGAAAGTTGCTTTCTGGACACAAAATAAAACATCAAAGGTAGATAAAATATGTCTGAGGCAAGGATTTCCAAAGGATTGCACTCTTAGAGCTACATAAAATACATTGAAATTGTTTTCTTCAAGTAAAAAAAAAAGTGAAACATAATTTTAAATATGAGAACATGAAGTAGCTTTTAAAAAAAAATGGCATTTCAATTCATTTTTCCCCCCATACCATTTGGCAAGGCATATTCAATTCATCACAACAGTAGAGAATATTTCAGTAAACATAGGAGTTGTGAATAAATGAAAGTAACACATTTTACCCATCACAAAAGCTCAATCTCATCACCACTGCAAAGTCAGCATAGAAGCTTCGAATTCACAAGAAAACCCATGGTAGGGATGAAGTAACACGCGTAATCCTCAAAAAAACTGGCCCAAGCTCTGATCAAGCAATAAAATTGTCATTTTCTAGAGAAGCACTTCCGAGCTAACTTGGATGCCAAAAGGATAAAGAAAAATAGAAAGCACTGAGAGGAGTGAGAAGCCAAGGCCATTACAGCTTCCAGAAAGTAGAACCAAAACTGTGGCGAAGACGATCACCAGCCCTTATTTTTTCTGTCGATCTGGAGCCAACTTGTGACTTTTCCCCCCCAAAAAAGTGGGAAAATTATGATTTCATGTTGCCAAAACTTCATTGATGGCCGTTGTCATATCACCATATTGCCACTAATGAACAACCATGGCTCCATCCTATTGCCACTAATGAACAACCAGGGCTCCATCCTATTGCCAAAAAGGATGTACCATTCTATGTTTATGGAGATGAATTCTCCAAAATGGATATTTATGGAGAAAATCTGATATTGTCTGGTTCTAGGAGAAAGCGAGAAGTGCTACAACTCCTTGACCTCTGTAGCCACTGTGGCTATCCCACTAAAACCAAAATATAAGGGCTGACGATCACGCTCTGATCAGCACATGGGCACACACTTGACACATTTAGGGGCCGTTTACACTATGGACCAAGAACTCGTCCCATGCACCTCTGAAATTTGTGATTGGCTCCATCAATTCGATTGGCCAATCACAAATTTTAGAGGTGCATGGGACGAGTTCTTGGTCCGCAGTGTAAATCACCCCTAAGAAAGAACCCTCATAATCATGTGAAAAACATTTATCACGTACCCTTACTGAGGTTGCCACTTCACCTCGTTCCATGTTATGACATGTAATTTCATCACACCGAATAATCTACAACCAATTGAGGGGCGGTTTACACTATAGACCAAGAGTTGTGACCAAGGAAAATGGATTAATTCCATGGTCACACTTCATGGTCACACTTCAGAAAAATGTAATTTTTAAAGCCCTTAGGCCTCTCACTAAGTGTAAACCGAACTTGGACCGGGAGGAATGACCATGTACCAAAAAGTGGGCATGCTAATTTTTTTAATGAATGCCTAAAAAGGCCAGTATTGCCTAAAATAACAAAGAAAATAAAACAAGCCAGAAAGACCAAAAGGGTGGCCACCATTGTATCTACAGTAACGTTGGGCCCCTCCAAAAGACCAACCAATAAATAAATAAATAAATAATAATAATAATAATAATAAAAAAACAACATTTCAGGCCATGGTCTCCTTGTTTCAGCAATGAGAGAACCCTTTTTGCCTCTCTCACCGCAAAATCTGGAGGACCCTTCAACATTATCCATTAGGCCTATTTCTAGACCTTTTCAGGACCTCAAATGCTTTGGTCATTTTTCTTTTTTCCTCGTAGTGTAAACCCAAGTCATCCTGGGACGAGTTGATGGAGCCAATCACAGATTTTAGAGGTGCATGGGACGAGTTCTTGGTTTGTAGTGTAAATCACCCCTCACAAAAGAGGCAAATAGTCTTCTGAACATAAGTATCATGCAGCAACTCACATAAGCAAAAAGCCTGACTGACATAAAGCATCACAACCACATGGGCATGCATTCACACTCAGAAAGAGTCAGGCTCGTAATCATGTCTTGTAGCATAATAATACAAGACATGATAAAGACAATATTCATCACTGTGGTTGCGAACAGTTCTTTTCTGTATTAGAACATGCTTTTATCATATGTATAGATAAAAGTACTAAAGGAAAATAAAAATATTATTAGAAAAGCACCTCCTTCTCTGCACTCACCAGAAAATTGTGGGAATGAAAGGTTTCAAGTGTGATATAAACAAGGTGTGACATATTTGATAACATCACATTTGACGGATTTCTGCATAATGTGATGTTTAAAAATAAAATAAAAGGCAGAAAAATCATACAAAATAACAAAATTTAAACAAGTAAGATTTTGCAACCTATATCAATCACCATCAGATGGCTATTACTTGCAAAAATAAAAAAACAAATCACCATCGATCCTCAATAGGGAAGATTTTGCAATATGCATCTATCATCATCCCGCACAAAAACATACCACCATCAATCCTATTTTGCAGTATGCATCCACCATCATCATATAGCCATCCCTCACGAAAACACATCACCATCAGTTCTAAACATGCAAGATTTTACAATATGCATCCATCACCTTCAGATGTCCATCACTCACTAAAACCAATCACAAATGACCTATATATAGTACCAACAATGACATATCACCAGCATTGAAGAACCCAACAATTGAAGGTAAATTTCACAAAAGTAGAAGAACTATGGTCCTCTATGGGGATAAACACTTTTCTACACCAAGTGCTTCCTACTCTAAGTGCCTTAAAGACAACAAACATGTTGTCTCCCCTAAGGGCTTTTTGGGTACTTATATAACGAGGACTTAAGACCCCACCATAGTCGGGTCACAAGTCAACTATGGTGGTAGGCACCATGCCAACATGGCGACTTGAACTCACAACCACCTCATTGGTTTGCCATAACTCAAACCACTACACCAAGGCCGTGGTGCCTTTGATACATTTGACATGATATAAGTCACCACATAACATAGCTCACGTCGGGCAATGAAAACATTAATTGATGGAGATGCACAAAACATAATTGGAGGGCAACGGTGGGAGATGAAAATTGTGTCTAAACTAAGACAAAAGCAGTGTACTACGAAGGCACCTCCGGATGTTGTGTGATGATTACAACGAGGGGCTCTGATGGGATAACGACCAAGGGACATTGGGTTCAAAGGAGGGCAAATTTGGCAATATCAGGTTTTTGAATAAGGCTCTACGAGGACACGGAGATTTGGAACATGGGGGTTTGGCGATGGACAAGGCGAGTGCAACATGCGGATTTGAGACAGGGGCAACGGCCAGCTCATGGGTGGACGGGCTGTGAACAAAGTTCGACCCTAAACCATCCTATGAGGGGAAGTGAGCATGCGTGGCGAGCTCGTTGGAAGAGGGGAGGGTTTGCCTGATTTTCAACAAGCGATTCTGTTGATTCTGTTCTGTGTGTGCAATACTGTACACACGATTTTGATCCTGTTATCGACCAAAGTCTCGCGCAATGCTTGGCGAGGGCTCAAGCCCAACAATCTAACAATGACGGAATAGGTGACCGAGATGTCATTTATTAGGCACTTATTCATCTATGCAATTGGTTATTGTCACACTTACACTACGGATTTTGAAAAAAAATTGGTGATATTATCAATGGTGATAGGAAAATCAACAAGGGAGTTTTGAACCAAGAAAATTGGTTTTAAGGTTTGGGTAACAATATCAAGGTGTTCTATTAACCAGTGTGATACTATCAAAGGTTATATTGTACGCCATTGCAGAAGAACCATCATCATAGTAGGCTTTCTTTCCACTGAGTCTGGAGGACAATGAGCATTCCCAAGTATTTGTACATTGAAAGCGGTACTAGAGGTACCATCTGCGGTGCACAACGCGATTAAGGACATTAATAGAATTCATAACAACGGTGGTGTGCCTCATGTCGCTTGCGTCAATGCAAGAAGCAAGGCCACGACAAGGAATGCTCTAGGTGGATCGCGCATGACAGTAGGTAAGTTTCCAACATTCCTTCTCTAATAATACCGCACATTCGTAGACAACGTATGGGATACCTTTTTGCTAGTGTAGATAATAGATTTGTTTTGAAATTTTGGTGCCCTAGTTAGAGGCAAAAACTGCTTTTATTTACGTCTATTAAAGAATTTTAAAGATCGCAGGAATTCACCATGGCCACGGTTGACCTGTAATTTTATAGATAGGTACATTTGGTTTCTAAATTTTTTGTCAACGTCAATCTGGGCGCTGTGATTGTTGTGGTTTCGGTTTCTGTGAAGTGGTAGCCTTTTTGAGTCAGCGTTTGTAATGATTAGGACCGTGAACTCCAGTAATCTAAATCGAGTTTTATAAAATTAGTTCTAGCTTAATATGAAGTTTTGTAGTTTAGTGTTGTTTTTCCTATAAACCTATAAATATATTTTTATATTTTAAAGTTTGGTTTTTCTTTTGAATTGTGGATGTTGGTATATTTTTTGATCGAATTGTGTGTAATAGGCTTATAATAAAAAAAATTGTCAATTCTCTGGACAAAATGGAGTTTGTAAACCTAGATTTCACAAGATCTAGTATTCCTGTTGTCGTACCACGAATTTTCAAATTTTTTAGGTTAGGAAGTTAATTATGATAATCTTAGGCTAATTAGTTCAGGGATTGGGTTAATACTACTTTAGTATAGTTTATTAGATAGGTTAAGGAAAACCATTAGTGAGGGTTGCTTAAGAATCCTAAAAACAAGAAGGATGAGCCCGGAGGCTGCTCCATACCCGAGCCCGGAGGCTGCTCCACACCCGAGCCCGGAGGCTGCTCCACACCCGAGCCCGGAGGCTGCTACATACCCGAGCCCGGAGGCTGTTTCATACCCGAGCCCGGAAACTGAACTGGCCATCATTATATACAGGCTGTCCACCGAGTGTGAAAAGGCATCGAGGAACCTGGAGGCTGCAATCATACTCGGGATAAGGAGATCAGGAATACAACCTGGAAAGCAAGAGCGAAGGGAAGAGACTTGGATGCTTCAACCGCAGGCAGAAGGAATCTTCCTAGTCGCACCAACACCGACTACTTAAACAAACTCTTCCCTTAAGCTCTACATCGTGACATAGAGAGAGAGAGCCAACAGGGAGGAGACTAGAAGCAGGACGAGAGCCCGGAGGCGACCCGACCACGAGTAGGCTGTTTGCACAAGTCCGGAGGCGACCCGACCACGAGCAGGTTGTGTACACGAGCTCGGAGGCGACCTGATCACGAGCAGCCTATACAGGAGAGCCGGAGGCGACCCGACCACGAGCAGGTGGTTTACACGAGAGCCGGAGGCGACCTGACCACGAGCAGCCTGTACACGAGAGCCCGGAGGCAACCCGACCACGAGCAGACTGTGAACCAGGAGGCTGCCTAAGGAAGTACCGACCCTCGGAGGAAACCCATGCTGGCCAGGTAAGAAAGGTACGTATAGGGTGTCCGCAAGACGAGAGCCCGGAGGTTGTGCACAAGGTTGGTACGTATAGGCTGTCCGCAAGACGAGGGCCCGGAGGTTGTGCACAAGGTTGGTACGTATAGGCTGTCTACAGGACGAGAGCCCGGAGGCTGTGCACGAGGCGGAGGAAGGAAAGACGGAGGCTGTCTAGCAACAAGGGAGGGGTCATGGCTTCCTCCAACCCGACCCTGTCTTCGGTAAAGGCCATTTCCCCCGCCATTCCCAAGGACCCCCTGGAGCTTACCGAACTCAAAGAGGACCTCCTTCGCATGGGATGTCTCTCCCTCTTTAACTTTTGTTGGAGTTTCTGCATCGAGTCTACCGTGCAAGAACTAAGGCAAGACCCATTACCGGAACTTGAGGGTGATAATATCCGGGCCTGCCCAGATCGGTGGACTATGGGTAAGTGGCAGGAGGTGTACGAGTTTCCTCGACAGGGTGCAAGATGGACGAGTTTGAAGAAGGAGGAGTATGGCAAGGGACGATTCGACACCAAGGACTCCAAGAACGGTTATGGTTTAAAGGATTGCATACACTCGCGAGCCCGACGGGTCTTTGCTTTCCTCATACCCATTCTACACCCTGAAAAATCCACGAGAGTTACCATGATTCTTGCTAAAACCGTGTACGGATCGTATTTAGGAGAGAGGATGGTAAATTGGGCCATCATTGTGAAGGACGTAGTACTCCAGTTGACCAAGAGTATTAGCAATGCCAAGCGCTCTCCTCTTTGTCCCTTCTTGATCCACCTCTATCATCACTTCAAGGAAACCACGCCAGAGGAGACAACGGCGTACGGGACCCATTTGATGATGAAGAAGTTCCAGGGGACAAAGTCGGAGTACGAGTCGGGTTCTGAGGAAGGAAGCACCTCCTCCCCATCAGCAGAAGAGGCGCCTCCACCCCCCAAGCGTCAAAGGAGGAGAGAAGGAGGAGCCCCTGCCACTCGGACCCGAGCCGCACTCCGCGCAGCAGTTACAGGGCCCGCACACCTTGGAGACAAGACTTACCGGGCATTTGAACTCATTGAGGCCCTGCGGGTATACGTAGAGGACACCGACAAGACTTTGGCACATGTGAGTAGCTTGGTGGGTAATCCACCCATCCGAGGACTAGTCGCGGCGGTCAAGGAAAGTGTAGGAGGAGCGAGTGACCTCCGTAGTATGGAACAGAAGGTCCACCGGCTCACCTTGGAGATGACCAAGATGAAGAGTCGGGCCTTGGAGGCACATAAGAGGCAGAAGGAAGCTCTTCTCCAAGCCAATGCTTCTGCGGAGGCATTACAACGAGTGGAGGATGCCTTGCACCTACCTGCAGATGTCGTACTCAAGGCCCGAATGTTCGATGCTAGGTTGAGAGGGATGACCACGTTTCGAGCAAGAGGGTGATTGCATTCATGATGGAGTGAACCGTGAAGGTTGAGGAGGCTTATGCCAGCATGAGGTTATTGGTAAGCAACCTCACACACATCTTACCCAAGTTCGTGGATGACTCCGACAGCTCAAGCAAAGATGGAGATTCGGACTCCGATACGGAAGATCGTGGCATGGGCAACAACAAGGGGAAAGCTGTGGTGGACCTTGACAGCCCATCTCCTCTCGTACGACCTACAAGGGCTCCGGCGAGACCCTCTCCTTCAGAAATCACCACCCAGACGCAGAGTAGATGGAAGGAGAGCTCAGATGCAAGGGTGGAACCCCCACCCTTGATCCGTCATCGCCAGCCACCCCAAGGTGACACCATTCGCTCTGCGCCAGCTATGGCCCCTTTATCGAGTGTCTTTCCCCTTGGAAAGACTACCAGTGAGAGTTCTTCTCATTGGCACCTCCCGATTTTTACATCCGGCCCGGATATCACGACGACTCCGAACCAGGTATCGATTCTTCCATCTCGGTCCGAGTTTCCTCCAATTCCAGTATCCTCACCCGTTACCTCCACCGGGATGGACACCACTTTCTCTACAAGAGAAACCGTGTCCCGTTCATTTGCCACTCCGACTCAGTCCACGGATGCCACCTTGGCACCTTTGATGACACTTGCTACGGCCGCACCCACCCTGTCTTCGAGCCGAAGCTCCAAGAAACGTAGAAGGAAGGAGGAGAAGAAGAGGCTCGAGGAGTTGGCGCAGGGTAGATAGAAACTTACGTCTTTAGGATAAGGATCTTGTTTCGTAGGTCACTGTTCATTCCGGGATTTGGCCCCCGGTTGACTTTGGTTTTGACTTGATTTTGCCTTGGGATTTGTGTAATAAGTCACCTTTTGAAGGTGCACGCCGTGAGTAGTGGCGGCCACCGCCGCCAAGAGTAGTTAATGCGCCGTTTTAGGTATCTTTTGAGTTTGGACTCTTGTGTGAGTCCTTGGCAGTATAAGAGAGGAGTCTCGAAGCACCTCTCTTCACTGCTTGATGTGTGTATTTGCTTTCAGTTTTAATTCTAAACCTAGGCTATGAGAAGACCTTCGAAGGTTGGAGAGCTCGGATTGCATACATGACTGTGAGTGCCATTTCAAGTAGTCCACTCCGCAAGTCTATACTAATTATCTAATAATTGTTTCCTTGTTCCATCAAGTAGATTAGTCCGGGTGGATGGGAATAACAGGTGAGGTGAGAGGATAGTTAGTAGGGGCGTGACTCTAACTCTAAACCGTTACAGTTGTTTCCTTGTTCCATCAAGTAGAATAGTTGGGGTGGATGGGAATAACAGGTGAGATTGTACGTGTCTAGGGAAGGACGAGGGGGGAGTGACGGATGGATAAGGGTCATAGTGAGTCTTGAGTGACCTTCCGGCGTACCGATTGGTGTCGGTTGTGAAGACTCGTATCATCCCCTGAACATCTTACCTCCAGCCGCATTGGATGTGGAGGGAGACTGAGAGGAGGACGGATAGTGGGCGGGTAGGCCCCTTGCTCACTTACATTACGCCACTCACAGTTTCGGAAACACGAGTCTAACACCCCTTCGGAGGGATCTCAGTGACGCCATAACCATCCAAGTGAGTGAGTAGAGGTAGAAGGAGAGAATGGGAGGAAGAGTCTCTGTTACTTGTGTCAAACACTAAAATCTCTGTGAGTCCTCGGATCAGCATCCGTGGTAATACCACCCCCCCCTTTTTGCCGGGTACGCATATACTCAGGTTGTACATATTGTGCATAGGTGTAACTATAAGTCCCAGATCTAATCTAAGAGTTGAGTAATAGAAGTCTTTACTACCCGTACGAGGTAGTACGTACAAAGATAGGACGTACAAAGATAGGACGTACAAAGGTAGGACGTACAAAGGTAGGACGTACAAAGGTAGGACATACGAATGTAGGACGTACGAATGTAGGACGTACGAATGTACGACGTACGAATATAGGACGTACAAGGAGACAACACGCGTACGAAGAATGGGGTAATTGGTGTAATTAACACCCAGGCTTTGTGATCTAAACCCTTATTCTCTCCTTTCTTTTGATACACCTATTGTATAGTCGACATTGTATAGATTTTTGGCTTGATGTTAGTCGTTGTAGTTCTCGGTGACTCTCTGTGGGAACGATTACCTTAAGGGTATCTTTGTGTTAAGATGTGAATACTTGCCATCACCTACTACGACACCTGTGAGTACTTTTAGTGGTAAAATGGGAGTTGTCTTTGTTTGGTTTCAACTCTCACAAGAGCAAATGTGTCTCAACTTGGCATTTCATGAACCCGAGAACTTTTCACGTGCTGCCATATAATGCTGCAACGTATGAGTCTTGAGATGAGGCTATATTTGAAGGCGCTGCTTACAAATAGAAGTTCTATACTGCAGGCATCTGTCTGCAAAACACCAAGGATAAGGGAATATTGCAGAGCCTGAAGTCAATCCGGGTGCATGCTACTTCAAATACAACACCCGTTTGACATGTCGTCAACAATGACGACACTATGCAAGTGGAAGATGCCGTTGAAAAGCACAAATGGAAGGGGAAGTCCGTGAAAGCGTTGCACAGTAAGAAGCGGAAGAGCAAGCAATTGGAGGAGGCACAAAAAGAGAAATTGCGTTCGGCAGATAAACTTTGATGACAAAAAGTTGATGACCTGCGCGAGATGTTATGCAAGGCAGAGGAGGATGAGCTAAGACAACTCCGAGGTGAGTGAGTCACTCGTGAAGAAGGTGTTGCCGAGGACATCAACAACTATCGCCTAACCTCATCTTCACAAAGACTAGAGTCAAAGCGTAGAAGGGATAGACGGTTGCGGTCTACCGACAATGACATTTTGACTAGGCCAAGAGTCAAGAATAGAGGTGCAAAGAGGAGTGCGGACACACCCTCATACCCTTTGCGTTTGCTGCAATCATCTCTTTGGACATGGATGAAAAACATTCTTCCCGTTCATATAAACGGCTTGGACAATCCTACTGGCAGGTATTGGGAGGACATGCGCCTATACGTATTTGATCATGGCGCATACACGTTTCCATAGCACTTGGATTGGACAAAGAAATTTGAGGAGTCGAAGGCGAGGTTCGTGAAGTGGTTGTTCACCGCGTATCCAGGAGAGTGGGAGGCTAAGGGAGTACTCGTCGCGCTTTGTATTAGCCTTTGCAAGATGTGAGCCAGATTACAGCAGAGATTCCAAGTGTATAATGATCCCGAGTTTGTCCCAACATTGAGAGGCTACAACGAGGTTTGGTGGCAGCAAATTTGGCGAGATATCAATGACCCCCAAAAAAGCGAAGGCAGAGTTATGCAGAACAAGAGCCATGGAAAGAATTGATGCTGGAGTCAGCTCCCCTTAGTCACCGCACCGGTTTAAGAGGTTACCATGGCGTTGTGAAAAAATTGTAAGCCTTCATACAATCATTTCCAATTGAAAGTTTTTTTGTAAATTTTGTTTTGTTTCATCCACGTGTACTCTAAATTGATGCAGAGTAGTTTATAATGTATACAAGTAATCAGGTTTTTCCATTATCTTTACTGTATAACTAAAATATTGATGGCTTTTTTTGTTTAACTTCGAAAGAACCTAATATCTGAATGTTGTAATTGAATGAGAGTATGAATTGTATTCATTTTTCTGTAAAAGAAAGGCTACGGAATCTTGTGGAATGAAATTTCAAAATAAACGCTTCACATTGACAAAAGTGGGTATTTTTCCATGAGGAGTTGGAATTAAATTGGGTGCCAAGCACACTCGAGATAGAGTTTGCAAGGCTCCACGGCTAGGAAAGATTGGCTGAGCAGGCGCGGGTGGCAATTGCAAGATCGATGAAATTGAACCAAAAGACAAAGAAGAGGAATGAAGTGGACATTGAGGGCAATGAGCCGATCTCTCCAAACACATTGTCAGTCAGCTACGGTGACAGAGACGATTCTGGGTTGAGTAAATTGAGGAGCACTAGCGGGGATGATAGCGGCAATGGTGACGACAAAGAAGAAGGAACGAGAGCGGAAGATGGAGACAATGGCAAGACGTCGGAACCATAGACGAATATATGAGCACTGAAAACAAAGACAATGATCTATCATCATTGGAATGAAGTGATAGATACGATGGGGGCTATGGACCCAACTTGGACCGCCATTCAATTTGTAGATATGTATCGATTTCCTTTTGCAATTAGGAGTTTTATTCGTCTTTATTCAATGATGCAAAGGATGTTCTGTGGAGCTGTCTGTTTCCTCGCTTGGAACTCAATAGTTATTTTATAGAATTTAACCATTGTTTTATGGGTTGTAGTAGATGAGTTAAATTTGTGGCAAACTGTGAAACCTTAGTATGACTAAAAAAAACTATGCACTGTAATTTTGGGATTTCCATGTACGTTTTTTCTCTCTAATGTAAATTTTTTTGAAATGATGTTTATATGTAGATTAGGGATGATTGCTTTAGACCATTGTAATATACTTGTCCAATTGTGAACCATGTACAGTTGAAAGGTGTAGTTGAAAGTTGTGGGAGTCTTTATGGAAATCAAAGCTTATACTATCAGAAAAATTAGTGGAACATCCTCAATGTTGTGGAGATTGTGCATGTGAAAAGTAAGTTCTACAGGTTTATAACTATTGTTCATTATTGGAGAAGGGGGTGTAGATGATTTTTTTGGAAACACATTTTCTTACCATAGTATTTAGGATGGATAGACTTCTATACCGTTTTACCATTTGTAGAGTGGGTGTGTGTTTTGCACACTCTAATGTTTTGTTTTAGGATGGAAGAGGTTTTGTCGATGTTCTACGCTCAATGAACATGAATGAAGCATTGGCAAGATTCTAGGTCGTTTAAACGGACGGGATGGAGGGGACGTCCGTCTAGGAGCTCCGCGGGGCGTCTGTAACTTAGAAGAAATTTCAAAAAATAAATTGACCTCTTTTACCGCTGGTGGCGGCGGTCCTGGCCCGGTCGCTGCCCGATCGCCCTCCGGTAGGCCTGGTCACCCTAGCCGTCCGGATGTGAGTATTCATTGATTTTTCCCACCTCTCTATACAGGTACATGGTACTCGTGCTAGGTTCGGGATATCCCATACCACATGTTCCTTGCGTCCGAAAGAGAGTAGTGCTACTTAATGAGCTCGTGTAGTCCTTTTGGACCACTCCTTTTGTCGCCTTTGGCTTTAAAAGGTTCAATTTGCCTCTTGGAAATTTGTGTCTAAAGTTGCGTTGAGGAGGTGGGTGTGGTAGTGTCCTAGGATGTTGCTCCATTTTTCTTGCTGGTGTTTAGAAAGCATAAACAGAGTATTGTGGTTGAGTTGCAAGCTTGTGTCCACCACCCTTGCACCGAGCACGTGACTCTTGAGGCATTCGAAGAAATGAAGACAGAGTGGAAGGC
Organism: Bryoerythrophyllum caledonicum; assembly: GCA_963971425.1. Taxonomy (NCBI): domain Eukaryota; kingdom Viridiplantae; phylum Streptophyta; class Bryopsida; order Pottiales; family Pottiaceae; genus Bryoerythrophyllum; species Bryoerythrophyllum caledonicum. Next base: position 18,770,769 of record OZ020523.1, read on the forward strand.
ACGGTACAATGAGCTGGACCGGTCAAGAGTTTGTTGCAAGCTTTGTGACCATGTCTTTGCGGACAAGCCGGCAAGGATGTTTGGCCACCTTGGATATATCTCCAAAAGGCACGACTATTGGTGTTGCCACCTACAAAATGTTGGTTACCAACGTGCTCATCCACCGTGCATTCGTCAACTGCCAAGGGAACGTGCCGCATCGACCTGTCCTTTTGTGAGAGGTTTTGCAACTTGGAGCGTCAGAAAGCAACACCCCTTTATCAAATCCGACTTGCTTTGGCAAGCCGTCCAAAGGAACTCTCCAAGGACAAGAAGAAACTCTCTACTGACATGAAGTGGAAGATGGGATCCTTTATCCACAGCTCTGGTTGTACCATATCAATAGATATATGGAGCTCTGTGATCAACTGGCCGTTGATGAAATTCAAGCAAGTTTGCCCGGCTAGAGATAAGTTCCTTACGTCCGTTGATACCTCCAGATAATTTAAGGACCTCAAGTATGTGGTGAGGATTATGACAAAGTATGTGGAGGTTGTGGATCCTACCAACGTCGTACAATCCGCACCAACAACATTGCGGTGATGAAAAAGGCGATCAAGAAGGTGCAACGGAAGTACCCCCACATATGCTTTTAGGGGTGTGGAACCTATATTATGAACCTATTTATAGGTGATTGGAGAAAGCAAGCCTGGACCAAGAAAATTGTGAGCAAAGCAAAGACCATCGTGGACTTTGTGAAGAAGCGGCATATACCTTTGGCGGTCTTCCGCTTCCACAAGAAGAGCCTCTCCCTCATCAGACTTGGTGCCAGAAGCTTTGCCACAAACTATGTAATGATTGACCGCTTGTTAAAGGTCAAGAAGGGGCTGGAGCTCACGCTTATAAACACAAAATGGGACGATATATTAGGACATAAGGGAGAAAAAAGAGGTTCAACCACTATGAAAAGGCGAGGAATACAAAGAAATCCGTGCAGTGCGAGCAATTTTGGAGAGCATGCAATAACTTTTGTAAGCTCGTCAAATCGATTGTCCTTGCACTGAGGGTGTTTGACAGAAAGAGCCCTTGCATGGCCAAGGTGCACGTCATCATGACAAAACTTGAGAAGCACGTGCGTTCTCTTCAAAATGAACTGGTGTTGTTGCCCACCCTCTGTTACAATCGAGGTGGAAGAGCGTCTTGAAATACAACAGTCTTAGCTACTCACTGACCTCCACTACGCAAAGCCTCTGCTCAACCCGTACCTCATCAATCATAGGATGCTCCACAACGACTACAATGCCAAGAGTGCGATGCATAGAGGATTTGACATTATGCGGCCGACAACACTGATGTGCTCGGCTGGTTCCTTCATGAGTTCCATGCGTGCTAGTACAAGGTTGATCCGTATGATGCCAGGTGGGATGTAAATAGCCTAGAGGATGCTCCACATGTCTAGTGAGACCAACTAGGCTATTGTGGAAAGCATTTACCAAACCTAGCTCGTCGCGTGGTGGCGGAAGTGGTGTCTTCTCCCTCGTGCAAACGTAATTGGAACCACTACTTTTTTGTGCACAATAAGAGTAAGAATCAATTGCACGTTGCACGAGTCAAGACCTCACCTACATGAGGATCGATTGAATGGTCGACGCTTATCTCATTTTGCTTGTGATTATGCGGCCACCGGTCTGTGTTGAACACCTTATCAATGTGGTACATCTTCACAAACTTCCTTTTCGTAATTAAGGTCCACGGCTCCCCCACCCCTCCCAACCTAGTTGCGTCTTCATAGCACTATCTAATGTAATTTCCAGCAAAAGAGGCTGGGGCTTCTTTTTCAACTTCCTTCTAGAGCTCTGGGGACCTTCAATGTCCGTATGAGTCTGCCTTTCCTTGTTCTCTCTCTCCATTGCTGAGAACCAATGCAATTGGCAAAGGCATGGTAAACAAGACGCATGTTTCTACAATAGTCCTTTCACTCTCTAAGAGCATCTCCACCCCGCCACAACAACCTAGCAAATGGGGTGGAGATGCTGTGGCGGGATGGCACGGCCGCCACACCGCATGCACGAGAACGGTGTCACGGGGCGGGGTTTCCCGGTGACAGGGCCCCGTCGACGGGGAACTTCGGCAGTTCCCCGGGGCCCCGTCTTCACACAATTGCACGGCAACCACTCACAGCATGCCACGTGGCATGCCGTGAGTGGCTGCGGCCAGTCTCGGCCAGTGGCCGAATTTGATTTCCCCTGCAGCGAACTGCACGTCAGTGCAGTTCGTAGTGCACTTATTTTTTAAAAAAATTTAAATTTTTTTTTAATAATTTTTTTATATTGACAGTTCGAAGTGCACTTCAGTGCACTTATGTTTTTTTTTTAAATAAAAAAAATATTTTTTAAAAATAAATAAAATAAAATATATTATCGGGTCTGCCTGTCAGGCCGGACAGGGACGGGTGCGGGGGGAGATGGCAACCCCCCTCCCGTTTGCAACCACTCACAGCATCTCCACCCTTTGCCGTGGGCGTTTCCCCGCAAGGGGTGGAGATGCTCTAAGCACTCAATGTTTGATGTTTCCTGCAAGATGCAACGTGTATTAGTAAAATGGTGCAAGCATGTGTTGGGCAGTCCTTCTTGCCACCGCTCTACAAAGACATCGCGCAAAAAAAACAGCCCCATGAAATACTAGTGACCCCCAAATTCCTCAACCAAGATTGTGCCAAGGCGTCCCAAAAGGCAAACCTTGAATGCTCAATCCATAGGGAGGAATGGAAGTGATGAAAAAATGCACCGATCGAGCCTTTTGAATGTTGGTCGGCATGGCGGTCCCGAGATTGGGCGACCAGACTGGTTGCTGAGCTGGTCGCTCCTTGGGAGGGATTTCCTCCCATAATTGCCAGGGGGCGACCCCGAGTGTGCGACCTGCTTTTTTGCTACATAGAACCTGTTCATTTTGTTTTTATTTATCTTTGACTTTTTGGACAAATATAGATTGTACATTGTTACTCATAAGAATGACTTATTGTTATTATATTTAAAATATGAAATTGCAAATCTATATTTCTATTCAGCATTTACTTCAACCGGCTTATAAGAAAAATTATGCCATATATAGTGATGTAGGCAGAAAAGAGGTAACTCCAATTTTTTTGATGAGCCATATAGTGTGCATGACAATTTAAATCCTCGGTTATTTAATTGCAAGAAAAATCTCAATGAATATCATGATATTTAGATGCAAATTAAATGTCGCATGGGACAAAAATGAATTATTACAACCTTATCATAATAACATGAGCTCTACATTGGACATGTTTTCATAGGACAAGATAAAATTAATAAGGAAATATAATCCATATTATTATCCGACATACTCTTCAATATAGCGTTATAAATAAGTATCATGTAAGTTGAAAATTTATAACATTATAGCATCCAAATTTTATTCAACGTTTGTATATACACTACCTTTTTTTGTATAATATATATAGAGTCTCAAGATCTTTATTTTAAATCATTTACATCACCTATGAATCTATGACCTCAAATTTGTCCGATTGAACGCCATTTTTGTTTCAATTATAATAATACTCCTTAAAACTAATTTGGTTATAATTTTTTATTCCAAGAAACTAACATATGAAGGTCAATATTTTATGCATAGTAAATTAATAAATACACCAAGTTATTATAAGTGTAGCCTCTATTAATTGTAACCTACTCTATAACATACAAGAAATTTAGTGTTTGAGGGATGTTATGTTCTTGTCATGAATATAGAGTTTTTAATAATAATAAAACTAAGTGTAAATTTCTTTTACATAAAACAACAATAATATTAATCAATTTTACATTTCATAATGAAACTTTTGTTGGATTATAATTCATAATAGTAGATGAATATTAAAAAGAGATGACTTATGAAAATAATTTCATCTTTTGAATTTTGGATTACTTCAAATTGAATGTTGAATAATTATATGTGTAACATTACGTTCAATAATAATTTATGAAACTAAATATTCATGTGAATCATGACAATAAATTCATGTGAATAGAAATAAACTAGTATCTATTAAAGTTAGAGGCAACTATAATACATAACTTATGACTAGCATGTTATAAAATTAGTGATCATGAGGGTTCATTATTTGACATGGAACTTGATCCAAAATAATTCCACCAGGAAATAAATGCTTATTTATGATACATGAAACTTAATATAGAATAATTAAATCTTATCTTTAGATGAAATTATATCAATGATGTTGTTTTAACCCATAAGAGCCCATGGCATTTTTCCATGTGAAAGACTCCAAAAGTGCCGCTTTGAAGCGGAAAGCTGTGTTTCAAGAAGTCCGGTATCACATGGACGAGAGCTCCAGAAAGCGGGCGTTTCTTGAGGCAGCGGACAAAGAATATCGCAACTGAATCATCAACAATCTTGAGGCACAATTTGAGCAAGTGTGCTTTGATAAAATCATTCATTGCGCGACGTAGGCAATGATCATTCAATTTTGGAGGAGGCCAAGAAAGAATTGAAGGCCGCCAACTACAACATCAAGGGCCTTCTGGCAGAGCTGGCGGTAATGGCTCGTGCAAACGAGCGGGTGGTGGCTTGGATGAAATGGCATAAAGGAATCGACCGCAATGCATGTGCCAAAGGCGAGCCATGTTTGTGTTGGAGGGGAGGCAAAGCAAGCCTCTGAGTGCAAGCAAGTGTTTGGACCTTGGCATCATCAAGCCATTCCAAACGGCTCCAACTGCACCGAGCAACAACAACAATGGTGGAGCTTCTTCGAGCATGCCTTAAAAGACAGAGGATCGATAGTAAAATTGTTGTCGTAGAGCGCAAGTGTTAGAGTTGTAGGTGTATAGGTTCACCTTGTGTATATATTTTGTCAATTGTTGGACAAATGGCCGCATAGAAGATGATTGCCAAATTTCGTAAATTTTGAAAGAATTGGTTCATACTTCAATGTAAAGGATTTGGTTTATATTTGAATCATGTACGTTCGGGGGATTTCACACTTGGAGCAAGCGTTGAGATGTAGAGTGCTCCATTGAGGACCAAGCTTTGCTAAGATGCCCACTTTTGAAGTTGAAAAAAAAATTAAAAAATTTGCAATTTGCGAAATTTGGGTCCTTGTAGTTTGAAAGCCCAAGGTACTGAGTTGAGAGGCAGTGACCCAAACTATGTGACAAGTCCCGACTTTTACTTCTTAAATGTCCTTATTTATAAAAAAAATCTTGTCTGATTTTCTTTAGTCATTGAGCCTACAAGAGAAAAAAAATTTGGAATTAAAACTATTAGAAATGGCCAAAATGCGCAGTAGACAAACAATTCCAGCTCAAGCACCGGAACAGGAAAAATTCAAGTAAAATTAGAATAGGTTAAAATTAGAAAAAGAATTCCCGGCAAAAATATTAGATAAAAATTTAAGATAAAAATTACAAGTAAAATTTTCAAGGAAAAGTCAAGTAAAGAATATAATAAATTTGTCATAAAGATCTTGGAGTAAAAATTTGGGTAAGATGAGTTATTGAATAATCTAACTGCAGAGATCTTGTCAAATTTTGAATCATCATAGTACCAAAATTACAAGCCGCCAACAGAAAGTTAGTTGTACTTTCAACTTTCAACTTTCAACTTTTACTTTACCTTTATTGTTACCTTTTACTTTTACTTATATATATTTACCTTTTACTTTTACTTTTTAACTTTTACTTTCACTTTCACTTTCACTTTCACTTTCACTTTCACTTCCACTTTCACTTTTGCTTTTACTCTACGTTTACTTTTGGTTGGCTATAACGTTTTTTTGAAAGTTGAGTTTGTAGGTGTGTACATCCAAAGTGTGTGTTACAGTTTGTGCTTACCTCAATATTTGATGTTGCTAAAGAATTTGAATTCGGCAAAAGGTTCGTGCAATGGTAGTCGTTTGTGTCTTTTGCAAGTGTCTCCGAGTGTATTGCTATGTGAAAGTGTAGAAGGACGCTATTGTAGCCAAGAGGTATTGATTCCTAGAATCACACTAGCCGCTTGCCATTCACGCTTTGCCGAAGACAATTTCCTATCATTGGTGCTTTTGCCATGACAATTAACAAATCGCAGGGCCAATCATATGATCAAGTCAACATTTATCTTCGCAATGAAGTATTTAGCTACAGTCAATTATATGTGGCTTTGTCTCGTGGTAGACATCCTCCAAACATTAAGGTTGCCAATGACAACAATGAAGCCGTGGGAATGGTGAAAAACATGGTCTATCATGAGGTTTTTACATGACAATGCCATATAAAATCCTATAATTATTTACACTTGAATTAAGTGAATAGAAAAGTTAATTGTTTGTTTCAAGCTCTGCATGTTTAGGGTTCATGCACGCTTTGGCGACGTCCCCTTCCATCCAACTATATTCTTTTGGTGTCCATCATGTTGTAATTGTCTCATTTGAGACATTTTACTATATCAATAAATACAACCAAATCCTTCTATAAGCATTTTTGCTATTCATATTTGGATGCCTCTGCATTCTAATGTATTCATGTTTGTATTAATCATCGTATACACTTCATTGATTAAAATTGCTATGGAAATTCAAAATCGAGTAAAAATGCCCTAACAATCTACCTCAAAAGTTAGACATTGAACTTTTAATTTTTAAATTTTTTTTATAGACACTCACAAAAATGTGGTTTTTGAGAAACCTTCTACACAAAAGTTTTTTCTTCTTACTAGGTAGAAAACCCCCTAGAGCCCAAATCCAAAGTCGAAATTCAAAAATAATGATTACTATGGGAGATATTAACTTACCATTAACAGATTTTGCCTAAATTATAGTTTCATCCACTGTGGATGAAATCACGCGCAACGGAGAAAAAACAGTCTGCGGATGAAAAATGTCCATGGATGACTATGCCTAAGTGCTAAGAATCATCATTAACACTAATAATTATTACATAATCTTTGTAACATGCTCCTTTTCTACTCTTCCAATTTTCTATAAAATTTTCACATGAATAAATCTTTTAATACTTTGTAATATAGAAAATGCATTAAATTGGTTGCTCTATTGCGTTTCAAAGCAAGCGCCAACCGCTAGCAGTTCAATGAAAAAATGTTCCTCAACTCCACAAGAATTTACTCCAAACACGAATAGAAACCCAAACATTCCTCAAGATACCAAAGTCTTTGTGTTTAAACCTCTAGAAAGTGATGCCATCTCTTCACACTGAAGATTGCATTTAGTATCATGGTACAAATAGTGTAATTGCCCTTGGACACTATTTGTAAACAAGTCAACAAATAATGTGTGGCAACCAATCTCATTAATGTGAGCCTTAATTAACCGTCTACAGGCTATCACTGCCATGCCTTTATTCTCCCCCGTTGACTTCTCATCCTCATTCCAACCAAATTTTGGTTAGAATCAATGACTTTTTGTCCTCGTTCTTCTATTTTAGACAAATAGTGTATTAGTTCGCATTTACTGTCATTACAGTAATTGCCAACTTTGCAATTAGTGTCGAGGTTCGTATCCACTACAATAAATGCAATCTTTAGTGTAGTAGTACTTGGCACATTGACGCTTGGTCCAAGTGTGAAACCCCCCTTAATTGTTGTACAAGGAGCACAATAGCATTTGTAGAAATCTCATTTCCATATAAATATTACAAACTTTGATTTTTTTCCTCATTGTACTTTTTGTACTTGGAGAAGCCAATTGAATGTTTACTTTTTCCGTCTGGATTTTCAGTATGGGAGAAAATGAAATATAAAATAATTAAAATGTAAATTGGTTAGTTTCAAAAACACCGCACCTTCCACAATTTTTTAGAAAATGCTTCACTTCACGTCTACCTCTAGAAATTGTTGTACAAGGACCTAACCTCATGTACACCGTATTGGTATAAGATTTAAAACTTTTGTAATGCAAAATTTTTACAATAGTCGAAGTCAAAGTGTACAAATCCATTGAACGTAGGGAAGAAAAATTCCTTCTTGGTCTCTTTAAACACTATAATCTTTGGGCGACCGGGGGTAAATTGGGCAACTGCCAATTTACCCGCGACCCTAGCAAGAATGGTAGCAATTGCAACATGTGATTGACATTTGCACTTGGGTTACATTTCTATTGATGGTGTTCTAGAGTACAAGCATGAAGGAGTTCTAAAGAGCAGAGGTCGATTTGGAAAACAAGAAGGGAAAGGAAACTAGGCTCTTACTGATGAGCATGAGGACTAACATTGTGACGGCACAATACAGGAAGATACGTAGTGTACAACGTATGAGAATGTTGCAATCCGGAAGTGAATTATGGACTCCTACTAAGGCGCCTATATAGTTTTTGCAAGTGAAGGTGCCTAACTAGTATTTGGGAGTGAAGATGCAAGTGTTAGTGCCCAAATTTATGTATGTAGTCATAGTTTGTAAAAACTGCAAGATCATGTACATGATAACAAAGTAGGTTTGCCAATATGCATGGGAGTTTGTCTAAGGATGTTGTTTTCCTTATAATCCTCTTCCGTGGTTCGTGTGTGTAGTGATCTATACATATGGGCAAGGACAGTAGCTGCAGTCCTCCAATATTCTGAATTTGACTAATTCATCTAATATGTGGATGTTGGCATGCTCACACGAAAGCGATAATGAATACGAGAAGTGCGGACGAGTATTGGAATCATTGAGCGGGATTGTTTGTATGTACGTGCACAACGTAGTAGAAATCGTAGATTTTCATGAAGTATTTAGTTGAAATCGCCCTAAACCTGTATAACACCATTAAGGTAATGGAAAATGCAACATTGAAAATTTGAAATTATAGAGAACGCAATAACTTTATTTCTAGTTTGTGGTGCGAGACGTGGATTTTTGAATTCTTCTTGGATTGTTTATGTCTTCAAGTAACAGCTAAGTTCTCTCAATTGGTGTGATCCCAATACATTGATTTTGATGTTTAGTGTCATGGGCAGTAAATGACCTGTAAATGCTATAAGTTTTCACTCTGGATGAATCGGATGTGGTGGTTACCCCAGCTTTCAATTCTTGTCTATTCTCTCAGTTTGTGGCTTTGTACATATCAATTGCCAAAGGATGATGAGAAATGGTGAGGTACTACAACTTCGACACAAGAGCCTCTAACAAGTGAGAAGAGAATCCCGGAAAAGAAACTCCCTCGTATTGATTCATGGAATTGGACATGGCTATCAATTCAGGTAAATTGTTTAGCCAATGTATTTTCAGAGGCACTAATTGAAACTCTTATATGATGATATAAGGTGTAGTTAGGAAATAAGCATCCATAGTTGTATTCTGGTAATTTCAATTATAGTTTTCCAAGATGCAAAGCAATTACTACTTTTTACTCATTTGTATATGTGAAAGCCATTTTCTTTTTCTTTTTAGTCTTCGGTTCTTGGTATGGCTTATTGATTTGCATAATTGTATGTATACATTGAAACATCATACTAACAAATTCTTGGAATGGAAGTCCTTTGTCCTTCTCACGTGTCACAGTTTCAATCACCCAACTTTTCCCAAATTTCAAATATTTAATAATATTTTACGAATATTTAATTCCATGGAATGGCTGACTGATACTTTTTAAAAGGCAATGTAAACCATATTTCGTCACATATTTCTCATCCACAACAAGATGAATGTATCCACTACAAGTGTCACTTGCGTAGGAAGAGAGGAAAGTGCATTAATTGCAGGAAGACAACAAGGCAAATTTTCCTGTAAACTTCCATCAATACGTCAAAATGGCACAATAGCTACTATAAATTCTAGGATAAGAACATAAGTTATGGTTGGATAACCTATCACCACCATCAACCCCAGAATCAACAGTCTTATGTGGGCCAAAACTGCCAGCCGCCCACCCCATTTCCGAAATTTTAGGAAAGTCAGATATGATTGGGTGTTAGTTTATAATTGGTTCAAAGCTCTCGGTTTTTAATCTCTTGCACAAGTGGTCATTAGCACAACTTACTGTGGAAGTAGAGAGTTTTGTATGCCGAGAATGGGCCACGGCTTACTATCCACTTAAAAAATTTGTAGCAATTTCAATATGAAGAAATAAATGGTCACGACAATTGCAATATTCATGAAATCCTATTTTGAATTCCCAAAAAAATTCTTACCACGTATACAAATGCTATAAATAGGTCAGCAAGCTTAAATTGGTGGTTATAGGTCATCCAAACATAACCCATTTATTCCTTTGTGGAGGTTCTCAATTTTGGCAGATGTTGCTAGAAAGCAAGTCCCCAACCGTTGTTGGATTTCTTTATTTCATGTAGACCGACGTCACTAAAGGTAGGACACGGGTAGGCCTCTTTTTTCTGCCTTTTTTTGAATTATGGGGGTCTAGAAGCTTTTTTTGGATCTTTTTTGGTCAAATTTGGGGCCTGTGGCTCCAAATTACCCTTGGGAAGCCCACCTTGGTCTAACTAGGGCCCTCCAACATAAAAATAGGGGCCAACTTTGTCCACACCCCCCTTTCCATACCATCTCTCTATATGGTTTAAAGAGATCCATTGTTGCTCACACTTATGGATGGCAGAGATGTTGCATTAAGCAACGCTTGGGGTTTCAGGAGACACCATTGCCTAAGTGTATTTAGTAACGTTTTTGACGTTGCTTAGAGCCTTAAACCCTCCAATTCTAACAGTCGATTTGCTTTCTTTCCAATTAGTAGTCATGGTTGTTCCGGTGTCCATCTGTCTCATAGAGGTTGTTGTCCGTCCGGTGGAGAATATTCTAAAATATTTGGAAATATTCATATAGATTAGGAAAATATTCTATGGATATTCGAGGAACATTTCAAGCATATGTCCAATAAGGGTGTTGTTTGTCCTATCCGTCCGATGTCTTTGCGCCCCTGTCCGTCTATGTAGACAACCCTATTAGTAGTTACTTACAAAGATTCCATAAGATACAACCTTGTTTGATATGTTATGATACTCTTTCCTCATTGGAGATTAATTACCGTAGCCAAGAGGAGCATTTTTGGTTATTGCGGGAGGAATTCACTCAAGGAAGAAAGGTTCTTTTTACTTTCATTGTATCACTTTATCTTGGATAATAAAGTAACTAAAAATTTATGAAACTTTACTCTATTTTAGGGTCAATTGATTTGTACTACTATTTTACTTTTCCCCAAAAAACCCCTATTTACTTTTCTTTTACTTTAAGTTTGGGGCATCCCTACATAAGAGAGGTTGCAACTTGCAAGCTTATTAATTTGTATAGATCAAAGAAAGTTAAAATATATTGAATACATTACCTCAGAAGGAGCTGTTGGTGAGGAGTGTCGGTGACGTTGGATTAAGGTGAATCATGGCGGGCGACGGCGTGGTGAACGTCAAAGCGGCCCAATACGAAGGCAAGGTCACCGTGTACGTGGTTCTAGCCTGCATCGTCGCCGCCAGCGGCGGTCTGCTCTTTGGCTACGATATTGGTGTTTCAGGTATGAACAATCGGTCATTGGTTCGATCTGGAGTTGATGTTTTTATGCATGGTTCATGAGTACGATGACTGGAGGTCATGGAATCGTTGGAGTTGATCGGGGAGCTGTCTGTGCTATGATGATGCAGGGGGTGTGACGGCGATGGACGAGTTTCTGGAGAAATTCTTCCCGCGAGTGTACGAGAAGAAGCACTCGGGCACTCTGATCGAGAGCCACTACTGCAAGTACGACGACCAGGGCCTGCAGCTCTTCACGTCCTCGCTCTACCTGGCCAGCCTGGTGGCCACATTCTTCGCGTCGTCCGTCACGCGCCGCGGCGGCCGCAAGGCCAGCATGCTCGTGGCCGGCGTCGCCTTCCTGGTGGGCGCTATCCTCAACGCCGCGGCCCAGAACCTCGCGATGCTCATCATCGGCCGTATTCTACTCGGTGTCGGCGTCGGATTCGCCAATCAGGTAAGAAAGATACACCACCTCGATCTCATTTGCTAGTATTTGCTGATCTTGTGTGTTGAATCTGACGCGATAGTTGATTGTGATTTGACTGCAGACGGTGCCGTTGTACTTGTCCGAGATGGCGCCCCCGAAGCTGCGCGGGCGGTTGAACATCATGTTCCAGCTGGCGACGACGCTCGGCATCCTGGCGGCGAACCTGGTGAACTATGGCACAAGCATGATGCAGCAGGACGGGTGGCGCGTGTCCCTGGGGCTGGCGGGGATCCCGGCCGTCATTCTGATATGCGGCGGGCTCTTCTGCCCGGAGACTCCGAACTCGCTGATCGAGCGCCGCCAGCTTGACGAGGGGCGCCACGTCCTGACGCGCATCCGCGGCACGGACAACGTGAGCACGGAGTACGAGGACATGCTGGAGGCCTCGGAAGTGGCGCAGCGCGTGCAGCACCCGTTCCGCAACATCCTGCAGAAGCGCAACCGCAACCAGCTGGTGATGGCGCTGGCCATCCCGTTCTTCCAGCAGTTCACGGGCATCAACGCCATCATGTTCTACGTCCCGGTCCTCTTGAGCACGTTCGGCTTCGCCCAGGACGCGTCGCTCTACTCTGCGGTGATCGTCGGCGCCGTGAACGTGGTCGCCACCCTCGTGGCCCTCGGCGTCGTGGACAAGTACGGCCGCCGTTTCTTGTTCCTCGAGGGCGGCGCGCAGATGATCATCTCGCAAACGATCATTGCCATCGTCCTGGCGCTGAAATTCGGCGGCGACCGCGTGCTCACCAAGGGCGAGGCCACCGGTATCGTCGTGCTCGTCTGCATCTACGTCGCGGCGTACGCGTGGTCGTGGGGGCCGCTCGGCTGGCTCGTGCCCAGCGAAATCTTCCCGCTGGAGACCCGATCCGCGGGCCAGTCCATCACCGTGGCCACCAACATGATCTTCACGTTCGTCATCGCCCAAGCGTTCCTCACCATCCTCTGCCACTTCCAGTTCGGCATCTTCCTCTTCTTCGCCGCCTGGGTCGTGATCATGACCGTGTTCGTGGCGCTCTTCTTGCCGGAGACCAAGGGCGTCCCCATCGAGGAGATGATCTACACCTGGCGCGCACACTGGTTCTGGAAGCGCATCCTGCCCACGGACAACGATCTACCGTCGACTCGGTTCGACGCCGCCGTCGTCAGCGAGAATCGTAGAATCGAACTGTAGGTTAGATATATCATGGAATCGAACTCTAGTTTATAACGGGTGTAACAAGTAGATTAATAGAATAGAACGGGTACATTTGATTTTTGCATTTGCATGCATGAACTGTACATAACTGGTGACTGCCCTTTCTCTATATATACACAGTAAATGAAATCATGTGATACCCGGAGAAGCAAAAGCGTAGTGTATAAATTGAGATTTTTCAGGCTCCACGACCAAAATATGATCGTGGAGGCACTAACCGTTTAAATTCAATTTGAAATTCATTGATCTTTTTTAATCCAACAGCATTAAACCTATTACAGGACGAGGTGACCGCATCAGCCTTTGTTAGATCTACAACGTGGGGTAGCCATCAAGTTTGTCAACCACACCTCATCGGCCATGACCGCCTCCGCATCTTGGTTCCGGTGCCAGCTCCACAGAGCATGCGTAGCATTCACCACATTGAACCGACCGTAACCGAAGCTTGACTCCCGCTTGACTGACCATGTGGGCTGCGGATTCTTCCAGCTGCAGCAATATAAAAAATATGAACGAAAATGAATAATTAGATGCGAGTAAAGATCATTCAAGCAAAATAACCCACCGAAACATGCAGAGTGTACTATTCATTAACAATGAATTATGGAGTCAGCAGCTTTACTTGCAGAAAACCATTTGTGACACTAGATCATAAACAACATCATGTAAGAAATGATGCTCAGGCTCAGACATTAATATCCATCAATTATAAAGTCAACAGCTTACTCGGTGGCAAGGCCCTCCCGGTTGCCACCATCACCAATTGTGATATGCACAATGCCGCAGTCGTTCAACTGCTTTTGATATACTCGAAGCTGTGCAGAGAGTAACAGGCAGTCAGTGGCATAGACTCCATAATAAAAGACAGTGCATGTCGAATAGCAACAAAGAGACCTAGCTGAAGGATTATGGATTTGAGGATTATGATACACTCGAAGCTCATGTGCAGGAAGCAGAGACTGTCAATGATATCATGGACTTGAAAGGAAAATTTGAACGTCAAAGATTGAAACTCCAGGGACCCATGGTTACAAATAAGAGCAAGCTGCAGCATTAAGCATCCGAGGACTAGGAATATTTTGTTACACTCAAAGCTGTGCAGATCCATAGTAAAAGAGTGTCTATAACATGGACTCCAAGTAAAAGCCCCGGATTCATGACCTACAATATATAAACAAGAGGAAGCACTTTGTGAAGATTATTACATTGCGTTCGTAGGCGTGAACGTGGCCAGCGAACAAGATATCCACATTGTGATGGAAGAGCAAAGGCTCCATGGCGGCCATCATGTCTTCGCTCTCCTTCTCACCCTGATGCGCAGTGTTGCTGTTGTACCAGGGCGCGTGCACCACGGCGACCAGCCATGGCGTTCTCTTCCTGTCCACTTTCGCCAAATCCGCCTGCAATTAAAGAAATAAGTCGAAGGAGCTACCAAGAAAAATAAATAAAAACGGCTTCTCATATGGAAGGATATAGTCCAAACCTGGAGCCATTTGTACTGCGCAGAGCTGCTGTCGAAATCCGTGTATGACCCGAGCATGAGCACATGGACACCGGCGACTTCAAACGAATAGTACAGGTTAGAGCTCGACGCGCTCTCGTTAAACGGCATCTCCCAGCGCGTGTTGTACGCGAGGAAGCTCTTCACAAGCAATGGAATCTGCTCCTCCTCATGGTTCCCCTCCGTGACCATCCAGGGCTTGTAATTTGCGTACGGGGACATCATCTGGCCGAACGTATCCCATCGACTCTGAATGTAATCTGCATACGATAAATCGCCCGCAAAGAGCAGCACGTCGTATCCCTGCGCTGCAACATGCTGCAACGTCGAAGCCGTCCAATCCGTCTGCCCTAAATCACCTACACAATCACCTAAAAAATTAGCTAGAGAATTACCTACACAATCACCGACGCAATCACCTAATTTACCTACAAATTGAGGGCCAAGGTGGCGAGCATTGGCACAAACACAAAGAAGTCAATGCGGAGGGCAAGGATTCGCGCACCGACGACGGCGAAGGTGACAGGCGGGGAGGCGGGAGGCGTAGTGAGGTTTAACTCGGGGCCGGACGCGCCGCAGCGGTAGAAGTAGGTCGTGGAGTCGAGCAAGGGCCCGAGCTTGACGTGGTGCATTAGGCCAGATTTATACGTAAGGAATGTATAGCTCTTGGACACGCCCGTGGCTCTCTGCAACAAATTCCCCGATTGCGTGCCGTACTCCACCACCGCCGGCACGCTCTTGTCCGCAGTCATCCAGGAGACCTTCATGTGCCTCGGCCCCGCCAATGACACGTGCATCTGTGCAAAAATTCACATCAGTCCACAACTCTTTTGAAAGACAGCGAGAGATTAATCAACGAATACCTGGTCGGGCTCCGTCGCACTCTTCTTCTTCTCTTGCGTCGACCGACCGCTGCTTAATTGCGCGGCGGGAGGACGCACGTACATGCTGGTGCATGTGTTGCTCATCCCCGCTGCGGCGGCTGCGACGAAAATTACAAGCATCAAGAAGATCGCTGATCCTGTCATCAATCTCTGCTGCTTCAACACGCTACTCGGAATTTATTAGCTTCAATGCAACCGCAACTTCCTCGAACCTAATTTCAAGCTATATATCGGAGGACCTGAAGGCTAATCACGCAGCAATCCAGTTCGGCGCCTACTGCTGCATTCCGAAACGAGGTTGAACGACTCTTTTCAAGTAAAAAACCAAAGAAATGGCTTCTATCAAGCTCCTCAGCGTCGCTGAACCTGAAACGATCAATCACTGAGCGAGAAAGACTGCATCAGGTGCTTAACAACAACTTCTCAAGCACTTCAAGTTCGTTTTCAAGAAGCTGACATTCTTGAAATTCGCATTACGTACGGGACTCGAATTAGATACAACATCGACACGCCAGGCGCGTTGCATGAGGACCACCGCAGCATCATTGCGTAATCACGAAGGCTCACTCCAACCGTACTACGCACCAACGCGGCAGCTTCAATCGCACTTTCTTCACCTACTTGATGGAAAGCTCCATCGCCACGGTTCGCATCATTCAGTTTGTCCTCCGGCATATCCACAGCTTTACCTCAAAAAAAAAATCGACAACTTACGCGGACAATGATGAATTCAAAACTTACTGATCATGCCAAGCGCGCAAATTAAATGTTGCAATCACAGGAAAAAAAATTCCAGAAAACATATACTTGACAATCGCAATATCTGCAAAAGAAACAGAAAAAGTGTCCTTCACATAACTAGCTTGCTGAAACTTCGTTGTCTACTTTCTAAGTTTCCATGACGTGCCCGCAACTACAACAACGTCGTTCTAAGTTATGTTCGAGAAGAAGCCCGCTGCAGGCCATTTTATGTTGAGCTGATACTACGCTGATACTGATGTGGTGCTCGGGTGATACTGATGTGAAGCTAGGGTGATGCTCGGGTGATACTAGTCTAATGCTTGGATTATAATGTTTGAGAACTGGGTGATACTCGGGAACGGGGGGTATCGGGGGTTTTAAGCTGCAGGAGTATTGGCCGCTTTAGTTGGCAGTTGAGGGGTTTGTAAAGTTTCACGCATGTAAATGAGGACTTGAGGCGGTTGTTTAAGTATAGTGAGAGCGACAATGAGTGTTCAATGTAGACGAAGTTTTTGAATTTTAGATTTGTGATGCTTGATCTGCTACTTTTAGGTGCTTGTAGGGGCGAGTTTTTGAATTTAATGAGAGTTTTTGAATTTAATGTGGTTTAAGATGTTGTACTATTTAAAACTATCAAAGTCTTTGATATCATTAGGTAAAATCTAGGTTTGTACTAGTTCTAGTTTTCATGCCAGTTTTGTGTTAACATTCCTCCACGGATGGATGACATATGGAGAAGAGAGAAGTGGATGATAAATAATCACACAAAATGGTAAGATGCAACATAACGGTACCTATAAACAACGTTTTAGTCCAACAATTGATAGATTATATTTTGGTGAGCGACGTAGTGTCATTGTTCCTTCAACCCCTAAAGGACCAAAGTCCCCTAGGGGGACATTTTGAGTTTGGGTTAGGTACCACGTTCTCAATTCTAGGCATTATTTTCTGAGATTTTTTATTGAATGGACTACTTTTGATTAGCTTTGCGTAGACACAAATTTCGTAGAATTTTGACTTATGGTTCAAAAGTTACAATTTATTTTCATTCACATATACAAATAGTGCAGCAGTTTAGTATGACTTATCACAAATACTCCCACTAAACTTTAATAACTTCTAAATTCAATAGAAATTCGATTTTTTTCCATCGAAAAGAAAGAAAATGTCCTCTTGGAAAGGAAATTGAGATCTTTGCATCTACCGTACGGATTTGTGAATTTCAAAAATTTGAGAAGGATATGATATATGCAAAATATAAAGTGTGTTGTTGATTCTCAACACATAGTTGCATTGCAGGATTTTTTAGGACATCTTCTTCACCTCTTCTACTTCTAAAATTTGGTGCACATGTGCCTAATATGATCCTTTTCAAGTTAACATAATAAATTCACACCCCGTAGTGCAAAAAGTTGCCATAGAAGGTGGTCGAAGTTGGTGAAGGTGTTTAGTATGACCTCAAAAAGATATTATGTCTCACTTCCAAGGCTGATATCTTTCAATATGTGCTGTCAAACTTATCAAAATTTTCACCACACTCTCATACAACTCTAGTACAAGATCCTACAATTAAATTTTCAAAAAAAACATTTTGTATCATTTCGTGTTGAATGCGCTGAAAATGGCAGTTTTGGAGTGATTTTGATGGGAAAATGTCTTGGTCCTTTAGGAGTTAAGGACAATACTTGGACGATAGTGGTCGCTTGAGCTAAAGACGATACTCGCAATCTCTATAGCCACTATCCTTCCATTGGGTTTATATTTGTACAAATTACGCATTCAATAGCCTAGTTTTTGGCGTATGTTACTTAGAAGTAGTATCGTATACCAAAATGTTAAATTGTCAGCCGTCTAGCAAAAATCTTTGCTAAATGGACCATTGTAGAACCAAAATGTTTAAAATAGACTTTAAAAAAATTTAGGTGAAACAGGATTGTAGACATATTAATAATTAGATAATTAGTAATAATGTTTACACTAAGTGGCTAATTAATTAAGAAATACCTCTTCATATCCAATCATTAGGAATAAATGGGAAAAGGGTCAAACTCACATCCTTTGGGAAGGAGGCACCTTTCCATAAAAAGGTGTTAGGAAAGATGTGGAAGAATACTATTGGATAAAAGTTATGAGAAACCTCTTGCCAAGAGGTGTAACCCTTAGATTTTAGGTAGCCATCCAAAGTAGCATTATTCACCACTACACATTGAAGATGGAGTGAGTCCTAGCTTTAGGAGAAGCTAGTCCAATAGCTCTTCTTGGTTATGTAAGAGTCTTTAATTATTTGATATATATTGTTATTATATTATTTTGTGTTGTTAATATTTTTTACTTGTTTGCATTAGGTCTTGTTTGTGTGGAGTTAAGTCTATGCATAAGTATATTTAAGCAAAATTAGGGGAAAATCCCAATTAGGTCAAGAGTGATATTATGTGATTAAAGAGTAAATTTATGTGAATATATTCTTGCAAGAAAGTGATTGTGATTAAAAGTAACTTAATGCATACTTGAATGAAAGTGTAAGCATAAGTTAGAGTCTTTGAGTACAATTGGGAGATACTTGAAAGATAAGAGAACAAGAGTGAGGATAAAACATTCTTATTAAAACAATTGCATTGTAAAGCATTGAGAGTGGCATATTCAATGCAATACTTGTAGATCATATGCATAAATGTAATTGAAGTTGGGTCTAGATTTTAAGAGGAAACTGTAGGCTCAAGAGTGGACTAACTTATTTGTGTGAAAGTTAATTGGTTGTGATTAATGTGGAGAATTAATAGAGATCGTCTAACTTGTGTGATGTTGGAGGTCTAACCCGTTTGTTGAAGAATTGAATGTGAATCATGGATGAGATTAGTCGTACGTAAAAAGTATGAAACTTGATTGATGAAGTAAGTTTGTGAATTGATTCAAGACTTAATTAAAGAATCAAGAGCAATAAGCAATAAAATTGATAGAATCAATTTGTTGAGCATGGCATAGTTTAGGGCACATGCATAGTTGAGACAAGGAGCAAGATTCTTGTCATGCACTCTTACCCGTGGGGTTAACCGAGTGTACCTAAATCCATTAAGAGTGAATTCTATTTATCCTAAATTTCTCCAAAGTAGATAGATAACCTTATATATTGAATAGTAGATAGCTTTTGACCTACAATTAATGATAATTGTTTAATACTAGACGTATGACTATCCCGAAGAGGGAACTTGGAATAAGAGTGAATCTTGGGTGCTTTGAGAGTGTGGATTTTACGGTTTACACCTATACAACGTGAAGTCTTTAAATTTTTCAATCACCCTTTCCAAGTGGTCTAAATCTCCAATTGCCAAGTTTTCTAGCAATGTTCAAAGATATAGACATCTTCTGGTTGACAATTATAAATAAAAATAGTCTAGTGAAAATGCCAACTACCTTTTAAAAATAAATCCTCATGCACGATTTCTTTTTGTCACCTGGTAAAAGGCTCAACCCATGTCTCCTCTAGCCTCGTTAATTGCTATAGCGCTAATCAAAGCATTGCTTCCACGGCGGTGTTATCTACCAATTTATAAATAAGCTTAGAAGTAACACTAAAGCTTATCATACGGAATAAGCTAGTGACGCAATCGTCTCTACACAACTCCGATTGGTATCTCTCCTCTAACGGTTGGAGAAACTTCTGCTAGATCACTTAAAGCAAATTCCCCAGTAGTAAGCATATATGTTGAAATCCTCCATGACGGGCTCCATCATCTTTGTCATATTCACCTTTTGAAACACTACTTCTATTGCCGGTATAATATTCAATGGTTTTGGCCCACCTCCTCCATCACCCACCACTTTAAATGTTGTTGAAGGATTTAATTCCACTTCATCTCTAAATTTTGAAAGCTTGTACCCACGTCACCTTGGTCTTCACCATCACATTCGGTTCCAAGATATCCAATAATCATCTCATTGTAATTCCTTTCGGAGATCTCACATTGTCTCAACAATTAATCCAAAAATAAAAAGGAAAAATTATCTCTTCAATTTAAGGTGTTTCCCTTGTTTCCAATCTCCTCCAATGTGTAGTAAATGCAAAATTACTAGCTTAGAGCTATATGCACGGAATCTTTCCGTGTAACTTGCCCCCAAACAGGTGTTATTTTAGAATCATTTACTGTGGGGCTACCCGATCATCAAACGTTTAGAGATTTTCTTCCACCGTGGCCACAATTAGCCAATCCGTCACTATTTCTTTCCCCCTTCCAAGTTTTTGAGTCATGGAATTATCCACTAACAAAACAACGGCAAAAACAACTACAAAGGCTCAAATGATGACATAGTACATCCACCTTGAAATTCTAACTCTTTTGGTTGCGTTATATAGTCAAGGATTAATTGGAAGTAGGGTTAGTTCCTTATATAAAGTATTGAGTGTGGTTGTTGTGCTTATAGAGAGTTTAGTTCACTTCCAATTTAAAGTGATTATGCAAGACGTAAAAATCTCTGACATAAGTCGTATTCAAAGTAAGAAACAACAATTACATTGTGCTTAATTGTATTATAAGAGTCATTGAATTAATCATTATGATTTGATAATTAAAATGAATATTAAGATATTCAAAATTACAACAATCAATATACTTATCATAATTTGATAATAATGGCTTTATTTATAAATTTTATCACTAGTATTACTTTTATATAGCTACGAGTCCCAACTTGTGTGAATTTATATTTCACCAGGTGCATAAGATCTCCCTCAAGAATTCATCTATTTTTCAAACTAGTCCACATGCCGCATGCACGTCCGGGGTTCAATATTTAAGTTAGAAAAGTTTTACTATAACCACAAATGAAAAATCTTACATCCACACAAGTTCCCTTTCTTCAAAACAAATTGTTCTCATCTTGGGCTTGTTCTTACAACACCATTGGTAAGGGATTTAGACAAAATGATGATGTGTAGGACAAGTGTAGTTGTGGACATCACAAGATTCTTGCTTCTCATCAAGAACGAGTCATTTTCTTGAGGTTAAATACGTTTGACAATGGAGCAACAACACTTGTAGGATGAGAGTTGTAAGGTGATTAGTTACAATTAAATGATACTGCAATCAAAATGGGGCTTGGAAGACTTAGGTTATCAAGTCTCTATTATTCCTATCTTTCTATTAATTTATATAAACAATGGCTATAGAAAGTATAATGTAGAAAAATAGAGCAAAACTTTCTATTTTTAATGTTCCTATTTATAATGCCTTTGAATTTTATTGGCATGGACATTTTAGGACATTGCATTAAATACTCTATATGTACATCCAAATGATAGAAGATGCATCATGGTAGAGGGGTGTGTCGATTGGCCCTTGTTCTATTATCCTTGTGTTTTACTAAGTTATTTTACTATATCTATAATGGATGGATCCTTTGTATATAAATTATCTCACATTTATAAATATGCCACTTGAAGATATTAGAAGAATATGAAAGAAAATCATTTACTAGAATATCAACATGTAGTGGTGACAATATCATTAGTAACTTAAGATTGATTATTCAATAATACAAAGATTATTGAATTAGTTATCATATTCAATTTTGTTGCGATATATTTTTGGTTATTTTGTATGTCAATAATTATTATCACCTTATATAATTCAAATCTTAACCAATGCATTTTATTGTAATTGTAATCCAATTTCTAATTCCCAAAGTACCATTTCTCGCTTGCAAAATTTTATTTTATTTTTGGCCTTGGGGAGGTTTCTATGATGCCAATTTTGATCACAAATTTTTGAGTTTTTTTAATGATGATGTGACATAGTAGTAGCTTCATGGGGACGTAATTTTTTTCATACTACACCGTTCCCTGAATATAGTGTAGACTAGACTATTTGAAATTTCCTACACTAATTTCATTAAACGCAAATTAAAGTGGTCCACTTCAATTTTCCATCCACATCAAATCATGTCCATTAGAAATAGTGTGGCTTGTTTCAAAATAAAAGACACGGGAATTAATGTGGATAAGTTTTTACAGGTTGTACCCTAAAACCAGAATTATAATATAATAACATAATAATAACATAATAACATAATAAAATAATAACATAATAATATAATAACATAATAATATTATTTTATAACATAAGAATATAAACATAATATTATAATATAATATAACAGAATATAATATTAACATAATAATATAACATAATAATATAATAATAACATAATAATAACATATATGAATAACATAATAACATATATTATAATATTAATACTATAAACAATAATAACATATATAATAATAACATATTAATACTATATTAATAACCAAAATTGATGTGGTCCACATCAATTTTCATCCAAAACTAGAATTGATGTGGTCCACCTCAATTTTCATCCACATTACCTATACCTCCACACTATATTCAGTGAACGGTGTAGACATCTAAAACAAACCATGCTATTCAAAGTGCAAAACTAGGGACTCTAGACAACTCCAACACTTTTGCGACAAGCTTTTATTAATATTTAGAGTTTTTCATAAAAAATAAAAAATAAAATTTTCTTTGAGATTGTCAAAAAGAGATCTTGACTTTGGTGCAAAAAATAATTTTGACCCAAGTCAAACCTTTTCACACATTGTCAAGGAAGGTACCAAAAAAACTTCTTCTTTTCTACTTAAAAATTAGAGATCATAATTTTTTTGGAATTTTCACCTACAAGATGTGGTGTAAAACTTCTTATTGACCATTGAGATTCTCATTCTAAAACATGTCAAAAGTCACAAACAAGTAAACTGTGTTGTAGCAATTTTTGAACCTTCACCCCTTGAATATTCTACACTCTTTCTCTACCTCTAGAAAATTGGTGTTTAAGGATCTTATCTCATGCTCAACATGATTGTGTAAAATCAAGACCTTGTGTTGTGCTAAAATTTGACACCAAGTTCAGTCAAAGTCCGTTGATCCTCTAAACAAAAGAAAGAAAAAGAGTCTTTCTCTTCACTTTAAATGCTATAATATTTCAAGTTGTGCAGTCAAACCTAATGAAAAATTGTAAGGAGGTTTTTTAATCTAAATTAAGATCATATGGATAAAATTGGAAATAAAAGGATTTTTTCTTGCCCACTGTTTACTCTAGATAGAATAGACAACTTTGAAGTATATTTTTAGTGTAAAACTAGCAATTAGCGCTTGCTTTGCAATGCATTAGTCCAACCATTTTAACCCCTAAAGAACCAAAGTCCCCTCGGGGGACATTTTGAGTTTGGATTAGGTACCACGTTCTCAATTCTAGGCATTATTTTATGAGATTTTTTACTGAATGGACAACTTTTGATTAGCTTTGTGTAGACACAAATTTCGTAGAATTTTGACTTACCGTTCAAAAGTTACAATTTATTTTCACTTACATATACAAATAGTCCAGCAGTTTAGTATGACTTATCACAAATACTCCCACTAAACTTTAATAACTTCTAAATTCAATAGAAATTCGATTTTTTTCCATCGAAAAGAAAGAAAATGTCCTCTTGGAAAGGAAATTGAGATCTTTGCATCTACCGTACGGATTTGTGAATTTCAAAAATTTGAGAAGGATATGATATATGCAAAATATAAAGTGTGTTGTTGATTCTCAACACATAGTTGCATTGCAGGATTTTTTAGGACATCTTCTTCACCTCTTCTACTTCTAAAATTTGGTGCACATGTGCCTAATATGATCCTTTTCAAGTTAACAAAATAAATTCACGGCCCGTAGTGCAAAAAGTTGCCATAGAAGGTGGTCGAAGTTGGTGAAGGTGTTTAGTATGACCTCAAAAAGAGATTACGTCTCACTTCCAAGGCCGATATCTTTCAATCCGTGCGGTCAAACTTACCAAAACTTTCACCACACACTCTCATACAACTCAAGTACAAGATCCTACAGTTAAATTTTCAGAAAAAAACATTTTGTATCATTTCGTGTTGAATGCACTAAAAATGGCAATTTTGGAGTGATTTTGATGGGAAAATATCTTGGTCCTTTAGAGGTTAATGTGGTTTTTATGTTACAAACTATAAAAAGATAAAGGTAACATGATTCACTACACGGTTGACTGCGCAACTAACTGCACGGTTGATTGCACAATTGACTGCACGGTTGACTGCACAATTATCTGCACGCTTGACCAACCATTTGTCTACTGGCTAAAAATAGACAAAAAGTGAAATTAGATGGAGGGGTGCGATAGGGCTTGAGGGAATTGATGTGAGTTTAGGGCTAAGTTTTGCCACGTCGCCCTCCATCTAGCACGTCTCCTCGCCAAGACGCGAGAGTGTGAACTACACCAAAACCTATCTATCGCATGACCATTGATTGGCCTGTATGGGAGTCTACAGTACCATCGCCAGACTGCGCACTCACGTAAGTTAGTGATCGCCCCACTCCGCGAGGACAAGTCTATTAGTTTTTGCCATACATTATTTTCCACTTCCTGCTGTACTGCGTACTCTGTCGCCAGCTATGGATTTTGCGAAGACGTGAGTGATTTGCACACTTTGTTTCATTAGTTTCTTGTACTCTCCGCTTAGTTTGTGTAATTTTCATGGCTTAGTGGGCTGTGGAGTCATGGACTACGCAACTCAGGACCAGGTGATAGAAATGACAATGTCATGGAAAGACGATGTAACCAGCAACGCATCAAGGTGCGTTTTAGGGTTTCTATGCATATTGCAATTTGCGTGCTTCTCGTCTTCTGTGTTTGTGTGACTGAATTTTTGATGTTCTTATTGTTTGATTCACACTTTCTGTTATTTGAGGTTCTGACTCAATTGTGAAACAGACCTTGCTCGTGTGATTTGTGCAAGGCGTTGAGGAAGATGGCCAAACTAGTTGTTTTGCAGAAGGTACGCCGGACAACGGTTCTCGAGTCCTATTTCCAGAGTAGCCACAACTCGCATGATCTGGGCGTAATTGAGTTACCACTGTCTGTTTCAAAACGCCGAAGGTTGGAGTTCTCTGACTCCGATGTTGGCCCAGGCGCAGAGAGTTCGACTACAGGCGAGTCACCACTCCGGTACGCACTAATCCCGCTGTATGTTTCATCTGCCCAGCCGGGTTACCAGAACTGCCGGTAGTTTCGGCAACAGATGAAGACAAGGACTTCGTGGAGGTCGTCAACATTGACGACGTTGGGGCTGCAGATAAGAAAGCCAAACAGAAGAGCTACGAGGTGTCCCGAAAATGTCAAGATACTTAGGCGATTCAACATCCTTGGGCAGACATGATTCGCGGCTCACGTGATACCACAGTCCATCAGGTTCAGTGTCGGATCTGCACCAAAGTTAACGGGAGAGAAGTCACCATGGGTCCAAAGACTGATACGCTCGAGAAGCATGCAGGGAAACGAATAGCAGAGAAGGACTTGCCAAGCTTGGGAGTCAAGAAGGGAGAAGCATATGTGAACAAGAGCTGCCGCCATTTGAAGGCCATTGCAGTTTACAATTTGCAGATGCTAAACCGCCCAAGCATTGTTCAGCAAGTGAACGTCGAGATGAAGGGAGAGAAGGCGCGCAAGATACAACAATTTGCGACTATTTTGCATCTTCTGCAGCAAGGTCGTCCCATGGTGGAGTACGAAAATACACAAGAGTTGTTTGTGTACCTGAAGATACCACATCTTAGCCGCAAGCACTAGAGTGATAGTGCTGGCTAGAATATGGCCGAATATCTCCATAAGGAGAAAGCTGTGAGGACCAAGGAGAACATGGTTGCATGCAGCTACTTTGCCATTACATGTGATGAAGTTACTATTGTCGATAACATGTCATGGATCTCTATGTATGCTTACGTTGTAAAGGATTTTGCGAGGGTGCCCATGTTGTTGTCGTTGGAGAAACTTACAGACGGGGCAACGGCATCAAAGTTGTCCATTTGCATACTTGACGCCATTTTGGGTAAAAGAGGCATCTCTCGGGAGGACATCAGGTAAAAGTGGGTGTCTTTCGGAGCAGACGACACTGCGATATTTCATGTGAGTTTTGTTTCAGGTCATCTAGTCACTGTGCCGGTGCTTTGTTGTCTGAACTGGTTTAGGGTTTTCTAGTAATGTGTGCTTTGTTGTGAGCAGGGATCAAAAGGGGGAGTTACAAAGATTATGCAAGAACAAATTGCACCTCACATGCTGGGCGTTCACTATTTCAGCCACAGAACCAATTTAGCTATGAAAACACTGTTGCACCTACCTGTGATTTCGAAGATTGAGACTTTGCTGCAATCGCTGCATACATATTTTTCTGCCAGTCCAAAGTGGCACCTCGAATTCACGAAGCTTGCTGATCTTATGCGTACAAAGGATTTAAAGATAGTCATGCAGGTACGTGCACCGAAATTGTATTTCATCCATGGCACACGTACAGACTTGTTTGCATGTTGTTTTAATTGTGAACGTGGAAGTCTATATCATGTCTCATGGTGTCTATTATGTCTGAATGTAGGTTAAGACGCGTTGGTTGAATATGTTGTCTTCCCTCTAGAGGGTGATGGATGAGTATCACTATAAAAAACCCGTGATTTTCGTGACGTTAGCTGTGATCAAGTGTGTTTTTCAAAACATGTTTTGGTGAACGGGCCGAGCCCTGGGCTCTCAGATTCTGGTGGATGTTGCACCAAACATGGAAAAATTGGCGGAAAAACGTAGAGATGTTAGCATATACGTATTTTTTTTGCGGGACGTCCTAGTGAACATAGTCATGTTTAAGACAACGTCCTCAGAAAGGTGACAGTGCCATGTCGGCATGTGCTTTCAGTTTGACTGTGGCTTCACTGTGAGTAACTTCGAGATTGTTACTGCAACCTCCTGTAAAACACTGCCCAACGGTTAAAATACAGTGGAGATGGGCTGACCCCCTACAAAAATAAAAACGTGGATGTCGTTACTGACATCACAAAAAACGTGGATGTCCTTACTGACATCACAAAAAACATGTTTGAGCCACGTAGACAAGGTAGAAATTGGATTCTTTTTTAAATGTTTGTGCCACGTAGGCAAGGTTGAAATCAGCTGCCACGTAGGCAAAGAGGATGTTGGAACAAACGCCTCGATGGACATCTACTGTGACATTTTAATGTTTATGCTAACACCATGACAAATCCAAAAATCCCATATGGATTGTCACCACTTGTGCATCCCATTGTATATATATGTAAGGCCTTCTCTCCTATCTCATCACACTTGAATCAAGAGTGATTTACTCTCGTCTATCTATTTGGATGAATTTGAATTATCCTTCAAATTTAAAGTGATATGGTACTTTTTGATGACATGGCGCTTCTTTTTGGTGACATGGCACTTGCTTTTGCTGACTTGGTGCTTGCTTTTGGTGACCTCGATCTCAAAGTCAGATGTCATAACGAACGTCATAGAAAACATATCGTGTTTGAAATGACGTCCCAATTTACACTGTCCACAATTAATTATTGCATTAAACTATGCTGATTGGACATGCCACGTCATATTTTTAAAAGTGACACTTCATATTTTAAAGGTGCCACGTCATAAAATGGCGGATCCACGTATGCAAGCCTAGTCACAATCGCATGCCACGTCATGCGCCACATCATGGGCCACTTTAACAAGGGCCTGGATGAAAAAGTTGGGGATGTGGCACTGCCCGTCCACGTGGCGATGACGTGGACGCGACGTGGCACCCACATGGCAGATTTTTAACACCTTCAGCCCTCAAGTTTTTGTGACGTTTTTAAAAAACGTGGGCCTGTTTTTTGAGATTTTGGCATGTTTTTCGCATGTCAATTATAACGGATTTTTTTGGACGTCAACGTTGACGTGCCGGATGCTGCACAAAACATAATTGCACGTTAGTTGCTCTGTCACAAAAACCACGGGTTTCTTATAGTGTATAAAACGTTAATTGCGAAGATGGTGGAGGATCGGGGCGACAAAGACGGCAAGGCTCCTTCGCGGGAAATCGCTAGGAAGAATTTCGACCTTCTTTGTGATATATCAGTTCCTTGTGCATTGTCGTGTTTTTTGCCGCTCCTCGAAACTGTGCATGACTTGATTAAGTTTTTTCAACAGCATGATGTCTTTGTTTGTGATTATGTTGCTGCTGTCAAGGTTTGCCAGTCACAGTTGTATGAATTGTATTGCAATCCCTCTACATGCTATATATCTGATTCCTTTCGTGAGTTCCTGGAGTTTATAGGGGGGCGTCACTCCAGCATGTCTTGGACGTGGACGGTGCCTAGCTTGGATCTAAACTCATCTGAAGTTGAGCATGCACAGTTCACATGTGGACAGCTGAAGTTTGACGTTGTGACTGGTAACGAGTTCGGGAAAGCAGAATAAGTGACACGCGATAATTTTGGTGAAGTGATCACCTGCATAAAGTCAATATGTTCTGGTAAATTCCTTTCCATGAAACTTGAACTTCAATGTGCGGTTTTCTCATATGTATGTTGTTCTAAAAATTGTCTGGCGGAATGCAGAGGCGGCCCAAACTTTGATCACTGAGCTCAGTAATAGGTTTCCTGCTTCAAACCTGATGGATTCCCTCATTATGTACCCGCAGTATTGGCTGCAGCCAAATGCCGAGGCGTTGTTTGAGCAACACTACATGGTTATCAAGGACCACTTCTGTCGTTAACAACAGACAGTAGGTGGAGTAGTGACGCCGGCGCTGCTCAGTGAGGACAAGTTAAATCATCAATGCAGCACTTAGAAGTCCACCATGAAGGCAAACTTTGCAGATTGCATGGTGAAACCGTTTTCTCTCAATTTACTAACAAGATTGTGGAGGTGCATTGCTTGTTCTGCGTGGTTTGCTTGCAGCAATGTCCGAATGGATAAAAGTTGCTGAGATAGCAGCCGTTCAAGTTCTAGGATCCGTTGAAGACAAACGGGTGAAAGTCCACTAAGGTGGTATATTTATAGTGTCACAAATGGTTTTGGAAAGAGTCACGAACCTTCACTTGCTGCATAGTGCAAATGTGGGATCGATCTTGGAATTCTATTGATGGAATGTGATAATTTCCTTGATTTAAAGTCTAGGAACCCCAAAAATGTTGAGTTTTGACTTACGGTTTGGCCAATATAGGTATATCTTTCATCAGTATATACTTGTCACAAGTATATGACATTTGCCAAATATACTTATTTTGAGAGTTCTAGGAAGTTAAATACTTCAAAAGTTTTGAGACACATTCACGCCATAATGTGTTCATATATTATTATTGAAAATTCTAGATCAGAAATTTATTTTCACTTTTATTGCTAAAAAACAAGATATTTCTTCAAGGCTCCTAAAATAAGACTCAATGTTGATTTTTGCTCTGATTTCTTATCCAATCAAATACATCATGCATTGATCCATCTTGAAACATACTTTTTTTTGAAGAAAAACCTTTTTTTTTCCATTAAATTGGGCAAAATCAAGTTTTTTTGTCCAAAAAAATTTACCTTTAGGTATTTTTTTTTCGCCCAAAAGTGAATAACCCTAGGTGACTTCTACCCGAATGCATTTTTTCCTCCGTCGCTTTTGCAAAGGGGAAGCTGCAAAACTGCCTTAACAACCACCTGGAATGTGCCGTCAGCCTATACTCCCAAAAATACTATACACTCAAAGACTTTCCCTTTGAGAAGGCTTATGAAGCCTGGAGGAATGACAAGAATCGGAAAATTGAGTCCTGACTCGACTCTGTGATCAGTCCTACACTGCTCGATATGAAGATAATGGCCGAGTTCACGACCTCTAGCGTCATTGTCTGTGTGTTGTGTTTTTTTTGTTGCCTTACTGTTGTATTTGTTATTGTTTTAGGTTGCAATCCTTACTAGCCGAACCCTTGATGTTTTTTTTTTTTTTTTTCAAATGTTTCACAAAAAAAAAATTTGTATGCTGCATGTATGATCATGCATTTTTAGATAGTAGAGTTCTATTTAGTATCCCCGAGGTCCGTGAACGAGGACAGCCAATCTGAGAGCATTGTTGTGACAATCCCCAGAGTCACATACCATGTCTACCGTGATCCCAGGTAATTAACACCCCCTTCTGTGTTTCATTTTCATTTTTGGTGACTTCCAATTTGTTTTTGGTGAATCCTTGCAATGATAGCTTTAGATTTTGTGCATTGAAAACCTAGGCTGTAGCTTCATTATGAGATTTTCCTCCTTGATCTTCTTCATTTTCTGTGATTCATGATTTTGCTTCCATAACTCATCTTCAGGTTGGTGGCTTTTCTAACTCATCTTTAGGTTGGTGGCAATTTGCAGAGCTCTTCTCCATTTGTGTGTTATCCTCCACCGAGCAATAAGGAGGTCACTGTTCACTAACGTAGCAGCTGGAGTCTGGACAGCTTCGACGAAGGCGATTCCTCATGGCGATCCCCTTCTCTCACACGATCTACAACGCCCTAACAAGTGCTCAGAACAAAGGCACGCATGTTTTCCACCTCACTGGTGACGATTCCTCGGACCGCAACACACTCGTGAGCTTTACTGAACTGCCCATGCTGCTGTGTTTGAACTTTGGAATTTACTGTAGCGATTGTTAATTGTTCAATTCACTGTAGTTTTGTTGTTGTTGCATGGGAATTTGACTTTTTGCTACTCGTAACGCCGTTCTGCACGTGCTTCCTTGACGTTTTGTGAAGGATCACATGTGTAAGCTGCAGCAAACGGCCACTCTGCAACGATATGGGGATCCTCGTAGGTGGCATGTGAAGTTCCGCAAGGCTCTCTATGGTAACAGTGAACGAGTTCTAAGCACGGCCGGCGGTTGGCACGAGTTTCTAATGGACATGCTAGTTCACAACGGCGACTTCTTATTCTTCAAGTTAGTCCAGAGCGATGTTCTAATGGTCTTCATCTATCTGAGAGACGGAGAAGACACCCTCGAGGATTGGAGCTCATCTGATGAGAGCCACAGCTCAACTCCCACTGAGCTGAGCTGGGATTCTACGGACGAAGAGGACGAGGAGTGTGACGAAGTTCACGATCTGCCCGAGGCAGAAGGTCCACCGGCATTCACCAAGATACTGCGGGAATTCCATGGCCCTCGATACAAGTCTCCAAAGTTGGTAAGCCCTGAAGGCTGAGTCCCTCTCGTGTGATTATATTTGTGTTTTGTGCCAACATGCAATCAGTTTTAGCGTGCAATCTAATTGGAGACTTCTAATCACTCCCTTTTCTGTGCAGAATATTCCGAAGTGGTTTTGGGATCAGCATGGGCTGGAGAACTTTTCACGAAAGTTGTTCAACCTAGTAGGACCTCGGATGACTGTTTTGGTGAAGTGAGTAGTGTATGGCGTGAATGGAGCACAAGTCAGCTGCAACCTCTTCTCCGGCTGGGCAGGGTTTGTTCAGAAGAACGGCCTGAAGACTGGAGATATTGTGAAGTTCACAATGACGGCACCTGATACCTTTGTTGTAGTTGTGCAACTTTGAAGGCTTCGCCAAAAACTTCTCTATGTTTCTTTGTATTTTTTTATTTAAAAAAAACAAAATTTAAACAAAATTTCTTTCTTTGTATAGTTCACCAACACTCTCTTTGAACTCTACACCACCAGACTCTTTATCGCCATTTTGAGAAAACATTGCCTGGATAGATGCCATTTTTGGAAGAAAAAAAATGCATGTGTAGCCAGGACCACTGAAAACTTTCTTTGACAATTCGCCATTTCTAGCTACCACTTGCACTAGGCCCGGTGCCAGACTGCCACGGAACTAGGTGGTACAGTCGACAGTTAAAATAAGTTTGTCCTCACAAATTTCGCCACATTACCTCCCATCCAAACCTAAATGTAGCCACACTGCCGACACTCCAAAATTCATTAAAAAAAAATGGTTGCGCTTGACTGTAGCGTTTCTATAGTTTACTGCACGGTTCATTGCATGGTTGATCGTTGCGTGGTTCATTGTGTAGATTATGATTTTAGTAGTATGATGACTGTCAAAGAACTTTAGGGGTCAAATGGTTTATTTATTTTTTTAAATGTTATTTTTACATCTTGTACAAATAAATACAATAAGTTGTGTAGTGAAAGTCAGGACACTTGTAGTGTAACTTCTGTAGATGTGGAGGTGTTTGGATTCACATGAAAACATCTCTCCTCACATCCCAGTGAAGTTGTACAAAACCAGCTACAGTAAATAAAAGTATATCTTACAGTAATAAAAGTACTCCTTTAAATTTATTTTTTTCATTTCTAACAGAAAAGAAATAAGCCTCTGTCCTTTCTGGCAAAAATTAACCCCTAAAGTCTCAAGGCATATTCACACCACAAAACACTGCAAAATTGCTTGCTCCTGTGCAATGACTAAGGAAGGGAAAAAAAATCCTTTTTTCTACATTGAACGGAGGGATCTCAAATAAGACTTACCTTTTATTTTTTTGTGAACTTGATATGTGTTGGATTGAGAATCCAAATGGTCAATAAGAAGAGTTACAAGACGTCTTCTGCAAGAAAAAAAGAAAAGTAAAATATATAAAGGTCTCTAAGTTTTATGTGGAAAATAACAAGTTCTTTTGGTACCTTGCCTGACAATGTGTGACAATGTGTGACAATGTGTGACAATGTGTGACAATGTGTGACAATGTGTGACAATGTGTGACAATGTGTGACAATGTGTGACAATGTGTGACAATGTGTGACAATGTGTGAAAATGTTTGACTTGGGTCAATATGCTATTTTCACAATCGACAAATTTGCTCCTTAACAATATAAAAGGAAATAATATTACATGTTAGTATTAAAAATCTCACATTTAAAAGAGTGTTTTAGCAAAAAAATTGGAGTGGGTTGGCGTGCCCCCTCTCTTGACGTGTTTGTTTAAGATGGCATAGCTATTTCATTAACCCCTTAAAGGCCCAATGTCCCATCGGGAAACATTTTGAGTTTGGGTAAGGTCCCACGATCTCAAATTTACGCATGATGTTCAAAAAGGTTTTTTTATCGAATGGGCAACTTTTTGTAAGCCTCCCATGGACATAATTTTTTGTAGAAATTAGACTTATGGTTCAAAAGTTACAAACATTTTCTGGGAACATACACAAATAGTGCAGCGGCTTAGTGTGACATATAACAAATAGTGTAGCAAAACTTCAACAAATTCTAAATTCAATAGAAGTTCAAGTTTTTTTCCATTCAAAAATAAGAATTTTGCTCTTGGAAAGGAAATGAAAATCTTTCCATCTTCTATATGGATTTTTTAATTTCAAAAAATATGAGAATGATATGATATATGCAAAACTTGAAGTGCATTGTTAATTCTTAGCACATAGTTGCATTGCAGGATTTCTAGGAACATCTTCTAACCCTCTTCTACCTCTAAAACTTGGTGCATATGTGCCTATCATGATCCTTTTTAAGTCAATATTCAAAAATCATAATCTGTAGTGCAAAAACCTGCCATGAAAGGTGGTCAAAGATTGTTGAAGGTGTTTGGTATGACCTTAGGAAGAGTTTATGTCACACTTCAAAGGTTGATATCTTTCAATCCGTGCGGTTAAACTAAACAAAACTTTTACCAAACACACTTGTACAATCCAATACAAGATCCAACGGTTAGATATGTAAAAGTTATGTTTATTTTCAATTTGTGTTGATTGCATTGAAACTAACAATTTTTCACTGAGCTTGGGGGGCTAAAATGTCACGGGCTTTTAGGGGTTAAATGTTGGATTTAAGAAAAGTTGTCCTCACACGAAGCTTTTAGTAAATTCCATCTAAAAAAAACTCAAAGAAGAATGTTATAAATTGACACCATATGAACCTGCCCAAATCTTAACCCCTAAAGGACCAAGTGTCAAAAATGGGCTTTTTGAAAATTCGGTCAGGTTCCTATGCTGTCAATTTTAAACATTCATCTTTGAAATTCATACCATAGAAGGGCATTACCAAGACGTTAGTGGGAAAACAATTTTTTCCTAATTTGGACATTTGATGAAAAAGTTATAGGGTTTTGAATTTTAAATGGGGAGGGCGGGCACCTCGGGCACCTCCAAAAACTTTCGATAGGACACTCTATTGAAAGTGAGATTTTCAGTACTCGCAAGTAATATTATTTCCCTTCATGTTGTCAAAAAAAAGTTCTTGTCTTTAGTGAAAAATAGCATACCAACCCAAGTCAAACATTTGTACACATTGTCACTCATTGTCGGGCAAGATACCAAAAAAACTTCTTCTTGTCCACATAAAACCTAGAGATCTTCATATTTTTCACTTTTTATTTTTTCCACAACAATATGTAATGTAAACCTTCTTCTTAACCATTCGGATTATCAATCAAAAACATATTAAGTTCAAAAAAAATTAAAGTGTGAATTAACAAATTTTGAGCCTCCACTCCTTGCACACTTGTTTTGAATATGCTACACCCGGTCTCTACCTCTAAAAATTGGTGTAAGGAGCTAACATCATACTTAACAAGATGGTAATAGATTTAGACCTTGTGTAGTGAAATTTTTTGACACCAAGTGAAGTCAAAGTCTGCTGATCCACTAAACGCAGGGAAGAAAATGAACCATTTGCTTGACTTCAAACACTATAATCTTTCAATCCGTGCGGTCAAAGTTTATGAAATTTTGAACGTGTATTACTTAATAAGCCTTTATTGAGATCCTACGGTCAGAACTAAAAACCAAAGTTTTTGTTACCTTCTTTATTCATTGCACTAGAATCCATTGATTTTGAAGTGTTTTTGGTGTAAATCTGCCTTGGTACCTTGGGGGTTAAAGAGTCCCCGAGAGGACTCTTGGGAATTTAAGGGTTAAATAAAATTCAGCATGCCTAAGAGCCGGTCAAGGGCCCATCAAATGCCTTGTCATAATTTCCCAGAAAGATCACTATCATACGCTCACATTGATGCGAATGTTATGCTACCTCCCCAAATTATGCTCATTTGTCACAGGGAAAC
Source organism: Bryoerythrophyllum caledonicum (assembly GCA_963971425.1). Lineage (NCBI taxonomy): Eukaryota > Viridiplantae > Streptophyta > Bryopsida > Pottiales > Pottiaceae > Bryoerythrophyllum > Bryoerythrophyllum caledonicum. The sequence goes on from OZ020523.1 coordinate 18,805,912, forward strand.
GTCAGCGTAATTTCTGTACAACTACGGCGCTGGAGAGTGACTGCAGCCAAAATTGTACCTATATGTCCAAATGTCTGCAAGAGAGTTGGTACACTTTTTTCTGAGACCGGGATGCTTGGAATGTCAAATCATCAAGTTTGGGACCCAATGAGGAAGGTAGTTTTGTAAATAATTAAGTCAAACGTGTCCAAAAATTCGGATATTTTATTTCCACTTTCTTAGAAATTTAAAAAGTCATTCCCTTCCTAGGATACTTCTCCAAAACAATAACCACCTAACATTTCATCTAATTTTATTTTGATAGGATGTTGAATTGTCCTAACATCACAAGTATGTTTGGTTGCTATGAAACCACTAGGCCTATGAAATTAACCATTTAAGGACAATGGTCGCTGTGAGAATCTATGAGGGTCATACATTTGGTTAGCATAATTTATAGATTCGACCATCGGCCTTAAGGTTTAATGCCTGAAGTTTCTTGACAATTTAGCATCCAAACTCATTGTCAAGTGCCACTTTCAAAATGCAGATAAAAGCTTTTTTTACATATGTAACTGTAGGATTTTTTACAATGTGTGTGGTAAAGGTTTTGGTCAGATTGACCACACAGATTGAAAGATATCAGCCTTTGAAGTGCGATATGATCTTTTTTGAGGTCATACTAAACACCGTCAACAAAGTTTGACCACCTTCTATCATTGGTAACTTTTTGTACTATTGGCTGTGATTTTCTAATTTTCAGTAAGAGAAGATCATGTTAGGCACATTTGCACCAAATTTTAGAAGTAAAAGAGGGGTAGAAGAGGTCCTTAAATATCCTGCAATGCAACTATGTGTTGAGAGATAACAATACACTAACAAGATTTGCATAACACATATCCTTCTCATAATTTTGAAAATAAAAATTATGTGCGGGAAATGCAAAGATTTCGATTTCCATTCCTTTTCCAAGAGGAATTCTTTTTAAAACAAATTGGGCTAAAACTCTAATTTCTAATGAATAAATAGTTAATTATAGTTTTGCTGCACTATTTGTTAAATGTCAATGAAAATTGCTATAAATCTAGTCATGTGTCACCAAAATTGTTCGAAACTTTTGCACCTTAAGTCAAATTTCTACAAAAAACTTTGTTAACTCCTAAAGGACCATTTGTACCTGCTAGGTACAAATCAATTTTGGACAAGTTCCTAAAAATACACTTTTGAAAATAACTTCTGAATTTTTTAGTCAAAATAGGAATACAAGTTATCTTATCGGAGATTTTTTATTTCTTTTTTTCGGACTTATAGGGAAAAAATTATGGTGCTACAAACATAAAAAGCTCGACTCTTTCGGGAGTTGGTCAAAGTACTATAGAGTTGAATAGTAGCATTGTAGAGTTGACAATTGCACTTTTTTGAGGCAAGTAGTAGACAAGGAAAGCTCTTGGCAACCATCATTGTTTTCACTTTAAAATGCATAAAAATTAAGAATAATATTCTTTTTAAAGATTTTTGTTTGTTTGTTAAAATAATTCATTACAATTCTATTCATCGTTTGGATTTTAGATCCCACAAATATTTCTCTATTTAAAAAATAAAATTGCTTCCCTAAATAAATAGCCACTTTCTATACCCCTAATCGTTGCAGGTCCATTTTTCTTATCGTAAACACCTCCCTCACTTGTGATTTTTGGCGAGCAATGACCTAACACAAGGTAAAACATAGATCCATTGGGTTTATGCAATGTGTAATGAAAATATATGCCTTTATCTTCAGTCAAAGTACATTGGCCCTTTCCAAGCACGGTGGAAAAAAACAACTTTGCACTCTTCAAATGCATACATCTTTAATTCCGCACGGTCAAAACTTACGAATGTTTTGAGTGTCTTCTTGTAGTAGTTAGCTTGAAGATCCTATGGTTGGAAATAGTGAAAGGCTAATTGAATTAATCTCATAATATCTCATCTCAAAGTGTTACTTTTGGGGTGGTTTTGGTGAAGCACAAGGCATGGTCCTTTAGGGGATAACAAAAGCTATTCAAAATTTACCCTTCCAATAAAATAAAATAAAATCTCTAAACCCATGCAAAAAGTTGAGATTGAAGGACTCGTAAAATGACAGCACGTAAATATTTTGGTTTTCCAGCGGAATTTTGTTAACAGGACCCCACCAAACACATTAGCAATTGCTGGGAATCATACACACATCCAGACAAAAGCGTCCTCTTGATTCCTGCATGTGTTTGAAGATTCATAAGGTTGTATTGGACTTATCCTGTGTTAAAAGGGTTAATGTTTTTGTATTAATGGGACGAATGGCGAGTTTGAGCATATGGCACCATCCCTTGCAAAAAAGCATCAACTACCTCAATGTCCCTTGTAGGACACAAAAACTTGGTCCATGTATGGCATGTCTCGGTTCTTAGGGTTTTAATGGGTGAAGTTCTTTTTGTAAATTAAGGAAAATGCATTTGATTCTTGTCACTTGTAAGCACAAAACTTGGTACAAGCACATACTTTCATTCATAGGATACATAAATGTATTGAAGTCTAGCACCGTGGATTGAAGATTCATCAACCAACATCTTTCAAATGTTCAAATACAACATCATACTACCACAAAAGCATTAAGAGAACCAACAGCAAGAAATAATTGAGAAAAAAAATGAGCGGATATAAATTAAAAACTTGATACTGTGCATACGATTGGAACATGGTTAATTATAAGAAGCTGTCTGTCACGGTGCCGGTTCACGGAACGGACTCTAGCTGTAAATAAACAATATTGAGCCATGGGGGGGGGCCGGGGGATGACCATCAAAATGAAATATTTAACTTTCCCTTACCAACCCCTGATGGTTTTGAAAAAAATTATGGGCATTCGAAGAAGCTGGCATGAGATGTGCACTAACTTCCTCTTCCTCCTACTGATGTAACTACCTACAGACTCAATAGTAAAGTGCATCACAGCTAAGTCAAGCAAGTCCTAGTTCCCGCTTTTTTATATAACAAAGTGAAGTAGGTCAGAAGGTACTCAGCTCCATCACGTCGCGAAGCTGCAGTCGAGTGGTAGATCTTCGGGCCAGCCGTAGTCGTTCAGGAGTATGAGGACGACGCCATTTGTCCACCCAAATCCAGTCTGAAGAAACAGCGTTGTTCTGAGTGTTAGTCTAGGCCTACAAGGAGTCACGACGAAAGTGTGGATTGCGAAGAGAGTGGAGGAATAAGCACCTGGATTGTGTACTCTCCCCCTCCACCGACCTTGCCACAATACCGCGCGTCGTACTTCTCAACCATGTGACCGGTGCGTTGAAACGCCATGTAATTTGATCGCAACCAGGAGCGCGATATGGCCTGGGCCATCACCATTGCTTTGCGAGATCCGGACATGACCAGTCCCTCGATTATCATGTGCTGGAGAGGAGCCCATGCGTTTGGGAAATCCCTGCAGATCACGATCCAGAAACGTTAGGATCTTCCTACCATCCCACATCCAAAATCGCCATGTCAAGTTGCTTACAGTAACAGGTGTGAGTTTGAGGTCCTCGACCGGCTCATTTGGGCTGGAACATGACTTATCCATGGTCAAGTGTGTGAAGTACAATTTGAAAACTTCCAACTTTCATGAATGATTTGTAACATTCTTGGAATAGAAGAGGCACTAACCACTGCTGGCCTGTCTCCTTGAGAGAAGTGGCGATTCCTCCGGGCTGCACCAAGTCACAGCTGGCGAGGGCCTCCACGACTTGATCAATCTTTGAGTCGCCTGTAATCGATGCACATCAGATCAAAGTCAATGACGATGTTCGAAATCATGAACACAAGCAACGAATTTCAAGACGCTGAAGTGGTAGGAGGTATGACCTGGCTGCAATACGCTGCACCACAAAGGCACAAAGTTGGATGCATATACGTTTCGGTTTGACCTGCTGCTGTCCCACGAGTAGGCGTTGTTCTGCAATTGGAGAAGAGAGGATTAGTACATGAACTCAGCCAGGAACATTTACTTTCCGAGAGCAAGAGATCAAAATTACCTTGCGCACATCGGCAGGCTTCAGCAACGGAAGCCAGTAGTCCAGCCACTGGCCCATACTTTCATTCCAGAGGATGGCTTCGAAGGCTCTCCTTCGAGCGTCAGCAGCCCGGACGAAGCGCTTGGCGATCTTGTCGTTGTTCACAGCTCTTGCGAAGAAAGCTATGTCACACTCCATCTGATGAAGAAAATAAAAAATTCTCGTCATTCTGTTGAGGGATTTAAGAAAGAAGATTTTAATTTAAAGCAGAATGGAAAAGCAGGGGTATTTATACCATAAAATACCTGAAGAAGGAATGCATTGAGGTCCACTGGAATGATCGAAGAGGTATTCATAGACGACAACATTCCCTCTTCCCTATAACACCAAAAAAATGGTCCAAGGAACACACTTGGTCAGTTCACATAAAGCCAACAAGAAAATAAGAAAATAAAAATCTGAAAGATAATTGCAGGACGATGTAGTAGTTTGAATACTCACCCCATCCACCTTGAACTGAAATCCCACCCTGATTCAGCTGCGGTAGCAATGTTACGATAGATGTGCTTTTGTTTCAATCTGCTGAAGCCTCCGGCAATGCTTTTGTCCTGATCACGTATTCAATCAAGGCCATTAATTTAAATCCCCGAGGAGTTAAAGTCATTTATTTTCAGGCGCACCGCATCAAAGCAACTATGCATCACTCTGAACGTTGGCTCAATTGACACCAGAAACCTACGGTGCCTTACAATGGTGGAGCATTCAGGTCGGGGTCGGTCCCACGGAGCGTTGTAGCGGCTGAGGCGATGCTCCCGCCCTTGAGCGTCACGGATTACTACTTGATAAGACCCTGGAAATTTGACATCAGAACAAAATTAGAAACACGAAATGGTTTTGAACCAGCAATCCAAGCCGCCTTCAATTTGATCCCGGGCAGGTGAATAATCAAATACCTGTGGTCCAGAACGCGTACTCTTGGAGAAGAAGCGGCAGCGCCCGATTGGCCAGGCTGAGATCGCCGGTTGCAGAGAAGATTGCGCGCACCATCCTGCCGAGAAATGGCGGCTGGCTACCTCCCACATCAGACACACAAGATCATCAATGAGACGTCCAGAAAACTCCTTCTCTACAAAGAAACTCCTCTTAGTGAAATACTACAAAGTACAAGACGATCGACCACCAACCTGCGATTCTCGTAGTACGTCCGACTGCCGTTAGGAATAAACCCGTACATCTCGACGATCCCCAAGAAATTGTCAACCATTCCCGCTGCCGTCTCTGTCATCTTGCTCGCCAGTAAACCCCTGCTCCAAAACACAACCATAATTAGCAATCGACAGACCGCAGAAGAAAAGCTTCTAGATCTCACCGCCACAGCATGCAGATCACAGCACAAGCGATCAGCTGCAAGCCTGATTCCAATGCAGGCAGGTTGAGAGAGCGCACAATGCGCGGCAACATGCAAGGGACTGACCTGATGACCCAGTAGCTATCCCAGTAGTAGACCTCGCGGAAGCGCTCGCCGGGCACGACGTACGGGTTCGGGAGCGGCAGCAGCGTGTGGCGGTCCGGCAGGCGCGCCACCTCGGGCGACACGACGCGCGTGAGCGAAGGCCACAACGAGTGCACCTTGAGGGCCCAGGCACGCGCCGCGGCGCTGTGAACTCGCGGCAGAAAGCCCTCGGGAAGCGCGGCGTGGTCACTCGGCGTGTGCGGCACCAAGTCGCTCCCAGCCTCATAAAAATATTCCTCCAGAAATTCCTTGAGCCTGTCTGCACCACCGCACCGATTCCAGACAAGTCAATGCCAAGTCGACGCCAGACCTCCGCCCAGAATAGCAACCTCATGCACCACAATCTCCGCCACGACTGCGGCCAACCAAAAAAAAAAACGTCGGTGCGCCCCCTCACGTACGCCGGCCTTCCCAAAAGACGCGAAACCGGCACTTCATTCCCTCACCTCCCTATATTCCAGATTCTACACGTCATTGCGCCCGCAACGCATCCTCACGATCCACACTCTCACGAAGAAAATTCTCACACGTCAACTCCACCGCTGCTACATTCAAACTCTCAGCCTCGTCCTACTCCACGCGAGTAACGAGGAATTCAATCACGAATTCTAACCCGGACGATCAAACCTTCCCGGTAAAAAAAAAAAAAACGTCTCACTTCTGAGAGCTGCCGCGTCGCCCTCCCGATCGACCACACCACTATTCCATCGCCAGCACATTGCCATGCAAAAACGCCTTACCTGGCTGCACAGTCCCGGGCCCGCGCTGCACGAGCGCGTCGAACGCCGCCGCCGTCGCGTCCAGCCCGCCCTTGAGCGGCAGGTCCACGTACAGCTTGGGATCAAAGTCCTCGTCGCCTCCAAAGCTCTCCATCGCCGCCGCCTGCACCTTCATCAGAAAACACAGCAGCCTCCCGGCAGTCGTCTCGTCCTCGCCGCCACACCCGCACTCCAAAGCATGACGATCACCTCCTTCCCCGCCCTCCTCCTCCTCGTCCTCCTCCACCTCTCTCCCATACTCCACCACCACCTCCTCATCGTCGTCATCGTCAAGCAACACCAGCACAAGCTCGTCCTCCGACTCCTCCGAGTCCTCCCGCAACCTCTCCGGCAAACTCACCCCCATCGCCTCCCAAACAACAACAACAAAAAAAAACACGCCTCAAAAAACACAATCCGAGAGAGAGACGACACGAAATTGAAGGCGGAATGGTGCTCGTCTAGTGAGAACGGGCGAGAGAGGAGCGGATTGTGAAGGCGGAGCGGGCCTTATGAAGGCGAGCGGTGGGACGCGGGGCGTGTGCCGGGGCGGGACCGACCCCGCCGGAGAATAGGTGGGGCCGGCTCAAATATAGGGGGCCCGGCAACGCGAGAGCCGGGTCGGTAATTCCGCTGAATGCGCCGTCGCGCTGATCCGGATTGCGCGCGGGTAACGAACCCGGCCTCGCCCGGCCGCACCACCGCCTGCCTCTTCTCATTTACTCTTCCCTCACAATTAGTGTGGATGGCTAGGATAGCCCCCCAATCCTTCTTTCTTGGAACAATTTCACCCCACCTCCTTTTTTGGCACACACGAGTTGTTGTATTGGCAACTTGCGGCGAGAGAAGATTTTACAGCCAGGGATTGAACCCGCAACTCCCGTTGAGTGAGAGAAGATACAACCGCGTGGCTTTGGGTTACCCCATCCTTTCAACGTGCTTCAAGATAGGGGATGAGTTGCTATCTCACTTCCTTTTGGGGGTTGACCATGTGTCGGTCGGAGAGTTGACTTTCTTTTGTTTGGAAGTCATGGGGTTCCTTGTTGAAAGCGTAAAACTTCATAGGTGCTAGAGAGATGAATGACTCGCTTCTATTATTGTTTTGTTGTTTGTTTTAATTGCCCCAAGGATGAGCCACACAAGTGTCACTTCCAAATTCCTTTAATGCGGCTGTACCCAGTCTGTAAAATTCTATCGCCATGGTAAAGTTAGGCCATCCAGCCTGTGATGATGTACCTCCCGTTCCAACTCCAAATTCAATCCCATGCCATGGCATGGCCCCTTGATCCCAGCAGCCACTGTTCCAGAAACCACCACTCTCCCAAGACAAAGGACATTATTAAAAACAACAGCTCCGTCCAAACAGATCAAAAATGGCTGGCGGATTGGCTCGACTCGCGCGTCCAAAATCTACGCACACTAGAAACGAACAATACAACGAATCCGACTGAGGGCGACAGTCCCTCACTGAAATGAACGTGAGAGGTAGATACAAGATGCCGCAGCGATATTCCCCGTCACTAAAAAAAAAATCCGGAGACGGGAACACGCAATGGGCGATGGACATAGTTTTCACCTACCTTCTACTTTACTTTCACACCATCCCATAGAAGCTTCCGAGACTGGAATATATATGTTGGAGTCGAGGCTGAAGAGTTTATCGCCACGAGTAGATACGAGGAACCATTCAAGAGTAGTGCGTTACAAGAGTAGTGAGTTACTACTCGTTAGTAGTGAGTTACTAGTAAAATCAGGTGGTTACAGGCTTGGTAATTGTTTGGCAACCCACGATTGGAGTGGGGTCGCCAATGCTGCAGTTTGATTATTATGAGTTAATCTGCAGTAAAAGTTCTCTTTGCTTGTGTTAAAAAAATTAAAAAAAATTAAAAAAATTCTTGTGAGTTATTATTGGAGGAGCAGGGGATCATTCTCTTTGCTGTTTTCTGCACCTTCTGATCATTGAATACTGTTGATCCCAATTTAATAAATGTAAGGGATAAGAAACCATTTTCCATTTGTAACAGCTGCTGCAGAGTAGGTATTTTCTCAGCTGTTACCCAATTTCTGTAACGGAGGAGCCGGGGTTGTTACTAGTTAGTTAGTTAGTATGGACCATATTCCGACAACATGAGCGTTGGACTTTTGCTAGCGAGGGGACCATATTCCGACACGGGTGTCTTCAGACTTTTGACTTGTATTCCGACTTAGATGAACACAAATGATGGCACTGCTTGAAACTATCTCCTTTGGAGTTTGGTCAGCGAGACAATCATTGTATATGAGGTTGTGTTCGAGTACGCGCATCCGTGTTGTTGTTGTTGTAACTTGTTGCGTGTGAGATGTGGCATAGATACTTTTTCAGGGGTATGGGCGATTTTGCTTTTGTTGTTTGACGGGTATTGGGAGTTGGTTAAATTGTTTGGTTGTCATGGTGGTTTTTTTTTTTTATATTTTTCCGTCGCTAGTTGTATCTCTATTTATTTATTTTTGGTATGTTATCGCAATCTTTTTGCCATCATGGCTCACATGGCATTTCATTGTCGTTTGTACAGAGAGAATGAAAAATAATTTTATATTCGTCAGATTTTTTGCGCATGGAGTAGTCAGTAGTGAAAGGTGGATACTAAAAGAGTTTTGATGTCAACCTTTTTTATTCATCAAAGCATTATACCATAGATAAGAATGGAGTTTTTGGAAGGAATATGTATCTATTTTAAAATAAGCTTTTATGGAAGATTCTTTCGGAACCTAAATTTTAATGGTTCTACACACATTTCATGCTTCATAGAGCTTGTGACACACCCTTATTGAAGGGCCATAAACGACACGAGATGATAACTTGTACTACCTATTTGAGGTATTGTTATTAGTGACAACTTCTCACAATTGACAAATGTTGTGATCGCTGTATTCATGTTTTTGGTACCGCATAAGGTCAACCCAGGTGAAGTTTTTTCACATCACAATACGCACCATGATACGTGTGAACATGAACCGTTTTTGCGCACCATTTAGCCCATCAAATACAAGTCAACAGCAGAAGTGAATTGTTGTGGAAGATGAAGATGAGAGTAAGCAAGGGGCACAATTCCCTTGGCATGATGTTCCGACCAATTCTTGACATGCAACATATTCCTTTATTCACAGGTTTAACTAACTGACTTGGGAAAGGGAGCCCCCCCAATGACTGAGTTTGGAGGCCAGGTTTTAACAGCCCCCAAACTCCTACCAAATCAACGAATGGCCCCAACTTTGAAGCATAAAAGAATAAAACCTAAAATATATATTCGAAAATAAATTCCAATTAGCACAAATGGGCGGCCACAAACTCTGCCAACTTTTCACAACTGTCTGATTACATTGAAGTTTGTGAGAGTGGAATTACGACTCCGGAAAACACCAAAGTTACGAATTCACGCATGCCCCGGATTAGAGCAAGGAAACAAGGGTACTAGAATTGCGACAAATGGGGTCATGCATTCAAACTTCCACTTGAAGTGACAATAGTGTTGCACAACTGCGGCAGGTCGTGCTTCCAGGATCACGGAAAAGTAACTTTTTTCCCCCAGCATATTTTCCGCAACCATGCGCTTGAAGCCACGTTTCTTATTTACATCCTCCAGATATGGCACTTTCTTTTCCCCGCATATTTTCAGCAACCATGTCCTTGAAGGCACGCTTATTATTTACATCCTCCAGGTATAGCACTCAGATGTCATGTTTGTATATTCTTCACTTAACCCTTTCAGGCGTACGAGCTCACAATGCCTCGGAGAATTCATGGATGTAATATATAATGTAGAACATCATGTACGCAAAGAGTACACTTTCATTTCATTGCGACCCGACTTCATGGAAATCACTGTAGTTTGCCCGTCAGACTCTAGCACACATTCTCACCGCATTCGTCGAAAGCGCATAGCTCCAAGAAAGTTATTTCAGTTTCCATATCAAGTTGTGATGCACTACATATGCTATTCGCAAATTACTTCGAGAATGACCACCTATGGGCTTCTTGTCCTGTAAGGGTGAACCCTTTACCACCTACAAGGGTCAATTTTGGAGCTTTTGCTCGCATAACCCTTTCCACAGTTGGTTGTTGTCAACGTGGTCTTCCAACTTACTTGGAGCTTTGCGAAAACTTTCCAATGCACCTCCCTAATCTCCAATTCATGGAGGCATTGGTGAACTCCAATGACTTCCCCGAAGTGGGGTCGCAATGAAATGTATATGTTGTGTAAATGATGTTATGTTTAGTTTATTACTCTTGTAGAATCTTCCAAGACCCCGAGGTCCACTTAGGTGGTAAAGGGTTACACGACAAATTCCATATTAGATAATGTGCTTCTTAATGTGAATTCAACTTTAGGTTCTTATCAAACTTTTAAAACCACAAGTAAAAATCCCTAACGAGATAAGGATAGTCTCTTGAGACCCTATACTGGTGTGATACCATGTCCTAGAGCGAGACCTTGTTCCAACGGTGGTAATTCACCTCAACTATTTTCTTCGACCCATTTCATCCAACATGTCCGGGCTTACCAAATAGACAATATTTGTTTACAAAGGCATGTTTTAATTTCAATAATGACTTCCTTTATTTTTCTTTGTCTTTCTTTTCAACAATATTGAATGCCAACAATTTGAACACATGTGTGAGTTGGTATGTTGCACATCAACATCACCGACGTTGACTCGTCACGTGCCCAACCATGATGATATTCCCACACCCTGCCCATAACGTTGTTGAGTTGGTAGATCATGGCCAAAAGGCGAATGTGGCCTTCGCTGAGTCATCACAAGCACAATCATTCACTGCCAGTAACAAAGCGGGTTATGTCATTTTGGAGTTTAAAAGAACGTGAGAGCCGTCAATTTGGAGTGTCGAGGGATGACTGGGTATTTCTTTTTAAAGCAAAACCACATGTCGCTTAGGTGGTGCATCTAATTTTTCACGTCTTGGGTATCTGACCGTGAATTTTATCTTTTTAATCATACTCTCAAACTGCGCCACCTGTTCCAACTTGGTTGTCCTCGTCGATGATGCTTTGAATGCCCTTCTGAAGGAGCGCATCTGCCGAAAAGTAGAGAGCCGAGAGCGAGTACTTTGTCACACTCTTCACATTCATCCATGATGTGAAACTCACACTATTCTTATCCGTGCCCGAGAATGCCACATTAATCTGCAAAAACACCAAGAACTGAGAAAACTCAATAAAAACCAATCCTATACAAACGCCTCCATCCCCTAACCTTGCAACATAATTTCCACAACACTAAAAATGATAATTAGTATCATATAACATTTATTGATATAGTAAGTGACACTATTCATCTAGAACAATGATAAAACTTACCAAAAAAATGATTACTCATTCCAATCAATACATTATTGACATTTAGTGTTGGTGATACATGCTCCACTGTTGACAAGAGATTTTATATTCACAACTTTTTTTCATTTTTTTTTTCATTTTATAATAGTGTGAATTGGCAACTCAATATTAGTTCCTAAACTAATTGCCACATTTAGTGTACCTCATTCCAACAACGTTCTACCTCTCTAATTGATATAAACTTCTTCTGAAAGTTTTATTTAAAATTTTAAAAAGCCTCTCTTAACCCCTAAAGGCCTGTGACAATTTCACACCAAAAGCACTTCAAAATTGTTGATTCTAGTGCAATGAGTGAGGAAGGAAATAAAACCTCATGTTTATCCTTTTGGCCGTAGGATTTCCATTGAGACTTACTAAGTAACATACTCACCAAAATTTCATACACTTTGACCGCATGGATTCAAAGATTATAGTGTTTGAAGTCAAGAAAATGGTTCATTTTCTTTCTAGCTTTGAGTGGATCAATAGACTTTGACTTCACTTGGTATTCAATTTTTGCACCACACAAGGTCTAAATCTTTCACCATTGTGTTGAGCATGATGTTATTTCCGTGTACACCAATTTTAAGAGGTAGAGAAGGGGTGAAGTATAATCAAAACAAGGGTGCAAGGAGTGGAGGTTCAAAAACTGTCAATTCACAATTTATTTTTTTGAGAATTTAATATGTTTTAGAATGATAATCTAAACGGTCAATAAGAAGGTTTTCACCACATATTGTTGTAGAAAAATAAAAAGTGAAAAATATGAAGATCTCTAGGTTTTATGTAGAAAAGATGAAGTTTTTTTCCCTACTTGCCCGAAATGTACAAAAATGTTTGACTTGAGTTAAAATGTTGTTTTACACTAAAGACAAAAAAAAATTCCGACATCTTCAAACAAGGTTATATTCTCTACATATATGGATAATCTCAATGTCGATAGAAACTTCTAGCAAAATTTTGGAGCTGCCTAGAGTCCCCATTTCTAACTTTGAGTGGTACTAACTTTCAAACCATGAATTCAAAAAAATAAATAAAAACATCTCCATGGAGCTCTTATCAGGGACAATCTAGTATAAGCGTTTTTATAAATTATAAAATTTTAAATTTAAAAAAAAAATCGGTTTCGAGTAACCTGCCCAAAATCCAAAACGTACACCCCACGAACACTTAGCCTTCTAGGGGTTAATCATAATTATTATGATAATTAATCAAATGATTTCCAGGATTTTTCTGACATAATTTGGGGGCAGTGTAGGAGATGATTTGTTTTTTGCTACCTGGATGAGGCAGCTGCCCTCTTGTTTTTTAATAGGATGATTTACTAATTATTAGCGCATCAAAATGGCGTCCTCTGTAGCTATTTTGTATTTAGTTATTTTTATTCATGCGCACATATTTTGTTTTTTTATTCATTTTAGCCAATGTATGTGTTCCTTGTTGGTCTATTGAAAGAATTTCAGTTATCCCAGTTAGGATCCACTTGTCAGTGTCTCTGGGTTTTCCATTTAGGGTCGTAATATTTGGAATAATTATTTTAAAATAACTTGTTTTCGTACAATGGAAGGACCATTTCTGGAATTTATAACCTTGAGGTTCACATGCCTTGAAGAACAATAATTGTGAATGATTTAACCCTTAGCCCTTAAACGTCAGTTCGGAACCATATCTACATGGACTTATTTTGCTTTGTGAAATACCAAAAAAGTACTAAAGTCTAGCAAGACTTACACCTTCCGATTGAAAATTCTGCAACTAACATTTTTTTATCCGGAGGTCATTTCAATATCTCAACCTTATATGTTCAAATACAACATTATACGTGTAGAATATTGTGGCCACCAGCGGCACATTCTGGCATTTAAAGCACTGTGGCCACAGTCTAGAACCGTACATACATGCACGTATTTACTCTATGGAATACAAAGAATGTATCAAAGTTTAGCAAGCCTTACACCTTTGGATTGAAGGTTCTTCAACTAACATCGTTCATTTGGAGGTCATTTCAATGTCTAAACCTTTCCATGTTCAAATACGACATTATACATGTGGAATATTGTGGCCAGTACACTAAATATCACTTTTAGTGTAGCGCCCAGTAAATGACTTGTAAATGCTATAAGTTTTTATTCTAAGTGAATATTTTTACCAACTATGTTTATAATGATCCTTTTATTTGAATACTATAGAGAGTTGTGCTCTTGGTAAAAATTGGCATCAAGATTCAAAACTTATTGCATTTACAAGTCATTTACTGGGCACTACACTAAAAGTGATATTTAGTGTAGTGGCACCTTCAGATGTTTTAGGGTTAAACCAGGCCTAAAAAGTTATATATATGATAAAGAAGGTGGCTAAGATCTGAGAAGGAGAGTTCAATATTTTTTATTGTGTATTTATGAGAGATTGAGATCGGGGAAATAAAAGAACACACGTTGTTTGTTTTTTTAGCCCCTTTCCTATATGAGATTGTTTAAAATTTTCAAAGAGACCTAGAATTTGATGGACCATATATCAGGGGAGGAAAGTTGCAAAATATTTTAAGGAGCTGAAGCGGTGCAAAAAACCAAACAAACTTGTTGTACCCTAGGCACCGGTTAGTTTTGTTCATAATCAATTCATAATGGAGAATTTCCATTTTTTTTGGAAATTCAAGAGATTTTCTAGGTGACACCCATGTAATACCCATGTGATATCCATGAAATGCCTAGGTGGTACCCATTGTGTTTGAAACATTGTAATCTAGAAAATATTTACTTTGGCACGTAGGTGTCAAAAGTGATAACTACGTACGATAACATTCCAATTCATGCAATAAAATTTTCTATAAATGATTGAATGTATTCTTCTAGCACTATTTGACAAGATTCTATCAATGAAAATGGAAGAAGGAGGTCATTTGTGAATATTAATTGAATTGGCACCAACTAGGGTGAACTCCCTCTAGAACAACGCAATTTGTTTAACCCTTGAATGCCATTTGTAAACCATGTATACACGTATTTCACTGTGTAGAATACAAAAAATGTATTAAGCTTAGTAAGACTTACACCTTTGGATTAAAGATTCTTCTACTAACATCTTTCATTTGGAGGTCATTCAATATGTGAACCTTATCATGTTCAAATTCAACACCATACATGTAGAACAACATTGTGGCCAACTGTGGGTTGTCTAGTGTTTAAGGGTCAAACAACATCTATTACAACAACCCAATTTGTAGAATGACCTAAATGTTTGTAGATGAAGCTCATTAAAGGGAGCTAACTGTTTGTAAAGGGAGTTGACCATGTAGTAATTTTGAAATGTGTTTTTTAAGAAACATAGTCACAATTTTCTTAGGGATTAAATTTTAAAGTCCAAAAAGTCCCCTCAAGGGACAATTGAAGGTTTGAGGAGGTTCCTATAGTGTTAATTTATAACAAATTTTTCTTTGGAATTCTTACTGTAGATGGATATTACTTACAGCTTCACATGGGTACAATTTTTTTCCTAAACCTGGCATTTAATGAAAAAGCTGTGCCATCGTAAAGAAAAACGTCTCAAGAGGAGGCACGTTGGGCAATCCTAAAAACTTTTGCTAGAACACTCTATTACATGTGAAATTTTCAATACTAGCAAGTATTAATATTACCTTTCATATTGTCAACAAAAAAAACTTGTCTTTAATGAAAAATAGCATATTAACCCAAGTCAAACATTTTCACCCTTGTCAAATATTGTTGAGCATGGTACCAAAAGAAATTATTCTTTTCCACATAAAACTTAAGGATCTTCATACACTTCACATTTTATTTTTTCAACTACAAGATGTGGTGTAAACCTCCTTATTGACCGTTTGGATTCTCAATCTAAAACATATTTAGTTCACAAAGAAATAAAATGTGAATTGACAATTTTCAAACCTCCACTCCTTGCACAATTGTTCTGATAAGCTATACCCCTTCTCTACCTATAAAAATTAGTGCACAAGTTAACATCATGCTTGACATGATGGTAATGAATTTAGACCTTGTGTAGTGCAAAGTTTAGCACCAAGTGCAGCAAAAGTTTGTTGATCCACTCAACACGGGGAAGAAAATGAACAATTTTCTTGACTTCAAACACCATAATCTTTCAACATGTGCGATCAAAGTTTATGAATTCTATGAGTACGTTACTTAATAAATCTTAGTTGAGATTGTACGGCTCAATGTAGAAGTTAAAGTTGTTGTTGCCCTCCTTACTCATTGCACTAGAACAAGGCAGTCTTGAAGTATATTTTTGTGTGAAAATGCCTTGGGACTTTAGGGGCTAGAATTAATCTTTTTTTGGAGCTTTGAGTGACTTCACCAAAACAAAACAAAAAACTCTAATAGTGTCCTAACCCCTAAGGTACCGTGACAATTTCACACCAAAAGCACTTCAAAATTGTTGGATTCTAGTGCAATGAAGAAAGAAGGAAAATAAAACTCTTATTTCTAGTTTTGACCGTAGGATCTCAAATGAGACTTATCAAGCAACATACTCACAAAATTTCATAAACTTTGACTACACATATTGAAAGATCATTGTGTTTGAAGTCAAGAAAATGGTTCACTTTCTTCCCCGCATGTAGTCGATGAGCAGACTTTGACTTCATTTGGTGTCGAATTTTTGTACAACACAAGGTCTTAATCCATTACCATTGTGTTAAGCATGTTATTAGTTCCTTGTACACCTATTTTCAGAGGTAGAAAAGTGGTGTAGCATGTTGAAAACAACTGTGCAAGGAGTGGACGTTCAACAATTGCCAATTCACGTTATAATTTTTTGTGAACTCAATATGTTTTAGATTGTTAATCCGAATGGTCAATAAAAAGCCTTACACCACATAATGTTGTGGAGAAAATAAAAAGTTAAAAAATGAAGATCTCTAAGTTTTATATGGAAAATAAGAAGTTTTTTTGGTACCTTGCCTGACAACGTGTGAAAATGTTGAAGTCTTGGACTATTATGCTGCTTTCCACTAAGGACAAGAACTTTTTTTTGACACTATGAAGGAAAATAATATTACTTGCTAGTGTTGAAAATCTCACATTCAATAGAGTGCCCTAGCAAAAGTTTTTGGAGGTGCCCGTGGTGCCCTCTCTCCCCATTTGAACTACAAAACCCGATAACTTTTTCATTAAATGCTGGATTTGGGAAAAAATTGTTGTCCAAGTGAGGTCTTAGAAATGCCCATCTACAAAAGAAACTTCAACGAGGAATATTGGAAATTGACACAACAAAAGTTTCGAAAAGCCCATTTATGACACTTAATCCTTAAGAGGTTAAGGGACAATTTTTTTTTCCGAAACCAAACAACTCACATCTCGTTGCCTAGTGTGAGAAGAAGAAAACGCACCCGAGTGAAACAAAGGTCGGGGTTGGTGGTGTTGTGATTAGTGCAAGTGGAAGTAGCAGTTGCACAATTATGGTCGACGCACAGCGCTGTGTTGTTTCCACAATCATGGCAATCATCGTCTTTCCTGTACCCGCCATTCTAGGGAACAACTGTTAAGGCCCGACCTTATCCACTAGACCCGCATCACACACAAGCCTCATCATGCATCACTACTTGGCACGCGCCAGCTGAATCCACATTTGCAACAACCATAACAGAAGATAGGAAGGGTGCTACTACTACTACTACTCCTCCGGTGGTTTGTACTATTGTACATCTTCCATTGGATTTATTCATTTGTCGCTTCTTATGGGCCCCGCCGCCCTTCAACTTCACGGCCCGTTTGTACCATCACAACCCATGACGATGCACTATCGTTATCATCAACGTCAGGTAGCGTGAAACATACCAAGTGAGATTTTGGAGCACTCCCTGCTGAAATTCCATCACCAGGAGCAGGCCCCCAACCTTCCCCTGCGGATAATTTTGTTTTTTCAATCCTTAAATGTCAGTCGAGAACCATATATGCATGCACATATAGAATGTCAGTCGAGAACTATATGTGTATTTTACTGGAAAAGTATTAAAGTTTAGCAAGACTTGCACCTTTGGGGTTGAAGATTATTTGACTAACATGTGAACCTTAATTTCAATATGTGAAGCTTATCATGTTCATATAGGACACCATACATGTAGAATATTGTGGCCACCAGTGGCACCTTCTTACATTGAAGGTTTAAGTGCAGAAGATCAGTTTGGGGTCTCTCTGAAGTTACCCAAATTTTACAATTGAAGCCCTTTACAAGAGAATTTGTTACAACAACCACCTTCCTATACTACAAAGGTGTTGTAACAAATGATGTTGAGCTGATTGCTTACAATTTTAAAATCTAAGCATGATGGATGATGTAAAATGCCGCCAAAGTTCCCAATATCTCGCCCTTAGTGCTTTCTAAATTTGACTGTAAGAAGTGTTTTTAATTGCCTTTGACATGACGGAGGGGAGGCCATGAGCATTAGCCACTACTTTCTTTGTTGGGTTTATTACAGAGATTTTGAGCTGTAAAGAGGTAAAAAATAACTCTTGGTATTTTTGCATCGCTTCACAAATAACTCTAATGATTTAAATTCCCAGATGTCACAAAAGACCTAGAAGAGAACAGAAAGAGCCTTTTTTTTTGGGTACAGAAACTTGACTAGAGATTGTAAGAGATTGTAAAAAAGCCTTTGTAATGTTGAGGGGTTACTCTACTTGCTTGTCGATTTCGTACATAATTAATTCACAATGGAGAAAGTCCAGAACTTTGGGAAATTTCAAAAGAATTGTGTAGGTGATACTCATGTAATGTCAAGGTGATACCCATGTAATGTCAATGTGATATCCATGTAATGCCAAGGTGATACTTATTATTCCGAGTCACCCCTGGGTGATTTTTTTGGGGTAGAAGTCTGGCCAATCTGACATCTATGTACAATGGTCACTTTTGTACATAATTCACATTAGAGAAATCCAACAAGTTTGAAAAATTCAACAGATTTGTGATACCCTCATATGCCTAGGTGATACTCATATAATACCTAGGTGAAAATAAATATAATGGCTTTGGAAAAATAAATACTTCGGCCGGTAGGTGTCAAAAGTGGCCACTGCTAATTTTTCAAAGCACACAAGATTAGTTTTACATTGCAGAGAGATTAACCCCTAAGGCCCAAGTGCACATGCATGGTGTAAAAATGTTCACCTTGCCTGCAATTATCTTTCAATTTGTATGGTCAAAATTCACACAATTTTGACCACATCATCTCACATAAGTTTGGAAGAAGATCCTACGGTTACATTCTCAAAAAGCTCATCTTGATAATTTTTAATTAACATAGCAGAGATTCATCTAAAATTCGGGGTTAAAATGTACTAACCACTGGGGTGGAGAAGGTTTTCGGCTCTGACACAACGGTCTCGTTGAACGTTGCATTGTTGTACCCAGCGTAGACAACAAGGCTGGCTGCACTTGGAAACTGCATCAAAACCACTGAAAAAATTGCACTAAATCCTCTGTCTTTCGACAAACTGAAGAGCCATAATCGAAAACACAACGCTAATTAGACGCTAGAAGCCAATGATTAGGACAAGGACAAAGGGGTGCACACCAATGAGAACAGAGATACATTGCCGGGAAGATAACCACAACTTTTGAAAGCCGAGCAAGGGCCCACGAAAGCTGATGTGGCGAGGGCCAACATTGGACGAGAGAACACCACAACCATTTGTTTTGTCTTGACCAAGGTGTAGCCCCTACCGCAAAGTGCACCTATTCATGGTTTTGGGCACATGGAACTCCCCCTTTCTCCACATTGCCCAAGGTGACCGGACATGTGATTTCCAAGACATGGATGCACATGCAATGTGGATAATATTATGGCACACGGTTGTCCTTATTGCGCGTTCTCACCGTAGTCCAGGCCGATAGCAAGCTCTCGTTGTAGATTTGGAAGAGGCTCAGCTGGTCAACCATTGGCCGGAATACTGTTACTTGTGCGCCCGCAGGAATTTGCTGCCAACAATTCAACAGCCATGCAATTAAGTATTTGCACACACGTGTGGCCATGCAGAAAATGACCCCGTACGCATTGAAATTTGCTCAAAACATACCAATTGACTTATTCGTATGTTTCGAGGCTACACAATGAGGTGTTGATAAAACGTAGCCATAACACATGAAAGCAAAAAAGGAACACAAGTTTCGGGAAGACTTACAACTTTTAGATTGGTTTAGACATGTGCATTATGCAAATCAGAGGTTCACGGAAGAATGCACGCACGTAATCGCACAGTTTGAGATGCACATAATTGTGAACGAACCGCATCACTCAAGGCTTTTGAGTATCCAAAGCACTAATTTCATCACGCATGTACTATTGGATGGAATGACGTGCGCACCAATTTGAGGTTTGAGGTGATGGGCGTCGCAAATACAGAATTAACACTGATCTGTGAGCAAATCATTCGAGTTTTAGGGTTCTCAGGGACACTGGTTGTTCTCGGGTAATTATGTCCATTTGTACTCAATTTGCAGCACAGTTGTATGAGGTGGTGAACACAACATACATCCATGAGCAAATTCACACCGGGTTTTAGGGTTACTGGTATCTGTAGGGTTGAAACCTTCTAACCCTAAAACAATGTGTGATGCACAGCACAACCCTAAACTCTAAACCTCCTTCAAGAAAGTTTTAGGGTTTACAAGGGTTTAGGGCTACACGAATTGCACCATAGCCCTGAACTCAAAACCCCTAAATCATAGGTGATGTGCATGAATTCGTACTAGGGTTTAGGGTTACTGGTATCTGTAGGGTTGAAACCTTCTAACCCTAAAACAATGTGTGATACGCAGCATAGCCCTGAACTCTAAAACCTCCTCAAAGAAAGTTGATGAGTTTAAAGTTTACAAGGGTTTAGGGTTACACGAATTGCAGCATAGCCCTAAACTCCAAACCCTAAAGCGTAGGTGATGTGCATGAATTCGTACCAGATTTGAGGATTACTGGTTTCTGCGTTAACTCCATCACACAGATCACGCACAATGTGCACAGAAAGTCGAGCACAAACGTTTGAGGTGATGCACATTGCAACCAGTTCACGAGGTGATTCACAGAAGGTGATTTAGGGTTACGACTGGTTTCTGCAGCAATTCCATCGCTGTACACATTGTGCTTTGCAATGTGCACACAAATTTAGGTGATGTGCATACAGATGCGCTCTGGTTTCTGCACTAGTAATTCCATCTCACAATTTGCAGCAGAGAGAGACGTTTGAGGTGATAACGCACACAATCGCAACACACACGAACATGCATTCATGAGCTTATTTACAAAACTTTTTTTTAGGGTTACTCGTTGTTTTCCAGTAATTCCATCACAGAAACTACTCCATTTTGAGATTCTTCACAAACTATGCAAAGAATGTACACACAGACATTTGAGATGACGTACATGATTGCCAACACACTAACATCCATGACACAATGTGCAGCAAATTCCATCACACAGAATATGCACAATGTGCAGCCAACACCTTAACCCCTACATAAAAGTAAATGCCAAATCTCAGGCACGTTCCCATGGTTGCAATTTATATTTATAATTCTTGAAATTTTGTACAGAGATGCAAGAAGACAAGAGGTACGTGGGAGTATAATTTTTATTCTCATCGGACTTATAGAAAAAAAGTTATGCCATCTTGAAGAAAAACTTGTCGAGTGCAAGCAACTCCAAAAACTTTTGCTAGGGCACTCTAGTAAACGTGAGATTTTCAATACTAGCAAGTGATATTATTTCCTTCCTTACTGTCAAACAAACGTTTCTTGTCTATAGTGAAAAAAATGCATTTTATCCCAAGTCAAAGATTTTCACACATTGCCACACATTGTCAGGCAAAGGAACCAAAAAAACTTCTCATAAAACTTTGAGATCTCCATATTTTCCACTTTCTATTTCTTTAATTACAAGACGTGGTACAAACCTTCGCATCGCCCGCTCGGATTATCATTCTACAACATAGTTTGTTCCCAAAACATGAATTGGCACTCTTTGAACCTCCACTCCTTGCACAATTGTTTTGAATACGCTACACCCCATCTCTACCTCTAAAAATTGGTGTACAAGAAGCTAATATCATGATCAACACGATGATATAAAATTTAGACCTTGTGTAGTTCAAAAATTTGACACCGGAGTCAACGAAACTGAACCCTTCTTCAAACACTAAAATCTTTCAATCCGTGTGATCAAAGTTGATGAAATTTTGTGAGTATGTTATTTATAAAGTGTTGGATGAGATCCTAGATGTACAAATTTTTAGGGCATTTGATTGAATTCCATGACACAAATTCTCTCTCACAAAACTCTCACACGATGATTTGGTTGCGTGGAGTACTTACATTTGCGGTGTTAGGGTTGCAGGGCGAGAGCACGTTGAGCGAGGGGTCGGACGCGTTGAACCACAGCGAGCGGTTGCCCGCGAGCGCCACCGCGACCGTGATCGCGTCCCCGACGCCGACCGCCTGCAGCGGCGCGCACGGATTCGCCTCCGGGTTCGTGTCCGTGTACGTCTTGAGCGCCGCCGCCCCCCACTGCTCACCCACGCCCAAACAGAAGAAAAAAAACCCACATCTAAGGCTCCTCCGTTACAGAAAAACACGCAGCGATCCCTCTCTTTCACTTTCTGCAGCTCATGTCAAACCCTAACATGTCCCACCTCCCTCTCATGTGTCGGAGGTGGTTGTTGTTTTCTTAGGTGACGATCATACCTTGAGAGACAGCAGCAGCGTGGCGAGGCAGAGCATCGCCGCAGTCATCGTTGTCTGAATCGCTGCAGTAACAGCTGCTGATTTTCACGATTGCTTGTGTTACATGGCTTAACCCTAACGCGATACCATCAGAGTTTTTCCTCAAACCGTCGCTTCTTCACGAAACTTGAACCCTATAGCATCAGAGTTTCTGACGAGATGAGATGATCATCAGCGACATCAAGGAAGTGAGGTCCTCGGCGATGAGGGTTGCCCCCACCGACAAAGCGGTGGTGATACTGAGTTTCAGAGCTGCAGCTGGGCTGGGCCCCATGCGAGGTGGGCCTCAGGGTTGATGGCTTTTTCCTACAGGTAGTGAAGGAAAAATAAGAAAATCGGAATCGGGGCGTCCATTGGTGACATCCACACGTGCTCTGGAGGTGGCGCGCGCCCACTCGCACTCGCTCCCTCGTTCGCTCCGGGGGCGCCAGTTGCCACCACGCCTGACTTGGCACGAGGGCACTCCCGGAAAATATCTACTCACCACCCCCACCACGACGAACGCAGCGCTCTCATCTGTGAGAGCGCGCAGGGGAGCGTTCTTTCGGCGACGGGTGCAGGTTTTCGGCGCTTTACGGACCTCCTGTGGGACAATAAACCAGCGTCCGACTCCTCTCTCGCTCTCTCTCGCGCGTACAGACACGAACAAGTTGCAGTAAGTGGTCGGGGGTTTGTTTGTTGGATCTGGGGAGTGGTGGTTTTGGGGGGTGTGATGTTCAGGGAGGGAGGAGGGTTGTGGTTGTTGGTTGTTTGGGGCTGTGTGTTGATCGATGATGAGGTTTGTGATGTGCCTGAGGAGCTAGAGAAGTGGTGGTTTAGGATGAGTCGTTGTTTGTGGTTGGAGCTGCATCTGATGAGAGAAGTGGTGCCGTTGCAGGAGGAGATTGGAGCTGCAGGAGAGGTGTCGTTGAGGTGATGAAACAAGGTGGAGCTGGAGGAGGGGAGAGTTGTGGCCGCAGCAGCACTCAGATGACAGTGGGGTTGCAATGAGAGATGAGGCTGGACTGAGCAGTACTACTGCTGCAAGTAATGTCGCAGTACCAGGAGGAGGTAGGTGCAGCGTGCGCATGTGGGGCTACCTGCCGGCCGCGTCCCCTCAGCGGGCGCCGCTGCTGCAGCCCACGCCTGTGCCCGCCACGCCCCTCAACGATCCGCTTCAGACCGTCTGCAACGGCGGCTGCGGCTTCGGCATCGCCATCTCCGGTACTACCACATCGTCTCTCCATCCTCCAAAGACTGATCATTGATCGCTTTCACCTCGGATGTTCCTCTAAAACATGTGGAAATTGATCTCATGTAGCTCGTGTAATGTTGACATCTGAGAGTTGACGATGGCTCTTGCAGCTGCTGATGGTTTTGATGAAGTAGTAGTCGTAGTAGTATTACTGATCATGTGTTTGGGATTCGATTGCTGCTGCAGAATCTGGGAAACTCAACACATGGGGCTCTACAACAGAGCTGGGACAATGCTACTTGATTTCGGGCAAACAGCAAGTAAGTGCCTCAAGGATCATAGGTTGTATCCTTCCCTTGAAACCTTGTTGGTGATCCGACTTGATCAGATATTACGAAACCAAATGCTGAGTAGTATGGTGACAGGAAACAGACTCACAATGGAGGATGAGGCTTCTCAAGTATGACATGATTTGCAACAGGCTCACAATGGAGGATGAGGCTTCTTAAGTATGACATGATTTGCAACTGGCTCATCCTAAGCGTTGTTGCGTTACAGTTCATGAGCTGCATGCAACAGTGGGACCAAGTAGCAAGTTTAAATGATGGACACTAAACCCTAATGGCGACATATATAATGTGTTGATTGTGGTGGTGCAATCACTTACTGGATAAACTCTGCTAATTGTTGTTGCGGTTGTTGATGCTTGCCCAGGAAGTTCCTGAGCCGTATCCGCTGTCAACCGACTCTCCTATTGTTCAAGCAGCTGGAGGATGGGCTCATTGTGCTGCTGTTACAGGTGCTCTTTCTGTCACAACCCACATTTCCTTAACCCTACGTAACGCACACCTCTACTTAATCCATTGCGACTCCTGCAATTCTTTTTTCACATGTGTACAGTCAATCATCTGGTTGGTTTTCTTAAGCTTATGCTACCAATGCTTTCTTTCGCTTCTTCAACCGTTGGCATTGCGGACAATACTACACCTCAGTTACTGTTCGGATGGTTGAGTTCTAGGAAGATCAGTGGCTTTCGCGTTATCTGCTCAAGTTTTTCCTTGCATCCTTCGTTTTCTATTCCTCTCAAGTGCATGGGTAACGATGTGACTCTCGGTTTTGAATTCATTCCTTAACCGACAGACTCTCTGTTGTTTCATGGATGGTTGATTGTTTATTGAACTTTCCTGCTGCCAAGCTGTTTTAGTCCCAGACTTGAAAGACTACTTTTTATCGGATAAAGACAACTTCGTTACGCAACTCGATTCAATTACAGTAGGTCCTTTGCAACAATATGAGGTTTAGATTCGTAAACTACTGATTTCTTGAGATGAAGTTTGTGTGAGGGATCCTGGAAACCTTTTCGGATGTGGAGTAGTGATGGATAGAAATAAAAGAGTGGATGAGAGTCTTCTCTCAACCACTTATTTTGAGTTTTTGCATATTTGAAACATGGATGGCAGTGGGGGATTCTGTCTCTGCACAGCTCAGTTGGCATGTGAGATCACGTTAAATTGGCTTATGCCAAGAGAGTTCAGGTGCTAGCACCTGTCAGGCTTTTGATCAGCAACTCTTGGGTGAGGTTGTGTGTTTTTTGTACAAACAATTGGCCTGCCTTTTCTGGATTGCAAACACAAATTAAGTCAGAGTGAAGATTCTCCATCATTAGTCTCAGGAGTCTAACGTACTTTGAGTCAACAGTAGCAACACCATTCTTCATGACGTGAGCATCAGCGGATGAGGGATCACGGAAGTCATGTAATTTAATAATAGTTTTTACTGTAGCAATCATGGGGCTCTTGATCGCTGGCTTTCAATGAAAGAAGGTTTGTTGTTTTCTGCAACTTAGATGCAGTCATGGATTTTATCTCTGGTGATTGTTCATGCTGCTTTTTGGCAGAACTTTTTATGCTCTTGATACAATTTACCTTGGTCTTTAGACAGTCAATCTTTACGGTTCAAGAGTGTCCAAACTGTTGGGCTAGTTTCTTTCTTTAGTTATCTCCAAGTGATTGTTCTTTTTCTAAATCTCTTCGTGGCTGGCATGAGCTTGGAATCTTTTGAGTTTTGACCTTGTACTTTGTTTGGCGACTGCAGCAATCATCTGTTAATAGCTCCATGAATTAGTTTCACTGATCTTTCAGGGCCTGTTAAAAGCATTGTACATACCACCCACTTTTGCACTAACAGATCGCTGTTATTTACTTACTGCAGCCATGTAGCTACTTACTGCAGCCACACTTGTACCCACATCTTCTGATTCTCAGCCTTAGTGGAGTATACCGCGTGTTACTTTAGTTCCTGTAATCTGATGACGAAAAAAGTGACTGCAGTAGTTTTTACATTATACGAAGCAGCTTGAAACTGTGGTGCCTCTTTTTTCTTGTTTCCATGAAAGTCCCTTGTTCCTTATCCCGACTCAGATTTAGTCAGAGGAATTTAGTGTACTCTTCACTACCAGAATATGATTGTTATGAGCTTGTCATATTCAGTTTTCCCTCACTTTTTTTGGATGTTGATGAGTGTATTCTTGTTTTAACCGACCATGGCGCTTGTATTTTTTTTTGTGTGTGTGCAGGGGAGGGCGAGGTGTACACATGGGGCTGGAGCGAGTGTGTTCCTAACGTGAAGTCAGACCCAGATGAAAATGAGCAGCAGCAAGCAGCAGGGGACGAGATCCATGTTCAGTTATCTCCAGTTGCAAAGCCATCTTCATCATCAGTTCCGGCAACTTTGCGAGGGTTGCCTGCTTCGAAGCAGAGTGGCCGCCACAGCAACCACCACCGGAATTTGACGTGCAAAACCACGGAAACCAAGGGCGTGGAGGAGATCCTGAAGAAGAGGAAGGTGGTAAGCTTCGAAGACAGAGAGTCGCCTGAAAGCCCCACTGCTAATGCTGCTGCCGCTGAAGAGAATGTTTTTGCCCCGCCTTGCTTGGTGAATCTGGATCCTGGTATCAAGATTACTACTGTGGCAGCAGGTGGACGCCACACTTTGGCTCTCTCAGGTATGTGTTCCATCTCATCCACCCTTTGGTCCTTAGAAAACGGTCTTCGATCAAAGCTTACCCCTTTTTTTTATTTACTTTACATCTATCCTCCCTCTTAATAGCTATTCGTGGTCCCTAAACTAAAATCTTATTAGCTTGGTGGTCCTGAAACTCAAGGTAGAAGTAGTTTTAGCCACTTTTTGAGAAGGAAAATCGATGGAATGGTCTTTCAACTCAAGTTAGTTGCCTTGGAGGATGAGGAAGGAGAGGTTGCCACCTTTTTTCCTGTTTGAGATGATTATAGAATATAAACTAAGAGCTGATTTTCAAAATGAGGAGCATGGTATCTTTGCCTCACTTTACAAGTAATTCTCACTTTCAGTATGATTTCCTTTCTCTTTTTTTTCATTTTCAGTAGTTAAATTAACTCTAATTGGTTCTTACTATCTAAACTCAGTTTCTAGGAGAGAAAGGCTATGGTTGATCTCATGCAAGCTTTTGTCTTCTTCCAGTTTGTGTTAGTTCCGGATTATTACAGCTCATGATGCTGATTCCTGGCTGCTGCTGCAGATGTGGGCCAAGTGTGGGGCTGGGGTTACGGAGGTGAGGGGCAGCTGGGATTAGGCTCTCGAATGCGGATTGTGTCCTCTCCGCAGCAAATTCTTTGCTTCAACTCACCAGAGAATAGCAGAAGTGGCATGGCTCCTGTTCCGGGGAGCTTCGTCAAAGCAATTGCATGTGGAGGCCGTCACAGCGCCGTCCTCACAGGTGCGTCCTATTTTGTAGAATCAGAATCCACTTGTTGTCCATATTACAAGAGATGACTCTATGCACAGCAAATACGCAGCTGGATGCCGCATTCATTTGTAGGATCTGAATCTCAACCATTTTATCTGTAGGTTGTGATCAATGGAGATTGTTCATATAAACTTTGCAAGGAAGTTATTTGGAAACTGAAGTGAAGATACCATGAATTTCTGCCGCCTGGCTAAGATGCATGACCTCTCTTCCACTGACTGAATTGAAGGATTCTAGTAGAGAGACCACCAAGTTCTTCCATTGATCTAATAGACATTAAGAGTGAGGAAGTAAGAGTGAGGAAAGAGGAGATGGTTGAAAATCAATAGACGGGCACCTTATCGAAACATTGGGTGACTTTGCACAGAGCTAATTCCTTTACTGACGATGGGAACTCATCGTTGCTGGCTGATGACAGATGCTGGAGCTTTGTTAACTTTTGGATGGGGTCTCTATGGTCAGGTTTGTTGTCACACTTGTGCTTTCAGAAATAATCGTTCATTTCATTAGTAAAGTTGTTTGGAACGTCCCCTGAAGTTCACCCTCTTTCCTTTCATAATCTGAATCATAGTTGTTTGTAAAACTACCTGAAGCGGCACTCGTTTAATTCACGACACTACTCATGTTCAGGGACCCGTCTTGAAGCTCTTCCCTTCCAGTGACTCAATCTTCAAACTCTTCTTCCGTTGATCCAATAGCTACTGAGAGCGAAGAAAGTGTAATCTAAAGAGATGGCAACCTCTATTTGGAAGATGCTGCTGGGAAATAATGTCAACTCCAACCTCAGAAACTGAGCACATGTTTAGGACAGGACATGAGGTTGTGCTATTGGTGTTGACACCATGTCTTCTTCAGGTTGGTCAGGGCAGCACTGAAGATGAGCTGAGCCCCTGCCGAGTGACAGCCCTCGGAGGTCTCCAAGTCGTGGGCGTGGCAGCCGGCTTGTGGCACACCCTCTGCATCACCGACATTGGCGATGTGTATGCTTTTGGTGGCAACCAGTTCGGCCAACTTGGCGTGGGTGGAAACACTGCAGAGGTTGGTTACTTGCCTTCCTAATCTCATCTCACACTCTTCCTCCCATTCTTTCATTCTCTTCCCAGATGCTTCTAGATGTCTCATTTATCTCCTGCACCAATTGCATCATAATTCATGTATAGTTTATGGTTCATGTATAATTCATGTATAGTTTGTGGTTCATGTATAATTCATGTATAGTTTGTGGTTCATGTATAATTCATGTATAGTTTATGGTTCATGTATAGTTTATGGTTCATGTATAATTCATGTATAGTTTATGGTTCATGTATAATTCATGTATAGTTTATGGTTCATGTATAATTCATGTATGACTACTGGTCTGCGTAATTCATGTAGAGTTTATCACATTTCTTGTGCAGATGTCTCCACGGTTGATTGATGCACCACTTTTGGAAGATGAGTCCACCGTTGCGGTGGCTTGTGGCGCGCGTCACAGTGTTGTGTTAACAGGTAATTGTTTTTTATTTTTTATTTTTATTTTTATTTTTATTTTTATTTTTTGATTGCTTTTGGGTGCACTTGTTTAGTGATCTGATTGCGGGTCTGCTGCTTTTCAGGGTCCGGGAAGATTTTCGCTTGGGGTTGGAACAAATATGGGCAGGTATGTGGCGTGTCAACTCTCTCTTTTGTTTATAAATGCATATCTCTTGGAATCTGATCTTACCAGTTAAACAGAGGTCAAAAGTCATGGTATCTTTCCTTCACCTCCTATTTTTCCAAAAAGGAAATATATATTTTTTCTATGTTCCAACCCCTTTTCTTCCTTCATTTTCCCTGATGTGTGTGTCTACAGTTGGGTTTGGGAGACAGCAACAACAGAGATCTGCCAGTGCAAGTGACCATGAACGATGGAGGGCGTGCAGCCAGCATTGCTTGCGGATGGTGGCACACACTCGCATCAGTGCACATCAAGGAATGAACATATTCTACAAAAAATATCCAAAAAGAAAGAAAAATCAAAATCAACAAGAAGAAAAAGCTGAAGGTGAATGATGTACATGTTTTTCCTCTGTGTTTTTTTGGCATGGAGTTGAGGCTGAAGCGCTCTTTTTTGCTAGCTAGTTTCTGGTGGCTAGTGTTTCTCCCTAGAGTTTGGCAAATAATGAAGAAAAAGAAGAAGACGAAGAAGATGAAGAAGAAAAAGAAGTTGCTGCTCACAGGATTGATATTATGATGTGGAAGAGTTCTAATCTGAAGCAACAAAGAAGTGAGCACTTTTAGCTTTCATGGCGTGTTTCTCTCATGGTGGAATCTTTTTTTTTTTTTTTTTTTTTGCTTGCTTGTTTCTTCATTTTGTACCCACCTTGTTTTCCTCTCTTTTTTTTCTTCTTTATTTTGCGCTTGTTTCTTCATTTTTTACCCCCCTTGTGTTCCTCTCTTCTTTTTCTTTTTTCTTCCCTTTTTCTTTGTCGTCCGTTTCCTTTTCTTCCCTTGATGTGTTTTTCACTTTTTTTTTTTCATTTTCCTTTCAAGGGTAGACTCTTTGTGTAGTGTGTTATTTGTAAATTTATACAAGCGTGAAGTGGACCAATACAAATGATGGGATGTTTGAGCTTATGGACTTTTTAAGGGTAGATATGTCCTTGTACTCTTGTTGTAAGGTAAATTCCCTCTTATCACTCTCATCTTCCTATTAGTGCCACTCTACATATGGTCCCATTTTTGCCCAATCTCTCTTGCATTTTGCCCTGGTAATGTGCACTTATCCTTTCATACTTCCAATTTAAGGCTTGCTATTGGTCAACACTCCTTACTCAATGCAATGGGAAAGGGGAGTGTCAATATGCTAAATATGGTAGATTATTGTGAAAATTCATGACTAATTTACTTTAATTGGAATAATCAATAAAATCACTTGGGATGGAACTGATATACTTTGTAATATTATTGAAATTTCCTTTGCTCACTATGGACCTCCTTTAACCCCTAGAGGCCCAAGGCATTTTCACACCATAAACACTTCAAAACTGCTCATTCTAGTGCAATGAATAAGGAAATAAAAATTGTTATTTATACATCTAACCATAAGATCTAAATTAACACTTATTCTTTAACGTCCTCACAAAATTTCATAAACTTTGACCACACGGATTTGGTTCATTTTCTTCCCTGCTTTTCGACTTTGACTTCACTTGGTGTCAATTTTTTGCACTACACAAGGTCTGAAATCATTACCATCATGTTAATCATGATGTTATTTCCTCGTACATCAAGTTTTAGAAGTAGAGAAGGGGTGTAGCGTATTCAAAACAAATGTGCAAGGAGTGGAGGGTCAAAAATTTGCCAATTCATGTTTTATTTTTTTGTGAACTAAATATGTTTTAGAATGATCATCCCAATGATCAGTAAGAAGTTTTTCACCATATCTTGTAGAAGGAAAAATCAATTGTAAGAAATATGAAGATCTCTTATTTTTTTAGGGATAAGAAGAAGTTTTTTTGGTACCTTGCCCAACAAAGTGTGACAATGTGCTAAAATGTTTGACTTAGATTATTATTCTATTCTCCACTTAGGACAAGAGATTTTTTTGACAATATGAAAGGAAGTGATATTATTTGCTAGTATTGCAAATCTCACATTCAATAGATTGTCCTACCAAAAAATTTTGGCGTTGCCCGACATGCTCGGTCTCCCCATTTGAAATTCAAAATCCTATAACTTTTTTCAAAAAATGTCAGGTTTAGGAAAAAAAATTGGACTCACACAAAGCTTTTGGCAATGTCCATCTAGAGTAGAAATTTCAAAAATGAATATTGTAAATTGACACCATAGGAACTTGCCCAAACCTTCAAGAGTTCCCCAAGGGGACTCTTGAGGCTTTAGGGGTTAAATATGTACATTGCTTATTGTGACGGTAATAGAATGGGGTTACCATTGATATTAAATTGAATTACTTATTTACCACGGTTTAGTCAGGTTTTGTCCCATTGTTTACTCCTACATTTATTAACTTCGAGGTGATAATGGTAAATATGAAGGGAAATATTTATAAATAGAAATGGTTAAATATACACATCTATGCCATATCTCCAATGGTATATGAGGTATTTGAAAAATAATTTGAGTTTTCGATTTTTACTTCAAAATAGCAGCACTAATTTAGTCTGAATTGGTACAAAGTATTGTATGCAATAGTCACTTCTCGCACAACCCTAAAACGTCAGTTGGGAACTGTATATACATGTAAGTATTTTACCGTGTAGGATACCAAAAATGTATTAAAGTTTAGCAAGACTTACGCCTTTGGATTGAAGATTCTTCAACTAACATGTGAACCTTCATTTCAAAATGTGAAGTTTATCATGTTCAAATACGACACCATAAGGTTGGATGACCTATAACCACCAACTTAAGCTTGCTGACCTATTTATTGCGTTTGTATACATGGTAAGAATTTTTTTGGGAATTCAAAATAGGATTTCATGAATATTGCAATTGGCGTGACCATTTATTTCTTCATATTGAAATTGCTACAAATTTTTAAAGTGGATAGTAAGCCGTGGCCCATTCTCAACATACAAAACTCTCTACTTCTACAGTAAGTTGTGCTAATGACCACTTGTGCAAGAGACTAAAAACCGAGAGCTTTGAACCAATTATAAACTGACACCCAATCATAACTGACTTTCCTAAAATTTTGGAAATGGGGTGGACGGGTGGTGGTTTTGGCCCACTTAAGACTGTTGATTCTGGAATTGGTGGTGGTGATAGGTTATCCAACCTTAAATGTAGAATATTGTGGCGGCCAATGGCACCTTCTGACATTTAAGAGCTAACCTAAACTAATTAAATTTCCAAATTGTAATGGTGTGGACACAATGGACATCACCTGGGCATCGCATGGGAATCACTTGGCATTACATGGATATTACCTAGACTATTGAATGTTTTAGTAATTTTGGACATTCTTCATTGTGAATCAATCATGTTTGAAACTTAACATTGCGTATGGAACATGTGCTTAAATTGATGTATTCATGTACTCAGTTTGAACTGGCTACTTTTGTCAATTTCACCTTACTTTTGCCCAAATGTTTGTCATCAGCATGTCTTCTTCGTCCCATGGATTTCATTTTGCCACTGACAACTCAATTTTTCACCAAATGTTTCAAATATTATCCCAGTAGAAGCCCATTGTGAACACTTAACCCCTAAGGGACCAAGTGTCCCTTGGGGGGAGGATATTGATTTTGGGCAGGTTCCTAAAATCCAAAAAAAATCCTTCTATATGAAAACTTTGTATACTAGATTGTCCCTGATAAGAGCTTCGTGAAGGTTTTTATTATTATTTTTAGATTCATGGTTTGAAAGTTAGTACCATTCAATGTTAGAAATGAGGACTCTGGGCAGCTCCAAAATTTTGCTAGAAGTCTCTATTGACATTGAGATTTTTCAAACATATAGAGGATATTACCTTGTTTGAGAATGTCAAAAAAATTTATTGTCTTAGTGTAAAAAAAACATTTTAACTCAAGTCAAACATTTTTACACATTTCAGGCAAGCGGGGAAAAAAACTTCATTTTTTCTACATAAAACCTAGAGATCTTCATTTTTTCACTTTTTATTTTTACAACAACATGTGGTGAAAACCTTCTAATCGATTGTTTGGATTATCATTCTAAAACATCTTAAGTTCACAAAAAAATAAAACGTGAATTGACAATTTTTGAACCTCCATTCCTTGCACACTTGTTTTGAATATGCTACACCCCTTCTCTACCTCTAAAAATTGGTGTATAGGGAACTTACATCATACTTAATACAATGGTAAGAGCTTTAGGCCTAGTGTAGTGCATAAATTTGATACCAAGTGAAGTCAAAGTCTGCTTATCCACTCAAGGTAGGGGAGAGAATGAACTTTTTTTTACTTCAAGCACTATAATCTTTCAATTCATGTAGTCAAAGTTTTTGAAATTTTGTGGGGATGTGACTTTGTAATTTTGAATTGAGATCCTACTAGGGCTTTTTTTTTGGCGACACTCTGACAGATTCGCTTTGCTGTGAGATGTGGGTTGGGTTAAATTTTGGAAGGAAGATATGTCACTGGCCAAAAGAGAATTTGGCGAACAAAAAAAAGAACGTTGGATCCTACAGTCAAAACTAATAATATAAGATTTTGTTTTTCTTCCTTACTCATCGCACTAGAATCAATAATTTTGAAGTGTTTTTGGTGTGAAATTGTCACGGTCCTTTCGAGGTCAAGCGTCATAAGGTGCCAATGGTGGCCACAAGTATTCTACATGAATGGTGTCGTATTTGAACATGATAAGGTTCAGATATTGAAATGACCTACAAATGAAAGATGTTGGTTGAAGAATCTTCAATTCACAAGTGTATGTCTTGCTAAACTTTAACCCCTAAGTTTCTTAGACAACTTCACACCAAAAACACTTCAAAATTGTTTGTTTTAGTGCGATGAGTAAGGATGAAACAAAAAACTTTAACTTCTAGTTTTAACCATAGAATCTCAATTAAGACTTATTAAATAACTTAGATAATAAATTGCATAAAGTTTGACCGCACAAATTGTAATATTATAGTGTTTGAACTAGAGAAAATGGTCCATTTTCTTTCCTGTGTTTCATGGATAAGTAGACTTTGACTTCAGGTGGTTTCAAATTTTTGCAAGGTGACTACACAAGATCTAAATTCATTTCCATCATGTTAAGCATGATATTAGTTCCTTGTACTCCAATTTTAAGAGGTAGAAAAAGGGTGTAGCATATTCAAAAAAATTGTGCAAGGAGTAGAGGTTCTAAAATTGTCAATTTTCCTTATTTTTTTGTGTGCTTAGTATGTTCTAGAATGAAAATCCGAACGGTCAATAATAAGGTTTACACCACATTATGCAGTGGAAAAAATAAAAAGTAAAAAAGATGATGGTCTCAAAGTTTTATGTGAAAAAGTAGAAGTTTCTTTGGTACCTTGCCCGACAATGTGTGATAATGTGTGAAAACGTTTGACTTGGATTTATGTGCTTTTGTCACTAAAGACAAGAGATTTTTTTTTAACAATTTAAAAGAAAAAAAGAACACTTGCTGGAATTGTAAATCCCACATTCAATAGAGTGTCCTAGCAAAAGTTTTTGGAGTTGCCTGACGTGCTCGCTCACCCCATTTCAACTTCAAAACCCTATAACTTTTTCATTAAATGTCGGATTTGGGAAAAATAAAATGGACTCACACAAAGCTTCTATTGATGTCCATCTACATTAAAAATACCAAAGAAAATTGTTATAAAATGACACCAAAGGAACCTCCCCAAACCTTCTAGAGTCCCCCGAGAGGACTTTTGGAAATTCAAGGGTTAATACATTTTTTGTGTTCTACATAGTAAAATATGTTCATGAATCTTCGGTTCGCAACTAACGTTTGTGAGGGGATCATTCCTCCGTGGCCGTCGTGAATGAGCAGAAGTGGGAGAAATTGTAGCACATTGTTGGCAAATTGTTGAGGGTAGCCTCGGAAGCTGTGCATGGAGCCTCACAAGTTGCTTCACTGACCATGTGCCTCACACAACTCCAATGCTACAACTTGAAGATGAGCCATGTTTCATTATTCCATGATGAGGCTCTTGATAACCATGACTAGCGTAATCCACGTCCCAAGGAGTTTGGCAGCACTCCAATTTCCGTCGCTCACAACAAGGTTTAAAGTGATGCCATGAATGATTGATGACATGAGTGCTTATCCGTTGTGATGTTAGAGTTTTCAAGAGAAAAGGAGAGGAAAGAGATGAGAAACCGAGGATGAGTTCGACACAAAAAGAAGTAAGGTAAACTCCGGGATGACTGACAAGTTAAGCAATGTGCATATATGGAGAGAGGAAAGCATTCTAGCAATTTTATATTTCGAGTGATAGCCAATAGAGTTATGATATCAATCCAAGTGATTTCATTTTATTTTTTTATGAAATTTGAATTAGTTTTGAAGTTTTGAAGTGTGTTGCCATGTTTATTCAGATGGTTGTCGACAGGTAGTCCTTGTAAGCACTGACCAATAGTAAGGGGTCGTGACTTATAGCAAACCTCAATTTGGATGGATAAATGGGTGGTAATGGGATGCAAGTGGGTTGGATAAAGCCAAATTTTATAGGTGGCGGTTATGGATATTGGTTGGTTAGTAGGGGGTTACTTTAGAGCATGGAAGATTTTATGCCCTTTGAATTTTCATCCTCTGATTCAATGAAATGCATGAGGAGTAATGACAATCAATGTTCTAGATCTTTACCCAACGAGAGCTAAAGTTTTCCCATAGTACCCAAAGTTCCCTAAAGGTTGACTAAGAGTTCTCATCCACCTATCTAAAGCCTAGTTATCCTCTCCATGTGGTCCTCGTTATCAACATCTACTTTAGAAAACTCCAAAATTGATGTTAGTCCTAAAAATAGAGAGAGTGAATATTAGGCCGGAAAGGTGATATGAAAACAAAAGATTAGCCCCTGAAGGACCATGACTATGTAACTCCAAAATCACTCCTAAACTACCCCTCTAAGATGAGATGCTATGAACCTCATACAAACATCTTCTAACCATAGGATCATCCGTAGGATCTTTAGGTTGACTACAAAAAGACAATAAAAAAAGATTCGTTAACTTTGACGGTGTGGATTGAAAGTTACATGCACTTGAAGTGTGCAATGTAGTCTTTTTCTTCCATACACATACTATGACTAGAAATAATGGCATAATTTTCCATTACTCATTGCATAATAATTATGAAATTGTGTCCTACCATGTGTTAAATCATTGCATGCCAAACACCACAAGTGATGGAGGGGTTTATGATTTTAAAAAATACCTTGGCAATGACTAGGGATATAGATTGCGGCCGTCTCCTTAGCAAAATATATTATATATTAAATTAATATATATATATATATATACATGATCTAAAACCCTAATATAACATGAAAGCATCATGCCTCATTTTCCTAGGATTTTTTTTTGAAAAATAATGCAACCCCTAAGAAAAATTAAAAATAAAAAGAATAATGCAACCTCTAATTTATGTACAATTCTAGGTAAACTCAATGAGGACTTCCAGGAACTTTCTTTTACTGTTGTTCGCCTCAAAAATTGCACTATCTCCCTCTGCAGTAGTACTATTCAACTTTACAGTACCTTGTTTAGCTGGCCAAAATTCAATTTTGATATTTTTGAAGTGTCACAAAAAAATTCCTATAATATATAATAAAAGCATCCTCATAAAGTTTATCAAAAAATTTGTTGTCAATCTTTTTTTTTAAAATAAATATTCAAAATTAGATTTCTAGGAACCCGTCCAAAACTCATTTGTTCCCCAAATATAACTTTGCTTTCAAAAGAACATAAAAAAAATCCAAAATTTGGCTACATACATTAACCGTTAAAATTCTTTGCCTATTTCTCACCAAAGACGCTTCTAAGTTGCTTGTTGTAGTGTATAGAGTGAAAATCAAAGTCATTATTTCCATCTCCAACCTTAAGATCTTAGTTTGTATTCATAAATCCACATGCTTACATATTATACAACCTTTGGCCGCACGGATTAAGAGTTTATAGTACGTGAAGTAATTAAATAAGCTTTTCTTCTTCATGTTTCAAGGACTATGAGTCTTTGACTTCATTTGGTATTGAACTGGACTACTAACTTGGCCTACCTTGAATCAGTGAAGGGGATGATGAGAGAGTGAGCTCCGCATTTCGTGGTGAGGGAAGGCACAAGGACTTAGTCTAGAAACGTGAATGTATGTGTGGTAAGAGGTTGTTGGCCTTAGTGTGAGCCTACATTGTTCAGATCTAAGCGTTAGTGAGGTTAGGGAGGCAGATCACACTTGTTGGAAGAGCTCGAGACACTAGATCTAGAATTTTTGAGAGGTGATGGACAAGTCGTTGAGAGAGATTGCTGCAAGTTGAATTTGAAGGGTGGGAAACTAGTGTTGTTGCATAGATCTAAACTCACTGACTCTCGTCAAACTCCAGATCTGTCCAGATCGAGTGTAGTTAGATCACGATCTGTATGCCCACCACTTAGCCTTGTTCCTCCTTGATCCACGATCCCAGCATACATAAGATTGAACAACACCACGAGCCAACACTGCTACTAGGACGCAAACACTCATCAACTCTGCGAAAGCTAGATCCACGACACCACTTACAGGCTATCTCTTACCCTCTCTTCACCTTGTTTTTTTCTTTCTTTGTCGTTATTATTTCCATGTTATCACCATGTTCTTATAGAAAATTACACACTTTACAAAAAAGATCTAACAACATTTGTTCAAGGATTGTATGCACTAGACCTGAAGGACAACACCGCAGAACAACCTTTGGAGTGAAGCCCAACACAACATACCTCACAGAACTGCTCCAAGACAGCAACGACACGTCAAACCAGGCCATTTCTACCCATCTCCATTTATTTTCTGCAATAAACACTCTAATTGCTAGTAATACCTTGTATTTCACCACATACACACACTAGTAGTAGTACACCAAAGTCTCACCATTACACCACACACATTCAGATCTACACTAAAATCCTAATAGAAAGCTATATTAAACTTGTAGATCTAAATCGCACGCAGAAGCCCTTGCAAAAAATTTCAGATCTAAGTCCACCTGCGTAGAATCAGCAAGAAAACACAACATCATCATAAAAGCAAACAACACCAAGGCAGGAGTTCACAAGAACACAAGGCGGCAGCCACTGCATCACGACTGTTGCAAACAAGTACGCCGTAAGAGGGAGCAACCCGCAACAACACCACACTGAGGAGCAACTCACATCAACATCACAGCAAGGTGCAACACAAGACGACACAACTGTAAGTAACCCACGTCCACATCGTCGTTTTCCATCTCCACAACTCCCTCTATCACTCTCTCGCCTATCCCCACAGATCCCCTCTCCCTTCCCCCACACATCACACCCCTCTCTCATCCCCCACCCTCCTCTAATACACCCCCCTGCCCTCCCACCTCGGCCCTCTCTCAGAGTCCACTCCCCTCTCCCTCTCATTCCCTACCCTCCCATCCCTCGCGTACCCCCCTCCATGCCCCCCTATTCACCCCCTCACCCTCCGACAGTCCCTATCCTTCTTCACTCCCCCTGTAAAAACAATAAATCCCTCCTCCCCGTCGACACTCCCACTGTCAAGCTCTTGATACCTCCGCTCCCTCCCTGTAAACACCCCCATGTCGACAGGCACTCAACCGATACCTCCTCGCAGACACTCCCCTCCCCGCATGCACTCACCTGAACCCCCATTTCCACAGACACTCACACGAAACCTCCTCTCCCGAAAACTCCACTCCGTACACCTCCTCTTCCGAAACCTCCTCCTCCAAAGCCCCTGCCTGGTTGTGTTTACCTGAGCCCCCTCCTTGCAGACAACACAAAACTGCCGCAGTGACCCACCCCTTCTCCGACCCCGACCGTCCCAGCAACTGACCAAGCCCCCTCAGCGACCTACGAAGTCCCATTAGCGACTTGCACAATTCCACTAGCGACCTACAAAAACCCATTAGCGACCTCCCCATAGACCATAGCGACCTGCACAATTTCATTAACGACCTGCAATATCCCATTAGCGACCTCCCCATAGGCCATAGCGACCCCCCCACTAACTCCAACGACCTACATAATACCCACAATGACCTACATAATACCCACAACGACCTACCAACCCTCAAAAGCGACCCTCCAACTCAACGACGAGTTCCACTCCAACTCACCTTACATCACTCAAGTACCTTGGTAAGCTTCAAACTCAACATGGCAAGATACCCCAAGCAAAATCTTGACATAGAGATGGAGGTGGAATCATCAGAGGAGAATCCAACCAAGGTCCAAAATTTAAAGGCAGCAAGGAAAGGCGAAGAAACCACCAGCACCAGCAAGAAGAGCAGAGCTTCCCCATCCGAAAAAGGTAAGTACACTCAAACTCCCGAACTAACCAAATTTAAATTTTGGTTGAGCTTCCAAGCTATGGAGGCCTTAGCGGTGGAAGGAGAGGAGGATCTCTATAGCGGCGAGAATGTGAAGGACATGATGACAAGATGTATGCACAAGGAAGAAGCGGAAGAGGTAAGTGTTGCAAGAATTGCATTTCCTAGGATTCCACAAACACTATACCCCATGGCAATAAAAGGAATTGAGGGACAACATTTTAATCTAACCCAAATCCCATATGACATCAAGATTAACCACTAAAAATCCTTGTGTTCTTGGGAGCTCGAAAACCAAAAATTGCGAATTTCTACCACCTTGTTGGAATTGAGGTATGGTCAATGTATTTACTGTTTTTTAGTACTTTCAACCGTAGGATCTTGAACCTAGCTACTATGGGATGTACTATGTCAAATTTGAGCCGTTGGATGTGCACCATTTGTGAGATTATAATGTTCAAAGTTGATGCAAAACTTTTTTTGGGCATTGTTTAAAAGACATAGTCTACTTTGTGCAAAGGAAAACTTGATGATTGCTACACCAATCATTTTGCTCATATTTTTTTCCATGTGGAGAATCATGTTCTGAATGCCTATGCAAAATTTTAGAGACTCATTTGGCTTTTTGGACCTTCATGCAAATTATTTTCCAACAGAAGGTATAAAAACGGTGATTTGGAAAAACATGCATCACGTTTATTGTATTTAATTTAGGAAAAAAATGAACGGTGAGTAGGTACCTCTTTAAGTTTGTGAATTTTGGGAAAATTTATTTTTGAAAAATTATTAAATCTCAAATTTTGACGAATTTTGAAAGAAAACAATGTAATATTGTGAAACTTGTTGTTGTAATTTTTAAAGGCTCCCCTTGCAGAATTGGTAAGAGGTTCAACATGGGTCACTTGGAAATTTGAATAGAAACTTAGTTATGAACATATTAGCAAAAAAAAAATTCAAAAAAATGTTGAAAATAAAAAGTTTTTTTCTGCCCGCCCAGAGGTTGAAAACTAAAATTTGAGTAAATAAGCTCAAAAATTGGAATTCGACTTTGCAAATTGTTGCACATACACCTTGTAGTATAGGGAACACCCCGTAAAAATCTTTTGCAAAAATATTAAATTTAACCCCTTGAACTAGGCTGCCCGAAATAGCAAAAAGCCATTTTGGCTTTCAAGGATCTTTAGGGGTTAATGAGAATTCCGGCCTATCCCTTGATTACCACGTTGCAATTCACTTTGAACTTCCTATGATCCCTCTCATGCATGATATTGTTAAAAAGATGGTCCTTGAAAGGCTTAATAAAATGGACATAATACTTGGAAAGAACATAGTAGACCCACTAGTAATTCAATGTTTGAGCATCAAAAAAGGAGGGAAGAAAGGAGTTTGGAGTGGGAGTATCAAAATGCACTTACTCAAACTCGAATATGATGGTCTATTACTCTTGAAGGGCATTAGGCCATTTATCCTTGATATTGATGATGAGCTTGTGCTTGAAAAAGTATGCAAGACCTACTTGGGGATTGCAAAAAGTGCTAACCTCTCCGTGAAGGTCAAAAGTGACAATTTGATAGGTTTTTCATCCCAAGCCCTCTTCAAGGAAATCCTTGAGAGTAGCTTCCACCGGGGACACAAACTCGAGATCTCCGGTGTGCAAAAAGGCCATGGTGATGCACACGCATTCATCATTGCTACAACGCCACTACAAAGGAAGAAAATGCTCGCACATCACTTCACCATTTGAGAAGAGGTGGTACAAGCAAGACAAGTACAAGACAACAAGGGAGGCAACGGGGTGGTAGAAACCAAAGCAAGGAAAGAAGCCCTTACCCTAATCCTCTCCCCCCTCCCTATTCATCTTGATGTTATGAATACCTCAAATGAAATCTATAAAATTATGGGAGGAGCTAACATAAGAAACATTTGGTTCCACAAAGAGGATGGAAATTGTCACAATGGAAATGCTAATGTGTTGTGCGCTAACCCCATTGTGTATAGAACATTTGTACACAAAACCTTTGTTATGAATGGCAACTATGTTAACTTTGCACCTCATAAAAGGAGCTTGGAAGGCATCAATCGACCCACCGAAGAAGAAGTGAAGGGATTTTGATTTGATGACATCAACACCGCAATTGTCAACACCATTTCCACCTATACCTTGCAAGACAAGAACGAGACCACCAAGAAAGACATGGTAGAGCTCTTGGAGACCAACAACAAGAAGATTAGGAAGGAAACAGAAGAGTGTACTGACAAAATGCACAAAGAACTCAAAGGTGAGATGGAAAACCTTCAAGATGCTTTGCTTGGAGTACTCAAGAGCATATCGGTCATTACGGAGAAGAAGAACCTATCACTTGAAGACAAAGACCCATCAAACATGTGAGGCTAGAAGACTATACGGTAATCATTAGTTACCACATTCTACCCCATAGGTGTAATACTTGGTATAATATAGACTACAATACACCTCTCAGAATACTAGTACTTAGACACATAGTACAATACAGGCACAAATACACAAAAATCAAAAAATGTACAAGGTACTATACCAAATACAAAAATTATTTCATAAAATACAAAAGAAATACTACATACCATATTCTACACAAATACTACCACCAAAAATACATATATACATCCTCCAAAAATAAATACAAATACTATACCAAATATTGTGTATACAATACATATACAAGTACAAATACATATATGTATACTATATTGGACAAAAATACTGACCGTTGTATAGATACAAATACGAGTATAAACACCAACGTAGATATTGAAATACATACCAATACAAACATCAAAACAAACACTAGTATAAATCCCAACATATATACTAACGCAACTACACATAAAAACGACTTAAATACCCCCCCAAATACCAACATAAATCCATATACAAATATTCTTACACATAATAATCACATACACACATGGCCAAACACAACCACAAAAATATACAAACAAACATACACACACCTATACACCATAAAAACAACTACGCAAATAAACACAACAAAAGTTAATGACAAATAAAAGTATACCCACTATAAATAACAAAAAATTCATTACCCACATACAAAATACAAACACCCACCTACCCCCAAACAAACACGACTTTAATAACATAACAGAGCCTCAAAAAATTACACAAAAGAAAAAAACTTTAAAATACAGCATCAAACATATATACCACAAATTACTACTACTTCTAGGAGGAGACATAGAAACCAACCCGGGACCTATGCCTAACATATTAAAAAGACACCCCACATCACATAAGAAAAATGCCAAACTATACTTCATACCTAATACCATAAAATTACAACCGGAATATGGACACATTGCAAAATCCTTTGCACCTTTCTTTAAAAACACACATACAGTAGACCATACACATATCACTACACACCCAAACATTGCCCAATACATACAACAAAAAAATACACATCCACCACCCCACATTCTATATGCCCTAGTAGTCACTACTCACCCACACATAGATGAATGTAACCATCTCCTAAACACACAAAATTTGAACACAATTACATGGACCGGTACACTTCTACAAATTTTACTAAACCTACAAAACCCACTAGAACGACACATCCACGCCCCGCACCCCTATACAAAGTTTCTTGAAGACAACCAAAATATTATAAAATATAAAAACTCAATACATAAGGAACTATATGACTTTTTACATAGTCAAACCATACCTCCCTCAAATGAAACAATAAAACTAAAATTCCCTTACCTCCCTAACAAAGTCATCAATGAATCACTCACATGATTCGACCCTATACCAGAATACACCCACCCACCTCCACCACTTCCTTACATCCCTCCACAAAATCAAAACATTAGATCAAATCAAGAAAATACATGCATAATCACATGGAATGCCTCCTCTCTAAACACTGCCCTTCCTAGCTTACGAACTTTGGTCACATACACACACACCACCAGCCCTCATAGTTATACAAGAAACAAAATTATCCGCCACAAAATCTACAAAATATATACAAAATATATTTCAAGACTATAAACTCATCTTTAACAATACACTTGCACTTACAAGATGCATTCAACAACGAAGGCCATACACACCGGGCCGCGGTGGCCTCTTTACACTAATACACAAAAAATATGTCTTCTAGGACAACATCAACAAAATTCCTACCCCAATGCACATATCTCCCTACCTTCAAATAATAAAAATTTCTAATCAACCACTACAACCTTGGATAATCTTTCACATGTATATGCCATCCCATCCCGAAGATACTAGATTTATCATAGACATACAAAACACTATCACATCTCAAATTAATAATAACCCCAATCACACATACCTACTATGTGGAGACTTCAACAGAGACATAGCACTAATTGGTCGCCAAAATGGAAATCATAACACCCCTCTTCAAGCCATTGATTACCAATGGCGCCGCTTCATTGAAAACTTAAACTTCACTTACATCAATACCGATACACAATTCTCTAGACAAGGTGGCCATAATTATAGTAATTGGAGTCTAATAGATGGATTCTATATAAATACAAACAAGGATGTTATTCTCAACTCGGACCACTCACCTATACAATTGCACATCCCAAATAACACATTAATTAATAGAACCCCTACAATCCCAAACAATGACACTATACGCACACTCAACCCCATTCCAAAAGAAAATATAGAAAAATTCAACACAAAATTCTTTGAAGAAAACTCCATACAAGTAGACTCCCTCATAAACACTCTTGAAAATAATAATCAACTAACACAAATACAATGGCAAGAAGCATGCCACACCCTAGACAAACTCATCAATGAAATCTCTGACACAGTAGAACAAATTTGTAAAGCTCATCCAATACCTCAAATGACAAACAGAACTTCTCAACAAGGCGGCTATTTACCCCGCAAACTTTCTAAAACTTGGAAACAACACCTAACTACATACCATGTTATACGAAAAACCATTAGAATTGTAAAAAACAACCCTCAATGGCGTAACCACTCCATATACAATGAATTACTAACTCTACAACATACCCAAATCCCCACCCCGCCACCCTCGGACCTACCCCACGAAACATGGATAAAAGATATCGCACTAATTGCAAAAAATGCCAACACACAAGCTCGAAAAATAACCTCAAAATATGCCAAAACTAACATCAAGAAAGCCATCTCAAAATATAGACAATTATACAAAATTAGCCCCAAAAAAATTAACAGAAAAGTCTTTAAAAACCTTGAATCCCCACCAATGGACTGTATCACATATCAATATAATAATATTCTTACGAGCCCCGAAGACATCGCAAAAGAAATATTCAACCAACAAACAAAAAGCAATAAACCAAGAGTACCAACATGTAATTACCAACCACAACATCCAACTGATTGTACA
Source organism: Bryoerythrophyllum caledonicum (assembly GCA_963971425.1). Classification (NCBI taxonomy): domain Eukaryota; kingdom Viridiplantae; phylum Streptophyta; class Bryopsida; order Pottiales; family Pottiaceae; genus Bryoerythrophyllum; species Bryoerythrophyllum caledonicum. The sequence continues at coordinate 18,850,667 of OZ020523.1, forward strand.
TGTGCAGTACGTCAATACCCATGGCATGACCTTGACGGATTTACCCTTGACAAACGAGGCAAACCAGAAATTCCACTGCATAAATACTTTAACAGAGCCACATACGACACATGTCTCCAAAATCTTGGTAAGAACAAAGCCTCAGGCCCAGACCGCATACCAAACTCAATACTCAAAAACATGCCCCCAAGATTTCATAAATTATTATTCCTACTCTTTTCTCACTGCTATAAACAAAAACAAATACCGACCTCATGGAAATCAAGTACAACAATTTTACTATACAAAAAAGGCGACCCATCCATACTATCCAATCATAGGCCAATTGCACTAGCTAACACAACATATAAACTCTTCACTAGTACACTCACCTCTATACTATCCTCATACGGTGAAAATTTCAAAATCCTACATGATAGTCAAGAAGGATTTAGAGCAGAAAGAAGTGCCGCTCGACAAATACAAACTATAATAGCCGCACTAGAAGATGCAAGATTCACAAACCCAGATATATACATATTATACGTTGACTTTAAAAATGCCTTTGGCTCAATAGACCATGCCCGACTACTAGCAATAATGATGGATCTTGGTTATCCAAAAGATGCAATTACACTTGTTGGAAACATCTATTCCCAATCATCCACTTGCTATATCGGTGAACACTTCGGAAAAACAAAGCCTATACCCATTCAAAGAGGAACTATACAAGGGGACACCCTTAGCCCATACCTATTCATTATATTTTTAGAACCACTACTCAGATGGCTAGAACGAGGCAAAAATGGATACACTTTTGGCACATCACAAGTCACAATAAACTGTGCCGCATACGCGGATGACCTTGCCGCCATAACTAACAAAATTAAATCGATCCAAATACAACTCAATAAAATTGATAGATATTGCAAATGGACCGGTATGGACGTAGGTGTCTCAAAATGTGCTGCTACCGGATGCCCAAACAAATCCAAACTGAACCCTACCACTTTCAAAGCCCTAATGCAAGATTCTAACATCAGTTACCGTAATCAACCGATCCCCATACTACACCAAAACGAACCATACATATACCTAGATACAAATCTTGTCCCCTTACTAAAACCGAAAATCCAAATCCACACTACAACCACAAAACTCATCAAACAATGCAAAGAACTAACAACATGTCCGGCCACCATGAAACAAAAAATGAAAATCATTGATACCGTACTACGCCCAGGTGTAGCATACAATTTCTACACTGTACCATACTCTATGCCAGCTATCAAAAAACTTGATCAAAAAATAATAGCTATACAAAAAACTATATGTGGATTACCAAAATGTATGTCAAATGCAATAACCCAACTCCCACATAACCTATTTGGGCATGAAGCTTTCTCCCTAAAAAACCCATATCTCCGATGTATAGGTGAACAACTACAAAATGCTTTAAACGATAAAAGTAGACTTGGAAAAATATATAATGGATTAACTCATTATGTCCTTGCCCAATACGGTGGCGCCAAAAACATACCCAGAATTAAAAAAAGTGACTGCATAAGATCACCAATAACACGAACACTCTTCTTATTAAAACACATAGCTAAAATCCACCTTAAAAGTACGCTCCCAAACTTCCTCATTAATCCTACATCTCTAGAAATACTATGGCGACAAGAAACACTAAATCACAACACACTCAATGCCCAACTCTCCCAAAAGCTCCTACAAAAACTCCTCTCAAAAAATATCATTGAACCAAACCAAATTACTTTACCCAAAGACACACACATCTTGAACAATGAGGACTTCAAAGCCTACCACTTCACCCCATCCAAATTATTAAAAAGTGCTCTAAACGTTGCTAAACAACTATTTTGCCATTCAACATGCCCCACCACATGTCATATCCCTTGTAAGACACACCCATACTCCCATATCCTTCAAGATTCATTCATCACCAACAACAGCATCACCCCAAGAAATACCCCTCCACCAATCAATTCCTTTAACCCCCCCATCCACACCACCCCCGTCCCCCAACATACATCCCCAAAAACCCTACCACATATCTCATTAATAACATCATACACCATAAACATATCCAACACAAAGACACAAATAATATACAAAATACTTACACAAAATATTTATGCCAATGGCAACACAATGATAATACATACAATAAATGGCTTCCCAAAGAGACCTTTTTCCACGACACAACACCAATACCTCCACACATAACATCGAAAAATTAAAACAATACTACCAAAAAATTCAAAACATCATTTACTCGGATTTCATCCTAACCCACCACCCCCAAGAACAAGTCTCAAACTCAAGGTCTGTAACACCACCCATAATTATTCCACTTGTAAACATCTATACAACATAATGCAACCCCAAAAATGATATCCTTACACTCTCAAACACAATTAAAATAGATAACAATCAAGCACATCTATATGAAGAAAATGGCCGACACTTACACACTATCTCCGTTACTCGTCTCCAATGGCTATGGAATCAATACAATACAAAACTACAAACTCCTACGAACATTGAACCAACGACCCAACCCTTTGAAACCGAATTAATTTGGCTATACCAAAGATATAAATACCGAATACCAAAAAATGACCCCCTCAAAAATGCACAATACACAATACCCACACCCATTTTAGACTCACTAATATCACCCTTTAACATCGAACAATCATACTTCTCTTCCCCAGTCACATGCTCTACCAAACTAAAAAAATTCTACTCACCTTATGAAAGAAACAAAATATTTGGATCCTTGGAAAGGCCTTTGACTACAAATGGATCGGTAATGGTATAGCTCACCCCCACAATGAGAAGGAAACGGAACAAGCAATACATTGGGCTAGACTCGCCGCCAAACATGATCCAAATAACACAAATACAATCATCGTCACGCCGAACAACAATTGGTTCCAAAACAATAACCAACACTCAAACCCAATTCCAGATTCCCATATCATTGCATTATTTGAGGCAGACTCAATACCATACGAAGAACCTACTATTCCACCCGAGCTAAGAAAACCCCGAATCGAGCCATCTACATTACAAATAATATGTGTCCATCATCAAATCAAACCCTTGGCACCCTAGAACAACTTGCTGAACTTACCTCTACAACAGACAACTTAAACATACACCGAGTATACATAAAATTGGCCCCACCAACACCTATACAAACCCCCGTAAACCGAAGCAAAAATTGGTCAAAACTAAACTATGTCAACAACACACTAAACTACTTTGTCACACCGCTCCCTCTCCCAAACTATCCAACTCATATCACACCAAAATTTAACCCCGCACATAGTTACTACACAGATGGCTCCTTTAAACCACCAGAACAAATTAGCTCGGGATCTTGGCGCAGAGAAAAAGTTGGCTATGGCATATATAATCCTTCCAAGGAAATTAAACTAGCCAAAAGACTCCATGGACTACAAAATATCCTTAGAGCGAAACTCATGGCCATTCACAAAACACTACAAATCATCACAACAAAATACCATAATGAACCCGCACATATATTCAACGATTGTATAAATGCATTGTACCTACTAAACACCCAAATAACACACCCTATTCTTCACAATAGCCACCCCGACCAAACCATATTACTGTCAATGGTCCAAATGTTACAAAACCAAACACAAATCACAACCCTCCACAAAGTGAGAGCCCATGCCAATATTGATGGCAACGAACAAACAGAAAACCTAGCAAAAGAAGGCCGAGAAAAAACACACAAAAAGGCCAAAGACCCACACGAACATGCCCATGCTACCCCATATTACTTTCAAAAAGAAGATTGGCCTTCCAAAGAAGATACCCCCGACAAAGGCCCGATTAGATTTTTGGGCAAATATCTAAAAAAATAAGACCTCTACAACAACCTTGACACAATCTTAGAAAACATTCATAACATAGAAAAATGGACTAACAATAACAACATAGACAATGAACTCTCTACAAATTTTTGGAAGAACCCCATCATCTCAGACTCACAAATAACATGCCTCATCAAATTCCGTACCGGTCAATATATGGGAAACGCTTGCAACCAACTCTTCTTTGGAATAGAAAGATTCCCATCCATAACATGCCCCATATGCCCTTCAACGGACCCCGACACATGGCTTCATGTTCTACTCAAATGCCAAAACCACCACATACACTCCCTAATTGTTAAAAGACATAATAAAGCGATATGGGAAGTCCGAAAACTAATCACCTCCTACAACAAATCGGGATGCTTTATATTAATGAATGCCGGCACCTTTAATAACAAGCCGCAAGAAAATATAGTCCCTCCTTGGCTACTCCCATGCTCATGTGAGACTCAAAGATGTCATTGCAATGCTAGGCTCAAACCAGACATCCTTTGTGTTAGAGGTTTACCATATAATGATCCACCACCCGATCACATTAACCAAGACTCCACCATTCAATTCATCGAATTCACATATTGCAACGATAGATTCTCCCCGAAAACAATTCAAAACAAAATAGATAAATACCAACCCCTCATTGACGACATCATTGCCCTTGGATGGAATGTGGACCCCATTATTATAATCACATCTGGCGCTCGTGCTACCACCTTTATCCCATCTATGAAAACTCTAGAAGATACCTTCAAAATACCCATCGAAACAATTAAAACCACCTTTAAAAACATTAACACCATCGCTATTCAATATGCCATGTCTATTTTACTACATAAACACAAAATTGAAAACAACCAAGCCCTTCTCGATACACAAGACCCCCCTTAAAACACTTCCCCGCCTCGATTTATCTTGATTGGTTGGTTTTATGGTTTTTGGTTGCTTGCTTGGTTTGTTGATTGGTTGGTTTCTAGCTACCCGTTTCATAGTGTTTACCCTCGAAAGGGGGAAGTAGTTCCAGCTTACTAATTCTCTGTCCGGTGGGCATGGTCTTAGTAGTGGAACGAACAGACACTTTATTCACGCCGGTCCCCTTCGGGAACCGGCGTTCTTCTTCTTCTGGTATTGAACTGTGGCATTACAAAAATTCTATATTTTATAACATTATGACTTGTGTGATGTGAATTCTCTCTACACCAATTTCTAGAATTATTGAAGATGTGAGCATTTACATATAAACTGAGCAATGACAACTTGTGTAAAACCATCAAACCACATTTTTTTTGTTTTGATGAATCCATATTCCGTAAATTGGAAATCCAAATGCTTGAAACAAAGGTTCATGCTTCTCCTTGAAGCTAAGAAAATCAATTGATAAAAACATTAGGATCTCAAATTTTTCTTAAGAGATGAAATTTGTATTGTACACCTTGATTGAGAAAATCGAGAAAATTTTGACTAGTCTTGGAGTGAAAGTTTTACACTATAGAAGGTCATTTCTTTTTTTTGAAAATCTCAAACAGAATAATGTTAACTCCTAGTATTAGAAATCTCACATTTGGAAAAGGGTGGTAGCAAATTTCACATTTAGAGTTTCCCAACGTGATTGCCTTCAACAATTTCTCTTTGAGATGGCATAACTATTTTTCTATATTCCAATTAGAATAAGAAGTATATTGCTATGAAGCTATTTTCTTCTTCCATATTTGTATAAAATTTCAAGAATTGGAAGTATAAATTGCAATCATGGAATTTATTTTTTTAGATTTGCAAACAAACACCTCATGACTTTTGGTCTTGGGCACTTGATCGTTTAAGGCCAATGAGGTATTATAGTTGGAAAAAATCTACGATTGTTCTACATCATGCATAATGGCATCTACGCACTCTAAACATTTCATCGCAAAAATCTAAAATTCCACTTCACGAAAATCACTGTAACTTGTTGATGCTTGCACCGATTGTCGTGGCGATGGTCTCAATAGATGCCCATCTTCCTCCACCTCTAAGTCGTGGTGTATTTTTTCCTTTGAGGCGCCTTGTAGCACTTGCTCCCAAGGTTCTTGTGCCAAAACGACCTATATAAGGTTGTTAGGCCTTATAGGGTTAAAAGATGAAAGTGTTTGAAGAAAACAAATAGTGACTTTTCATTTCAGTGCATAAATACAAGCAATAGAATTTGCCTTGTCTTTGTAAATCTTTTATACTACACGTGGTCTATATTAATTGAATTATGAATGATGTTATTTTCTTAGACGTTGTAGACCAATACATCATGTGCAAAAAACATGGCACTAGGAGCAAAGATTCAAAAATTACAAGCATACATTTTACGATTTTTGGGCGAAATCAAGTTGTGCCTGTCCAAACATTATAAATAAGACTCTACGTAACATTATAAATCAAAATCTATCATTCTTCTCATGTAGAACTAAGATCAAGGGTCAAGTGGTTAAGTGCTATTAGCAATTAGATTGGTCTAGAGCCTCAAAGTTGGTCTTGGTTGGCCTTTGGACTTTCACAGTTCGGATCAAGGTGGAGAGGCCGACGACATCCAAAATGTCTATATGGCAACACTTTTTAAGTGTTTTGGCACTAAGAGTTTGGCCCCTTGAGGAACATTTAGATTGAACACAAATAGAAAACCAAGCTCGTGGCAAGGTGCCAAACATGTTTTTCATTGAAATATTCAAAATCTAACAAAAGCTCAACCATTAGATTAACCCCTAAAGGACCAATGTCCCCTCATGGGACATTTTGAGTTTGGGTAAGGTACCATGTTCTCAATTCTAGGCATTATTTTTTGAGATTTTTTATTGAATGGACAACTTTTGATTAGCTTTGCGTAGACATTAATTTTGTATAATCCCGACTTACGGTTCAAAAATTACAATTTATTTTTACTTACATTTACAAATAGTGCAGCAGTTTAGTGTGACATATCACAAATACTGTCACCAAACTTTAATAACTTCTAAACTTAATAGAAATTCGAGTTTTTGTCCATTTAAAAGAAAGAAAATGTACTCTTGGAAAGGAAAATGAGATCTTTGCAAGTACCGTACGGATTATTGAATTTCAAAATTTTGAGAAGGATATGAGATATGCAAAATATAAAGTGTATTGTTGATTCTCAGCACATAGTTGCATTGCAGGATTTTTTAGGACATCTTCTACACCTCTTCTACTTCTAAAATTTGGTGCACATGTGCCTAACATGATCCTTTTCAAGTTAACATAATAAATTCACGGCCCATAGTGCAAAAAGTTGCCATAGGAGGTGGTCGAAGTTTGTTGAAGGTGTTTAGTATGACCTGAAAAAGAGATTATGTCTCACTTCAAAGGCTGATATCTTTCAATCCGTGCGGTCAAACTTACCAAAATTTTCACCACACACTCTCATACAAGTCTAGTACAAGATCCTACGGTTAAATTTTTTTTCAAATGATTTTGTATCATTTTGTGTTGAATGTGCTGAAAATGGCAGTTTTTGTGTGTTTTTGAGGAAAAATTGCCTTGGTCCTTTAGGGGTTAAAACAATAATTTCTTATTACTTTAATTTTTTTACTTCAATAATTTATTCAAGATTTTTACCATTACAAATTTGATCTATAAATCTTTACCTAATGTTTTTAATGAAATTCTTTACCTAAAAGTTATGATAAAAAATTTCACCTGAATTCATTAATCTAATTTGCACTTGAAAAAATTTATCTGTTTTTTTCTATACTTGTCTTTATGCTGGAATTTTTGTGTGATGAGCATTTTGGCCATGTCTTGATGTTCTTTTTTTTTATCAAAAATGTGCTCTCATCTAGGCTCCATGATTGAAGAAAGTAAGAGAAAAATTTCAAAACATAAGGACCTTGAACATATAAAAATTGACTTGCAATCTGCCAAATAGTTTGGGTTACTGCCTCTCAACTTGCCGTTGGAGTTTCACACCACAACGACCCAAACTCCCCAAATTGCACGTATTAATGTTTTTCTCCGACTCCACAACTTGATCTCTTCACCAATAATTTGGTCTTCCACGGAGTTTGTTCCTCGGTCCAAGCGTTAATTGCCCGAAAGAATTGATGACCACAAGCCTCTAAATGCACTTAGATTTTGGTCCAAACTTCACAACTTGCCACATGCATTCCCATGACATGTAAAGCACAAACTTGAGTGGAAAAGATGTACTCCACCTCAGCAGCAAAAAAAAATAGATGTGCATGTGGTTCGAAGAACTGCCATAGTGGCTTTGGGAGGCAGCATGCCCAATGCATGGTGGTTGCATACGAAGTACTGAGATGGACGTTGCGAGTGAGTACATTTTCTTGAACAAAGCATTGCTTTGTCCCAAGCATAGATCATAAAGACGAGTAAAAAAAATAAGAGACCGACGTGACTAAAGGAGACCGACGTGAATAAAGTGTATGTTCGTTCCACCTCTAGACCTATAGATCATACTTTACTATGAAGATTTCTTTTAGTTAGTTGGTAATAATTGGAATGAAATGTGATATCATATCTGAGGGTCTAGTTTGGCCCAAAAAAATTTGTTTAAAAAACCTAGAATTAGCTTTCCAATATTTTTTGGAAATTAATCTCCCAAAATTTTATTGGGTGAAAAATTCATTTAAAACATTTTATTTAATCACTCGGTACTAGAGTGTGGAATCCAACGTTTGATTGTGGTATGTTGATGAGATAGAATTTTGAAGGCTTAGAGCATCTCCACTTGCACCGCCTTCTTGCCCATGTTGGATTGGAAGACAACCAAGTGGTAAGATCCAACGTCACCCCAATGGCGAGCTAATACCCGCACTGCATACGATATTACACACTGCTCTCTTGATTGCACAAGAATATTTCAGTGAGTTGGCCGCTAGTCAATGCGAGGGAATTTCGGGAACCATCTAGTGCACTAGGGGCAATGCAATGATTGCGTATTGTGCCCCGCCATAAACTACTCTTGCTCCGGCATTACAATCTCAATCCCGTGCATGTGGTAACGCGACGTTAGCTTGCTCGAACGGGGCGCTGAACAATTTTGGTGGGGGAGGCCAACAATCTTGGGTCTAGAAGCCAGGCATTTTTACCGGGGCAGCAAGCTTGGTGGAGATGCTCTTAGAAGACTACATTATCATATTAAACACATACAATATTTTTTGACATGAAATAGGTTTGTAAGTTATTCTAAGTGTAATTTACTCGACTTGAGCAACTCCAAAAAACTTCTACGAGCTTTTATTGGTATTAAGATATTTTAATACAAATAATTTTAAAATTCTCAGGTTTTTTTTTTCCTACTACAAGATGTGGAAAATGTATGCACTATAGTCATCCAATATATGCTATCAAATTCCATGTACGTTTTTGTACATGTCTCTTTAGTAGTTTAGATTAAGATCTTGGTAGAGTTGAAGATGGAAATAACACATATCATTTCTTCGCTCAATAGTGAATAACAAACAATGTTTTTAATTGGATATAGTATTAAGATAATTTAGTGGTTAAAATCTATGTATTTTAGATATCATTATTTTTTAAATTAAGAAAAGTTCACGTGGAGATATTATTAAAAAAATCCCACGAGTAGAATTAGGATATAGAATAAAAGATTTAGAGTTGCTCGAAGTTGATTAAAACTAGTCTTATGTTTTTCAAACTATCAATTTATCCAATGGAAAGAAAAATACTACCTTAATCCCTAAAGGCCCAAGGGGACTCTTGGGCCTTTAGGGATTAATCCATTTTCAAAAAATACTTTGAGGACTAAATGTTAGATTATAAGATAGGAGGCTACATAATATTGTACAAAGCCCACCTCAAAACTTTGACAATTTAAAAATTGAATTCTATAAGTGTTCATGAGAAAGATATGTTGAAAGTAAGAAATTAGTACAAACCAACTCCACATCTCAAATCATATGAATTTCAAAATCAAGATGCCCCTTTCTCATATTTAAATAAATATCCACCAAATAGTGACTTTAAGCTTCCTTGTTGTTAGAGAAGTTACTTAGAGAACGTGGGAAAGCTACAAATTTAGAATTAAGGTATGGAATCAAAACCACCCACTGACCTAAGACCATCAACTTCTATGCCCTTGTTAGATTTCAAGGAGTGATTAAAAGCAAATATTACCTCATTCATGCGTTAACCAATGGATTCATAATTGACATAATGGCACCTTACATTTCCACCTTAAAATCTAGGAAGGGCATAGAAGTTGGTGGTGTCGATCACTTGTTGAATTTGGATTAAATCTACCAAGTTAGTGTGTTTACGATAATACTCAATAAAGTATTATATTCTTTAACAATATAGTAAATACTTACAGAATAAATTTGTATGGACACTATTCCATGTGGAGTGCTCCAAATACCATGGGCCCCGCGAAGGAGAATTTAAAGTGTAGCTATGGAATGGTCAAGTACGCGATCTAGCCTAATGATCTCCACCCACTTCTAAATGATTCCGAAATGATCTCCACCCACTTCCAAATGATTCTGTAGACGAGTCAACAGGATAATCACTTATAAACTGTAGTAAAATTGAGGAGCAAATGGGGCATGATTTCAACACGCAATCTAAGTTAAGTGTCTCCGATCTTCATCAAAACTCTGTAAAAAGTTGACATCATGCACACCCTTCCATGACCTTTTGGCTTGCAAAACTCGGAGTTTAGCTATGTACACTAAAATTGCTTTAGCTGGTCCTATGATTACATTGGGACTAGAGCCAACTAATGATTTAGTCGGTCCTCCGATTAAATTAGAACTTTGGCTTCTGGGCATTCCATAAGATAGAGTACCTACAACTGAAAACGTGTGTTAACCCTTAAATGTCAATCGGGAACCGTATATACATGCAAGTATTTTACTATGTAGAATGTAATCCTATGCTACTAAACCTATGTCTGATGGACATTGGTTTAGTGGTGGAACGAACAAACGATTTATTCACTCTAGCCCTTCATGGAGGATTAGAGTTCTTCTTCTTCTATAGAATATAAAAAATGTATTAGAGTTTAGCAAGACTTGCACCTTTGGATTGAATATTCTTCAACTAACATCTTTCATTTGGAGGTCATTTAAATATTTGAAACTTATCATGTTCAAATACGACATTGTACAAGTAGAATATTGTGGCTACTAGTGGAACCTTATGATGTTGAAGGGTTAAACCCTAAAGTTCCTTAACTATTTCACACCAAAAACACTTCAAAATTGCCCATTCTAATGACAAAAGTGGAAGAAGATAAAGATGAATTATTTCCATGTCTAATATCTACTAGCAACTTCCTAACTTCTTCTAATCTCACAAATCTTTATTTAAATGCCAAGTTCTTCTACTTCATTTAGAAATTGGTGTACAAAGTACTAACATCTTGAACACGATAATGGTATGAGATTTAGACCTCACGTAATCCAAATTTCCAATATGAAGCAAAGTCAAAATTTGCTAATCCATTCAACACATGAAAGAAATATATATTTCCCTTCCATGAACACAATAATCTTCCAATCCATGCAAATAAATTTAATAAAAATTCAAAAACTTGGTCTTTTGTAATCTACATCAAGATCTTATGAGTGAAAATAAAATAAAAAATCAAGATGTTGTTTGTGCTCATTACAGAAGAATGGGCAGTTTTGGGGTGAAAGTAGCAAAAGATTCTTTAGGGGTTATTCCTCAACACTCAAAGAAACTACATCTTCTGGGACTCTAAGAAGAAGAAGAAGAAGAACTCCGGTCTCCAAAGGGGACCGACGTGAATATAGTGTTTGTTCATTCTCTTCACTAAGCATATGGCCACGGGACATAGGCTAGTGAAATAGAACTACTCCCCCCTCTCGAGGGTAAACACTTTTCTACACTAAGTGCTTCTCTACACTAATTGCCTTAGAGACAACTAACATATCATCTCCCCCAAGGGCTTTGTGAATCCCCATACAACAAGGCCTTGGGACCCCCCATTATAATTGGGTAGACTTATGGTGGTAGGCACCACTCCGGCAATAGAACTTGAACTCACAACCACCTCACCAGTGTGCCATGACCCAAACCACCACACCAAGGCTGTGGAGCCTTTTGTGGGACTCTATATTCAATTGAAGTCTCGGACAAAGGGCTTCTCACATAAGAGTGACTTGTGAAAGACCTTTGATTTTTTTTCTAAGGTGTTTGGCCAAAGTGCATCCTTAATCTAACATCTCATATAAAAGTCATAATAGAAATTCTTAACACTAAGAATACACTAGAGTAATCTTGAAAGTCCTTCTCAAAGACTAAATATAGGACAAAAGGTTGCATGTCCTATAAATTCACCACCCACCCTAAAAGCATAAGTGGATCACATCTCTTCACTAAATAGTCATAGACCATGAGCTATCATATGAAGGTGATTTTATGACATCTATTGTTAGAATTTAACCCTTTAGTGCCTACGAAACCCAAATTGGGACTTTAGAGGTGTTAAGACTCAATTTGCATGAAATCCATGAGAAATTTGGTTGTGAAGTTTAAAGTTCAGATTTCCGCACACATTACATGAACACTCTACAAAATCAAGTCATGACTTGGAGTTATAGAACTCATGTAAAAGCAAGAAATACAATGCAAAATACATAAAATACACTAAAACATAGTGAATACCATGCCACATACTATGTTGTATTTCATATACATGCCAAATGATTTCGGTCTTTAATTTTGATTGAAATTTATCTTTAAAAGATTATTCATTATTTTGTAAATGTTGATCTCTCTCATTGCATACAAAACTTCCTTTTCAAGTCGTATTGGTTTGGAACATTTTTGTATACACTTAAGTAGACAAAAAGTTTAAAAAATCATCAATAATCATTTATAAATGTCTTCTTCACATATGATATGTCAATGCAATGCTATCAACTTAGTGCACATGTGAAACTCTTTTATTCAAATTACAAAAAACATTGCTAGAATCTATTGATGGATAAAGTAGTATACCCTCCAAATGTTACAATTTTCATTACCACCATACGGTAACTTTAAACACTATAATCTATTCCATCAACCGTTGGGTGTTGTGCAAATTTTTCCCAAAGTTTAAGTCATGGTTTGAGTTTAATTTGTAAGGTTGGATACTAAAATTAGGCATTAAATTTCCATCAAAGTTAATTTAAAGAAGAAAAAACAACTATATTTCTTGGTTTTGGAGAAACATGACTTGGGCGCTTAAGGGGTTAACCCTTAACCCTTAAACGGATTTGCCAGCCCGAGGGGCTTGGTTTTTTCATTTTTCAACTCACTTTTACCATGATTTTCTAATGATGGATATTCATTTGAATGATTTTTCTTTTTCAAAATTCTTTGAATGTATAATAAAAATCATGTGATATATTAAGAATGTAAATGGTATCTAAATATGGGTGTTAAAATTCAAAGGTTCTATAAAATTTCTATAGAAAGATTTGTCGTTTAAGGGTTAAGAGCCCAAGAAAACAATCCAAAATTGCAACTATTAACAAGTGGCAAGAAAATCTAATTTTTGAAGTACACTTTTGGACTTTAAACCATAATATCTTAAAAATCTAGGTCAATTTTTAGAGGTAAAGAAGGGGTGTAACATATTCAAAACATCATACAAAGTCATGGCATTACATGGGTATCACATATGTATTATATGGATATCACATTGGTATTACATAAGTATTACATAGGTACTCCACGGATATTACATAGGTATTACTTGGGTATCACAAATCTCTTGAATCTTCCAATTTTTTGGACATTCTTTATTGTGAAGATATAACGTACAAAAGTGACCCGCAAGTAGGATATATTAAAAAAATTGAGCATGAAGACGATGGCTTTGCATAGAAGAGGTGTAGGGGAATTACTCTAAATTTGATGTTTAGTGTAGGCACACTATTTGATTCATAAATGCTATAAGTTTTTATTTTTGATGAGTATTATTATCAACCATGTTGAGAATGATCACCTTCTTTAAGTAGTATAGGAAGTTGTACTCTTAGTAAAAATCTTCATCAAAAGTAAAAACTTATAGCGCTTTTAGATCATGAAGTACCACTACACTAACCCCTAATGGCCCAAGAGTCCCCTCCGGAGACTCTTGAAAGTTTGGGCGGGTTCCTATGGTGTCAATTTTTAACATTCCTCTTTGAAATTTCTACTGTAGATGGACATTGCTAAGAGCTTTGAGCGGGTACAATTTTTTCTTCTAAATCTGACATTTAATGAAAAAATTATAGGATTTTGAATTTCTAATGGGGAGAGCGGGCACGTTGGGCAACTCCAATTTGTTTTTGCTAAAACACTCTATCAATAATAGCAAAGTGTATTATTTCCTTTCTTATTGTAAAAAAAAGTTATTGTCCTTTGTGAAAAATAGCACATAAACCCAAGTCAAACATTTTCACACGTTGTCACACATTGTTGGGCAAGGTACCAAAAAGATTCTTCTTTTCCACATAAAACTCAGAGATTTTTATATTTTTTACATTATATTTTTTCTTCTACAAGATGTGGTGTACAAGTTCTTATTGACCATTCGGATTATCAATCTAAGTCATAGTTAGTTCATCAAAATATAAAATGTGAATTGGCAATTATTGAACCTCGACTCCTTGCAAAATTGTTTGGAATATGCTACACCCCTTCTCTACCTTTAAAAATTGGTGTGTTAGGAAATAGCATCATGCTTAACACGATGACGATAGATTTAGACCTTGTGTAGTGCAAAAATCAAACAAGAAGTGAATTCAAAATCAATTCATCCACTCAACGTAGGGAAGAAAATGAACCACTTGCTTGACTTCAAACACTATAATCTTTCAATCCGTGCGGTCAAAGTTTATGAAACTCTGCGGGGACGTTGTTGAATAAGTTGTGAGTGAGATCCTACAGTGAGATCCTACAGTTAGATGCAGAAATAAAGATTTGGTTTCCCTCCTAACTCATTGCACTAGAATGAACAGTTTTGAAGTGTTTTTGGTGTACAAATGCCTTAAGCCTTTAGGGGTTAACCCTTTATTGCCAAGGAAGCCCGAAATGGGACTCTGGAGGTGCTAAAATTCAATTTCCATGAAATCCATGAGGAATTAGGCTTCGAGATACAAGGTTAAATTAGATTTGTGCACACATTACATGAAACTCTCCAACAATCTCATCATGATTTGGATATATAGAACTCTTGGAAAAGCTAGCAATACAATACAAAACACATCAAATACACTAAAATACAGTGAATTCAGTGAATACCATGCCACATACTATGTTGTATTTCACACACGTGCACATTGATAGTGGTCTTAAAACTTTGATTGAACTTTGTCTTTGAGACATTCTTCATTGTTTTGTGATTGTTGATCTATCTCCTCACATACAAAACTTCCGCTCTGATTCGTATAAGGTTGGAACATTTTTGTATACAACCAAGTAGAAAAAAACAAAAAAAATCACCTATAATTGTGAAAAAAATAGATTTCTTCACATATGATATGTCAATGCGAAGCAATCAACCTAGTGCACATGTGAACCGCTCTAATTCAAAGTAATTTTTTTTTGCAAGAATCTATTGATGGTTAACCCCTAAGGTACCAAGGCAGTTTTACACCAAATACACTTCAAAATTAATGGATTCTAGTGCAATGAATAAAGAAGGTAACAAAAACTTTGGTTTTTAGTTCTGACCGTAGGATCTCAATAAAGGCTTATTAAGTAGTACATGTACAAAATTTCATAAACTTTGACCGCACGGATTAAAAGATTATAGTGTTTGAAGTCAAGCAAATGGTTCATTTTCTTCCCTGCGTTTAGTGGATCAGCAGACTTTGACTTCACTTGGTGTCAAAAATTTTCACTACACAAGGTCTAAATCTATTACCATCTTGTTAAGCATGATGTTAGCTCCTTACACACCAATTTTTAGAGGTAGAGACTGGGTGTAGCATATTCAAAACAAGTGTGCAAGGAGTGGAGGCTCGAAATTTGTTAATTCACACTTTAATTCTTTTTTAACTTAATATGTTTTCGATTGATAATCCAAATGGTTAATATGAAGGTTTACATTACTTATTGTTGTGGAAAAAATAAAAGGTGAAAAATATGAAGATCTCTAGGTTTTATGTGGAAAAGAAGAAGTTTTTTTGGTACCTTGCCCGACCATGAGTGACAATGTGTGAAAATGTTTGACTTGGGTTGGTATGCTATTTTTCACTAAAGACAATAACTTTTTTTTGACAACATGAAGGGAAATAATATTACTTGCGAGTACTGAAAATCTCACTTTCAATAGAGTGTCCTATCGAAAGTTTTTGGAGGTGCCCGAGGTGCCCGCCCTCCCCATTTGAAATTAAAAACCCTATAACTTTTTCATCAAATGTCCAATTTAGAAAAAAATTGTTTTCCCACTAAGGTCTTGGTAATGCCCTTCTATGGTGAGAATTTCAAAGATGAATGTTTGAAATTGACAACATAGGAACCTGACCGAAATTTCAAAAAGCCCATTTTGGACACTTGGTCCTTTAGGGGTTAAAGTAGTACACCCTCCAAAATCCACAGTTTTCACTACCAATATACGGTAACTTTAAACACTGTAACCTATTCCATCAAGGCCAGGGAGAATTGAACCCCTCGCTGGGACTTACCCAAGGTGGGCCCCGTCTTATGTACATGGGGTCATTTTTCAAGCCCTCTTATATTGGGGGGGGGGTACAAAGGCTTTTTTGGATTTTTTTTGACAAATTTGGCATGGGGAAGGAGGGGGTCAATTCGCCCTAGCCTTCCATCAACGGTTGAATGTTGTGCAAAATTTCCCCAAAGTTTAGGTCATGGGTTAAGTTCAATTCTGTAAGGTTAGATATTAATATTAGTCATTGTACTACCATCAAATCCGGTTCAAAGAAAAAAAATCAGCAGAAATCTTGGTTTTTCTAGAAACATCCCTTGGCGGTAAAGGGTTAATCATCAAGTACATTATACCATCAACTCTTAGAATATATGTCTCCTGTAGGCGCTCTATTGTTTTAGGAATTTTAGAATATATGTAAACTATAGGTACTCTATCGCCTTAGGGAACTTAGAATATGTGTACATGGCAGGCACTTGAATGATTCACCCCATGATTGCAGAGAGGAGAATTTTACCAATCATCTAGAACATCTCCCACTCTCTAGGATCTCCCGCGGGACCCATGGAGTTGGTGGATTGTATGCCATATTCCACCCGCACTCCAACTTTGTGAATATTTACACAAAACCATGAGCCCCGTCTGAACTTGGAAAGAACCTCCGAATGTGCCATCAATCCCGAGTCAAATACAATGGCCGCTTTTGCATTGAATTGGGTAAGTTACTTGTTTTTTACAAGTTAAACTTCTTGGGATCTGCGATGAGCCTCATTTTATTCAGGTTATTGTTTTCTTGTAATTGAACATGCCACTCGTGGGTATCATTCCATGCAACCAACCGATAGAATCCAAGATTAAAAACGATGTGCTATTTGGGGATGGCGGGCATGTGATATTGGCGAGATGATGAGGTCGGAATTTCAATATAGAAGGATTAAGTAGAAGTGGTAGCCAACAATATAGTCCTTTTCTGTTTGGGAAACTTGCTTTCCACAGCAAGTTACCTTGAATTGCTACTTTGATGGGGGAAATCCCATTATTAGTGAATTTATTATTTTTGTGAAACATTGCTTGCGGTATACTTCTCGGAGCACGCTAGAGTTTTCCTGAAAGTCGTGTTTTCCCAAGGTGATTGGCATGTGTAAGGCAGAAAGAGAGGGTGGAGTAGGATGTGCGGATATTGTGTCTTTTTCTAAACACAAACTTAGTATGAGATCTATAAGTGGAATTTTTTGGACGGTTAGAGATTTCACCCTGCGTATTTGGATTTGAACAACCTGACATAGCCTCTTCCATTCATTATTTGCACTCTAAATTCAACCGGACATCACCTGGTCACTCAACCTTCTTGGTTCCTCAATTTCAGCACTCCACATTCAAGGCAACCAATCAAATCCACGTTATAGAATCTATTTTCAGGCGGCCATGCCTAGTACTTTCAAGAAAATTGTGGTGTGTGTGGAAATTGGGTTGGTTGACCCCAAAATATCAAAGTCCCTTCACCCCTAAACTACCAAGAGGCCCCTCGGGACTCTTGAAGGTTTGGGCAGGTTTCTACCATGTCAATTTATAACATACCTTTCGAAATTTTTACTGTAGATGAACATTACTAAAAGCTTTGTGTGCGTCCAATTTTTCTCCTACATCCAACATTTCATGAAAAAGTTATCAGGTTTTGAAGTTCGGGTGGGGAGAGCAGGCACGTTGGGCAACTCTAAAACTTTTGCTTGGACACTTTATTGAATGTGAGATTTTCAATATTGGCAGATAATATTGATTCCTTTCATATTGTCAAAACAAATCTCTTGTCTTCAGTGAAAAATAGCATATTAATATGAGTCAAACATTTTCACACATTGTCGCATATTGTCGAGCAACGTACCAAAAAATCTTCTTCCTATCCACATAAAACTTAGAGATCTTCATATTTTTTATTTTTTATTTTCCCCATGGCATTTTGTGGTGTGAACCTTTTCATTGACCATTCGGATTCTCATTCCAAAATATATTAAGTTGACAAAAAAATAAAATGTAGATTGACAATTTTTGAACCTCCACTCCTTGCACAAGTTTTGGGAATATGCTACACCCTTTGTTTACCTCTAAAAATTGTTGTACAATGAACTATTATCATGCTTAACATGGAGGTAATGTGGAAGTGACAAGCACATTAAATGTGGAAGTGACAAGCACATTATTGTTTGTCTTATAGGACATGTTCTATTCTCGAATGATCATGGAAAAAAATTCCTTATCTATATGATAGAATCCTTACTAGAAAATTGGATTTCTTTAAATCTATTTCCAAATAGCTGTAGATGTAATTCATTAATGGTAATGGCAAGGAAATTCCACAACTTTGACAAAATAAAGCAAAACAATGACCTGTAAGGATATCATGGATGCTTGAAAATACAATATAAAATTTAAAATTCTTTCCATGGTTGTTGTTTTTTGGAAACCTTTTATTTATAATCAAAATAAAATTGTAGGGGTGACTTAACTTACACATTCTAAGGTGGGCATGCCGAAGCAACAAGTTAGCAACCCCCACAAGAAGTAGGTTTTTGACTGTTCCGCGGCTACACCTTTGCATTGGTGCACGTGTTCAAATGGGGTCCAACAAACAATATCTTGACTAATAAGTTAGGTTTATCCATGATAAGCCGCACACTCTTTCAATCGTTGAATGGTGGGGCATGCTTGATTAGTTGCACACCCTTTCTAAAAAAGAAAAAGAAAATCTAGAGTGGGGGTGGAGTAGGTGTGCTATGGGGCCTTGCTTTGCATACTAAAAAGCTTACTAAAAGTCTTTGGTGGGAGTGTTTCAAGGTGGTCACCAGTGAAGTGGGAGACGCTTTGACTTTCAATGGGGCCATTTATATTCTCGCTTCCAATGATTCTCTCATGATGAAGCAACCTTGCTTTTTTTCTATTTTTTTTTTTTCTATGGCGGTGGTAGAATCAGATGCTGCTACAATACTTGAATACGAATTCTATAGGTGGAAGTCCATAAAGATTGATTGATGGGGAATCAGATGTCACAGTTTTTGCATCGTCACAGACATGGCCTTTCTTCGTCGATAAGTTTTGAAAGCCATCCTTTGTGTGAGGTGGCGACCATGGAAGCAATTCAGGTATTTTCCTATCCAACAAGTTAAGCAATGTGCATATATGGAGAGAGGAAATAATTTTACCAATTTGGTTTTCAGTAATAGCCAATAGAATTCTACAATTTCAACTCTAGTGATTTCATTGATTTTTCTGATGAAATGTGAATTAGTTATGAAGTTTCAAAGTGTGCTGCCGTATTTGGTTGGGTGGTTGTCAAGAGGTAATTCTCATAAGCACTCACCAAAAGTAAGGTGTTGTGACTTGTAACAAACCTCCCTTTGGATGGGTGAGTGGGTGGTAACGGGATGGAAGTCGGTTGGATATTCCCCAATTTTATAGGTGTTCAAAATGGATATTGTTGGTTATTAGGGGGTTGCCTTTGTAACCATGTCCAGAGACTCACACCTTTCATACCAATTAGTGTAGAATCTCAAACCACTCTAGTCCACACTAAATTCAATGATTGGTGTAGTTTTAACTTAAATTTAGAGACCAAGAAGTCCTTTCAAATGTAATAATTATTAATAGACATTAAATATAATAGATCAAAATGTTGCTATCTTATTAAAACTTTGCAAGTTTTTGTGATGATTGCCAAAGAACAAGGGAATAGATCATTCAACACCCCACAAATACTCATTAAAAGAATGCTACCTTGAATGCAAGATAGTATCCTATGCAATGGTCACTTTTAGCGCCTACTTGTGGAACTAATTCTTTTTCCAAATCGTAGTGGTTGGACACAATGGGTGTCACCTAGGCAATACATGGGTATTACTTAGGCATTATTTGGATATCACCTAGGCATTACATGGGTATCACCCAAGCAAATCTCTTGAATATTCCAATATTTTTTGGACATTCTCCATTGTGAGTTAATCATGTACAAAATTAACCATCGCGTAGGGGTATGCTCTACTATATAGAACCTCATGGAGAAGGCTTAGAAAAGGCATGAAAGAACTAGTGGTCAAGAAGTTGGGTAATAATCCCTAAAGGACCACGACCACTTTCGCTCTAAAACCAGTCCAAAACTGCCACTGCCAAAAAGAGACATGAAAATCACATTTTAAAAGTGAATTTTGGATTTTCAACGGCAAGATCTAAAAATCGACTTCTATATAAACATGCCATAAAATTTTGGTTGCAATCCACCGTAGAGATTGATAGATTTTAGAGTTTAAAGTCAAAACAATGGTTCATTTTCTTCCCTGCGTTGAGTAGATCAGCAGACTTTGACTTCTCTTTGTATCAAATTTTTGCATTGTACAAGGTCTAAATCTTTTACCATTGTCTTAAGCATGATGTTATTTCCCACAACACCAATTTTTAGAGGTAAAAAAGGGGTGTAGCATATTCAAAACAAGTGTGCAAGGAGTGGAGGTTCAAAAATTGCCATTTCACGTTTTCTTTTTTTGTGAACTTAGTATGTATTCAAATGATAATCCAAACGGTCAATAAGAAGGTTTTACCACATATTGTTGTTGAAAAATAAAAAGCGAAAATATGAAGATCTCTAGGTTTTATGTAGAAAAGATGAATTTTTTCCCCTCGTTAGCAACAATGTGTGAAAATGTTTGACTTGGAATAAAATGCCTTTTACATTAAAGACAAGATTTTTTTTTGAAAATTTCCAAAGAAGGAAATATTCTTTATATGTGTGAAAAATCTCAATGTCAATAGAAACTTTTGTCAAAAAATTTGGAGGTGCCCGGAGTCCCCACTTTTGGCTTTAAGTGGTACTAACTTTCAAACCACAAATCCAAAAAATAAAATAAAAATATCTCCACAAAGTTCCTATCGGAGGCTATCTTGTATAAGATTTTCAATCAATTTTTTTTTGTTTGAATTGTAGGTACATGCCCAAAATGCAATTTGACCCCGGGGGACATTTGGTCCTTTAGGGATTAAAGGGAGCTTCAACTTGCATTGACTAGGGTCCAAGAATATTAAATGTTATTGCTATTCAAATATGTCATTGTTGCAAAAATCACATCGCGAGGTTGTCTTTTTCTCAATTCTAAAACATATATTTGAGTTTTGAATTAATCACAAGCTTACATCGGTTTCATCAATGTTATTATATACACAACAAAGGATTCAAGAAAACCAATGGTCTAATAGAGTTTTTTAAAAACCCTTCCATAAGATGAAAGAGAACCAAAAGAGAGAATGAAACTTAAAAATACAAAAAGAAAGAGAACATTTTGAATTTCATACTTTGAGTGATAATGACAACCCGGTCACTACAGTCAATCCGGGTTCGCGGTGTCAGGGCCCGGTTTTAGGCCTGACACTGCGAAGAGCGATCCTTCTCCCCAAGCGCCTTTACGCCTCCAAGCGCCCTTCTTCGCACGATAACGTCCACTTTCGCCCACATTTTTTTCGCGCTGCCCGTATCCCTTATCGGCACTATCGCTGATAGCCCCTTCTCCCCTCGCCTTCTTTGGATCATCGAAAGCCCCTTCTCTCGCCCCGCCACGTGTACTCCAGAATGACCCGTCCTTCTCGGCGGCTGCGAAGTGCCATCCACATCGTTTCGTACGGCGCCGTCTTTCCCACGATCTATTGTGCCGGAAGGGGAGTGTTTGTCTGCGCGTGAATGGAGTTTCTTGATCTCAATCTCTCCATACATGTCAGGTCTGATGGAAATTCTGGCGAGACGGCGCCACCAATTGTTGCCGATAACGGGGCAGCAGAGAGGAAATGGAGGCGTCAAGGGAGAAAGAAACCGGCTGGCGTGCATGAGAAGGGGGTGGAGGACCTTGATGCCGCGTTTAGGGTTGGCCCGCATGCAGACTACCTGTAGAAACACGCTTGGAGAGTTCTTCGGATGCCCGATTCGAAGAGGAAGCAATCCAACCTTATCGCTTATATTCTCAGGGATAGAAGGAGGCGGCTACTCGATTTAGGATAGGTTAGGCATTCATCATTACCATCAACGTGAAACCCTAATACAGTCATGGCAAAGTTTTCCGTGGCGGCACCATTTCCCGCACATTCGAACTGTGTTTTTTGCCATCTAGCGACATATCCAGGAAGTCCAAGCTCTACGTGAGCGATCGCTGCTGCAAAACCTTGAAATTGCCGACTGAACTTTACGGTAAGTTTCCTGCCCTTCTTTCTTTCTATTTCATTTCATTTCGGTAAGTTATCTGTCATTATTTCTTTCCATTTCTTTTCGGTAAGTTCCATGTCCTTCTTTCATTCCATTTCAAATGTGGGGCGTTGGAAAGTAAGCTGTGTGAAGATGTAGGAAATTTTGCAAAACGTCCAGGTTCAGGGTTTCAGGGTTCCCGATAATCGTTTCGGGCGATAAGGTTTCATGTTCGGCAATGTCCTCCCTCGCAGGACCGTAAAAATGCCGAAGCGGCCGGGGTGTTTCTGCAAGGCATTATTTGATGAGATCTCGTTGGAGAACAGGAAAGGGATTCCGCCCACCTACAACGAGGAAACGGGGAGGATCGAGCAGCTATTTGTCATTGAGAAGGACCACATTTGGCGCGATAGCTGGGAGGTGATGGAGGCGAGGGCCCTTATCCTGGAGCTGCATCTTCCGGACTTGCCCATCGTACCGGCTGGACAAACCGGACCCAAGCAGATATTGTGCATACATTGCAACACGACGCACCAGAAGCACAGGTTCAACCTCCACCGCAACCATGCATTGTGCGAAGGGAAGGGGAAGGTGGGCGTGAAGATGCCGTCGTATCTCAATTTGGGAGACACGGATGTAACAAACTTTGTGGCACGACTTCGGGATTGCGGGTTGGAGGAAGAAGCCATTGAGGTTTTCGGCACCATAGAGCCGATAGCCACAAAGAGGAGGCATCGGAAGGCTACCGATAATGAGGAGGAATTGATCAGTCGAGTCCCAAATAAGCGTGGCAAGAGGGTGGCACAGTCGGCAGAGGAGGGCCGTCCACAGAACCGTATCGCGCAACCTTCACGGAAAAGACCTCCGCCCCCGAAAGCGGAGTCCAGTGACGATACTTCTTCGTCGGCAGAGTCGGGAGGAGATCACAACACAGATCATGAGGCCGATAACGTAGGCACTTTGGCTATTTTCGACGAGAAGGACGGTCTTCCGTCCGGAGATGATGCCTCCAGAAATTCCGGTGCTGAGAATCCGATATCCAGGGTCCGGAAGCTCATACTCGCGCCGGCGCTCAAGAGCGATTCCTCCATTGTGCACTGGAAGACTGAGCCTGCGAAGTTGGCTGTACCAAAGAAGAAGGTGACAAAAGCTCAAGAGGCCACGAAGAAGGCAAGATTTGAAGAGTCCACGAAGAAGACAAAAGCTCTCAATCCCCCAGCAGTGGCGTAAAGGCTTACGGGAATGTCTGTGGAAGAGACCGCTACGTCGAGAAGGCCTCAAGCCCCGCTGGCTTTACAGCGGTTGAGAGAGACCAGTATTGTCGAGAGACCCTTCGACTCTGACATTGGCCCGCCGATAACCTCGGGCAAATGCCTCCCGACCTCGGCCCAGATGGAATTTTGACAGCCGCTGACAATGGCCACGATTCTTCAGGCAGGCTCTGATGAAGGTGCGAATCCCGATAAGCGCCTCATTTTGCCGGTCAAAGGTAGCAGGGAGGAAGGTTTGGAGTTGGAGAGGGCCGAAATGATACGGCAGGCGTAGGAGGACGCTGAGCGCATTTTCCCGCTTCAGAGGGTGCTCTCCCCCGAAAGGAAGGTACCGATAACGTCGATGTACCTACTCCTCAAGCATGGTCTGCTCGACAGTATCACGAAGGACAGTTTAAAGCTCGAAGATGAGCTGTTGAATTACGTATTGTGTATGGTGGAGTCTGGAGGCCACCAGGGCAGGTTTCACCAAGCTCTCGGTGCCTGCATTTCCGAAGGGGTCGGCTTTGCCGATAACAAGGTTTCGCTTTCACAGCTGACAACCCTTTGCAATTTGGCAAAGAATCCCGATGGCGATACTGCGCAAGAGGTTTGGAAAGAGGCAGTGATAGGAACGTGGGCATATATGACGCATGAGAAGGAGTGCGTCGAGTATATAGCTAGGCATACAGCCTATGTAGAGAGCACAAAGCGGTTAAGGGAGAGGTTAGTCTGGGACGAGATTCAGAAATTTGATGCCGAAAGGGCGGTGGAGAGAGAGGCTATTCGATGGGACTTCAACAACCTCTTCGGGTATTGCACAATGAACGAAATTCTTCGACCATTGCTGCACCTACTGCCGTGGACGCACAACATTGACAAGGCTCGAGAGGTCGTGCACCATCTAGCGCGAATCAGAATCGATCGTGTCCTGTCGCCGGCTCCAGCTATGCTGTTGAAGTGTTACTTCGTTTACAACGGGCTCTCTCGGGTGTAAGATTTTCCTTCTCGCCATAGACTTGTCCCTTATCGTGTCTGCTCGTCCCTTTTCGTCTCTTATTGTCCCTTATCGTCTCTTATCGTCCCTTATCGGCTAACGTGACTCTGTTGTTTTTCAGGGGCCGGAATATGTGCAACCGTAGCGTAATCCCCGGGCCTGCCAGCATTGCAATGTACGTGGACACTCTAGAGACAAATTGGGATGGGCCGTCTCAAATTTACAAAGTCCTGAGTCCCTTCCTCTTCGGAAGGGATGCATCCGAACAACACTTACTGATATCGCAGCCATTCTCGCGGCTCGGCGACAATAAGCACGGCGGGCGAGATTCTGTGTTACGCTTCATCGCAATGGTCTATGTTGGCACTTTTGTGGACACGGCAAGGAGTCACCCAGAGGATTTCGTTCGATAGTGGTGTGCTGCCGATAAGGGTACCTACGAATACTGGGATACCCTGGACGAGAACTGCTTGGCGAGGGAGGATCTGGACTTCATGTATGCCGGCTTCGTTCCACGTAAGATTTATCTGATAACCTCGTTATTCATCTAACTATTTTCTTCCTCATTCTTGGTATTTCCGTTATTTCCCTGTGACTAAACGATAAGCCTTTTGCAGGCACTGTAGATCCTACCTGGACACACATGAAAGGGAACTTGCAGAGGCAGATTGCAACAACGCTGTGTCGCGTCTGGTGATGACAAAGTGGGATCGACGAGAAGGGCATCTAGTGACTTCACATGACGAAATTCGGCGGGAGACATCTATACAAATAAGGGACCTCGAGGGTACAGATGCCCTTCTTCACATGGACGAGGGAACCTCAAATGAATTCCGCGTCCAGAATCGGTACCCGAGGAGTAACGACGACGAAGGATTCTCCGATAAGGGTCTAGACGAAGTTACGGAGGAAGCACAAAAGGGGCTTAGCGATGAAATACTTCAGGTAGGTGTTCCCGATAGACTCCAGGAAGAGCCCGCTACTACAGCGGTGAAGTCACCGGTGAGTCCCGCCGATAACCCACCTCACATGGAGTTTTCTTAGACACAAGCAATGAATGACCCTACCCTCGGCATTGCGAAGTCTTCACAGTCGCCGGTGGGGCTAACTCAATTCAACACCCCTCATCTTCATATTGTACACGAGGGTACGGGGGAGATGGAACATAGCATGCAACCCCAGCGTCTATCGTTTCCTCTATCGAGTCAAGGTATTGAAAACCTGGACTCTATTGACAGTCCCCCGGTTCTTCCCGAGGAGCCTTGCGTGACACATTTGGAAAAATCATCCAATCCCAGAGAATCCTCCCTCTTCGGAGTCCGATTACGCTTTGACGCTAGAGCCCGATAACCCAGCTCCTCCGCTAGTGCCCGATAACCCTGCTAGCCCGCCAGAGCCCCATAACCATGCGAGTCTGCCAGAACCTGTTAAGCTTGCTTCTCCGCCAAATCTTGATAGCTCTGCTTTGATTTCTGAGCCCGATAACCATGCTTCTCCGCCAGAGCTCGATAACCCTGCTCCTCCGCCAAAGCCCGTTAAGCCTGCTCTTCTGCTAGAGCTCGATAGCCCTTCTCCAAAGGAGATGGACCTCGAGGAGATCAGACTGGCATTGCACTTTATCTAGGAAGCACAGGAATCTCGCTTGACCAGTATTTAGATTTATCCTGGACTCGAAGAGCGTGTTCAGAATGGAAGGGAAGG
The DNA here is from genome assembly GCA_963971425.1 of Bryoerythrophyllum caledonicum. NCBI lineage: Eukaryota > Viridiplantae > Streptophyta > Bryopsida > Pottiales > Pottiaceae > Bryoerythrophyllum > Bryoerythrophyllum caledonicum. Next base: position 18,877,371 of record OZ020523.1, read on the forward strand.
ACAGACGGCGGCCTATACGTGCATGTTGGCGGAGAATCGCGGAGTATGTACGTCAGACTGTGTGTCATGGGAGAAAGAGCCCTCGCTCTGTTACGAAGCCAAGGAGCATGACGCATCTACGATAGAGAAGAACCTCGGTATTATTGTGGGGGTTCTAAAACTCAAGTGAGTGTCGTCGTCTATGTTATCGTGTTCTCCGACACTTGTTGTTTATCGGCACCTGTTGTCTAACATCCCCTTTCTTATGAATTGTAGGCCTCGTTTTATTCACCTGAAGGACCTCACTGGAGGTATGAGGTTTTTCGGTCCAGACCTTCGGCAAGCCGTGGATGTCTCGCTTGCACTACAGGACTGGCATTGCGTGCTAAAGGACAAGCGGGAAATGGAAGGCACATTTCTGGATTTCCTCCTTAGGCATGTCGTCTACCGTGCGAAGGAGCATGTTCAAATCCAATATCATGACACGCACAACTGGTTATCAGCGACGTTGCAATGCTATTTGGCGGATGAAGAGAAGGACTGGGATGACATTGTGAGCTTGCTCAGCCGCTCGTTTTGAACCACCACCAAGTCGCCGAATACCCTTATCGTCCCTTACCACAATAAGGGTCACTAGAGCGTTTTCGTCGTGGAACAAAGGCGAATGTATCACCTAGACCCAACAAAAGGTATGCAGAAGGGTCGGTAAGTGGACAACTTTATCTTCCTTGTGCACATGGGATGGGGAAATGCGAAGGGCGTGAGGATCGGATCTCGAAGTTGGCGAGAATGGCAGAGTCGATCATCGATAAGGTTGCCTCTGCCTAATCAACGAGAAAGCTAGGAGTGTGGTTTCATGGCAGGCTTGGCCTTCTGGCAGTACCTTATCGCATGTGGTGGGCGCAAAGAGGTAGAGGAGAAGACCGTGACAATGGGGACAAAATATTTGGACTGGGACTGGAAGAAGGCGTACCAATGGTTCATGCAAGCGCTGTACACGGAGATTGTCGCACCGCTTCCGTTCCATAATGCTCTTAATCTATGTGGACAGAATACGGTGGAGTTCGGAAGCGGAAGTCCGGACGTAGTTTTCGTGGAAGCCGGTACAGAGACGGCGAAGAAGAAGGAAGTCCCAGTTCTCGGTATTTCGGAGACAGTGGGGAAACGTGAACTTCAGGGCTTCAACGTGCTCACAAACCCACGAGTGACTCGAGGAAGGCGGAAGAAGGCAATAGCGCAAGAAGGGGCGAAAAAATCGAGAAAACCGAAGGGCACCACCAAGACGAAGAAGTAGGCGATAAAAGGGGGGTGTTGTACACAGCCGATAGACTCCCGGAATTTGTACAGATTAATAGGATGCCGATGTTGTACAATTCATTCATTGTAAATGACAAATTTTTTGATAGCGTCTATAAACGAAATTTGAGACCCACTTGAGGCCTGTAAGAGGAATTTAAAATCCAGTCTTTGCCGATTATATTGAACGTTGAGTTTTAACTTCATAACTAAAGAAATATCACTTCACTGGAAATTTCAGGAGATGCATGGAACTTAATCTAAGTGCATCTTATCGGCAGTATTCCTTCGGGAGATTATTAAACGTTATCGGTGCAAATAACCAGCTAAAATCCTCTACCCTTTATACTCAACCACATCGGAGCCGATAACCTAAGTCGTTTCTTGAGTTAGTCTTTCGCTAGCGAGAATGGACCTCACCCGAAAACCTCTTGAATCCAGGAAGTCATGCAACCTTCGGAGCCTCATTCCAAGGCCGTCTTCATTTGTGGGGAGCGATGCAGCTATCTCCTGGAGTGGATGAAGCATTCCGGCTTCGATTTTAGCCTCCAACCTTGAGAGGGTGGCGTCGGTGTTGCGCAAAGCTGCATTCAAGTGCCTTGCCAACAACGGTTGCCGATAAGCCTTGTCGAGTAGCTTCAGGACAAGCTGATGCACACGATCAAAGTCGCATACCCATGTCTCGCCTAATTCTCGAAAGTTGGAAGCCACTGGGATTACATCTCCGGTTTCGGTATCAGAGGGGACACCATTATCGGGGAAGCCCTCGGTATTCGGGTGCCGACCATTGTCTTGGCGGAGGAGATTCGTCATTCCACCTTGGATTGTGCCGTAAAGGGAGCCCAAATATCTAGCAATTTTTTCCTCCGCCAGGTCAGGTCTTGTCATTTTCAGGACCTTAACCTGGTGCTTACAGATGTTACCTTTCTGGGAATGAACACATTGACAGACCGCCCATTCGGTGCATGGATTGTATACCGCATACGTAAGGTGTCTCTTATTCGAGGATTTAACAAATGGAGGACCTCCCGACCACTCGGGCAAGGTGACCACATTATCGGAAATTGTATTTGCTTGGTTGATTGCATTGACCATGATCTGCCGCTGCCTCTTGTTCTTTATAAAATCGTTCAGCTTATACCAATGACTGTAATCATACTTCTCGATGACATTTCCGGTGAGCTCAAAAAAAAACCAGTCCATCCTTCGGCCGATAAGCTTCCTTTTGGATTGCCGGAGCACTGCTTTCATGTTAGAATGGTACGATTCGATTGCTGCAGTGGTGTCCTAGCCAGCATGGGGGATTTTCCGGTCTCCCACAACCCACATTTTGATTTTCGGGAGCCATTCCTTGTCGAGGTACTTCCAATATGCATCAACGTCTGGCAAGAGAGCCTTAGCTTCGCCGTAGACTTGTTGCACCCACTCTACCAAATTCCACACCTTATCGCCGGGAGCTCTCGTCGAAGGGTTTTGGAAGTCACTTGGTGTCTCCGATACGTACATAAGTGAGCCCACAGTTCGCAAGGCTCCGGCCCTCGTCTCCATGTCTTTCAACTTAGCACATGCATTCTTCTGCCACGCTCGACGAACATGCCAAAGACATAGAAATAGATGCGAGTGCGGCCAAACCTCCCTGCCATAATCCAAGGTGCCGATAAGTACACTCGTCGAAGGCCCGTCACCCGATAACGTAAGAATACTAAATCGCTTATCGAAGAGAGTTGATCTCATTATCGACATCGTCAAGTACAAAGGCAGTGGGTCTCCAGTCCGTCTTTATCTGCACCAACTTCTGCTTCAGAGCGCGCATCCAAGGCACGAGATATGTTTGTTTGAATTTCGCAGTGATCACAAAAGCCACTCGAACCCCGTTTCTCCACTCTTCGAATACTATCATCGTGAAGAGCGGATATTGGACACGCAAGCAAGAAATTAAGCGATATGGGAGTGAGTGCTCCTAAAATCTAGACGGACTCTACATGGAGCACGGTATATGTATATGTACTTTTTTGTTGTTCGTTGCGAATGTCCCGTTTATAGCAATAATGTTTTCGTGACTGTATTTCAGCATCATGTGCGTCTGAAATGGGGTTTGAATGCCAATTACGAAGGGTACGTTATCGGCATTCAGTACTCCGTCAACCTTGCTGCTTGGGTCTTGGTAGTAAAGAATCGTACCTCGGTTTTCTCTTACCCACATTCTCACACTCTCAGCGTCATTGTCGTGTTTCTTGTATAGTTCCTGCGCACGGACTCCGCATATGTTGCGGATGTCCTCCATGCTAAGGAAACAATCCCGAGAAGGCGCAAGAGTGCCCTCATCGCGTGCCTTCAGTACCAGCTTCTGGTGCTTCTATATTATAGCTGCCATCGGAACTTGCTCCTCAAATTGCCTGAGAACCCAAAGCCTTACTTCCTCTGACATGTACTTCGGAAAGCGGAGTTTTCCCCTCTGCACATCGTCCTTATCGTGGACGATGAGGCCTTGTGTGTCGACATGTTCTGAGCAAAAGTACCCTATCTCGGCAATATATGGGAGAAAGTAGTACCTCGTTACGTAGAATTGACATTGGCAGCCCACCTTCATAGACCCCCCCTCCTTCGCATCGATGGCACGAGGGCCTTTCTAGCCAGCGCCGGAAGTAACTTGTTTCCCTCTGTGATTGTATTTCGATGGTGTTGGTGTCATTTCGGGCATGATAGCTTGGATCTTGTCCCTGTTGTCTTCGGGACCGTATTGACAACGCCATCTGCTTATCGGCTATGACCATTAGAGATACGTGCAATACTGAAGAGATATTACGGCACAACCGATAAGTAGATCTACCGTGCATATCGTGATATCAGAGGTCGAGATTCACTTACCGCTCGTACTCGATGTGGCAGTTCCACCGATAGTGCGTCTTCTCACCGACGTTTGTAAGGTCATTCTTGTCGTGGACAAAGGTAGTCTCTACATCCTTTTGGCCAGACTGCTCACCCTCTACGAAATCCAAGACCCTATCTCAGGGAATGTAGGCGATAAGCTTGGATTGCTTCATCTTCGATGATTGCGGATCCTCTACGAACCTCGTATCATTCTCAGCCTCCATGTTCCACCTAAGACAGTTTCATGTCAAAATTCCTGGAGGAGGGTTCTGTAATGAATCGCGCATCCGAAGAACCTTGTCACCGTGTTTCTTCAGGTAGTCTGTATGCGGGCTTTCCCGGAACGCGGCATCAAGGTCCTCCACCCCCTTTTCATGCACGCCAGCCGGTTTCTTTCTCCCTTGACGCCTCCATTTCCTCCCTGCTGCCCTGTTATCGGCAACGGTTGGTGGCGCCGTCTCGCCAGAATTTCCATTCGGCCTGTCATGTATGGGGAGATTGAGATCGAGGAACTCCATTCACGCGCAGACAAACACTCCCCTTCCGGCAGGGTACTATACGGCACAATAGATCATGCGAAAGACGGCGCCAAACACAAACGATGTGGATGACACTTTGCAGCCGCCGAGAAGGACGGGTCATTCTGGAGTACAAGTGGCGGGGCGAAAAGGGGCTTTCGGTGACTCAAAGAAGGCGGGGGGAGAAGAGGCTATCAGCGATAATGGCGATAAGGGATACGGGCAGCGCGAAAAAAATGTGGGCGAAAGTGGACGTTATCGTGTAAAGAAGGGCGCTTGGAGGCGAAAAGGCGCTTGGGGAGAAGGACAGCTCTTCGCGGTGTCAGGCCTAAAACCGGGCCCTGACACCGCGAACCCGGATTGACTGTAGTGACCGGATAATGACAATAAATGTTCTTAAGCCCTACCTAATTCAAGCTAAAGCTCCTCAACAGTACCCCAAAATCAACTGAATATTTAACTTGTACTTCTCCAAGCCTTTTTCCAAACCAAGTAACTCTCTCCATGTAATCCCAATTATTAACATAAAATAATAAAGTAATAAATATCCTACCTACAAGTCAAAATTAATCACAATGGAGAATGTCAAAAAATTTGGAAAATTCAAGAGACTTGTATGAGTGACATACCTATTGTGTCCAAAAGTAAACAAAAAGATTGTGTCAAGCGAGGAAAAAATTACAGTCTAAACTCTTTATATGTTACAAGTCAAGAGGAAAATAAACATATCACATATAGTGTTATAACAAAGAGCACCTTAAAAATTTGGTCTCAATAATCAATAACAGTTGAATTTTCTTCCACTAGACCAACTTTCATCCATCATGCTAGTTTTCATCCAAACAATAACTCGAAACCCCGAATTGCGTTTTATCCTGTGAGTTCTACTACCATGCATTACGTTTTATTGCCCCTACTTCTATTTATTACGTCATAAATTCCTCCATATACCAAATTTAACATTTATAAAAGTAAATAGGGATTGAGGCATCTCATAAACACATAATAGTGTAAATTTTTAGGAGCATAATTTCCATAATATACATGAGATTTTAACACTTAAAAGAGGTAACATATAATGAGTTTGGATAGTAAATATTTCTGCAACTAAACCAAACATTGAATATAGTGTGGACTCATAATTGATGTGTATCACCCACACTAAATTTTCATCAAGCACATGCATTTCAAAATGTGATTGGCTATTCGTTTTCAAGCAAGTGTGTGTCAGTCGCCGATTGGATGTAAATTTCCAATTAGTGTAGAAACTTGAACTACTCTAGTCCACAATGTATGAAGTGTTTGGTGTAGGTGCCAAAACTCTTATAGTCACGCACTAAATTTGCTCTCAAGAAAACTCCTATAAAAAGTAAAGTGAAAATATCCAAGAGCCTTGTTAATCCTTTAAGGGTAATGAGCTTTTTTAGGCCTATGAGGATCTACGAGTGTTATAGATCATGCAGAATGACATCTATGCAATGGTTGCATTTTAGAACAAAAATCTATGAACTTGTTTCACAGAAATCATTGTAGCTCGTCGATGCTTGCACCAATTGGTGCCCATGGTTTCAAAAGATGCCCACCTTCCTCGACCTCTAAGTCATGGTCAATTTTTCCTTTGAGGTAGCCTGTAGTGTTTTCTATAAAGGTTTTTGTTGAGAATCAACCCATATATGGTCGATCGGCCTTAACCCTTAAGGTACCGTGATAGTTTCACACCAAAAACACTTCAAAATTGTTGGATTTTAGTGCAATGAATAAAGAAGGAAACAAAAACTTTTATTTATAGTTTTGACCGTACGATCTCAAATAAGACTTATTAAATAACATACTCACAAAATTTCATAAACTTTGACCGCAGGGATTGAAAGATTATAGTGTTTAAAGTCAAACAAATGGTTCACTTTCTTCCCTATGTTCAGTGGATCAACAGACTTTGACTTCACTTGGTGTCAAATTTTTCTAGTACACAAGGCCTAAATCTATTACCATCGTGTTAAGCATGATGTTAGTTCCTTATACACCAAATTTTAGAGGTAGAGGAGGGGTGTAGCATATTCAAAACAACTATGCAAGGAGAGGAGGTTCAAAAATTGTCAATTTGCGTTTTAATTTATTGTGAACTAAATATGTTTTAGATTGATAATCCAAATGGTCGATAAGAAGATTTACACTACATGTTGTTGCGGAACAAAAAAAAAAGTAAAAAATATGAAGACCTGTAAGTTTCACATGGAAAAGAAGAATTTTTTGGTACCTTTCCGGACAATGTGTGAAAATGTTTGACTTGGGTTAATATGCGATTTTTCACTAAAGACAAGAATCTTTTTTGACAACAGAGTTACCCGCATAGTACCTCAAATCGTCAGTTTCTAACTTGTAAAATGGAAAAGCTAGGGTCGCCGAGTCCACTGGCAGGGTTTCACTGTAGACCTTGAATAGAACACTGGATAGACTAGTTTTTGAGCCCTAGAATTCCCGAACTCGAGTTTGTGCCTGGCTTATATTTTAAGCAAACTCTGACCCTTCAAGTCATGCACAACTCTAGAATTGTAGGATACATGCCAGAGTATCTTGACGTTCATGATTGTTCTTATTTGTTTTTGGGAGATTTGTGCCATTTGTGCCATAAATAACACCTCCTCAAAACCCTCAAATCCTGAATTTTTTTCACAGGATTACTTTGCGGCTACACTCATATACAGGTTAGATTCTCTTTTGCATGAAAAAAGGAGGACAAAGGACCGGTTCCCTTTACGAATAACTCAAATATGAAGGGAAAAAAATATCACTCGCTAGTATTGAAAATCTCACATTCAATAAGAGTGTCGTACCAAAATTGTTCTCCCACTAAGGCCTTAATAGCGTCCTTCTACATTAAAAATTCCAAAGTGGAACGTTGGAAATTGACACCACAGGAACATGACCAAAGCCCATTTTTGACACTTGGTCCTGTAGGAGTTAAAGCGTTGATACCACAATCCCAAGGATCTAGGGCCTTGTGATAATGAAATACAAGGCGACTATAAAAAGAGGCTAGAGTGGTGATAAGCCCCCCGTTCCACGGCCACACGCCCCAGATGTAGCCGGGGTTAACTTCCTCCCCACACCAAACCGTCAAACACCTCCAAACTCATTCCTCCCCCTCCTCCCATTTGAAGCTCTCCCTTTGAAGGTGAGAGAGAGAAACCCATCCCTCCCCCCAAGTCAATAAGGCTTGGGCTTGCCAAGTCAACAAGCCCCTCTCTAAACTTGTTGGAGGAGGGGTTGGAGGAGCTTTGTGTGGGTGAGTTTCAAGTCGGGGCATGTTGTGGTGGTCTAGGGGGAGAAATCAAAAAATGAGTGGGTAGTGATGGCGGTGATCGGGGTCTAGAGCTAAACAAAAAATTGTCGAGGGAAAAAAAAAAACCATTAGCTCACAATTTGGGTTCAAAAATGAGAAAGGGGGTCACAAAACAACAAAAGGGTTGCAAGTTGTTTGCAGGGTTTTTGTTGTGATGGAGATGGAAAGTGTGATGAAAAACTGAAGACTTTTGGGCTTTGAAGAAGAGTAAGTGTTTGTATGACGATGGTGATGGCGGTGGCGATGGCGGTGGCGATGGTGGTGTTGTCTATTGAAGGTGTTTCTCGCTCTCTTACTCGTGGAATTGATTTTCAGGTCGCGAGGAGCGCAGATTTGCGAGGGGGAAGCGAGGGGAGAATTTCATTCTTGCAGGGTTGTTTGGGGATTCAGTCTGTGTTTGAGCTGCTGCTGTGAAAATGGTGGGGGAAGCGAGCGACTTCACGTGAAGAGCGAGAAGGGTTTGCAGTTGTGACAATCAAGAGGCGCGGAGGAACATGGTGTGAGGGAGGTGACGATGAGGAGTTTGCGAGTTGGGAGAGTGCAAGTTGGGAGAGTGCAAGGCGCATGCGGCGCGGTGGAGGGAAAGGTTCTGTGTGCTTTGCGAGTGGATGATTCTAGCAGCGTACGACAAGGAAGGGGGTTTTGAGGTGAAGGGGCGAGATGGGTGTGTAGAGTGGGCGATCCGCGATGCATTTGAGCAGCCCGGGAAGCGCATCTTGGTCTCGCATGGGCGGCGGAGCGACGGGGACCTCGTGGGCGTGATGTCGCCGCCGGTGTTGTTCCCGGACGAGGTGCTGGAGCACGTGCTGGTGTTCCTGCAGTCGCACCGGGACCGGAACGCGGTGTCGCTGGTGTGCAAGGCGTGGTGCAAGGCGGAGGGATGGAGCCGGCGCCGTGTGTTCATCGGCAACTGCTACGCCGCGGCGCCGGGGACGCTGACGCGGCGCTTCCCGCGCCTGCTGTTCCTGGAGCTCAAGGGGCGCCCGCGCTTCACGGACTTCGGCATGGTGCCGACCGACTGGGGCGCGTTCCTGCGCCCGTGGGTGGCGGCATTGGTGGCGGCGGCGCCCGCGCTCGAGGGGCTGGCGCTCAAGCGCATGACGGTCACTGACGCGGACTTGCGCAGGGTCGCGGAGGAGTTCGCCGGGTTCCGCTCGCTCCGCTTGACCAGCTGCGACGGCTTCTCCACGGATGGCGTCGCGGAGATCACGCGGAATTGCAGGTGAGCGACGGTTTGGATTTGTGGCTGGTTTTGGGTTTGAGAGGATCTCGCGAGGACTGTAACCATAAGGTTGACGGATCACGGAGCTATGGTCCTCATGTCGTTGAGCTTGTAACCCTACGTTTTCCGAATCCTGATGCTAGGGTTTGAGAGAATGTTGAGCTTGCCACTCATGTCTCATGATGTGGTTGTTAGCTTAATGTTGTTGAGCTTGTTACCCTAATGATGTTGTTGCAGGCACCTCACCGAGCTCGACCTGCACGAGAACGTCATGCAGGTGCGCAGTGGCGCCTGGCTGGCCGCCTTCCCCGCCGACCACACCGCCCTAGAGTCCCTCAATTTTGCCACGCTCGCTTACACGCTCACCGCACGCGACCTGGAGGCGCTGGAGGCACTGGTGGAGCGCTCCCCCAATCTGCGCCGCCTGCGCCTCAACCGCGGCGTCTCGCTCGACCAGCTGCGTCGCCTGCTCCTGCGCGCGCCCCCGGGCCTGGAGGATCTGGGCACGGGCGTGTACAACCAGAACCTCTCTTGGAATAGGCTTGCTGAGCTCCAGGGCGCTCTGGTGCGCTGCAAGGGCCTACGTAGCCTGGGCGGGCTCTGGGACGTGGCCGCGAGCTGCTTGCCGACCATGTACCCCGTGTGCTTGGGGTTGACGAGCCTGGACCTGTCGAATGTGCTGCTGGGGACGGTGGACTTCTCCAAGCTGATCGCGTATTGCGTCAAGCTGCAGCAGTTGCTGGTGAGCGTAATCTTCATTGAGAGAATGTTGTTTGTGAAGCAACCACCTAACGCGCCCTCGCCCACTACAGGTGCAAGACTACATCGGTGACCAGGGCCTGCACGCCGCGGCGGCCTCGTGCCCCGAGCTCCGCGAGCTTCGCGTGTTCCCGATCACGCACGACGGCATCTGCACGGAGAAGGGGCTGGTGGCCATCTCAGAGGGCTGCCGGAACCTGCGCAAGATCCTCTACTTCTGCAAGCAGATGACGAACGCTGCCATGACGCAGTTCGCGCACAACTGCTCCAGCATCACCCACTTCCGCATGTGCATCCTGCGCATCTACGGCCACGACGCGGACACCAAGTCGCCCCTGGACGCCGGCTTCGGCGCCATCTGCAAGCTCTGCCGGAACCTCAAGCGGTTGTCGCTATCCGGCCTCCTGACGGACCGCTGCTTCCAGTACATCGGCGAGTACGCCACCAAGCTGGAGCTGCTGTCGGTGGCGTTCGTGGGCGACACGGACCTGGGCATGCAGTGCGTGCTCTCCGGCTGCCCCGCGCTGCGCAAGCTGGAGGTCCGCGACTGCCCGTTCGGCGACGAGGCGCTGCTCACGGGCATCGACCGCTACCAGTCCATGCGCGCGCTCTGGATGTCGGCGTGCCGCATCACCCGCGACGGCTGCGCGTTCCTGGCGCAGAAAAGCCCGTCGCTCAACGTGGAGGTGATCGCCGACGACGCCGGCAGTGGCGAGCTCAACTGCCATGTGGAGAAGCTGTACGTCTACCGCACGATTGCAGGACGGCGCACCGACGCGCCGCCCTTTGTGGATATACTCTAGGTATTGATTTTTCTTCTTTTCTCTTTTCCTTTTTGAGGTGGTGGTAGTGTGGCCTGAGATTGGGGCTCCGTTTCTGTACATAATATCTGTGTAGTAGAGATCGAGGTTGGTACTAGTTTATTGCACAAAGGTAGCTTTCAGTAAAAAAAAAAACAAACCTCTTCTTGCTCATGTCCAGGCTCCTCTCTGCTTTGTAAGTTTCTTCTCATTGATTTCAGAGGTAGGCACATATTTTACTCTGTAGAATACAAAGAAGTTACACCTTTGGATTGAAGATTCTTCAACTAACATGTGAAGCTTCATTTCAATATGTGAAGCTTGATACGACACCATACATGTAGAATACCGAGACATCTTCTGACTGACGTTTAAGGCTTATCACAAGGAAGTTACAGCAGGTCATCAAGACAGGAACACACATGAAACATGGAGTGTAATAAATGGACGGGTGAGAATCTGAGGAAGAATCAGTCGCCAACTACCACCACATGTGCTCCCAACTGACCAAACTGTTTGTTAGGAGAGCTGATGTCCTTGGGATCTCCCTATTTACCCCGGTCGAGCGTTGCACCAAGCCTCAGCCTTGGGTGGGTCCATTTTTCTGGCCTTCTAACTTTCGGGGCTCTAGAGGTTTTTTTGAGGATTTTTTTGGGCCAAATTCGTGGCCTGCAGCCTCAAGTTACCCTCGGAAGGCCTCCCTTTGATCCCTCCAATATAAAAATAAGGGTTGGTTTTGTCCCTACCCTCCCAAGCCGGAGGTTTGATGCAATGTTCAACCAGGGTATTTAGGCAAATTCATGTCCTTGCTTCATTTGACTGGAGAGCTGATGTCCTTGTTTCTTTTGACTGGATTCATTTTGTGCTCCTAAGGATCTTACCACACGGGAGGGACTTCCTCTCATGTAGCAACCACTTGCTAATTTGAACCAATGTGAGTCATCCATCTCAATGCCTTTCCTCTCGTGTGGTTTGGCCCTAAACCGCAATACAACTGGCAACAATCAACACCAGTGCACTTACTTTACATTCATGGAGGCTCACAAGTTAACCCTTAAATATTAGTTGGATACTAGATGTACATGTATGTATGTATTCTATACAATATTGTAAATGTATTAGTGTTTAGCAAGACTTAAACCTTTCGGTTAAAGATTCTTCAACTAACATCTTTCATTTGGATGTCATTTCATCATCTGAACATTATCATGTTAAATACAACACCATGCATGTAGAATATTGTGGCCACTAGTGGTACCTCATGATGTTGAATCCTTTGACGCCTGAGAGACCCAAAATGGGCATGTGCACCGCTATTTCTAAGAAGTGTGCGGAGTTAAAGGGTTAAACGTTAACTATTGGAATACCCGAATTTTTTCTATAAACTACTGCCACATGGATTGTAAGATACATGCATCTGAAGAGTATAGTATGGTTTCTTTTTCCTTCGTTGCATGGATTAGATTAGTGTACTTTGGCTCAAGATAATGGCAAATTATTTTCCACTACAGTATACATTACATAAATTTCATGGATTTATGTTCTACCTTGTGTCGCATGCCAAAAAACACTTTACTAAAGATGGTACTTACTGTAGTAGACACTAAATGCAAACTCATACACTAATTGTCAACTTTACAATTAGTGTAGTGACAAAACTATACACTAAATGTCAACTACTACACTAAATGTCAATTCTAGTAAATAGTGGAGCTTAAGGTTTTTTACATGTCGACATTTAGTGTATGAAACATAGAAAATGATTACATGCACATTTCAAGCAAAGAAGGTTTTGAGTGCATTGAAAAAAAAAAACCAATTTGCCAAAGAAAGATTGGAAAAAATATAATGTAGATATGGAACAAAATAGAAATCCCAAAAGTAGATAAAAAAATAGAATGTGCATATGGAAGGAAATGAATTTGCAAATATAGGATTGGAAAAATAAGAAATTGGAATTCAAAGGAAAGTGAAAGAAGAAAGATATATTGGAAAATTAAAAAACCATGGATATTTTTTAAAATATTAAATATTAAATATTAAATAAACAAACATACAATAAATGTTCATTAAGTATAATATCATACTACTAAAATTATAATCCGCGCAGTGAACCACGCAGCAATCAATCGCACAATCAACCGTGCAGTGAACTATTGGAACAGTGCAGTCAATCGCGCAGTTAATTGCACAGCCAACCACATAGTGAATCATGTTACCTTTTTTTAATGTAGTTTGTAATATGAAAACTACATTAAAATGGTTGGACTAATGCGTTGCAAAGCATTAGCTTGAGCTTTTGGGTGTGACAAATTTGCATTAGTGTGTTGCAATTTGTGCTCTTGATTACAAATTTGACGTTCGAAATATTTGTTGAGTTAAGCACTAAAAGATTGAATTGTAAATTATGAGTTGTAAACTTGGAATGAAAAAGTTGTGAAGTTGGAGTTGTGATCTTGGAGGTTGGCATACAAAGTTGGAGTTGCAAAATTGCATATTCGAGTTGTGGAGATTGAAAATACAAGTTTTGAGGTGAGATTGCAAGTTTAGAGATTGTAATTGCAAATTGAGTTTGTGGGTGTGTGAAATTCAGATTGTAATTGCAAATTGAGTTTGTGGGTGTGTGAAATTGAGATTGTAATTGCAAATTGAGTTTGTGAGTGTGTGAAATTGAGATTGTAATTGCAAGTTGAGTTTGTGGGTGTGTGAAATTTGCATTTGTGTGTTGTAATTTGTGCTTATCCAAAATAAACTTGAAACTCTTGATTACAAATTTGACGTTCATAACATTTTTGAAATTCCATGTTAAAATGCAAAAATCTAAAACCTAATTTATTATTTTCTATTCTATTCTATTACATTATTAAAATTCATGTATAGGTTTCAAAGACATATTTATATTTTATGTAGATTGTTGTTACCTTTCTTTTTTATTATTTTGTGATATAAAAACTACATTAAAATGGTTGAACTAATGCATTGCAAAGTAAGTGCCAATTGCTAGTTGGGTACTAAAATATTAAATATTAAATAATGAAATTGGTAAAAAAAACAATAATTAAATAATCATGGATCCTGGTAAATGAATATATATAAAAATAAAATATTCACAAAACTTACAAATATACAAAAGTGTTATATCATGTTTTAAAAATATTAAAATATTCATAAAAATCATGATAAACATTATATATTCGTTAAATATTCACAAATATTCATTAAATATCAATGAGATATTAATTAAATATGAACTAAATACTAAGTAAATGTTTATTAAATATATATCAAATACGAACTGAATATCATTTAAATTTTAATTAAATATTAAGTGAATGTGAATCAAATATTAATTAAATATTCATCAACTATTCATTAAATATTCAGTACATATTCATGAAATAGTAACTAAATATTAAAAACATATTTATTAAATATTCATAAATATTCATAAATAGTCATGGAACATTCATTAACCCCTAAAGGACGACGACCTAATTTGCTCTAAAACCCGTCCAAAACTGCCACTGTCAAAAAGAGACATAAAAATCACATTTTAAAGTGAATTTCGGATTTTCAACCGTAAGATCTTAAAATAGACTTCCATATAAACATGCCATCAAATTTTGGTTGCAATCCACCGCACGGATTGATAGATTTTAGTGTTTAAAGTCAAAACAATGGTTCATTTTCATCCCTGCGTTGAGTAGATCAGCTGACTTTGACTTCATTTTGTATCAAATTTTTGCATTGTACAAGGTCTAAATCTTTTACCATTGTCTTAAGCATGATGTTATTTCCCAACACACCAATTTTTAGAGGTAAAAAAGGGGTGTAGCATATTCAAAACAAGTGTGCAAGGAGTGGAGGTTCAAAAATTGCCATTTCACGTTTTATTTTTTTGTGAACTACGTATGTATTCAAATGATAATCCAAACGGTCAATATGAAGGTTTTCACCATATATTGTTGTTGAAAAAATAAAAAGTGAAAAATATGAAGATCTCTAGGTTTTATGTAGAAAAGATGAAGTTTTTTTCCCCCGTTGCCCGACAATGTGTGAAAATGTTTGACTTGGAATAAAATGCCTTTTTACACTAAAGACAAGATTTTTTTTGAAAATTTCTAAATAAGGAATTATTATTTATATGTGTGAAAAATCTCAATGTCAATAGAAACTTTTTTCAAAATTTTTGGAGGTGCCCAAAGTCCCACTTTTGGCTTTAAGTGGTACTAACTTTCAAACCACAAATCCAAAAAAAAATTAAAAAATATCTCCACGAAGCTCTTATCAGATCCTATCTTGAAAAAAAAATTCAATTAAAAAGGATTTTTTTTCGAATTGTAGGTACATGCCCGAAATCCAAAATGACCCCGGGGGGACGTTTAGTCCTTTAGGGGTTAAATATTTATTAAATGTTCATTGAATACTCATTGAATATTCATAAATTTTCACTTACATATTTAAATATTATTTACATACTAATGTTGTATTAAATAAGCATACATTACATATTATTTAAATATCAAATATTCATTATTAATATATAGTATTTATATTAATTTGGTATTAATTTAATATTACTTTAATGTTATATTAAATTAAATATTCATTGATAATATTCATTGTAATATTAAATAATTCATCAAATATTCATACAAAAATTATTTAAATACTTAGTAAATAGGAATTTAATGTTCATTAGATATTTAGTAAACATTCATCAAATACAAATATATAAACTAAACATTCATGAAATATAGATAAGTTATTTAATGTACATCAAATATACATCAAATACACATCAATTATATTTTACATATACATCAAATATACATAAAATATATACAATTATTCAAAAATAAAAAATTGTAAGTTTATTATTAGAAAATACATAAATATTCATCAATATGCCTATTATTAATTTGGCACCTCTAAACCTTCAAAGAATTGATGGTGTTTTGCTATAATATCTTGAAGATGTGGAAATAATTGGTTAGTACTCCACGTACCATCTAAACCTAAAGCTAATCCACATCTAATCGTGGATTTTCTAGCATAAGTCATATTGTCGTTATCTACTAAACAATTAACGTCTTCAATTGCATCGGCAACTAATCGAAGAAAAAATCTTTTCTGTAGATTAGAAAGTTTACCGGAAAATCGACCATCGCCACAAGGATTATTTTGACAAGCGTTTTGTTGAATGAGCTCCGATTTTTTTAATTCCCACCGCCTTGTCCACGCGTCCTTGATTTTTGAAATCACGAAAGTATGCGCCGGTTGGCAAAGGTTAGTGGCACATGGAGGTAGGTATTTTAGTACGGTTGTTTTTTGAGCTAAAATGGCCGTTAATCTAGGGGTCATGTTGTGGCCCAAACAATTATCTACAAAAATGTATTTTGTACGATTATGTATGCCGGTTGATATGCCCTAGGTTCTTCAAAATATTGCGAAAAAATAGCTTGATCCATCCATCCTTTTGGACCCGTACGGTAACAAACTCCGGGAATGGAGTCTTCTAAACCATGAATAGGGTAATCACTATTGTCATTACTAAATATTAACATAGGAGTTTCTATAATTGCTCTACGTCCCCCCGAGATTCTCACAATCATGGTTATTGCCTCCCCTCCGGCATTGACGTCCGCGTAATTTACCGCGATATCTCCACGGAAACCTAGAGT
This sequence comes from Bryoerythrophyllum caledonicum, assembly GCA_963971425.1. Taxonomy (NCBI): domain Eukaryota; kingdom Viridiplantae; phylum Streptophyta; class Bryopsida; order Pottiales; family Pottiaceae; genus Bryoerythrophyllum; species Bryoerythrophyllum caledonicum. Next base: position 18,893,843 of record OZ020523.1, read on the forward strand.
TTTACCATTATCCATATTAATGGTAAAATGTGTTTCATCGAGGGTTTCAATGAGATTGTCATCAAATATACTCGATTGAAACCCTTGTTGCAAAAGTCCCAAATGATAAGCCGTATTAATCTCAATTTGAGTTTCTTTTTCCGGGCTACAAGTTAAACGACCTCTTTGTGATAATAAAACTATATTGTTAGCATCCATAAAATGACATATCCATGAGTGATTGATTTTTTCGATTAAAAGCCTATCATCTCTAGGGTCTCTTGATTGAGCGGTATATGACGAATCATGTGATTAAAGCACGGAAAGTGCTAATTCAATGAGTGTAGTGGAAGAAATTTTTATCCCGGCATTCTTGTACACCTCGAATGGTTGGAGAAGTCTTAGGTGCAACCAGTGGACCCATTCCGATGGCTTTGGCCCCCGTCCACGCTTGGCTTTGGTGAAAACTCGTTTTTCTTTGCCAAAGTTACTCCGAGTAAAAGAAATTGGCGTTGTTGAATTGGGATTTACTAGGGGTAATATGGCTTCCGAAGAGCCCACCAGCGTGCTACCCTAACAATGTTGGTGGCACGTTGCGCTCTAAAATGTTCTGGAAAGGCGTTGAGAGTCCTCGCATAGAAGCCCCTATGGCCATGGAGGGACTCGTCTTCCACCATCCAAGCAACCACGTTTTGACGGGTCGGATGGTGGAGACTTGCTGTAAGGAGCGCAATCGGCGTTCAGTTGGGTCGGTCCCCATTCCTACAAGCAACGACAACTTATATTAACATCTTCAATTCTATTAGAGTATGCTTTCTATTCCTGCACGTAATACGTACATGTGTGTAGAGGCCCGGCTGGGTGAGGACCGTGAGGAGGCGTAGCTGGTTCCGCGGATCCCGCGGCTGACTGGTCGGACGTTGATGATGACATGGCTGGCAGGCGTTGATTGGAGCTTCATGTTGTTTGTTGTTGTCTGCTGATTAAAGCTTGCTAATTCGAGCTTGCTAATTGGAGCTTGTGGATTCTACTACAAGAATCCAGCCTCGATTGGGCGCTAGATTGGTCAGACGCAGTCGGACTTTGGCTGCGTTGTACTGTTTTAGTTGAAGATCTGTGGCTGATTGATGGGCCTTTGACTGAGGCACAAAATCGTGCCTGTGGCTTGATTCGCGAGATCATCTGGATGAGTCCGTAGTATAAGCCTCCGACAAAAACAATATAACCCAGGTCTCCAACAAAAAGAGCATTACCCTGGTCCTACAAAACAATTCGGAACGCAAATTCTAGAGGAAAAAAATGTATTCACCGAATGAATGCTTTAAATGCATAATGGCTTCTCCAGACCTTCTCCAGTCAACTAAGCTCCACAGTTATAACCTTACACGAACTACAACTTGCAATGCAGAGCTATTCACCAAGGTTGGGAAGACAATGAGAATGAGATGAGTTGGAAATGAGAAGATAAAGGGATGAGGTTGAGGATGAGACAAGCAGAATAAATGCATGACAGCCGGTAGGCGGTTGATTGGAGGTTAATATTATTTTAGGAACTTAACAAATTTATGTCCTACGGTAGGTGGTTGATTGGGAATCAAAACTAATTATCAATTGTTTTAGAAACAGTGTACCAAGGTAGGTGGATGATTGGGGACTAAAACAAATTGTTAATTGTTTTAGAAATAGTGTACTATGGTAGGTGGATGATTGGAGGTTATTATAAACGACAATGGCGGCTGACACTAATTGCCAACTTGTTCACGAATAGTGTACTAAGGTAATTACACTATTCGTACCAGTACACTAAATGCCATCTTTAGCGTAGTGATGGAGGTGTTTGTGATAAAAAAACAATGGACTTGCAATGACTAGGGGTATTGAAAGTAGCCATTTACTTAGGAAAATAATTTTATTGTTTTTTGATGAATTGAAGAGAATGTTGGATCTAAAATCTAAACGGTGGATAGAACTATTATGCCTCCTATTAGGAGAAAAATAGAAAGCAAAATCCTTACTTTCTTCACATTTTTACGTAAAAACAATGAGGGTTGCCAAGAGCTTTCCTTCACTCCTACCCGACTCAAAAAGGTGCACCATTCATCTGTGTAGTTGTACTATACACGTCTATAGTCCCTTGCCCACAAAAGTTTTACAAAGAGGAATGTTATAAATTGACGCCATAGGAACCTAACCGAACCTTCAAAAAGCCCATTTTGGGGCATTTCTTACTGTAGGGTTGCATAACCCCATCTATCGAAAATAGGAAACAGTTCCAAGGTTTGCTCACATTCTTATTAGTTGATGCTGTCTGATGGTCACTAATTTCCTCTTGAGCCGCCTGATAACTTCCACCCTTCTTCTAATCAAATTTGTGGTTCTGTAATTAGCAAACCACAGATGACAGATTGATGAGTGTGATCAGGAAAGAAATCACGGTATGTTTCATGGTAATCACGGATTTGACACTCATTGCATCAAAGGACTAAGTGAAAGCCTGGTAGTCAATAGATATCAAGTATATTTGTGCATACCTTTGCCACCAATTTTTGCAACAGTTTTGCCTCCAATTGGTGCACACCATCAAAGCCACTCCTCCATTTCATACTCCACAACAGCCCCCAGCTCCATGCAATCTGAGAGCATTACTCCTTCAAAACCGAGGGTGAAGCTGGTCAGCACCCGTCACCTTAAACCCTAAACCCTGGCAACATCAGTCAGATACAGTATTTCTTCATACCTGATGGTACAACTTCTGCTCCACCATTGCTACCAAAGACTGAAAGGCCAAGTCTTGCGTTTTGGAACAACAGCAGCAGCAGCAGCAGCAATATACCTCTGCCTCCAAGTTTTGCAACAGATTTGCCTCCAATTGATGTGCACGATCCTTTCCCAGACGTTGATATGCACACCATCAAAGCCACTCGTCCACTTGATACTCTTTCACAACAGCCTCCAGCTCCATGCAATTTGAGAGCATCACTCCTTCAAAACCGAGGGCGAAACTGGTCAGCACCGTAGTCACCTTAAACCCTGAACCCTGACAACGTCAGTCAGATAGAACATCTCTTCATACCTGATGGTACCACAACTTCTCCTCCACCATTGCTACCAAAGACTGAAAGGCCAAGGCTTGCGTTTCGGAGCAGCAGCAGCAGCAGCAGTAGCAGCAGCAGTAGCAGCAGCAGCCTGATGCACAACATTGGCCACAACATCGTGGTGCTCCTTGCAGCCAATCTGGCGCACCTCCGACTCCCTAAACGCCTCTTCGACCACATCCTGAAACACATGCCTCACGTACACCTCCTTGAGCGCCGCGACGCGCCTCCCACTCTCCACCACGCGCTGCCGCGGCACCCGCCCCTCCACCACCCCCCGCAGCAGTCGCTCCACCGCCGCGACTTGGCGCGCCATGGTGTGGCTCACGAGCACCATGTCCACACCCGCAAGCACGGAGAGCAGCGCCGCCTCCTCCACCGCGTACTGCTTCACCACAGCGCCGAGCTCCAAGCAATCCGAGAGGATGACGCCTTCAAACAAGAGGGAGTGGCGGAGATAGTTGATGGCTTCTCCGCACATGGAGGCGGGTTTGGGGGAGAAGGAGGAAGGGACGGTGATGTGCGCCACCATGATGGCGGCGACGTCGGCGTGCACGGCGTGCTGGAACGGCGGGAGCTCGGTGCAGGCGAGGCGGGGGAGGGCGTGCGGGAGCGTGGGAAGCGCCATGTGGCTGTCGAGGAGCGTGTCGCCGTGGCCCGGGAAGTGCTTGGCGCACGCCGCGACGCCCTCGCGTTGCAGGCTGCGGATGAAGGCGAATCTGCAAAGAGGAGCGGGCGGTGTTATCCCCACCTCGTTTGCCCGCAATCCAAGAATGTGGTATGAGACACTCACTCACCCGAACTCCGCGACGCGCTCCGCACTGCTGCCGAACGCCCTCACGCCAATCACGGTGTTCTCCGGGTTGGTGTCGACGTCCACGACGGGCGCCAGGTTCATGTCAACGTTGACGGCGCGGAGCTCGCGCCCGATGACGCTGGCCACCGCCGCGGCCGCCTGCGGGTCGCCCGTGTCGCCCACCACTCGCGCGTGCGGGATGGCGGTGAAGGGCGGCCCCAGGCGCTGCACGTACCCGCCCTCCTGGTCCACCATTACCAGCAGCGGCCTCGGGTGCGCTTCTCGCTTCAGGTCCAGGCATAACTTTGCCAACTGAAGGAAGAAACAGGTCACGAAACAGGCAAACACATGCAATTCAGCACCGTAAAAGAGGTGAATCCCGCACATAACCCTGCAACCTAGAATCTGGAAAACATGCCATGAAACCACCATCGTCGCAATTCTCACATCATCATCTTGATCCTCTAAAAAATCATACAACAGGCAACTCACCGACGTCTCAATCCTCAAAACGGGCAAATTCAACATCATTTCGATTCTCAGAACATGCAATTCACCATCATGAAACAATATCATCTCCATTCTCAAAAGTTGGCTTGCATTGGCACCAACTTTTGTGCATGGCTTTCTCGATGCATGAATTCCAAGTGCAATTCAAACACTGTAATAGTGATCAGAGCGTAGGGAGGCATCCGATTACCTGCTCTGGGTCTCTGAAGTTCCTGTTGAAGAGGATCACTCCTCCTGCACCTGCACCACATCAATTCCAACGGTAGGGAAAAACGATTATTTTCAGTCTAGATAACAACAGAAACTAGGTTGTCACTAGTGTTATCTCTTTGGAGGTGACCATGGAAACTATTGCTTAGAACACTCAAATGGTATCAGGAGATTTTCAAATGTTTGAATTTTACTTAGAATTCATGCACAGAAAGCACCCTAAACCCTGGAACCTGGTTGGCTGCACCAAATCGATTTGATTCAATCTAGATAAGATGAAAATTCGTCACATTGCCAATTGTGCTATCATTCTTTGACCTAATCTACACAAAAATGGCATCAAAACACTTGAAAGATTCAAGAAACAATTGCACAAAATTGGTAAACCCTAAACCCTAACCCATTAAAAAAGAAAGTGCCGGTTCAATGAGGTTCTCTCCGAACCTTCGTTCTTACCCATGTTTATGAGGTTTCTGGCGTGAGCATTGAGCGAGGTTCCGTGGAAGCCGAAGACGAGCAATGCAGCCACTGCCTTCCGGATTTCCGCAACCTCTTCCGGATCAAAGGAGGAGGAGAAGGAGGAGGAGGATGCCTCAGCTTCTTCACTCCCTGGATTGAAGAATGGGTTTGGATTTCGGAGGAATGAAGACACGCCTCTGCTGCTGATGCTGCTGGACTCGTCCATCGTCGCTGCTCAGCTTCGAGCACCATCCCTTCTGCGAACTCATTCACAGCAATTGCTTACAGAAACCATTCCACGAGTGATTTTCCCATGACATCAAACCCTAATTCCCTAGCGCATAACCAAAAATCTCTGGGGATGGAATCGCTGCCACTTTTTTAACCCTTTAACGGCTCTGCTACTAATGCTCTTCTAACCACAATTGGTCATTGTCTCACACACCCTCTGAACGCAGTTTGAGCTTCTTGTTAGCTTTCCAACGGACCTCTCCAATCTCCAATCCATGCACGCATTTGCAAACTACAGTGATTTCCGTGACGTGGGGTCGTGCTCAAATTTACCCACCTCGTAAATGATGTTCTGCCTAGACTATTTCACTCGTGGATTCTTCGAGGCTCTCATGGGCCATTTAGGCGCCCAGGGCGAACTGACCCCCTCGTTGGTACTTACCCGAGGTGGGCCCCGTCTTTATTGCATGGGGTCATTTTTCTGGCCCTCTTATTTTGGGAGGTCCGAAGGCTATTTTTGGAATTTTTTTGACAAATTTGGGGCCTATGGCTGTTGTTTACCGTAGAGGCCTCTCCCTTGCTGTAAATAGGGCCCCATCCAAAAACAAAATAGGGGCCAGGTTTGGCCTCACCACCTTGTGGCCCCCTCGGGTAAGTACCAATGAGGGGGTCAGTCCGCCCTGGGCCATTTAGGCAGTATTGTAAAGGGTTAAACAAATTCACGACCACCGGACACACGTAAAAATGTACAAAAAAACTTATTGTGGTATCTACTATTTTCAAGATTTTATGGTTTGTCTTACACATGATGGTTCTGCAGTGGAACATGCCTTGTGAGATGGATTTCCAGTCTTACTAGAGGATTCAATTCTCCCTCTCTCTATTTTCTCTATATACTAGAAGGTGTTGGACTGCCTAGTGAGGCCATGTGCACAATTTTGAAAACTCCAATGAAACCATGTGGAGGGACTATGGGGATTGAAGCCATAGATATTGGCGGCATTTAGGATTTGGAGGACAAGGACTTAACCGAGGACTACCCATTCCTCGTTGGAGACAGTAGGGGTTCACTTCTCTCTCTCTTTCTCTCTATCTCTCTCTCTATACATACGAGTGGAACCCTGTTTGTAACTGACGAGTCAAAGGAGAATTGAAGAATTGAAGAGTCATTGGACAATTACAGTGGCGAGCAATAGTATTCGGACGGTGAGGCATCTCTGAAATAGGTGTTGACTATAGCGTAGTTTTTGGGTAGGTAAGAGATATTTTGTGCCAACTTTAATTAGTACACCACATGGCACCTAATTAACATCAACTCCCTCAAAATTTTCCACTTGTAGAGATTATACATGCAAAAATCATGAAGGGGTGTATACAACTTAATATGCACACAAGTTGTACTCACAACTATCTTCTCATTACAAGTGCACTTGTGAGCTTTTTGTTGTGGGGTTTTTTTGGTAAGATTTGGAGAGGCCTTAGGTGATATCCTATGGCTCCTAAAAGGTCTGAGAATCAACGTAGAGCAGTTCTTGAGATGTATGAGCGAGGCAACTCATATGGCCAAATTTATGCAATTTTGGGCATTCCTCGAAGCAGTTCTTTTGACATAAAGTGAAGGTTTTGTGAGAGAGACAGCCTAAGAGACAAAACTTCACGTGGTAGACTTAGAATTCTTGATGAACGCAATAATCGTGACATTGTGAGGAGATTAAATGATTGAAATACAAGAAATGGCAGCTATAGGAAGAGTGTTACGATCTGAGGGCATGCGATTGAGTGATGATACAATCAAAAGGAGTCTTTGGAGGCAAGGGTTGAGAACATGTGTGAAGACCAAGAAGCCACTTTTGACAAAGAAACATCGAGGACGTAAGTTTGCAGTGGGCAAAGAAGTGCAAGCATGCAAATTGGGAGTTTTGGGCTCATGTCATTTTCTTTGATGAGTCCAAATTTAATCTTTTTGGCTCAAATGGGCGTCAATGTTGTTGGAGAAAGAGTGGAGATTGTCTTTTAGATCAGCATGTGCAATCTATAGTCAAACATGGAGGAGGAAACATAATGGCTTGGAGTTGTATGAGTTGCGAAGGAGTTGGCAAACTTCATCTAATTGAAGGGAAGATGGATAAATATGTATATTGCAACATTTTAGAGACAAAACTTATGGGCACTATACGAATGTGAGATTTAGGAGAGGATGAGGTTATTTTTCAACATGGCAATGATCCAAAGAATACTGCACATTATATTGTAGATTGGTTGCGTGCTTAAAATTTTAGTTTATTCGACATCCTCCACAATCACCCGACCTCAATCCAATAGAACATCTTTGGAATGAAGTAGATCGTTGTCTGAGAAGGTCTAAGAGGAAACCCACTAGTAAAAGTGACTTATGGAAGAAGATCCAAGAAATTTGGTACAATATAGAGCCTGATGTTGTTAGGAAGCTGATACGCTCCATGCCTCAAAGAGCTCTTGATGTCTATGAAGCAAGAGGTGGCTTCACATGGCGGTAGTGTTTGTGAGTGCTTATAAGTTAAGTCATTGAGTTATAAAGGTGTTTAGTACTCTATAGTCTTGTTTTCTATGGGTGATATGCAATAAAATCAATCTGAGCATAAGGAATTGTACAGGTTTGTTGCACATTTGAATTATTGTGTATTATTCTAGTTCATATTTTCATTGAAAGATTTGTTCTTTATGCTTGTTGCAACTGCACGAGCTTGTGGTTATGTTCTTGCTATTTTATGAGAGTTCATGTAGATATGGTAGCTGATTTTCCAAAAAATCTCCTATTATACAACTATTTCTGCTTGCCATTGTAAATTCCAAAAGAAAAGCTTGTCACTTCTTTTTTGCTTCATTTGTGTGTACAATGTGCCTCATTTTGTTGAGACTTGTTCTTCTTTTGCAAATTATTCAATGCCACAATATTTCACTCAAAACATCATCTTTGTAGGATGTAACTTTACTTTTGAATAAGAAATTTAGTTGCATGTTTAGGAAGTGTTTATGAACTTCTTCATGAACAACTAAGAAGTGAATGTTAACGTCAACGGGAAATGCCTAAATAAAAAATAAGCAGGGGCACATCAACAAGGCAAAGCAGTGGCACTCAAGCAGTACTCTTTCTTTTTGTGTGCCTTCTTTCCTTCTTTTGGTAATATCTTGGTGTGTGATCATAATACAATTTTTTGAAATAGAAATAGAGAAATTAAATACCTGTCATGTATTATAAATAGCCATAAATTACTTTAAATATCCATTATTTACTCTATATATCCGGGGTAGTATACCCCATAGTGTCATCAAAATACTTAATTTTTGTCCAAAAAAATTCATCTCGGTATTATCTAATCTAATTTTATATAAATGAAACGGCTATCCAAATTCTTCTGAAGAGGCGCATTTAAATGACTCCTCCAAAAGGAAAATTTGTTTTATAAATCTGAATGTTCAAAAGAAAGTGATTTCTCCAAAAGATTTTGTTCTAATGGATGCCACCTTGGACACTCAGATGAAAATTCTCCAGCACAGAATTGGCGGATGACAATCACTGGGATTATATTTGTAAGTTGTTGACCATTGTCGCCCCAAAGGAGCCAAGGCAATCCTCAATTATTATAAGCGCATACTTGTTATTCACTTTTTATACCTGTTATATACTTTAGATACCCGTTGCATACTTTAGGAACTCATTGAGTGTTAATTGCCGTGACATAATATCTCTGTGACATACCTCCATGATACCCTGACATACCTCCATGATACCCTCTCACACCCTTATGATACCCCATGATATACCCAATTATAATTCCTGACAAACTTCCATGATACCCCATGACATACCCCGGTGACATAGTCCCCATGACATAGTCTACATGACATAGTCCCCATGACATACCCCCATGACATAGACCCCATGACATAGACCCCATGACATACCCGTGACATACACCCCATGACATACCCGTGACATACACCCCATGACATACCCGTGACATAGACCCCGTGACATAGACCCCATGACATACCCGCATGATAACCTGTGACATATTCTCAGTGGTATACCAACGGATATCCTCCCTTACTATCCATGGAATTTTTAATTTTCTTTTGAAAAATTGTTCAACTATTTCCTCTTGGGTTTCTTCAAATTTATGATTTGTCTTCCTCCTTCATAATGAACATCTTCGGGACTTTACGTTATTGGGACTGCCTTTGGAACTCTAGTCACGTCATTGAGAATGCCCTCAATGCTCAAGTGATTTGAATGAACGTCATTGAGACTCCTTAGGAGTGTATATATATGGTCATATATTTACTCTTACAATACAGTAAATGTATTCATATTTAGCAAAGATATACACCTTTGAATTGAAGATTCTTCCAATAAGAAGAAAAAGAAGAACGCCGATCTCCAAAGGAGGCTGGTGTGAATAAAGTGTTTGTTTGTACCACTACTAAGACCATGCCCACCGGACAAGGAATTAGTGAGCTGGATTCTTCCAATAACATCTTTTATTGGGAGGTCATTTCAATATCCGAACCTTATCATGTTCAAATACGACACCATACATGTAGAATACATTACTACATTCCAACTTCTCAAACATATAGTAGGTGCAACTATAATTATCTAAATTTGAAATGCCATGTGTCATTTGATCGAGCTTAATACAAACAAAAACTATCCTATACATCAATTCTTACACCTTATATGTCAAATTCACAAAGAGGTGGGAGTAGTTCCATACTACTAACCCATGTCTGGTGGACATGCACTTAGTGGTGGAACAAACAGACACTTTATTCATGCTGGGGCCTTTTGGGACCAAAGTTTCTCTTTTTCTTCAAATACATTAAAAACATCATGTTGCAACCCAAATTTGGCTTCTCAATCCTTTCCAGGGTTAAAAAATAGACTTCAAACTTCAACAGTAATAGGTGGAACGATCGATTTCCAATAACATTGTTTATCAAAAGAGATAATGTAGAAAGATGCGGAATTAGGAATGAAACTACACAGACATTTTTCAAATTTAATCTTAAAAATTTAGAACTTATACAAAATTAAAAAGCCCAAAAACCACCAAAGCCTATAGTTGTGCTGTAGAGTATGTAGTAATGTAGAGGCACCCAATTCCGATCACTTAAGCGAGTTGGGGACTCAAATGACATTGTATGTCAAAAACATTTATGTAGAAAGATGCGGAATTAGGAATGAAACTCAACAAATATTTTTTCAAATTTAATCTCAAAGATTTGCAATAGATATAGAATTTAAAAGCTTAAAAATCACCGCAGCCCATAATCAAACGGCAGAATAGGTGAGATGTGGTGTCCTCATTTGCCAAATGCTAATAAGTGAGAGAGTAAAAAGAGACAAGACATGCCATGGATAACCAACTCATGGAAGGTACCCAATGCCGATCGGCCTTTTTCGGCTTTTGAGGCAAGGCCACCAATGAGAGCTCAATTGAGGTGGAACAACCCAAAATTGCACACTTCATGCCCAATGCCAATAATGACTGAGGTTTTCAGATTTTGAGTTATCGATTTTGGGTCGCTTCATGCACCATTTTATGCATTTACCATTTTCATGCACCATTCCATGCATACTCTACTGATCGGAATTGGGTGGCCGATCGGAATTAGGTGCCTCTACCTTAGTTGTTATGAGTAAGGTTGGATTTTGTGCCTTCCTTTGCCATGCATAACCAACACATGCATGACCCAATTCTGCACCCCCTTTAGAGACCTTGAGGCAAGGCCACCGATGATGAGTGGTACAACCCTATTCCGATCTCTTTAAGACCCAATGCCGCTACTAACTATTTCTAGTTACGAGTTTTTTGAGCCGTTATGGGTTGACTTCACCATTACATGCATACTCTACATAGCAATTTGGATGGGTGATCGGAATTGGGTTGCTCCACCTCATGAATATTCCCCCAAAAGGCAATGTGAATGGGCCTAAGACATCTTTGGTGATTAAGGTAAGCCTTCCCATAACTAACAAAAACCCATAGCCAACGCCGACAAAATTGGGGTATATCCAACCCTCTTCCATCCCATTACCACCAACTCAGCTCCAAATGGAGGTTTGCTGTTAGTCAAGACCCTTACTTTTGGTCGTTGGTTATGGGGGTGGCCACCCACTAAACATGGCTGCACAGTTTGAAAATTCATAACTAATTCAGTTTTCATCGAAAAAATATGAAACCACTTGGGTTGGAATTGCAATTATATTGGCTATCACTGAAAAATAATAGTATAATTATCTCCTCTCTCTATATATGCACATTCCTTAACTTGTCGGTTTTAGGGGGGCTTACCTTACTACCCATACAACAACCACCATGATGGGGTGGACCACGGTAGGAGCCACTGATGGGCAACTGCTAGAAAGTTACGTATTATGTTAGCTTGTAGAAGAAGAGAAGAGGGAGTTTGCCCAACAACTCAACCCAAAGTTCACAACATTCACCTCCAAACCAGAAAGAAGACGCCGGCAACCAAATGCTGACTTGGGGAAGGCGTTGAAAAGGAGGAGCCTCCGAACTTGACCACTCCGCACGACCTTTCTGACCGGAACAGGCGACCTCTCCGTGCCCCCCAAACCCGCCACCCTATCCAACCCGAAGGTAGATCCCCGATCTTCGAATCAACCAACGCGCTAGATGTTGGACGGGTTTGGGCTCCGGCAACCTTCCTCTGGCGATGGCTCTACTTGCCATCCGCAGCAGCAGCGCATTCTCTCCCAATGCGCAGCTGCAATCGTGCTGCTGAAGGTCTCTACTCGTCTCTGGAGCTCCTCCCGTCGACGCTCGTGGTGGGTTTTATCCGAGGTGAAACAATGCCCTGGTTCGCCCGCAATTTGGTGTAGAAGTGTGAGGAAGCTCGTTGGTGTTGAGAGCTGGTGTTTTGTTGAGGTTTTGGAAGTTCTTACGAGAATGCGCTTGTTTAGCTGCGAGTTGGAGCCGAAATTCGCGAGAATTTTGCGTTTGAGGAGGTTTTGGTGGGATTTGGTGCTTTTGTTCAAGGAGTGCTCTGCATTGTTGGCCTCGCTTTTGGAGTCCTACATGAGGAGGTTTCGGTGATGCGATGCCGGTGTTGAGTTGAGCTTCATTGGGGTTTTGGCGGTGAATTCTGGTGTTCGGGCATTTTAGGGTTTGGACGAACAATCGATAATGAACTTGGATGTGTATGCATTTACAGAGAATCCCGCTTGAATTGCGTTCCCAATGGAGGCGTTACGCGCATCTACGTCCACGACATGGAGCGCCGCGGCGCTCGTCAGCAGCAGCGCGGACGTCCGCAAGGTGGAGAACAGGAGAGCCCACCTGGTGAAGCCCCCTCCGCAGGTGAACACTTTGAAGATTGGAGCGCACGTGACGCTCAAAGCGGTGGAGAACCGGGGAGGCAAGTGGGGGACGCAGAAGAAGAATGCCGCGGGCGTCGCCCGAGCTGCCGCCGTCGCAGAGAAAGTGGCGCATGTGGAAGAAATCACTCTGCAGCCCATCAAGACCATCAGCGGCAAGATCAAGCTCCCAGGATCCAAGTCGCTCTCCAATCGCACTCTCCTCCTCGCCGCCCTCTCCGAGGTATGTATACATACCTCACCTGAAAGACATATCATAACATGTGAGGAATCAACTGCTGAGACAGTGGTTAAGTCCTTTCTAATGAATTCTTTCTCGCAGCTCTCTTCGAGATATGTATACATACCTCACCTGAAAGGCACATCATAACATGTGAGGGATTCGTTGCTGAGACAGTGCTTAAGTCTTTTTCTAATGAAGTCTTTCTCGCAGCTCTCTCCGAGGTAAGTTCAACTGACATTCTAGAACTCTAATTACAGCTTCTTTTGTTGTTTGTTTGCAGGGTACAACCGTGGTGGAGAACCTGCTGGACAGTGAGGACGTGCGCTACATGGTGAAGGCGCTGCACACGCTGGGCTACAAGATTCAGGAGGAGCGTGCGGAGAATCGGCTGGTGATTGAGGGAAGCGGCGGCGTGTTTCCCATCGCTCGTCAGGAGGGGAGCGACGAAGACCTGGTGAAGCTCTTCCTCGGCAACGCTGGCACCGCCATGCGGCCCTTGACGGCCGCTGTGGCTGCCGCTGGTGGCAACCTCAGGTACCACCTTTTACTTCACATCTTCGTCCAATCAGGAAGATTTTCCCTCTTTTGGTTTAGCCTTTCACTGATTAGAGAAAAGAGACAGCAGAGTACTCTGTAAAAGTCAGTAATATACTCCCTCTTTTGGTTTGATGAGAAAGGAGACAGCAGAGTTATTTGTAGAATCACTTAAAGTTTCAGTAAGATAATCTCTCTCTTTTTTAAGATTATACCGCTCTTTGTGAACTGGTTAGAGAAAGGAGATAATGGAGTTATTTGTAAAGTCAGTAAGACACTCCCTCTTTCTACTATCACTTTTGTTAGAGAAAGGAGAAGATAGAGTTTTTTTATAAAGTCACCTACAGTTCAATAAGATACCCCCTTTTTGAGTTATTATGCTACTCTTTTCTCCCTCTGAATAGTTATTAAATCAATAGAGGTCTCATCCTTGGCTTCAGTCAATGGAAGACCTTGGTGATTTTTAATCTCAAGTTAGAATAGTTTCAGCAGCCTTAGAGAGAAGTCATGAATCTTAGCCGTCCTTTTCCTGTTTTGAGCTGATATTGAGAGCTTGTTTTAACTGAGAAAAGAGGTTAAAACTCATGCTGCTACTACTGTCTTTGTTATAAAATAACGTTAATCTTGATTGTCTGTGCAGCTATGAGTTGGATGGAGTACCGCGCATGAGAGAGCGCCCTATCATTGACTTGGTGTTGGGGCTTCAGCAGCTTGGTGCTGACGTGAGTTGCAAAGAAGATAACCCCAAGTGTCCCCCTGTTACAATTCATGCCAAGGGAGGGCTTCCCGGAGGAACGGTACAATAATTTACTACCTCTGTTTGGCATGTGTCTGATATCACATTTCTTTCTAAAATGAGTTTTTATTTTATTAATTTCATGCAAACAATTTTTTTGCAGCCAAAACTGCTTTGGCTTGAGTTTAGAGACCTCCAAGCTCTAAGAACTATTTAGAGTGAGGAAAGAGTAGGTGGTATCTTATGACTTGACAAATAACTCTAATATCAGACACAGGGCGTACACATGTACACATTGACATAAGTTTAGTCTAATTATCTGACATTATTATCTGTGATTTGGAGGCGTGACATGGAATAGTGGGCTTTTTGGCATGCAGGTGAGACTTTCCGGCAAAGTGAGCAGCCAGTATTTGTCTGCCATTCTGATGGCGGCGCCGCTTGCGTTGGGGGACGTGGAGGTCGTCATGACGGACAAGCTGGTGTCCGTGCCCTACGTGGACATGACCCTGCGGTTGATGGAACGATTCGGAGTGAAGGTGGACAGACACGGTGGATGGGAGCGCTTCTCCATCAAAGGCGGCCAAACCTACAAGTATGTTCTTAGAGTATCCTGATGAATGTGGTGATAGAGGAAAGCATGCATTCTTATTTGGTAAACACCACATGAAAATAGCAAGCCATGTTACAAAATGCTGATAGTAGAGTTCGATTTGTAAAGTCACTCAAGGTTTCCAAAAGATACCCCCTTTTTTCAATTTAGAATACTACTCTTCCCTCACTCTTAATAGCTAGAAGAACTTGGTGGTCTCCTTACTAGAATTACGGAAGAGCTTGGTGGTCTCTCAACTCAAGTTAGAAGTGATTTTAGAAGGAAGGAGAGGTCATGTTGTACCATGAATCTAAGCCGCCTTTTCCTCTTTGAGTTGATTTTAATTATGAGAAATGGGGTCAAAATTCATGGTATCTTTGTCATACCTTTATTCAAGTCATATCTATTGATTTTGTTGATTAATTTCCTTTCAGGTCACCAGGCAATGCGTATGTGGAGGGAGACGCATCAAGCGCCAGCTATTTCTTGGCCGGTGCTGCTGTGACCGGAGGCACTATCACCGTGGAGGGCTGCGGAACTACTAGTCTTCAGGTGTGGCATCACAATTCTAGTAGCATCATAAATTGGTTTTGCTTCATGTATTAGTAGCTCTCCAGGTGAAGTTCTTCCACAGGTCAAAATCAGGAGACTTTATTCTTCTTCTTTTTTGTGCACCTTGAGCAACTGAAATCGAGTTTCTAAGCATTGGACTTCAGGGGGATGTGAACTTTGCCGAGGTTTTGGAGAAGATGGGAGCCAAGGTGGAGTGGACGGAGCACACGATCACGGTGACAGGGGCGCCTGTGGATGCTGCAACAGGCAAGAGGCTGAAAGCCATTGATGTGGATATGAACGCCATGCCTGATGTCGCCATGACGCTGGCGGTGGTGGGCCTCTTTACGGACGGTCCTGTGGCAATCCGGGATGGTAATCACCCTCTTTTTGCTGCACCTTTGCTAATGAGTTCATTCTTTGCAAGTGCTTTTTAATCTTACAGGTTGCTCTAATGCTTTGCAGTTGAGAATTGGAGAGTCAAGGAGACCGAGCGTATGAGGGCTGTTGTGGATGAGCTGACCAAGGTAAGACCTTACAGCTCTTTTTGAAGTGAGATAAAGCTACCATGAGTTTCGACCTCTTTTCTCATTTTAAATTAGCCCTGAAAACCTCTCAATCAGCTCAAGATTCATGACCTCTCCCTCCTTCTCAAAGGCGGCTAAAACCACTTCTAACTTGAGTTTTCGAGACCACCAAGCTCTTCGACACTTAAGGGTTCTAGTTGAGACACCACCAATCTCTTCCATTGATCTTCACCCTAATGAGTAGAATTAAAACTAAAAGAGGGCGTATCCCTACAAAGAACTCTATGATTCTTTTTGTACTATAGTGTTTTTTTGGGATGAAGCTGAGACTGTAATTGTAACTTTTCTTTCTTTTTACAGCTTGGAGCAGAAGTGGAGGAGGGTCAAGACTACTGCATAGTGACCCCGCCAAAGAAGATCACCCCAGCCAAGATCGACACATATGACGACCACCGCATGGCCATGGCATTCTCTCTCGCCGCTTGCGGCGACACCCCAGTCACAATCATGGACCCAGGTTGCACAAGAAAGACCTTCCCCACCTACTTCACAGAGCTGGAGAAGCTGTGCCAACACTAATTTAGCAGGTATCAACTCAGTACCTGGACAATCCTCTGGTCCTTTCTGAGTTGTTCCCATGATTCTATTCCTGTTGTAGATCACAAGAAGGAGAAGAAGGGGCGATTTGATGGAGTCTAGAGTTTTCCTTCTCCCTTTTCTAGTTTGGACCTAGGTACAATTAATGTTATGTCCACTTCTAGGTTTTTATTTGAGGATTTATTCAAGAAGATAAGCACACAGAGGTATTAATGGTCATAGATAAAGAGACGCGGCCGCCATCTTGAACAAGTGAGTCATAATCTGGAGGCTGTTGAAATTCATGTGCTAGGTATTTAGTAATTGTAGCTTTTATCAATGACATTTTGCCTTTGAGACAGGTTTCCATTTGACCACATATCAATACATCATCTGTGTAATTTTAACTTACGTCTTTCCATCATCTTTTTTACATGTTAGTAGTTGTCATTTCTTTGTATATTGTTGGATGTGGTAGGTTCACATGTGCTCTGTTGTTGGACAAGCGCATGTGCACATTCTAAATTAGGACATGGTGGCATGTGCAAACCTCTGACTCTCTGTTAAATACTCATCACGGCCTTGTTTTGTTTTGTTTTATTATTTTGACTGCTTCTTCTGTGTTCAGAGATAACATGTCTGTCTATGTTGCGCTTGCAAATGCAGTCTCTCTTGACGTTGTTGAAAATGTCTGCAAGTCAATCATACCGAACACAACTTCCAAGGAGAAGTATTAAAAATATGAAGTGACAACTAAGTTGGGGATCATATTTCTGTGAGGGGCTTGTAGTGGTCTCCTATAACTCGGTAGTTCCTAATCCAATTGCCTTCTAAGGTAAAACCCCCATCATTGACAAGTGAACCCTTTAAGGCCGATGAGCTTTTTTGACATCTATGTGGTGGGTACATTACAATACAAAAATCTACAAACTCATTTCGCGGAAATCACAATAGCTCATTGATGCTTGCACCAATTGTTGTGGCGATGGTCTAAACATATGCCTACCTTCCTCCACCTTTAAGTCATGGTCTATTTTTTCCTTTGAGGTGGTCTGTAGTACTTTCTATACAGGTTTTTGTGCCTAAAGGACCCATGTATGGTTGGTCTTAAAGGGTTAAGCAATGTGCATATATGGAGAACCCAAATAATATCACATTCTTGTTTTCCAATAGTAGCCAATAAAAATACAAATTGATTTCATATTTTTCCAATGGAATGTGAATTAGTTATGAATTTTCCAAGTGTGTTTGCCATATTTAGTTGTGGCCACCAAGAGGCGCCCTCTAAAAGCATTGATGGTAAGTAAGGGCCCTCACAAATAGAAAACCTTCATTTGGAGTTGAATGGGTGGTTATGGGATGGAAGTGGGTTGGATATATCCCAATTTTATAACTGTCGGTTACCGGATTTGGTTGGATATGAGAGGGGTTACCATACTTGATTATGAATCGAAATATTACCTAAATGGTGGCAAGTGTTTGGTGGACAATGTTGTTTTTTGGTTTTTGGCTTAGTGCCAATTGGCCTACTTGTATTTA
The DNA here is from genome assembly GCA_963971425.1 of Bryoerythrophyllum caledonicum. Lineage (NCBI taxonomy): Eukaryota > Viridiplantae > Streptophyta > Bryopsida > Pottiales > Pottiaceae > Bryoerythrophyllum > Bryoerythrophyllum caledonicum. Next base: position 18,911,786 of record OZ020523.1, read on the forward strand.
TTGTACATAATAAAGTCTAAAACAAAGATTCTAAGAAAGCCAATTGGTTCCATGGCACATGGAAGAATATCATTGTTGGTCGATGATATGAGAACAAGAATGGTGCATTCTACTAACAGTTGTAGAGAGTCTACAAGAATTCACTTCTATAATTAATAAGAATATAACACAGTCATTTTTCAAATTAGGAGATGAATTTGAGCTTCTCACTCAAAGTATTTTTATTTTATTTTATATTTTATGTAGATTGTTACTACCAACGATTCCTAAATCGGCTTAAATTATTTGAAAAGCTACAAGAAAAACATGGCTGCTACAAGTACATTGTGAAAATTTGAAAAAAAAACCAATAATGAAATATAGCTAGAAAGTTGACTAGTATCATATGTATTTAGCCACCTTCTGAGATGATATTCATGGATATCACATATGTGTGTCATGGTATTACATGGTATCACCTAGGTAAATCCACGTATCATGTACTTAAATATTTTACCAAACTCCCTTCAAAGTACAGGTTGTAGCATTTCTATCAATTTTCATATATGGCATTGTTGGTTACCACAAGCATGTCCAGTGGCTCACGGTGATGGGAATAGCGCCTCTACCTTAACCATTTAACGCCTTAGTGGACCATGAGGCACTGAGAGAATCTACGAGGAACATCATCTACACAACGCGTACATTTCATTGTGACCTGACTTCACATAAATCACTGTAGTCAATGCATGTATTGATGGGAGATCATAGAGATGCGTTGGAAAGATCTCTCAAAACTCCAAGTGTGTTTCCGACAACGGGGGCAATCGTGGTGAAAGTTACAACACCAAAAGTACAGAAAACAACACTGCCATGGCCTTGTAGGCGTTAATGAGTTGAATTTGGATGACCTCGCATTTTCACTTACAGCAGTCATCATGAGCACACACCAAAGAATGTTTCCATCTATTGTACGTGAGAGTGGAGCTTCAGACATAAACGTAGAATATTGTAATAGTAATGGGTTCTCTGAACTGCTGTCCACTAGGGCGCCATAAATTATTCTCAAGAGCCCGACCAGCACGACAACTTTCAAGGTGGTGTCAAATTGGGTCATTTTTAAAGTGATGACTAGTTTGTTCAGATTTTTGCTCCAGAAAATGTCAGCTTTAGGGGGGACCGGAATTTTCACCAGCTGGAGTTTTCTAGTATGACAATGAATTAAATATATACATGTCAACGTGTGAGCTCAAGGCATTTGTCCATTCAGTGCATTGCATTTTTAGTTTTTTTTTTAGTTTTTTTTTTAGGGTATAGTTTGTCAATTGTGGATCAGAGCTTCAGCTTCTATTCTGCTTCATCTTCAGAATGAGTAATGATGGTCATGGTTCATGGATGATCTTCTTCTTCTTTTTTGACAGTATTGAAAATGACGTCAATGTGGGCAAGGCTTGTACAGATTTGGACGGTCTATGGGTTGAAAGTTTATGTAAGTTGTCACTTTTGGGACCTCTTGAAGGATGATTGTACTTTTGGGTCACTCTTTGCATGCTTTTGGAAAAGTTCCCTCATTTGCAAAAGAAGAGAGGCTGCCGATGAGGGCACTGCATGTAAGGTAACCTCCCCACATAACCGACAAGTGGACCCTTAAACGTTTGTCTGGAACCATATATATAGGTGCATATTTTACTCTGTAGAAATACAAAAAATGTATCAAATTTAACAAGACTTACACTTTTGGATCGAAGACTCTTCAACTAACATCTTTCATTTAGAAGTCATTTCAATATGTGAACCATGAATTAAGTGATGACCTATGTGACGAGTTGGAGAGGAGGTTTGAAGAATACCGTGTTGACTACCAATATTGTCGCAAACTGAACTTACCACACCGGTAAGAAGGCGGATGCTCCTGACTTGACCGACAAGGAAAGAGGCATGGTGGCCAAACTGAAGGAAATCCAGATTTGGGCGCAATCATTCTCTCATTTGAGCCGGAAGAAAGCTGAGCGAAAAGTAACAATTGTAGATGAAATACAAGCTCATTGTATTAGTGGAATGTTTCACTGGCTTCCTAGATCCCCTAGAATTGTCCGCATGTCAGACAAAAAGGGTAAAGGTGGATATGGCTGGGTGAGGAAGGTGATGATTACAAACTCAATAGTATTCCCAGTTGGATTCTCTTTGCCGAGAAGTCTTTGAAGATGGAAGATGAGAGGCAGAAGCACCGAGAAATCGTCAATGAGGCGGGAAAGTGTCCGGTAAAGCATCCAGGCATCATCAAACTTACGTATCTGGACCCACAAAGGATGGTAGGCTATACGCTCCGGTAGAATGGAGGATCCCTTGAATCTTTTGGTCCAAGTACGACTCGAAAGTGCACCTAGGAACACCAAACGAGCAGATTGCGTCATTGCCGAATTCGGAGCTCACAATACCAGAACTTGTACGGATCGCAACCTATTGCAACCATCAAGTTGACCTAGCACTATCGTTGCTTAGGATTGTAGGTGCATGTCACGATGCGAAGTATATCCACAATAGCATATCTCCATCCAATGTGTTGCTCGACTTTGACAAATGGAAGGCTGACACGGTGTATTTTGGAATCTGTGATTGTTGCCTTTCAAGTAGGGTTGTGAAAAATGAGCCATCAAAATACGGTTATGAGACCATGGCGGAATTAAATAAGGTGAGAGCCTTTTGAAAGTTTGCTGCACCGGAATTGTTCTTTATATACAAAGCAGAGGGCTCTAGAAACTCATACGAAGTTGAGAGGAAAAAACACTTGTACTCCGTGGTTGCTTATGCGCATGTAGTGGGTTGGATAGCAAAAAAAATATGGAATGAAGATTGGGACAAGAAGTATTTTGCGCCATAAAAAACGGAACAGTTTATGTACTTGATGGTGAAATTGGATAGCCTCCAAAAAGATGATGTGCAGGTGAGAGCGTCTGTGTCTAAGGTCCTAAAAAAGTCTCCCCACCGTTGGACCTTGTTGTCATGTTGATTTCGAACATAGGTTTTTGTTTTTTGGTTTTTGTGATCAAGTTTTTGTTTTTTGAACTCTAGCATCTAGAGCTAATCCGGAAGGTAAATCATCTTCAGAATGGAGTACGCAATCATGACAATGCCAATCATTTCCTTATATAAATAAATTGACGTATACAATAGTTGATACACTATTATACATCATCTTATATTTCCCCTCATGGCAATTGTATGTGGTATAAATTGTGTGTAAGATGTAAATTGTATGTAAGATGCAATTGTATGTGTGTAAATTGCATGTAAGATGCTTTGCAAAAATAATGTCCCTGCCTTGATCATTTAACGTCCCCGCCTTGATCTTTAACGTCCTTGCCTGATCATTTTACGTCCCAGCTCGATCATTTAACGTCCTCGTTATTCCATTTAACGTCCCCGCCTTGATCACTTGACGTCCTTGCCTTGCATCCTCCGTGGCAGCCTGGTGGCACCAACGTGGCAAATGGATAAACGTAGGGTAAGCCACGTCGCTAGTTTTTTTACCTTTTAAGAGAGTCAACTACGTTTGACTCTATCGGGCGGGCGGGGACCTCTATCGGGCAGGGCAGGCAGGCAGACAAGTGGACAGGCAAATCAGACGTCCCTCTGGTATGACAACCCTCAGCACAAGTGTACGTGGGACATACGTTTTGGATTTTGGCCAGGTTCCTATAATTGGATTTTTTTGAATCCCTAGAGGCCCGAGGCATTTTCACACCAAAAACGCTTCAAAATTGCTCGTTCTAGTGCAATGAGTAATGAGGTATTTAAAACATTTTATTTCTACATCTAACAATAGGATCTTAATAACAACTTATTCATTAACGTCCTCACAAAATTTCATAAACTTTGACCGCACGGATTGAAAGATTTTAGTGTTTGAAGTAGAGAAAGTTGTTCTTTTTCTTCCCTTGTTTGACTGGATTAGCAGACTTTGACTACACTTGATGTCAAATTTTTGCACTACACAAGGTCTAAAAACATTACCATCATGTTAATCATGATGTTATTTCCTTGTACACCAATTTTTAGAGGTAGAGAAGTGGTGTAGTGTATTCAAAAATATGTGCAAGGAGTGGAGGTTCAAAAATTTGCCAATCCAAGTTTTATTTTTTGTGAACTAAATATGTTTTAGAATGCTAATCCAAATGGTCAATAAGAAGGTCTACACTACATCTAGTGGTAGAAAAAATAAAATGTAATAAATATGAAGATCTCTAAATTTTATGTTGAAAAGAAGAAGTTTTTTTGGTACATTGCCCGACAAAGTGTGACAATGTGTGAAAATGTTTGACTTGGATTATTATGCTATTTTCCACTTAAGGCTAGAGATTTTTTTGGCAATATGAAAGGAAATGGTATTATTTTCTAGTATTGAAAATCTCACATTCAATAGATTGTCCTAGCAATAGTTTTTGGAGTTGCCCGAAGTGCCCGGTCTCCCCATTTGAAATTCAAAATCCTATAACTTTTTCATAAAATGTCGGATTTAGGAAAAAATTGGACTTCCACAAAGCTTTTAGCAATGTCCATCTACAGTATAAATTTTAAAAAAGAATGTTATCATTTGACACCATAGGAACTTGCCCAAACCTTCAAGAGTCCCCCAGTGGACTCTTGGGCCTTTAGGGGTTAAACTCTTATACTAGATTGTCCCTGATAATAGTTCCATGGAGGTATTTTTATTGTTATTATTGGATTCATGGTTTGAAAGTTAGTACCACTCAAAGTTAGAAATGGGGATTCCGAGCAACTCCAAAATTTTGCTAGAAGTCTCTATTGACGTTGAGATTTTCCATACATGTAGAGAATATTACCTTCTTTGAAGATGTCAAAAAACAATTCTTGTCTTTAGTGTAAAACAACATTTTAACTCAAGTCAAACATTTTTATACATATTGGGGCAGGGAAGGAAAAAAACTTCATCTTTTCTATATAGAAGCTAATGATCTTCATTTTTTTAATTTTTTAATTTCTCTACAACAATTTGTGGTGTAAACCTTTGTATTGACCATTTAAATTATCATTCTAAAACATATTAAATTCTCAAAAAAATAAATTGTGAATTGACAATTTTTGAACCTCCACTCCTTGCACACTTGTTTTGAATTTGCTACACCCCTTTTCTACCTCATAAAATTGGAGTATACAGAACTAACATCATGCTTAACACAATGGTAAAAGATTTAGACCTTGTGTAGTGCAATAATGTGACACCAAGTGAAGTCAAAATCTATTGATCCACTCAACGCAGGGAAGAAAATGAACCATTTTCTGGACTTCAAACACTATAATCTTTCTATCCGTGCGGTCAAAGTGTATGAAATTTTGTGAATATGTTACTTTGTAAGTCTTAATGGAGATTCTACGGTCAAAAGGATAAATGTAAGCTTTAATTTTCTTCCTTACTCAATGCACTAGAATCAACATTTTTGAAGTGTTTTTGGTGTGAAATTGTCACAGGCCTTTAGGGGTTTAACAAGGAAACTACTTGATGAAGTGGTGTGTAGATTCCAAATGATATCGCAATAAAAAAAAATTATATGACATCACCTCAAATCCTCCTTGTTGGATGTATCAAAGTTTTTCAAACTAATTATCCGTTGAGTTTTGAGACCACCAAGCTCTTTTATAATTAACCCCTAAAGGAAGAGAGTCCCCTTGGAGGACACTTGAGATTCAATTGAGTCCCTCAATCTCAAATTTTGGCATGAGTTTTGAGATTTGTTATCAGATGTGCAAATTTTTCATGGCTTTCCGTTGACATATTCTTGTAGAAATCCGACTTTGAGTTCAAAAGTTACAAACACTTTTCAGTAACATGTACATATAGCGCATCCGTTTAGTGTGATATATAACAAATAGTGTAGCAAAGCTTTAACTAATTATAAAATCAATACAAATTTGAGTTTTTGTCTATTCAAAATTTAAGAAAACTCCTCATGGCAAGGAAATGGAAATATCTTCATCTATCGTGCGGATTATGAGATATGAGAAGGATATGAGATATGCAAAACTTGTTAATGTATTGTAAAGTCTCAACTCATGATTCCATTGCAAGAATTTCAACTCATGATTGCATTGCAAGAATTTCAACTCATGATTGCAATGCGATAGAAGGTGGTCGAAGTTTGTTGAAGGTGTTTAGTATGACCTCAAGAAGAGTTTATGTCTTGATTCAAAGACTGATATATTTCAATCCGTACGGTCAAACGGAACAAAAAAAATTCCGCATTCACTTGTACAACCCTGGCAATTTTCAATGGGTTAGGGGTGCTAAGATGTCACGGTCCTTTAGAGGTTAATCTTAAGATTTGGCCACCAAACCTTCCGCAGCCATAGTAACTATTTTACTTTTAAAGGGCAATTTGTACCCGCATGGTACAAATTGAGTTTGAGCAAGTCCTCAAATATCTGATTTTGAAGATGAAAATTTGAAATTTTCATTGAAAATAGGAATATGGATTTGTTTTGTCTAGATATACATTTTCTTTTTTTGAACTTATTGGAAAAATTATGGTGCTTCAAACATTAAAAGCTAGAGTTTGAGGCAGCTAGGTAGGGTGCTATAGAGCCAAATAGTAAAATTTATTGGGGGGGTGGCATCAAGGAAAATTGTTGGCAATCCTCATTGATTTTACAAAAAAATGTATAGAAATCAAGAATTAATTTTATTTTTTCAAATTTGTTTTTTTAAATAGAAGAAGGCATGATAATGTATAGAACTAACAAAGATTATATATGATAAAAAATACAATTGCTTTGCTAAAGTAATGACCGCATTCAATACCCTTAGTCATTGCAATACCTTTTTCCCTATCCTAAACCCCTCCATTACTTGTGATTTTGGCGTGAAATTACCTAACATAAAGTAAACATAGTTCAAGGAAATTTATGCAATGTGTAGTGGGAGAATATGCTATCTAGAGTCAAAGTAAACTATATTGCTCCCTTCAAATGCATGATCATACAATCCGCATGGTCAAAGTTTACAAACTCTATTGAGTGCCTTCTTTGTACTAAAATTTGAGATCCTATGGTTGAAAACAATAATAGTTGTTTATATCAGTCTAATAATATCTCATCTAAACAAGGCAGTTCTGAGAAAAAGAAGTGAGTTGAAAACCAAAAGGAGGCTATCTTACTAAAATTTTGGATGACTTTACAAATAACTCTTTTCTTCTTCTTTATCTCTTTCTCATTTTTTTAATTTGTTATAAGAAGATGTTTGTTCTTGTGCTGAAAATCATTTGTTAAAATAAATCCACCTTATACATTTTTAAAATTAAACGCATCCATTCTGTGCAATGTGCTACACATTCAATGAGGTCAAGGATACTAAGGTAGAGGCACCCAATTCCAATCAGTAGAGTATGCATGGAATGGTGCATGGAAATGGAAAATGCTTGAAATGGTGCATGAAGTGACCCCAAACCAATACCTCAAAATCTGAATACACCAGTCATTATGCATTGGGTCATGAAGTGTGCAATTTTGGGTTGCTCCACCTCAATTGAGCTCTCATTGGTGGCATTGCCTCGAAAGTCGAACAAGGCCAATCGGTATTGGGTACCCTCCATGAGTTGGTTATCCATGGCATGTCTTCTCTCTTCTTACTCACTCTCACTTATTGGCATTGGGTGAAGGAGGGCACCAAATCTCACCTACTCTAGAGTTTGATTATGGGCTCTCATGGTTTGTGGGCTTTTAAATTCTATATCAATTCCAAATCTTTGTGATTAAATTCGAAAAAATATTTGTTGAGTTTCATTCATAATTCTGCATCTTTCTACAAAAATATTTTTGACAGACAATGTCATTTGAGCCCCGAACTGGCTTAAGCGATCGGAATTGGGTGCCTCTACCTCATTTATGTGAGGGACCTACAGTCACAAACAAAACTGAGTACAACTTACACAAACACAACTTCAGCTACCAATGGGAGGTGATTCAGATCACATGTATGGAGACCAAGCGGTCAAAGTCTGTAGCTCAAAAGTCTATTTTATGAATGTGAAACCAAAAAATGAAAAGGAGATATGGTTTTTTAAATAAGCAATGTCAACGTGGTTAGGGTTCTGGCACTCAGTTTTGTTCACCGCTCCTCTTCAGACTTTGGCATCCTTTTGGAGACAGAGCGGTGCAGAACATTGTGAGGGTTTTGTTGCAAACTGTAGCAATTGTTTCATAGAATTTTTAGTGCAATTTTCTGAATCAATTCTACCTAGATGCCTCCATTGTCTCAAGCACAGAAGGACCAAGCCTTGGTGCAACTTAGAAATGGATTTTCTACACGTCAGGTTGTCAATTCGCTTGGCATGAGCCAGTCTTCAGTGGTGCATTTTAGAATGGATAGCAGTGGTGAGATTGAGAGGCAAAGAGGAGGGCGTCCAAGACTTCTAGGAGAGCGAGAGAGGCGGCGTTGTGTCACTCTTATTACTGAAGGCCAACTTGGAACTGCATCTGCAACATCAACTCAACTTCAAGAAGAAACAAGTAAATATTTGTCCGACATCACTGTGAGGCGTGCTTTGAGAGTGGCAGGTTTAGTTGCACAAGTGCAACAAAAGAAGCCGTTTTTGCGTCATAAACATGTTCTCGGACAATTGAGGTTTGCTCAAAGGTATGAGAATTGGTGTGTTGACGATCGGAAACGAGTTATCTTTTTCTCATGAGACAAAGATAAACACGTTTAATTCAGATGGTAGGTCATGGTGCTCAATTGGAGATGGAGAGCGCATTGGATCGCAACATGTTTGTCAGGCGGTGAAGCATGGTGGCGGATCAGTTATAATTTGGGGTTGTGTGACTGCTTTTGGGCCAAGAGTTTGGTGTAGAATTGAAGGTACAATGGATAGGCATGTATACAAAAACATTTTGAAAAAGTTCTTGTGGTCTACTATCAAGAATTACAATTTAGATCCTAGTAGGTTGGTGTTCCAACAAGATAACAATCCAAGGAAGAGTGAACAACAATGGCTTGCATCACAGCCATTTCAACTCCTCTAATGGCTTGCACAATCGCCAGACTTAAATCCCATTGAACACTTTTGGGCACTTCTGAAACGACGATTAAACAAATTTACAACGCCTCCAACAAGAATTCAAGATTTGTGGGAGCGTGTCTGTATCGTGTATCCTAATTTTAGTGAGGTGGATTGCATGGCGCTTTATGAGAGCATGCCACAAAGAATTATGGTAGTATTGAAAGCCAGAGGCTACTGGAGCAAGTACTGAAGATTGTATAGTGAACTTGAACAAAACTGAGTACTTGTATATAGGTTCACATTTGGCTCTGTAACATACTTTCTTGTTATCAAAGGAATGTGAAATTTTGCATGTATGCTCACAAGTTTGTGTACTCTCATCCAACTTTCAGATTTGAAAAAGAATCTCTGTACTACTTGTGGTTGTCTGCCAAAGTTAGGTTTGTGTAAGCTGTACTCAGTTTTGTTCGTCACTATATGTAGTTTCTTATAAATGCACTTATGTCTCACTCTTTGATTCTTGATCTAGGCATCTTCAACTAGATCATGGATCAAAACATTTACTTATAATGGTGGCAACTATTTGGTAGATGATATGAGTACAAGAATGGAACAATCCTCTTACAATTATAGAGGCCTACAAGGATTTGCTTCATGTAAACATCATAAGAAGTTAGTTTCATCAAAAGTTGGATTTGAGCTTCTGACTCAAAGTTCTAAATGAGGACATTTTTGTTTTGAGGAGATCATGATAACAGTACACCGCATGGCTTAGCCCTTAAACATCAGTCGGGAACCATACATACAGGCACGTATTTTACTATGTAGAATACAAAAAATGTATTAAAGTTTAGCAAGACTTACACCTTTAGATTGAAGAGTCTTCAACTAACATCTTTCAGTTGGGAGTCATTTCAATATCTGAACCTTATTATGTTAAAATACAACACCGTACATGTAGAATACGGTGGCCACCAGCGGCACCTTCTGACGTTTAAGGGTTAAACTAACAGGAATATTATTCTCTACTCTAATCCTTGAAAGGACACAATTGTGTTTTTGAAATAAGACCTCCAAAACTACCATCTATACTGCCAACATAAAATAATTTCCATTAATGACGTCCTACCACTTCTAATTGTAGGATCATGTAACATCTACTATTAGACAAACATACCAAATTATATAGATATATACATATATATAATTTTTGAGCGCACAAATTGAAAGATTATAGCATTCAAGATAGTTTCATGGCTTTTTGCACCTTGATTTTATAGGGTCAGTACTCTAATTTTTTTAATTATATGAAATTCTTACACTTTGCAAAGTTGCCACTCTTTACCATCAAAGTTTATAGGATGCAAGGTACTTGTCCAAGAAAATCTAGGTAAGTTAAAGGTGTTTAGCATATCTAAAACAATCTTGCAACAAAAAGGGGTCCAAAACCACACAAATTACATATAATGTTTTTGTGGTCTCAATGTCGTACAAAACATTATTCCAAAAATTGAATGTTAAACTATTATGTTTTCCTAAGGTAGGAGAAAGAGAACAAAGGAAAGCCCAAAATCTCAATTTTTTTGCCAAAAGAATGAAAGCTTTTTGCATGTTGCCCAAAAACTTTGATGCATCTTTGTAAGAACTCCAAGGAAGTGACGTTAGTTAGTTGTATTAAAAAACTCACATTTCTTCAATTAACTTGGCAAACTACCCAAACTCCCCTCCTCCTTCCACCAAAAATTGCTTTGGGTAGCATAACATTTTCATCCAATTTTGGCTCTAGAAAAAATTGTACTTCCATAAGGCTTTTAACCCCTACAATTCTCTGACATTTTAGCACCCAAACTCATTGAAAACTGCTAGTTTCAATGCATTCAACACAAAATGCAATAAACACAGTTTTTACATATCTAAGTGTAGGATCTTGTACTAGGATTGTACAAGTGTGTGATAAAAATTTCTTCAAAATGATCACACAGATGAAAAGGTATCAGCCTTTGAAGTGAGACATAAACTTTTCTCGAGGTCATACTAAACACCTTCAACTAAACTACTTCACTATTTGTATATGTACTGAAAAATGTTTGTAACTTTTGAACCGTAAGTCAAACGTCTACGAAAATTACGTCAATAGAAAGCTATTAAAAAATTTCCCATCTTTAGGGGTTGAAAGTGCCTATCTACTGTAAAGTCTCAAATAGAGTTGCCAAACATTGACACCATAGGAACTTTTCCAAGTTCTTTTAAATTCTATTTTGGGACATTTGGTCTTAACCCTTTACCGCCTAGGGATGTTTCTGGAAAAATCAAGATTTTTGCTGAGTTTTTCCTTAGAACCAGATTTGATGGAAATACAATGCCTAATATTAATATCTAACCTTACAAAATTGAACTTAACCCATGACATGAACCTTTGGGAAAAAATTTCACAACATCCAACGGCTGATGGAATAGATTATAGTGTTTAAAGTTACCGAATATTGGTAGTGAAAATTGTGGGATTTGGAGGGTGTACTACTTTAACCATCAATAGATTCTTGCAAGAATTTTTTTACTTTGAATTAGAGCGGTTCACATGTGCACTAGGTTGATAGCTTTGCATTGACATATCATATGTGAAGAAAATATTTATACACAATTATTGGTGATTTTTTTTCTTTTTTCTACTTGATTGTATACAAAAATGTTCTAACCTTATACAAATCAAAACGGAAGTTTCTTATGTGAGGAGATCAACAATCACAAAACAATGAAGAATGTCTTAAAGACGAAGTTCAATCAAAATTTAAGACCAAAATCAATGTGCATGTGTGTGAAATACAACATAGTATGTGGCATGGTATTCACTGTATTCACTATATTTTGGTGTATTTTGTGTTGTATTCCTAGCTTTTCCAAGAGTTCTACAAATCCAAATCATGATCTGATTGTTGGAGAGTGTTTGTGTAATGAGTGCACAAATCTAAACCTGGAATTTCAAAGCCTAATTCCTCATGGATTTCATGCAAATTGAGTTTTAGCACCTCCAGAGTCCCATTTCGGGCTTCTTGGGCGCTAAACGGTTCAGGGTTAAAAGGTTACGTTGGTGAGTATGATGCATCTCCACATGCTTTTAAGAGGGAAGATTGACACACATAATTTCCTTTGTGGCAGGTTTTAGTACGAGGAACTCCGTACCAATCAATCAAGCTATCCACCAGTTGCTCATTACTGTAAATAAGTACAAAGAACATTGTTCCTCGATCTTCCAAAGGCCACGTTCATGATAAGCATGGAAACCATCAAGTTTGCTGGTTCATGATCTCAAAGCTGAATGCAGACAGAATCCATGTTGTACAAGTTTTTTTCATTTCAGTGTAGTATAAAAAATAAAGTTATCTCTCTGAAAAAGACCACGTACCACCTCCACTACACCGTTCCGTGAATATAGTGTAGACTAGACTAGTTGAAAATTTACATGCAATTGTTGATTGACACACACTTGCTTGAGAACAAATACCCAATCAGAACTTGGCATGCACATGCTTTGATGGAAATTAGTGTGGGTGATCTACATCAATAATCCCTCTACACATTATGTGTTTAGTGTAGCCAATCACTGAAAGTAAGGTGACCTGCCATATCCAACACGTTAAGCAATGTGCATATAGAGAGAGGAAAGAATTATACAATTATTTTTTAGGAATAGCCAGTGAAATTACAATTTCAACTCAAGTAATTTTATATTTTTTCGATGTAAAGTGAATCAGTTATGAATTTTCAAAGTGTGCTGCCATGTTTAATTGGAGACTGCGAATAGTACCCCTCGCAAGCACCGACCAAAAGTAAGGGATTCTGAGTAACACCAAACCTCCATTTGGATAGGTGAAAGGGTGGTATGGGAGGGAAGTGGGTTGGATATATCCCAATTTTATGAGTTTTGGTTGGACACCATAGAGGTTATTTTACTAAATTTCAGCCATTGGCTTCTAGTTGCTAGTTAAGGTAGGACAATCCAAAACCTACCGGCAACTCAATACCGCTCCCTTTTGTATCCTTCCTAGATTCCAAGGAGGAAACCTAGCATGTCTTTACATGACCTTTGCATTGACCAATGACTTTCAATAAGTGATGTGATGACTAGCTACATCTCTTCCTTGAAATCCAGGAAAGGTATAGAAGGGAGGGGTATTGGGTTGCCAGTCAGTATTGGATTGTCCTATCTTATTGGTAACTACTACCTATTTGTTATTGGTTATTGGACATTATAGGAACTTGCCCAAAATTATAAAAATACTCCCATGGAAAATTGTACGTCATGGGTCAATATCAATATCTAATTAAGTCTTATTCCCAAAAACACGAGATACTCGTTTCAAAACAATACATTCAACTCAAAAGAGTTATTATTTTCCTAAAGTGCAACAATTGTGTTCAACTGTTTTGTAAACAATCGCAATCTTTTATTTTTTGTTTTAAAAATTGATTTTTAATGTTTATTTATCCTTGGTATTTTTAATTTTATTTTGAGATCAACATGCCATTTGCCCACAGTTCATAAATTGATGAACAGTGTTATGGGTGCGATAGTACCATACCACGGCAGATTCGTCAATCAATCAGTTGGCTTTTGGCAAAGCGAGCGGTGCAACCACACCTTAAAATAATTTAGGGTGCACGAGCATGGTACTATGCAACTACACCTTAAATAATTTAAGGTGCACGAGCATGCCCCCTGCCCCTTTTCTGAGCATGAGAATACAAGAGGTGGTGGTGGTGGTGGTTGGTTGGTTCCAAGGGAAACTCAATTGTTGCACATGGGCCACCGCAACGTGAACTTCGTTCCGTGCCTTTTTTTTACAATTCGTACTAGGTTTAGCGTCACAATCTCTTTTTCATCTATTGATCACAAGTCTTTGTCATGGCACCCGGTAGTGGTGGTAAGCCGTGCAAAAAACTTTTGCTTTCTTACACGGGTACAACATTAACTCCTAAAGGACCACAACCAATTTTAGAGGAATCTCTATTCCGTTGATTAACTCGTAAAGGACCATTTCTCCATGGGGGGCGTTATTCCTTTAGGGCAGGTTCCTACCATTTCAATTTTAATCATGATTTTTCTATTTTTTATGAATATGCAGCATAGTGGTAGCTTTCTAGAAATGTAGATTTTTTTGCAATAAACTATCAAAAAATATATACATGTGCAACACCGGGAACTCTAGGCAACTCCAAAAGTTTGCTAGTAGTTTCCATTGAGATTGAGATTTTTCATACATGCAAAGAGTATTACTATCTTTGAAGATGTCAAAACAAATTCTTGTTTTTAGTGTAAAAAAGCCTTTGAACCCAAGTCCGAAAATTTTGCACATTCTCGAGCAAAGAGGGAAAAAACTTTTTCTTGCACTTCAAATGCTATTATCTTCACATCTGTGTTGTGGATTGCAACCAAAAAATACATGGCATGTTCATATAGAAATCTATTATAAGATCTTACAATTAGTAGTACAAGATTTCACTTAATAAATGTGATTTTCTTGCCTCTTTTTGACAATGGCAGTTTTGGACTAGTTTGTGAGCAGAGTTGGGTGTGGCCCTTTAGGGATTTAAAACTACCAAGGTGAAATTTGAGAATGTAAATGTAGGATATTTTTATATATTATATGAGATGATGTTTGTGAATTTTGACCGTACGGGTTGAAAGATAATTGCGGTCAAAGTGAAAAAATATGTACCCAAAAAACACCAAGTCCCTTAGGGATTAAAATCTGCTCAAAATTTAATTTCACCCCTAAATTTCCTTTGCTAATTTTCACCTTAAACACTTCAAACCGACGAGTATAGTGCAAAGGCTGAAGAAGAAGAAGAAAAGTTCAATTTCAATTTTTAACAAAAGTATTTTCATATAGATTGATAAAAAATTCATGCTCAAAGACTTTAACAAGGATCCAAAGATTATAGTGTTTAAAGTGAAGAGAAGGGAGTTTTTTAATCCCTATCATCAGTATCAATGCACTTTGATTTCACAAGGTGTCAAATTCTTGTGTAAGTAAGGTTTGAACTCAATACTGCTATGTTAGTTCCATATAGAGCACATCAATTTTTAGAAGTAGAAGATGGTAGGAACATTTTCAAAATAATCGTCCACAGGGATAACATTCATATTCTTTATGGGAATCTAAAAAATTGTGTGTCCAAAAAATACAAGCCGCTAGTCACAAATGACTGGGTTCAAATCATCATTTAGTTGGTTCACCAAATTTGAAGGCAAATTTATAATTCATATGTTAAAAAATGAAATGAGTGCCCTTATGGTTAAATTTAGATGAAATTATTGAAGAACATCAATGGTTATTGCTCATTGATTTTTTTTACTAAGTTTATTTTACTAAATTAATGCTTTTACTAAGTTAAACTATCTTGCGGAGGAGCTCTAGGAAATGCGTCCTTTGTTTTACCACTTTCAAAAAATTACATAAAATGAAGTACAACTCCTATGTCAAGGACTATAACTTGTCTACCTTATATAATAAAAAGAAGGGGGGACAAAGAAATGCAACTTTAAATCAATGTGTAATGGTATAATGTAGTGATTGGTTATTTTCCTATTTTCTTTTGTATACTATGATGGAGATGAGGTATTAACCGCTAAAGGACCAATTGTTAATTTGGGAGGACAAGTTTTCACTTTTACTACAATTATATCTCCATCCGTATGGTCTAAATTCACAAAAAATTTACAACAACATCTCATATAAGATCCTACAATAACATTCTCAAAAGTTCATCTTGGTAATTTTTAATCAATGAAGTTGAGATTCCTCCAGAATGCCTTGGTCCTATAGGATAAAACTACATTAGCATTTCTACAAGAAAATGTCAATTTCAATTCCCAATGTCAAAAATAATTTCATTAGTGGCTCATTCTAGTTTAAGCACCTACTTAGGTACTTCCTTAACCCCTAAAGGCCCAAGGCATTTTCACACCAAAAACACTTCAAAATTGCTCGTTCAAGTGCAATGAGTAAAGAGGGAAACAAAGACTTTTATTTCTACATCTAACCATAGGATCTCAATTAAAGCTCACTAAGTAACGTTCTCACAAAATTTCATAAACTTTGACCGCAAAAATTGAAAGATTATTGTGTGTAAAGTAAAGAAAATGGTTCATTTTCTCCCCTGCGTTGAGTGGATCAACAAACTTTGACTTCACTTGGTTTGAAACTTTTTGCATTATACAAGGTCTAGATTCTTTTCCATCTTGTTAAGCATGAAGTTAATTCCTTGAACAACAATTTTTAGAGGTAAAAGAAGGGTGTAACATATTCAAAACAATTGTGCGAGGAGTGGAGGTTCAAAAATGACCAATTTGCGTTTTATTTTTTTGTGAACTAAATATGTTTTAGAATGAAAACCCAAACTGTTGGTAGGAAGGTTTAGAACACATCTTGTAGTGGAAATTTTTATTTAAAAATACTAAGATCTCTAAATTTTACGTGGAAAAAGAAGAAGTTTTTTTAGTACCTTGCCTGACAATTTGTGACAATGTATGAAAATGTTTGACTTGGGTTAATGTGCTATTTTTCACTAAAGATAATAAATTTGTTTTCAACAACGGGAATGAAAATAATATTACTTGCCATTATTGAAAATCTCACATTTGATTGAGTATTCTATCAAAAGTTTTTGGAGTTGCCGGTCGTGTCCGCTCTCCCCATCAAAACTTCAAAACCCTATAACTTTTGCATTGAATGTCAGATGTAAGAAAAAATCGTATGTACACAAAGCTTTTAGTAATGTCCGTTTACAGTAAAATTTCGAAAAGAAAAGATATAAATTGACACTGTAGGAACTTGCCCAAAGTTAGAGTTTCCCGAGGGGACTCTTGGGCCTCGAGGGGTTAAAATTGAGCCTTTGACTCACTATGTGTATAGTATCTTAGGCATCTTGTAATAAAAAATTGCACATTCCCAAGAAACATTTTGTAAAACTTTAAACAGAGACGCGTGGAATAATTTTGGTACCAAACCAACATCACCATTAGGTTATCTCAATCAACCATGAATTTTTATAGTTCCTGACAAATATTTAGCATATCCTCTTTGTCAAAAGTTTTGAGATTTTGAAAGTTGCAGAATTTATTCACAAGGACCACCCCCCTTGGAATTTTATGTCAAAGCATCCCAATGCTGGCAATCATGTAGTGAAAAGAATCCACAAACATGGTGCAACATATGGCAATCATATACTCAAACTACTTGTATACGTATATAAGTCAACCCACAAAAAAGGAACATTGTCCTACAACCTTCTTCTTCGAGTAAGCTCATGATGATTCTGGAACGAAGCCACATGATTATTATCCACTCACCCTTTTGTGTGGACGCAAACGAGCTATTCCTGTGAATTTCTAGAGTTCCACGTCATTCCAACTAAAGATCCTCAACATGTGTGGAGGTTGGATTCTTCATTCATTAGGTGGCCTACTTGACCCTGAGTTTGTTTAACCCCTAAAGTTCCTTGACAATTCCCTCAAAAACTATAAGTGGTACTAACTTTCAAACCACAAATCCAAAAAATAAAATAAAAATATGTCCACGAAGCTCTTATCAAAGGCAATCTAGAATAAAAATTTCAGAGAAAATTGATTTTTTTTCGAATTTTAGGAACCTGCCCAAAAATTGAAGAATCACCCCGAAGGAGACTCTCGTCCTTTAGGGGTTAATATTAAACTCATTTGTAAAAGAAGGCAATGATATTGTGATTTTTGACCTCTTATCTCATTTTTTTATTATTACTATCAACCTTTAAGCCCGAAATAAAAAAAGTTCCGAGGTGGGCTTTTGCAAATCTTGGGCACGTTCCCATGGTTGCAATTTATATTTGCAATTCTTGAAATTTTGTACACAAATGCAAGAAGAAAGAGGTACATGGGGGTATAATTTTTTGTTCTCATCAGAAAAAAGTTATGCCATCTTAAAGAAAAATTGTCCAGTGGAGATACGTGGAACAACTCCAAAAACTTTTGCTAGGACACTTTAGTAAATTTGAGATTCTCAATTATAGCAAGTTATATTATTTCCTTTCAAATTTTCAAAAAAAAATCTTCTCTGTAGAGAAAAAATCCATTTTGTTCCAAGTCAAAGATTTTCTCACATTGCTACGCATTGTCGAGCAAGAAACCAAAGAAACTTCTTCATTTCCACATAAAATTTTGAGATCTTCATACTTTTCACTTTTACAAGACGTAGTATAAAACTTCTTACTGACCGTTTTTGGATTATTGAAAACATATTTTGTTCCTAAAAAATTAAAACGTGAATTGGCACTTTTTGAACCTTGACTCCTTGCACAATTTTTTTGAATATGCTCCACCCCTTTTCTACCTCTAAAAATTGGTTTAGAAGGAGTTGATATCATGATCAACATGATGATATAAAATTTAGACCTTGAGTAGTGCAAAAACTTGACACCAAGTGAAGTCAAAGTCTGTTGATCTTCTCAACGCAAGGATGAAAATGAACCATTTTTTCTACTTAAACACTATAATCTTTCAATCCGTGCAGTCAAAGTCAATGAAATTTCGTGAGTGTGTTTTCCATGAAGTGTTAAATGGGATTCTATTGTCAAAACTAGAAATACAACTTTTTGTTTCCTTCCTTACTCATTGCACTAGAATTAACAGTTTTGAGGTATTCTGGTGTGAATTTGTCAAGGAAATTTAGGGATTAAATAAGTCTTATTTTCTATAATTAGGTCAAAGATGAAAAGGGTGGCTTACAATCATGACACAATATGACTTCTCCTACTCAAAACTGAAAGTAGTAACTCTAGCTTGAGACTACCGGATATTTCTACAATCTTAACATTTGCGTTAATTATATTCTATGAGATGCTTTTAATGGAGATACAATGTCTAAAGCTTGTATCTACCTTTTGAGAAGTGAACCTATCCAAGATCTGAACCTTAGAAAAACTTTGCACAACATTCAACAATTGATCAAATAGATTACAGCATTCAAAGTCACCATATATTGTATTGAAAATTGTTAATCCATGTCCAATGGACATGGACTTAGTGGTTAAATAGACACTTTATTCACGCCGGCCCCATTTGGCTACCGGAGTTCTTCTTTGTCCTATTGATAATTGTGTATTGACTAAAAGTAGTTCTAGCTTGAGTGATAAGAATGGAGAAGACTTGTACTAAATTCAAACATAGGGGTATCATATTGAAACTTTGGGTGACTATGCAAATAACTTTATTACTTGTTGAAGTTGTTAGTTCTTTAAATTTGAAGGGAAAACATCTAAACTAATTGAAGCTCACAGTGTCCTTATATTGAAATATATTGAATTTGAAGGGCCCTTCTAACTTTAGAAGATAGAAAATTGTAATGCAAGACATCAAATAAAGTTATGTGATATATTTATAGCATTATATCCTTTGGAAATATAAGCAACGAACCCCTTTTATCATATCAACATTAATTAATTCCATTGAAATGAACATTGTTTTTGTATTAAAAAAGTTAAACTAGTACTACTACCAAGGAGTAAATATTAATAGACTATAATAATAATTCACTTGTAAATGAAAGTTGATATGATGATTTAAAAAGAGAATATTATCTTGAAAAAAATCAAACAAAAACAAGGCATGAATGACTTACTATTGTGTACTAGAGAAAATAGTTGGTTGATTAGCATGTTAATGAAAAGGCCCTCTTTCAAATGATAGGGCTTAACAAAATGCACAATACTAATTATGTAGGTAACTCAATCATTTCCCACTTCATAACATTCATTAGCTAGATAAACCTTTATCTTTGTAATGGTTGCAAAACTAATGTATAATGGAGTTGTTTGCACTATTTGATCTCGATTGTAAGTCATCCTTAGCTAGAGTTTTAAAAAGGAAGGGGTGATTTGATGAACTCCATGGTCTCTTTTGAATAAGGTCCATTTTTCCTTCTCCCTTTTTCTAATTTGATCCACAACTACAGTCTAACCTTGATAATATCACACTTGTTAATATAACACCTTGATATTGTCACCCAAAACCTTGAAACAGATTTTCTTAGTGTAAAACTACCTTGTTAATATCACTATCACCCTTGATAATATCACATTTTTTTTCTTCAAAATCTGTAGTGTAAGTGTGACAATATTAGAAACGGATGGATGAATAAGTGTGGATGATGGCATATCTCGTCGGAATGTTTTACTATATCTACGATTGGGGGTGATTCCTGAATGAAAAATGTGCGCAAATCATAGATTTTGGTGAGAACGAGGGTTCTAGGAAGAGCGAGGGTTCTGAGCTCCAAAAGCATTGAGACTCTGGAGAGGACAAGGGTTTGCTTGCGGTTGGTTTCTTTACAGATTTAGTACAGTACAAGTCGTTGGGGTGTAAGTTCGTTGCTGGAATGGCGATTAATTGATGATACTATATGTGTAATGTGAACCAGTTACACCTTGTCACGTGTTATTTCTCAATGACCATTCGACATGAGGTGAGATAAATCATATGTTAGGTTTCAATGGATTTACTAGTTTGTTAAGTCTCAATATGAGATTTCACTAATTCATTTATTTGATTTTTGTGATTTATAACATCTGATGGTGATTGATTCAGGTTGGAAAATCAAGTGTGTGACAGTTTGTAATTTAATTTAATTTTCTGAATTTTTTGAATTTTTTTGAATTTTTTTTTGCCTTCTTTTTTGATAATATCACATCTTGCCTAAAATTGCCAAACGTAATATTATCAAAATTGTCACACCTTGATAATATCACATTAATTTTTTGGGTGAAACGGAGGGTGTGATATTATCAAGGTTAGAATGTATAGCGTTTTGAACTTAAATACAACTAATAAATAATGTTATATCATTACAAAAGACCAAGTCTTTTAAATATAGAAATATCAATAAATGGAAAAGAAAAAGAAAAAAAAGGGCATGCTAATCATTTGAAGTTTCTAGCCACTGTGAATATGGAGAGGACTCCACAAATTTGGTGCTTAGAAGTTAGTTGTAAGGTCAGGCAAAACACGTAATCACATCAATTACATGCAAGATGACTCCACAAAAATGGTGCACAGGCAAATCATGAGAAGCCTCTTCTAACCACTTCTTTGGTACCCAAAAGACTCCACAAACATGGTGCCTAATTAAAGTTGGTAGCAAGTCTTTTGAAACTTAATGTCCAACTTAAGTTTCATATTATCATGTGTTACTAGTAGGGATTCCAAAATACTATGAAACTTAATGTCCAAAATTGCATAAATTGATTCTCACATATATTGCACAAAAAGGATATTAAACAAAATATGGAAAAAAATGGTGATTTGTGGACAAATTTTAAATTTTGAATACTTATCGGCAACCAATCAATGCTTCTAATCATTTGCAACTTTTAAATGACGATAACTCACTCAAATTTTGTCCAAATCAAATATTTGAGGCGTTTTTTGACATCTGCATTTTCCACATATGTAAAAAGAAAACCTCATTTGCTCATTTGGGCCCAGGGCAAATTGACCCCCTCGTTGGTACTTACCAGAGGTGGGCCCCTTCTTAATTGCATGGGGTCATTTTTCTAGCCCTCTTATTTTAGGGGGTCCAGAGGTTTTTTTTGGATTTTTTGGACAAATTTGGGACCTATGGCTATTGATTACTCTGATGAACCCTCCCTTGCTATAAATAGGGCCATCCAAAAACAAAATACGGGCCAAGTTTGGCCCCACCACCTCGTGGCCCCCTCGGGTAAGTACCAATGAGGGGGTCAATTCGCCCTGGGCCTCATTTGGATAGTATATGAGTGAATTGTGCTCTTCAAAATATTGTTAATAAGATACTTTGTCAACTCTTGGCGGACCGCCGAACATTATCTCTGAGCTTTTTTTTTTTCACATTTAGTTAAATATTTGTTATAAATTGAATTCGAACAAATATTGCATAACTTTTAAATTTCACAAATTACTGCATAAATTTATATTCTGACAAATATTGTTTTCACAAACAAGATTGTGGTCCATTGAAACTAACCTGCATTTTCTTTCAAGGGTATAATTTATCAATTGTATGTGCCAAAGTAAAAACAAAGATGGTCCTTTCAGATTTGTAAATTTATTAGTTTCATTTTATTACTAACCCCTAAAAGCCCAAGAGCCCCCTTGGGGACTTTTGAAGATTTGGACTTCTCAAGACTATGGTGTCAATTTATAACATTCCTCTTTGAAATTCTTACACTAGATGGGCATTACTAAAAGCTTTGTTTGAGTACAACTCCTCTCCTAAATCTGACATTTCATGAAAAAATCATAGGGTTTAGAATTTCAAATTCGGAATGCGGGTACGTTAAGTAACTCCAAAAACTTTTGCTAGAGTACTCTATCAAATGTGAGATTTTATGCACTAGAAATTTACATCATTTCCTCTTATATTGTCAAAAAACGTTTCTTGTCTTTAGTGAAAAGTAGCACATTAACCCAAGTCAAACATTTTCACACGTTGTCACACATTGCCAGGCAAGGTAACCAAAAAAGCTTCTTCTTTTCTACATAAAACCTAGAGATCTTCATTTTTTTACATTTTATTTTTTCTACTACAAGATGTGGTGTAAAATCTTCTTGTTGACCTTTAGGACAATCATTCTAAAACACATTTTGTTTACAAAAGCATGTAACGTGAATTGGCACTTTTTGAACCTCCACTACTTGCACAGTTGTTTTGGATATGCTACACCCCTTATCTATCTCTAAATATTGGTGTACAAGGAACTAACATCATGTCAACATGGTGGCAACGAATTTAAACCTTGTGTAGTGCAAAACCTGACACCAAATGAAGTCACAGTGTGTTGATCCATTGAATACAACAAAGAAAATGAACCGTTTTCTCTACTTTAAACACTTTAATCTTTCAATCCATGCGATCAAAGTTTGTGAAGTTTTGCGAGTACGTTACTTAATAACTCTCAATTGAGATCCTACGGTTAGATGTAGAAATAAAAGGTTTTGTTTCACTCCTTACTCATTGCACTAGAAAGAGCAGTTTTGAAGTTTTTTGGTGTGAAAATGCCTTGGGCCTTTAGGGGTTAAAATAACCTCATTTGAATGGATGAAAAGCGTATTCAGTTTGCAAGAGGATTCCTAGTTTTCTTAGCTTAAGGCTAGTTGTACATTGATGTCACCAAGTGAGTTAACCCCTAAATTTCCGAGAGTCTCCTTGGGGGACTCTAGAAGGTTCGGACATGTTTCTATGGTGTAATTTTATAACA
The DNA here is from genome assembly GCA_963971425.1 of Bryoerythrophyllum caledonicum. Classification (NCBI taxonomy): domain Eukaryota; kingdom Viridiplantae; phylum Streptophyta; class Bryopsida; order Pottiales; family Pottiaceae; genus Bryoerythrophyllum; species Bryoerythrophyllum caledonicum. The sequence goes on from OZ020523.1 coordinate 18,935,047, forward strand.
ATTTTCTTTGATATTCATAATGTAGATGGACATTACTAAAAGCTTTGTGTGAGCCCAACTTTTTCCTAGATCCGACATTTAATGAAAAAGTTATAGGGTTTTTAAGTTCAAATGGGGAGAGCGGGCACGTTGGGCAACTCCAAAAACTTTTGCTTGGACACTCTATTGAATGTAGGATTTTCAATTCTAGCAAGTAATACTTTTTCCTTTTAAATTGTCAAAAAAAATCTCTTGTCTTCAATAAAAAAAAAAAGCATATAAATCCAAGCCAATCGTTTTCACACATTATGGCACATTGTCAGGCAAGGTACCAAAACAACATCTTCTTTTTCACATAAAACTTTGAGATCATCATATTTTTTACTTTCTATTTTTTCCACAGCATTATGTGGTGTAAACCTTCTTATTGACCATTTCGGTTCTCATTCTAAAACATAGTAAGTTCACAAAAATAATATAACGCAAATTGACAATTTTTGAACCTCCACTCCTTCCACAATTTTTTTGAATATGCTACACCCTTTCTTTACCTCTTAAAATTGGGGTACAAGGAACCAATACCATGCTTTAGATGATGGTAATGAATTTAGACCTTGTGTAGTGCAAAAATTTGACACCAAGTGAAGTCAATGTTTGCTAATCTACTAAATGCATGGAAGAAAATGGACCATGTCCTCTACTTCAAACACTATAATATTACAATAAACTTTATGAGTTTTTAAACTTATTTTTCTCAATAAATCTTAATTGAGATCCTACCGTTAGAACTAAAAGTAAATGTTATTTGTTTTGTCCTTACTCATTGCACTAAAACAAGCAGTTTTTGAAGTGTCTGCGGTGTGAAATTGTCAAAGAAATTTAGGGGTTATGAGAAACTTAAATGTTTTTAATGCTTTCTTAAAACATATTGTAAATTGCGAATTTTGACACCTCCAATGAGTTTTACACTACTAATTAATCAAGGCTTGGAGAGAATTTCGGCAATGTTAATTGGTATTCCATATTCTTCATGTTCTTTCCAATTATTTTCTTTTTTATTTTTATAAAAGAAAAAAAATCTCACTTTCATATCACAATTAACACTATTATTCTCATAAGCACCTTAATTCTTGAAGGACCAAGTGTCCATTGGGGGGACAAAAGTTTTTACTTCGGTTGCAATTATCTTTCAACCTCTACGGTCAAAAATTCACAAAATGTTTACCACATCATCTCATTTAGGTTAAGACGAATATCCTATAGTTACATTCTTGAAAAGTTCACCTTGACAATTTCTAATCAATAGAGTTGAGATTCCTATAAAATACCTTGGTCATTTGAAGGTTAAGAGTTGAATTTCCTTTATTGTTTTTATTTTATTTTTAATTGTAAAAACACACAATTTTCTTTTCCAACATTGATGTGGAAAAGTGAATTCACAGTACACATACATTGTAGCTCTAAGTATTAATTGCAGATTTCTATGTCAACAAAGGTTCTAATTTTTAAAGTCACCAAGAGTTTCAATAAGAACCCCTCTCTTTAGTTATAAAATCAATGGGAAGGGTTGAGTGGTCTCTAAATATAAGAAAAGAAAAGAAAAAATCTCTCCCTTAACCTCGAATTTCTTAGAAAAATGGGGACCCTAATTCCGAAGGACAAAATGTTCAAAATGCGGGCTTTTAAAAAACTTGGGCATGTTCTTGTTGTGTCCATTTCCAACAATTATCTTTGAGGTTTTTACTATATATGGGCACTTCTAAATTTTTTGTGGGAGTATGAAATTATTTTTTTAATCCACAATTTGATGCTACCCAAAGTAGATTTGGTGGAAAGCACACTGTAGATTTGGGTAGTTACCAAGTTACCAAATTTTATTTGATTTTTTTTGAATTTGGTACACAACTAACCGACATAACTTCCTTTGAATTTAAAAATAAATAAAACTTTCTATAGCGCAAAAATTTCACACTGAGATGAGTCAAAGTTCTTGGGCACCATCCAAAAAATCTTTAATTCTTTCACATATGAAATAGATACAAAATTTTGAGAATTTGCACTTTTCTTCTTTTCTTTCTACCTCGAGAATACAATGATACACTCGTAACCTTATGAAACAAGGATGAAAAAAGACCATTGAACATGTCTTAATCGCTACAATCTTCCACTTCATGCAATCAAAAGGTGTATTGAAATTTGATGTGTATTATATACAAAAAATTGGAAGGAGATTATTACTTGAGAATGTGTTATATTGGCAATCTTAATGATAGTTTTGAAGTGTTTCTTCCATAAAGATCGTTGTGGTTCTTCAAGAAGAAGGAGAGGTCATGTTGTTCCATAAATTGGAGCTGCCTTTTTCTCCTTTGAACTGGTTACATAAATTTAAAGGTACTTTAGAGCTAATTTTTATTTATCATAAATTAAAAATGGGTCAGAATCCTTCTTCCATTGACCTCACTGTCAATAAATGACTCTTATGTAATTTAACCTGTCTATCCAAAACCCAAAAGTCTTTGGGTGCCCCATTTCCGAGGAGCGTGCCCCATGAGGTCAAATTGTTGTAAGAGTTTTTCAGGAATCTTTCGCAAGGTGTTTGATAAGTCAACGAGGCGTAGTGGGCATAAATAATGCTTTTGGTCAAGACCATGCACATGGAGGCCTTTGAACTAGTACTCGCTTTGGCGACAATTTTCTCTGAGTCCTTAGCTTTGTGAGGATGGGTTGAGCTTCCTTTACGCGGTGACCATACTGACATCATTTGAAAAATCATGTCAACCTTTGCCATAACCTCGTCAATGGCAAATTCACACCCATATTGAGGTGATGGTAGTTGTGGTACAATAATGTTGTAGTTCATTACAAAGCCATCCATGTGCAATTTTCATCTCTCATCTCTAGAATCCACTTCATGTGTAGTACGTAGTGTCAACCTTAGCCTTATGTATTTGAAACATATCAACCCTTCTTATAATGAAGACACTGTTTATAATTAACTTCTTGAGACATTTTAGCATCCTTATTCTATTTATAATGAAATATGTAAAAAGTGACGTGAATAAAGTTAACATATGCCATCTTTTTCCTATTTCTTAATTATTCTTAATCCCTAGCCCCAAGGCATTTTCACACCAAAAACACTTGAAAACTGCTTCTTATAGTGCAATGAGTAAGGAGGGAAACAAAACCTTTTAGTTTTACATCCTACCATAGGATCTCAATTGAGAGTGATTAAGTAACGTACTCACAAAATTTCACAAACTTTGATCACATGGATTGAAAGATTATAGTGTTTGAAGTAGAGAAAAGTGTTCATTTTCTTCGTTGCGTTCAATGGATCAACACACTTTGACTTCATTCGGTGTCAAGTTTTTGCACTACCATCATGTTGATCATGATGTTAGTTCCTTGTACACCAATCTTTAGAGACAGATAAGGGGTGTAGCCTATTCAAAACAATTGTGCAAGTAGTGGAGGTTTATAAAGTGCCAATTCACGTTATATGTTTTTGTAAACAAAATGTGTTTTAGAATGAGTGTCCTTAAGGTCAATAGGGAGGTTTACACCACATCTTGTAGTAGAAAAAATAAAATGTAAGAAATATGGAGATCTCTAGGTTTTATGTAGAAAAGAAGAAGCTTTTTTGGTTACCTTGCCCGGCCAGTGTGACAACGTGTGAAAATGTTTGATTTGGATTGATGTGCTATTTTTCACTAAAGGCGAGAAATGGTTTTTGACAATATGAAAGGAAATGATATTAATTTCTAATGCATAAAATCTCACATTTGATTAAGTGCTCTAGGAAAAGTTTTTGGAGTTGGCCGACGTGGCCTCTCTCCCCATTTGAATTTCAAAACCCCATAATTTTTTCATGAAATTTTGGATTTAGGAAAGAAGTGGTACTCACACAAAGCTTTTAGTAATGTCCACCTAGTGTAAAAATTTCAAAGGGGAATGTTATAAATTGACACCATAGGAACCTATCCAAATCTTCAAAAGTCCTCTTAGGAGACTCTCGAGCCTTTAGGGGTTAAAGTCCACTAGATCCTTGAAAGTAGAGCCTTTTGCTACTACGTCATTGAATACTCATGTGATTCTGATAAGTTGTTAATGGTTTTTAAATATAGAATGCTACATCTTTTGTAAAAGTTAAGGAAAACTCCTTCTTTTGAAAGGAAATCAATGTAAATAAAGTACATTTTTGTTCGGCCATTAAGTTAGTTAATATTCACAAGACATAGGTAAGCAATATACATCATCTATCTTCTCTCAATATGGACTCTAGAACCAATACATGATGACATGATAACTTCTTGCTACTAAGACAAGACAACCCAAAACCAATCGGCGAACTTGTACCGCTCCCTTCTATACCCTTCCTAGATTTCAAAAGAGGAAATGTAGCCGGTCATTATAGTACGTATAATTTCATTTGTCAATGCATAAGTCATGTAAAGGCAGGCTACATTTTCTCCCTCAAATCTAGAAAGAAGGAGTATTGAGTCGCCAATCCGTTTTGAATTGTCCTTCCTTAGCAGAAAAGGAGTATAATTACACCGGAAAGGAACACCAAGAAAATTCTAATTTTACCAAGGTTTGGTATTCATGAAAATTACTTGGTGTTCATCTTTGGTGTAGTTATATGCCTTTTTCCTATACAAATTACCACATGCCATCATCATTATCAGTGCACCTCAGAGCTGGTTCAAGTTTTAAAATTAATATGAGTTTCTCTTATTGGTGCATCTCACATTAAACATAATTATTTGTATACACTACAAAGAAAGCATGATCAACAAGTGGATGTCAAAATAATTTTAACACCTCCCAAAAAAATTATAATATTTAAATGTTGAAAAATCAAAAGAATTTCAATCAATATGACATGTAAAGTGCAATAAGATATATAATATTTTTAAATGACTGGATGAAAATAATGTTTGGGGAAAAAATTAAGCCCAAAAGATTTCATTTGTCCATATCTTTTAGGTTTATTTTTTTTGAATATCAACCACATATTGGACGTCTACAAGTTAACTCCTAAAGGACACTTTGCTTCTGGAGGAAGTTTTGCAATTATTTGCTTATTTATTTGATGCCGGTTCTTATCACAATTGTGAATTTTTTGTATTTTTTGTGTTAGTATCATGGGAATATATATATCTCAAATAAGACTTCAAGAATAAAGGTTGTACTATTCTAAAGGCTTTTTGTTGGACTTTGAGACATCACCAAAAATTCGCTACACTCTCTATCAAAATTGAGATTTTTCATACAAATTAATATTGTTATCTTCAATATAAAATTTAAAGTTTTTTTATCTTCAATCCAAAATATCCACTTTCAAGAATGAGCCCCATGTTTGTCAAAGTTGTAAATATTTAAGCATATACAAAGAATATTTTTAAATGATCTATTGAACATTTCAAGATTTGCAAAGGAACTCTTTACATCATATTCTTGAACATATAGTAGAATGCAAAGACTTGAACATAAAGTTGTATGGACCAATATGATCCATCATCCCAAGCAAATGATATTTGAATATCTTGGATTGATCTTTTGCTTGACTAAAAAGGGAGTAGAGGAAAACCCTTTAAGGATGACAATGTATTTGTCTACAATTTGTGTAGCATATACACCTTTTGTTGATAACTTGATGGTCTAATGCAGGATTCCTCTACTGGGTCACAAAAACTTGTTCACACATACCGCATGCGGATGACCCACTTGCAAAAGTCAACAATCACAAATCAAGAGAGCACTTTTGAGCGATGCTATCTTGTGAGCCGTGAACGATGAGCGGTGAGTGGTGAGTTAAAAAAAAAAGGAGAAAAACAATTATTTTGTACCTTTTTGAAAAAAATGAAAGTGTTATCTATTTCTAAACCATAAAACCTAAAATATAAATCCTAAACCCTAAATTTGATTCCTCACGGCTCATCGTTCACCGCTAGCAAGATGGCAATTCTTGAGCACTTTCTACATAGAAATACACAAAATCTAGCACAAAATCTCCTTTCTTGCAAATTTGTTAGACTGTGACTCAATGTTCCATTGTGTATGCCGGAAGCAGACAAATCCATGCAAGTTAAGTTAGTTCACGGATTAGGAAGAAATGAACTATTGGTAAAGCTATTTGCATTTATTGTAAAAGTACAACACCATCATTCTACTATTGTAAAAAATATATAACATACGAGTTATATAATTAATTGCACTATGTGACAACACAAGTTTGTAAACATTCTTATAAGTTGTGGACTACTATTCAATATAGGTTCTCCATTTGACTTTTTACATTATTTGATATTCAATACTAAGGGGTTGTTTACATCTAGATGGTTTGGGTTGGAGCCCAAAGAAATCCCGAGTTGTGATTGGAGTAAAGAATTGGTACCCCGGAAATGGGTTTACATCAATCAAAATATGGGCTGTGGCCCAAAGTGTTTTCCGTGGATGAGAAACCTAGTTGGAATCCTACATGGCAGATTTGAATAGTGTTTTACGGAACTTAAGGAGACTTATTTCCTACAACCTCTAGGAGGTTGTATTTCCCGAAGTCCGGGAGAGTATTTTTCAAAACGAATTTCAGCCAATCATTTATAATATTTTACTACTGACATTTCCAATTGACATTCACTACTGAAATTTACTGCTGAAGTTAACATTTACCGCCGGCATTTACTGCTGAAATTTATTGTTAACATTTTCTACTGAAATTTCCAGCTGCAATTTACTGCTGAAATTTACTACTGAAGTTACATTTATATTTTTTAAATTTAAATAATACAAATTCTTTCACTATGGGGTAGTTCTCAAAAGAGCCCATTTTCATATAACTACTTAAAAATTCAGCCCAAGTACACAATGGGCCACAACCCTTCTATTCGGGTTTACACCTAATTTTTGGACCACAACCCACTTAGAACTCCCTTATTTGGTGGAAGGTACCCCGCTTACAATGGTTTCATCCTTCAAGCGGGATACCACTTGTGTCTATGGGCTCCAACCCAAACCTTCAGGTGTAAACAACCCCTAAGTAAAATTAGAAGTGACCATTTTCAAGGCATGTCAACAACCTATTTTATGAAGAAAAAGAGAAAAAACACTCTAATTATTGGTTGTGGACACTTTTTAGAAAATCCTTTAAACTAATCTGATCTATAATACCATTACTGAATTAAAAATGGTTTTATAAATCAATAATAATACCATTTTGCAAAATTATTGAATTTATAGTAGAGCTTAGCACTATTTCTATTGAAATTCTTATCAAGTATAGTCAAACTTGGTGGTCTATGAACTAATGTAAAAGTAGTCCTAATTGTCTTTAAAAGTGAAGAAAGAATTTACTATAAACACTACCTATTTTTTCAATCCTTTGACTTGATTTGATCAATTTAGAGTTATTTTGAGCTAATTTTGAGGATAGATTCAAATGAAAAGTAAAATAATCTTATTGAAACTACTAGTGACTTTATGAATGATCCTATTTATATATAAGATGATAGACTTGTCACCAATAGCTTCTATAATTAGCTCTACATCCTATTTTTTGCTTTCATCATAGATGCTTTTAAAAAAATCAAGAATTAAATGCAAAAAATAAGGAATGATACTTTGAGTGACAAATTTAAGCCAAATTTATCATTCCACGGCCATCAAAGCTACTATTGATGTATCATATTGACAACATCTAAATAATTGTGTAATCTTAATTTATAGTGACCATCAAACATCATTAATACATCTTCAAACTCAGAGCCAGCTGGCCCAGCTCCTAATTTGCTAATAAGGCCTCTTACCTTCATTACATCAATCCTTTAAGGTTTAGTTGTTTCGGCTTGTTTTGTACATTTTCAAAGTTGACCAGCTTCAACCACCTCAAAATGTGCGCCCAAGACCTCAATCAACAATTGCATGGATCATTTTGCCCGTTAATAGCGGAGAATGTGCAACAATAAATTTTGATTCCAAAGATGCTTCAGATTGGTCCATTATGAAGGGACAATGTGGCAGCCCTCCTTTTCCATCAATCTTGTTTAGGCTCATTTTGGGTAAATGAGTTAATTACCAATTGCACCTAAGTCCAAAATGCAATAGTTGGAGAGAAACCTAGAAAATGGAGAAGAAAAACAAAGGATAAGATTTATCCAACTACTGAATGTTGTATTATCATTCTTGTCCGTCAAAGACATTTTGTCCTTTCTTCATTCTTTTTCTTTGATGGAGGAAACTAACGTACACTATGTACATACCAGTGTCCTTTAGAGACCAAGGTTTATCTTTCTTTCCTTCCTTCAAAGACAAAGGAGGGAAAAAATACAAATATTTGATAATGAGATCTTTCTATTTTTCAATCCACATGGTATCATAGAAATATTTTAAGTAGTCTATTACTTCTTAGGCAACTTGACACCAAAATTTGGCCTTTTGACTATCAAAAACATTCTCCACTAATGGGAAAACCATACATTCATCCAATACTGTGTGTAGATGCAATTCATGAGCACCTTCAATACATGCACTTTATTTCAATCCATGCATGGTAATTATAGACTCAATTTTGGGCCCTGATAGAAAAATATGTAGTAAAGATGGATCTCTACATGGTGAACTTTGAAAATTTTAGCCTTTTCACCAAAATTTTGTTTAAACCATGAAAATTATTTCTAATGCATTTAAGTTTCATTGGCAAGATGATGTTTACAAAGTCAAGGTTGGATTCCAGTTTTTACCAAATTTTTATTATATAATTTTTAAAATTAACCTCTTGTGGAAATTAAAAATAGTAGAAAATGCTATCCTGTTGTAGTGGATAGCATTTTCTACTATTTTCAAGGATACAAATGAATTTCATCAAGCATAAGAATCTTCATAGTAAGTGACAAATATGTGGCAAAATATGTGTAAGAATTGGTGTATATACAATCACATATTTTGATCTTAAAAATACAAAAAATGTAGCAAAATTTAGCAAGAATTACACCTTTCAATTGAAGATTTTTCAACTAATATTTTACAATCAGAGGTCATTTCAATATCTGAACCTTATCATGTTCAAATACAACATCTTACACATAGAATACGTGACCATTTTGCAATAATGGTTTAAATCTAAATTGCCATGTGTCATTGGAATGGGCGCAACACAAGTACAAACTTTTGTAACTATTGTATTCAACAATTCTTACACCTTATATATCAAAATACACAAAATAAATAATGTTGCAGCTTATATATGGCTTCTCAAGTTCTCATATCATTAAGCCTTAAACGTCAGAACGGCCTAGTAGTGACCATAATATTTTACATGTATGGTGTCGTATTTGAACATGGTAAGGGTCACATATTGAAATGACCTCCAAATATGAGATTTTAGTTGAAGAATCTTCAATCCAAAGGTGTAAGTCTTGCTAAACTTTTATATATCAATTTATATTCTACAAAGTAAAATATGTGCCTATTTATCTGGTTCCTGAATGATGTTCACGGGTTGATGTTAGTAGCTACCACGGACTTGTTTTAATCCACGTAAACACAAAAATATTGTGTGGATGTCAAGAAATGGTACCTAAATGCCCAAGTCTCCATAACTTCATGTGACGTGGAAATATGTTGGTCAAAAAACATATCTGGGTTACAGGAACATATTTTTGTACTAACTGGTACTTAATGTAAACCTTCAAACTCTTAATCTAGGTTGGCGGCAAATGATACAACATATCAATTTGCGATCACCAAATTAAGCTTAACATAAAATCTAAACCTATTTTTATAGCTCATTGGATTTAATATTTAATATTTTTTGTGATTGAGTATATTTTAATTTTAATTTTTGGTGATGGTAGTGAATTGGGGGAAAAATTTAGTTACTTCTATGAATCTACTTCTTCTGATGATTGTCTTTAGCTAATGTTGAGCAAAAGATAAAGAAGAAGAAGAAGCGGGTGGTTTGATGTAGTTTATAAATTTTTAATAGAGCCCTTTATCTTTCTTATTAGCTCTCCACTAGTGCGTTTTGGACTAAGATATAGTTGGTATTCAATGTTAGGAAGCTTGTAATTCTAAGACAACACTATAGAAAGGTTGTTTGAATAAACCAACAAATGTAACAACATTGTGGAAAGGCCTAAACTTTCAAGTTGACATTACTATCCTCTTGATGGATGGTATTCTTATTGGGATTCAGGATGGCATTGTGAAGATCTATTGATTATGTAATTTCACAATTGTTTAATCCTTTAGTGCCCATGCAACTATATTTCCGTCATTAATTTTGTAAACTCTCAATTTGCATGAAATCCACAAGAAACAAGATTTTGAACTTCAATATCAGATTGGGGTATACATTGTACATAGGTTTTGTGAAGGTGAGATTATGATTTGGAGAAATAGAACTCTTGGAGTACTTCATAATACATTTATATTTGCACAAACAATGGACATACGATGTGATATTTTATACTCATGGAATGTGATACTAGTATGAAATTATTTGATGCCTAAATTGATGATCAAGTATATTATAGTATGTGAAGTTATCAACATAGTATATGCCTAAATTGATTCCAATTGGCAATTGATTCATAAAACTTCTTGCATATTCTATTGATTGATAAAGTGGTACACTCTCAAAAGTTCCAATTTTGGCTTTAAACATACTATAATATACTTGATCACCATTTAAAGTTGTGCAAGTTTTGTCTAATTTTAGATCATGGGTTAAAATTCAACTATGTAAAACTTAATCTTCAAATTAAGCATTTTGTTTTCATCAAAAACAAATTAAAAAATGATAGAACAAAACCTCAAGTCATAGATTTAAAAGAGAAAGAAGATGGATTCTCATCTCTGGAAGAGAAAGGTGTAATTATAATGTTTACTATTTCTCTTCACCAAAACCAATGTCCACATGACAAAGGTTAGTGGAATAGAACTACTGCCTCTTTTCAAGGGTAGAGTCCCCTTTGAGAACCAACAACCAATAACCAAACCTAAAGGTCGACAACTAAAAACTTTATAGGTTTAGTGGGTGGATTGGTTTTAACCCCAAAAGGACCAAGTGTACTTGTGGGGTACAATTTTGACTGCACTTATCTTTCAATCCGTTTAGTTGAAATTCACATATAAGTTTAGAAGAAGATCCTATGGTTGCATTCTCAAAAAGTGAATCTTGGCAGTTCTTAACCAACGGTGTAAAGATTCCTCTAAGATGATCTGTGGTCTTTTAGGGCTTAAGTTAAAGTATTATGCTTGTTGGGTTTTGAACCATGTATTGAGCTCATCTGGATTTGTTTCTTCTTCTAACTTTCCATTGCTCATTAAAATCCAATTGAATGAACCATTTGGTTTAAGGTAACCCCCCTTTAACCAACCAAATTAAACCCATCACCAACACCTCTTAAATCGGGATAGATGCAACAAACTTCCATCCCATTACCACCCATTCACACATCCAAACGGAGGTTCACTATCACTCAGGACCCCTTACTTTTGGTTGGCCCTTATGGGGAACCTATTGGCAGCCACCCAACTAAACACGACAACACTCTTTGAAAATTCTTAACTAATTCACATTTCATCGGAAAAACATGAAATCACTTGGGTTGAAATCGCAATTCTATCAGCCATCCCTAAAAAAATAAAAGTATAATTCTTTCCTCTCTCCAAATATGCACATTGCTTACCTCCTTGCTCATTGGGATGGGGTTCACCTCACCTACAAGTAAAACTCCTTCCTCTCTCCATATAAGGTAAGCCTCCCCCATAACCAACAAAAACCCATAGCCAACGCCTATAAAATTGGGGTATATCCAACCCTCTTCCATCCCATTACCACCAACTCACCTCCAAATGGAGGTTTGCTACTAGTCAAGACCCTTACTTTTGGTCGTTGGTTATGACCCCCTACTGCTAACCACCCACTAAACATGGCAACACAGTTTGAAAATTCATAACTAATTCAGTTTTCATCGGAAAAATATGAAATCACCTGGGTTGGAATTGTAATTCTATCGGCTATCACTGGAAAATAACAGTATAATTATCTCCTCTCTTCATGTATATACACATTCCTTAACTTGTCGGTTTTAGGGGGGCTTACCTTATGCTCATTGGGATGGGGTTTACCTTACCTGAAAAAAAAACCTGCTCCTGGTGCAATGGAAGGGATGTTGCACCCATGAAAGCTGCCGCCATGGAATTCTTCTAGTCTGGATGATGAACCGGTTGAGCTTCAGCCTGAAGAAGAAGAAGAGGAAGAAGAAGAAAGGAGTTGCTTCAGCTGAAGGTGCGAGCTTGGCAGGAGACCAGCTGCATCTTTCCTTTCAAGATGCCTGGCTCGACTTGCAGCAGCTCCTCGCTCCTTGTGCCCGCTGGCAGATTGTCAGCTAGCTAGCAACGGCGCGCCTCCCCATGCATCTGCTGCAAGGAACTAGCTAGCACGCAAGACTGAGGAGGAGTAACAACAACAGGAGGCCAGCGTCGCACACTCAATCAGTCACGGAGCTGCCGATGATGTACTAGGAGCTGAGAAAGCTAATCGAAGTTCATTTTCTAGTGCCATGATTGATGAATCACGCGCTGACTTTGATCGAGCTAGTACTTCTCTTCAGCTTGCAGCACAATATAATACACCTTCAGTAGCAGTACTCCTCACCCATTCAGTTCGGCCTGCAGTTGGCTTTTACGAGGCAATTGGGAGTTGATACAGTGGTCTGAGAGCTCGGCTCGCGCTTTGGAGTGGTTGGAAAGAGAGGACTAGGACTGTAACCACCTCTTTGTTAGGTGCTTCTAGAATTGTAGGTGGTGAGGGAGGGTGGGAGAAGGGAGGGATTTTGAATGGGGGAGGGATTTTACTTTAGAGGTGACGTGTGATCGAACACACAGCGGCCCGGTACCTAACTCGGAAGACTGAACTCCAAGAGGTGATCAGAGAGAGAGAGAGAGGTGATATTCACATTCGAGTGAGTCGCCATCGGCGAGTCCGTATGGTGTACAAGTGGTGCAGAGGCCTGGAGGTAGCAGCAGCAGCAGCAGCGCTACTACTCATCACGAGTCACGGCCTGGAGATGACGCGCCTGACATAGCTACCGCAGCGCCTCTTCAAGGTGCAAGTTAGTTTCTTTTTCTAGAATGCAGATAGCGGCCAATTCAACTCGCTTAGATCAGTAATTGCGTTGCTGGATCCGCGGTACATGAGCCGGGAGTGGTCGGATCAGACCCAGGCCAGCACCGGCCCTCGCCTCCGGCCCCATTGAGGTGGTGTCGGCCGCCCCAACCTGAGGCGTTGTTCAGTGCAAGAGTTGGAAGACAATATGTCTGTGGGAGTGTCCATGTGCTTGATCAGCGCCTTATGGCTGCTCCTCACGTTCTTCCCTGCTTCCGCCGTTGCCCGCCTCGGCCCTGGTAAGGATTTCATCCTCACCGCCCCATGCACTCACTGATCATTCCTGTAGTAGTAGAGGCGATGATCAGCTTCCAAGTTAGCGTGAAGAGGATTCGCAGCTGAATAATTCTTCACTACCCTTTGATCTGAAAATGCTAGATCACGTTGATTTTCTTCAGATCTGTGACGGGGCCGGCTGGGGATCGAGGCTGCCCTTTGACAAAGTAGTATGTATTGGTAGATTCAGTTACAAGTGAAGGAAGGAAGGTAACCGGTTCGGGATGTTGTTGTTGCTGGCATCAACAGGTGCTCCAGCTGCAGCCACGGAGACGATCTCGTATCTGGAGCGAACGCCCGCAGTTTCCAATCTGGCGCTGGTGAAAGTAGTTCCACGGCGCGACGTCGTCGAGGTATGGTGCCAGACACTTTCCACCAGTGCTGCAATCACTCACTTTTGCTCTTTTGTAGTACGTGGTCCCCCTGAATGATTACTCTTTCGTCTTGGAAGCTAGCTTTTTGTTTTGTGCACACACCAAGGACCAGAATCATTGTCCTGATCACGTTGGGAGCACACTGCTACTCACGACCAAATCTGTTTCCCGTTCCATGGACACCCAGCTCAAATGAAAATTCGGTTTTGCTTTTACCGGTACATTCCTGTGTGATAGCAATCCCAGATTATTGAGGCAAAATGAGTTTCATTTGACAGAGGACGGAGGAGGTGGACTCCATCTTCGGTTTCCACAGCAAGATCGGCGATGGTGGCGATGGCAGCGTGAGGAGGAGAGGTCTGGTGGGGTCGTCGCCACCCACATGCCGATCCAAGTGTGGCACCTGCACACCTTGCAAGCCTGTGCACGTGGCCATCGGCAGCCCACACGGTGTCATCTCAGAGACAGAGTATTACCCTGAGGTTTGGCGATGCCAGTGTGGCAACAGGTATTACATGCCGTAGAAGACTTATCTCCTTATGTAAAATACTGGCTTCCAGAGTTGAGATTATCAGTACTAGGCTTGGAATAATAAGACGTTGAGGATCAATAGGTATGTGAGGCTCACCGATTGGTATAGAAAGAATTGTGGTGCTTTGTTCATGATCTTCTCCACTCGCAGGGATCGATATATAATTTGCTTGCTTTCAGATGAGAGAGAGAGAATTCAGGTTCATGTTAGAGATAGACAGATTAAGTTACTAGTAGAAAAAGTGCCCCTTCTCAGGGGCTAGAAGTCCCACAATGAGCTCTGTATAAATGATCAGCTATGATACACAACAGAAAAATATTCTGGCAACAGGGTGGTACATATACCGGTACACTCCCCTTAAATCAATGCGTGCTTGTTAATCAATCAATGATCTGGTTGTAGCACGGATCTCGGACCCGTGCGTGAAAGTGAACTACAAAGAATATACATTAAAATCTGCTCTTGTAACTTCTGTAGAAGAAATTGCACGTACCTCATTTTCCGACCTTGGCTGCTTCCTTTTGTTGTTTCCATGGCTAGTTAATTCCTCCGCCGGCACAATCTAAGGCTGCAGCAGTGTCACTGTCAGCTTAACTTCATAGAAGTGGGCTCTCAACGATGAGCAAACATTTAGACTTTATTGATCCAGACAAACAGCCTCATCACTGGTGTCGTTGCGTAACTGATATGGCGGCAGGGTAAAACAGAGGAGTTGCTAGCAAGCTTTTTGAACATCAATGAAGGTATGTTTTCACAGGAGTAGTGCTTGACTTGGAACACGGCAGTTACCATTGCTGTGTATAGGACCAGACAGAAGGCTCACAGAATGAAACTAGCAACGGTTTGGTTGAACAGAAAAAACTCACATGGTGATGGCCATAATATTACGGAAAAAAATTCCTCAGGAAGGACTTCGATTATGCCCTCATCATGTGCTTGTTAGTATTCTTGCTACTCTCAATGCCAGACCCAGTCAGTGTCATCACAGTTTTCACCTTGCTTGTCAGGATGTCTCTGTCGGTTGCTGCCTGGACAGCTGCTTCTCTTCTCTCTCCCGAATTACCCATTGATAGATCGACTATCCACTTGAAAACAAACTAAAAAGACAGCACGGTAATGAATCTCCCTTCGGAGTGTATCCGACCAAAACACCAAACTGATCACGTCCTCTTCAGAGCTTTCACAGACGGCTAGTACAGGTCCCAATTGCCATCAATCTTTGTCCACCAAAAGGGTTATCATCAAAGAGTGCGGCAGTTCCACTTTAATTAGCCGCATTGGTCGATTCTCAGTTCATGCGTTTTCTTCAATCCGGCCCTGACTCCGCGTCAAGGTCACGCAGAGCGTCCAGTACCCGGTTTCTTTCAAATCACCTCCATCAACGTCACACTGGGGTTAAAAACGTCAAGTTGTCCCTCTAGCGATATTCAAATGAGTTGTTACAGCTGCAGGGGAATTATCATTGTCAGCAGCTCACAAGAGCCGCTTGCATCTACGGTGCAGAAAACTAACAAGAGGCGTATTAGTATTCTCTCACCACGTAGACGGTGGTGGCGATGATGGCAAAGACTTTGGCAATAAGTGAGAAGATAAGAGATGCTGCTGGTGCTGCTGCTACTACTTACTGTCTACCAGTGTACGTACCAGCTACTGTCGAAGCTGCATTACTGTTGAAGACTGTGCACAATCCCCGAGAGATGGCTAGTTAGTAGCTACGCCCCGGCGCACCCTTCGAGGCATTGTGTAACAACCAGAGATTTTTTTCCTTCCCAGACTGGCCCAAGGGTAAAGGAAGGTACCACTTCAAGCGTGTTGCTGAGCCGGTGAGGATCAGATAAAACCGACTCTCTCACGCACCAACATAATAACCTGATGAAAGGTGAGCTGATACAAGTTCTACTGATCTCCCTTCTTGCTAACTAGCTGCATCATCTCCTGCAAAGTGTCAATGTAGTGGACTCAATTTAGTTGCCTAACATAAAATGATCAAGACGTACACTGGAGAACAAGTCCCTGATGATTTCAGTCTACACATTAGTCCTGCACAACCTTCTACAAGCCATGACAGGCAGAAGATCCCGATGAACTGAGTAGATTAATGCTAAGATTATTTATAAGAATACTGTCCCCATTGAATTCATATTTGTTTGATCAGGGGTTGCCAAAATATCCACATGTCCGTCAAAAAAAAAACAATGAAATTTTCCCTTTAGCAACGAGGGAGGAAATAGTGTGACCATAAGCGGTGTCAACGGAATGAAGCAATCCTTGATCTCATCCAGGCCCTCCAATATGTAATAGAACATATGATATCCAAAATCTTACAGAGTTTAAATTGCAATTAATAGAATTTGCATCTAGAAGGTTTAGGGGTACTTACAAGTATAGCCATATGTAGTTCAGAGATGAACACTTGCAAAGCTGGGGTGAGTATTGAATGAGGGCCCTTGATGCATTAAAATGCGTTCAGAGAGCAGGGAGAGTGACGGTGGCCAGGCACGAGTGGTATGTACGTAGAGCCTGGCGGAGTACGTACTGACCTGACGCGTCGAATGAGAGGGAGAGGAGACGCATGGGAAGCTTGCCATTGTCAACTGGGTAGAAGAAATACGGGTCATGACGCACTCACTCTTCATGACTGGGCCGCTTGGGAATGCGAGCCCACCTCAGCCCTTGCAGGTAGTAACCACTGCTATCAGGAAGCTGAGAAGAGCCCTGGGAATGAATCATGAGCTGCAGTCACTTTTCCATGGGTAATAAGAAGCTAGGAGCTCCAAAGTTGGTCACTCGTGTGAAAAATGGGGGTGCCCTGAAGTACATATAACCCCTGCCAACAAACTAGTACTGTATTATCAATCCGTCAGCAAATCAATAGCTCTACAAAATTCCATAGGCTTATCAAAAAAGTTATTACCATACCATGCACAGCTTCCGGCTTCTGCAACTAGTTATTGAAGGACCACTGGCAGGCCGCCAAACGCAGAAGAAACTGACACATGCATTTTGGTTACGTACCAATGCGAGAAGATGTAATCGTTACAAGGACTACCTTCTAAACATTTACTCATTCTGCTTCCTTATTCCTTTTCCCGAAAATTCCATGATTGTCGAAGTACCTCATCGCCTGACCACACTGCGGCGCTTTTAGTTGTTTTCTTACAGACGATAGGTAAAAACAGTCGTCGAGATCTAGGAGCCTAGGCTACTGTACAAGTCGGTTTCACACCCTTCTGCTCTAACATGTTGTCGTAGGATTCACAACGTCTGGACGGACCTGCCAAAGGGTGTTAATCAGCTGGCAATCTAGTACTACTACACTAACTCTTTAACATTCATGATTACGAACAAAACGGTTAAAGTACCAGCTTGCATAGAAACGCGGTTCCATCTGCTGTCAAAAAGCCTTTGAGAAATTCCTGACGTAACTTCAGTGCTAAGCTTGAAGTTGGCCCTCGGTTTTCACCAACACCCTGCAGTTACATTATTGCGTTGTGGATCAGCATCAGTCCTTCGCTTTGAAGTTAACACGGTTTTAAGACAAGCGTTTGAAAAGAACTATGACACTGCTATTGGTTTTAAGCATACCAATTCTATCACAACCAAAGAACATCACCCTCTGGCATTCATGAAAACTGGATCTGATCAACAACAGAAAAAAACAGAATGGTGAAGTGCACATCCTGGTTCTTTGATCCGCCCTCCAGAAGTACAACCAACTCATTGATTGGAAAGTGAATTACCACGATGGCACCACTAGGTTTAGGGTTTAGGGTTAGGGTTTAGGTTCAGCTGATGTCCTGCTACTGGGTCTAATTTCCTAGATAGATCTTGCTGGGTCCTACTACCAGCTCTGATCTTCCCATGAGCTCACTTATATTGTATCTGTAACACACAGAAAACTCTAGTCAAACGTCGACACACGGCTACTTCATTCTCATACTGATATGGTAAACAAAGACCAAAATGGGTGATGTGAAAGCTTAGAAATTTATGTTCGTTCACATATATATTTCTGTCTTGACAGCTTACCTAAGCAGAAGGTTACAATTTGGCGAAGAGATGCACAACAATTAAAGATGACCAACATCTTACCGTGGATCCACAAAGAAGAGAGTAGCCAGTGCTCCTTCACTTCCTACACTTGTAGCATTCAAAGCCTCAGAGTTCAAACAAATTTGTAAGATTTGAAGCTATTCAGATGCTTGTGCATGAGAATACACAAACACAATGGAAGCGAGTGAACTGCGTTTTGTCCACTAGAATGTAGCAGATCTTCAATAGAACAGTGATCTGTGATGATTTTCTCAAACCACACAACTTAACCAGCAATATTAATAGCAACTATTACTTGAACAAATATGGACATCCATAAAATTTGCCCAACCATCTCAGAAACTTTCTCTAATCAGACTTCTCAGATTGAAAAGCAACGTAATACATATTTCATTTGAAATATGTGTTCATAAATGAAATCTATAATGGGCAATGTTTGAAGGGAGTCAATAGATAGTAACTGCCTTCATCGGCCAATCCTCGTAAGGAACATTTTCAAGACACAAATTGATGCATTACTACGTCACTCGGCTCATAACAAAAGTCATGTGTGTTGAACTACAAGACTTCTTTTCTTTATAATCACATTGATGTATAGCTGGAACCAAAGATTAAAAGACCAGTTCAAAATCTATAAGATGTTCTTACACCATGCCTCAAATCTTGCTACATTCAATAAAATAGACATCAACAGACCTGGAAAGCATAGTGGTTCACTTCCTGCATGTGGAACAGGGTGCTATGTCAGTAGATAGACTTGTATTCATTCCGTTTAGTCTACATTATACTATGATGAAGGCATGAAGAAGATCAGAACAGGAAGATGAATATAACTTTAAACACTTAATGAAGATTAATCAAATGGACATCAAGTACAGTAGAGTAGATTACAAGTATCATCACAAACACTAGCAGAACAGACAATTGTATGAGAAAGCAATTGAAGTCCATGTGAAGCAATTAATTTAGATCCTCAAATTAAAGCAAGATGATGCACCTGAAGAGAATTTCCTGATAAAGCAACATAAGAGGGTGATAAAGCAACATAAGAGGGTGGCCAGTCAGACAAGGAACCGGATACGGGCAGTTGCCGGTTCCTTTTCGAAGTTCAAAGGTGGATGAGGCCAAAAAAATTTCGATTTTGGAAATCTGAAAAATCCAGTAATTCTTTGAGTTATTTGTAAAGTCATCCAAAGTTTCAATAAGATATCCCGGTTTTTTATTTTAATACTTATCTTTAAATCCTTCCAAAACTTGGTGGTTCTTCATCTAAAACCTCTGGTCAAGTACCACACCGTTCACTCACTCAATATACTGTGGACCAAGCTATTTCAAAATACTTGCACTAATTCCAATAATCGCAAATTACAGTGTTCCACTTCAAATCTCAATCCACATCAAATCATCTTCTCTTGAAGATAGTGTGAGATGTTTCAAAATTGTTGGCACAAAATTAATGTGGATTGATGGTGGTGGTGAGCCGTGGTGAAGTCGAGGCAAGCAGCGGGGAGTGGAAGATATTGGGTAGTGAGTGGCAGTGAAGTGTCAATGAGGGGCATGACACATGTTGAAATGTTTTCACATTAAATCTGTTCCAAAATTAAAAATGATGTGCTCCAGGGTCATAGTATGCGAAGGTGTACATGTTTGGGCAAAATCAAAGAAATCAATACAAAATTGAAATTAAATATTTTTACATTTTGGTTGATTGTTGGAGGAAGTTAACAAGATACTACATTTGGGCCTTGTTTTTTAATTATTTAATCCCTTCTACAAGGGAATTTTTAGGAATGCTAAACTTTGGAGGAGGTACATTGTGACACAAAAAAAAGTTCCGAACTTAAGTTTAGAGTTATTCTAAAGACAAATCAAATACTTAAAAATTAGGCCTACACGTAGAATCTTATTAGCTTCCTTCACTAATCAACAAAAGTGTTAAAAACTTTATTTTCTATTTTCTATTGAATTTTGCGTTTTTAGTGATTTTGGTGAATAAAACCAAATATTTATTACAAATGGCGATTGCTCTTGGACCCTAGGATCCAATAGTAATGTCAATCATTTCACCATATTCAATGATGTAATTTTCCTCACTAATGTACCCTTAAAATAATTTTGTTCCGAAAGTGTGATAGTGTGATGTCAAAAGTGGTACACCTTAGTGTGCTTATGCCCTCGACATCATTTTTCACCCACATTACCAATGCATCCACACTATATTTGGTGTTTAATGTAATTAGATCCTCATCGTTCCCTCAATGGGCCTTAGGCAGTCCCCTGAGACCTTGTTGAAGTGCAAGACCATGTCTTGGCCCAAGTCCTTGTCCTCATGTGATACCTTGTTTTAGCACAATATCCTATCACAATGCAATACCCTATCTCAGTAAGATTTCATCTGAGTAATTTCATCAAACACATATTGGCAAAGAATTGTGAGAGATTGCCGAACAAACAAAATCATAGGTAGAAGGTAGAAAAGGCTCGGTTGTCTTTAACCCTTTAGTGACGTGTAAGACCTAGGAGATTCTATGAGCGTGATAGATCATGCATAACATCATGTACACATTGGGTATATATCTTCGCGACACTAATTCACGGAATTTAGTGCCGTTTGCTAAAGCCTCCATCAATTTTTGCGGCAAGGTCTCAATAGAATCATTGTAACTTGGACTACATACGTCGTGAAGAATGTTTTGGCACTAGTTTCACCTATTGAGTGCGATGATGAGTTATCACCCCCCAAGAGACCACGTTTGGGCCTTTCATGTACCAAAGGGTTAAACGAAAGTTAAAAATAGTTGCAACAACCTTTGAAAAGAAACATGGGAAGCAAGGACAAGCCCAAACACTATTCACTGTATATAATGTAGATGTAATAGTAATGTTGGTGAAAGATGATGTCGACCACATCAATTTTGGTTTTACGGACACATTTTAACATGTGTCGCGCCGCTCACTGACACATTGCCGCCGCTCACTCCAAATATCATCCACCCCCAAGGCTCACTACCACCTCACCACCACACACCCCCGCCTCTCCATCACTCCATATTAATTTTGTATCAAGAGTTTTGAAACATCCCATTGTAATTTGCCGCCGCTCACTCCAAATATCATCCACCCTCGAGTGCTCACTGCCACCTCACCACCACTCATCCCCGCCTCTCCATCACTCCATATTAATTTTATATCAAGAGTTTTGAAACATCCCATTGTAATTTGCGTTGACTAGAATTAGTGCAGGTGTTTTCCAAGAGATTGGTCCACACAATATAGAATATACAGTGGACGGTGTAGCTGAAAGCATCACCACAAACCTTCCGACCAAGGTGGGATTTCAACAAATTTATCTAGAGATGCATGCATGCTCCTCTACACAAATTGGAAGCCTAGCATCAACATTATAGAAAATCGATTTGGAATAAATTATGAACAACGTTATTGAATGACGACAAGAAGAAGAACTCCAGTCCCCGAAGGAGACCAGCGTGAATATAGTGTTTGTTCATTCTCTTCACTAAGCATATGGCCACGGGACATAGGCTACTGTAAAAGAATTACTCCCCCTTCTCGAGGATAAACATTTTTCTACACTAAGTGCTTCCATACACTAATTGCCTTAGAGACAACCGACATGTCATCTCTCCCAAGGGCTTTGTGGGTCCCTATACAACGAGGCCTTGGGACCCCCCACCATAATTGGGTGGACTATGGTGGTAGGCACCGCGCCGGCAATAGGACTTGAACTCACAACCACTTCACTGGTGTGCCATGACCCAAACCACTACACCAAGGCTGTGATGCCTGAATGACGGCAACTCCTGTCTCAACCCTGCTTTTCACAAGTTTCCAATTTTTTTT
This sequence comes from Bryoerythrophyllum caledonicum, assembly GCA_963971425.1. Classification (NCBI taxonomy): domain Eukaryota; kingdom Viridiplantae; phylum Streptophyta; class Bryopsida; order Pottiales; family Pottiaceae; genus Bryoerythrophyllum; species Bryoerythrophyllum caledonicum. Next base: position 18,957,296 of record OZ020523.1, read on the forward strand.
TCAACGAGGACATCTACATTTGATTCCTTCAAAGCTTGTCACTTCTTTGAGTTATGGTTTTTAGTTTTAAATTTTGACACAAATAAAGCTAATAGATAGTTTGTGTTATGAATTTTGAGTGTTGCGCTGGAAAATTCTGGTCCTGTCAAGTATGATGACGACTTCACGATAGAGTTTTCTGGGTGATCCTGCATATCACCCCCAATCTTAGGGTCTTATGTTGGTAATTGGGATCACATGCACATGGTGACTTGGCTTGGGAAAGGTGTGGGAAACCACTACACTAATGATGATATTTAGTGTAACCACACTAATGTTTTTGGATATGCAATAACTTTTTACTTTCGAAGGAGATTTTTACCGAGGGCACAATTATCAATACTATCTAAAGAGAGTGATCATTGTTAACATAGTTGGTAAAAATATTCATCAAGAGTAAAAACTTACAGCACTTTTAAACAAATTAGTGTGGTTAACACTAAATATAATCTTTAGTGTAGGCAACTTTTTGGGAACTTGGGGTACTACAGAGGAACTGTAGCTTGCATGTGGTAGGACCCAAGAGCATTGATTGCCATAAATACTTATGCATTTCATTGGTGCAGAAAAAAGGAGTATGAGATTTTTGAGAGTGTATACATAAAATACATTTGCCTTGTTTGACATCTTGACTTTCCACTTTGGGTAGCACTTTTAGGAAAACTCTAATATGCCATGGATGTTGAATTGGTATTAACCATGGAATGTCAAAGTCAATGACTGTGGCATCAATCCGAAATTTCATTTTACAGTGTGCTCAAATTTTTTAAATATAAGTGGAAATATTTTTATTTCATTTTCTAAAGGTGAGAGCACGTGTCTTGTATATGTCACAAAAATCACGGATTTTTTGGGGTTAAAATATGAAATAAGGATGATTTTCTAGAAAAGTAAAGAACATTCAGATAAAAAGTTGCTTAAAATTTCTAAATCTTTCACCAAACATGTACATTGTAGTGCCAAATGTTGTGGTGTAAAAGGAATGTACATGTTTAGCTAAGATTGAAATATCAGTCAACCATGGTTATAGGCCAAAAATTCAAACTGTAATAACTTATTCATTTTTATGAATTTTGTAAAATTTCAAAATTGAGTGGAAACTAGACTTCAAAAGATTTATTTCATTAGTTGGAATCAAAGTCAAAATTTTCAGTTCATTGTGCCAAATTCAGACTCATAGTAGTTTCTAAAATTATCTATTTGAGATTCATGGCACAAATATTTTCTTTTCAAGAATAAACATATTTATGTCATTGAGGCAATTTTCATCATCTAGTGCTTTACACATTCATGACTCTCCAAAGTAGAATTGCATAAAGACTTATATTCTTCATCTAGTAGAATTGCATAAAGACTTATATTCTTCATCTAGTATCATGCATTCAAAATCATTGAAGAAGCGGCATTTTGGTTCCTTGGACATTCTAGGATTAAAATGAACCTACAACTAAAGAGCTAAACTCCCATAAATAACTCTTGAACAATAAGTTTGATCTCTATTGAATCTTAGAGTTTTTCATAAAATTTGATCCAATGGCCAAATTCAATCAAAAGAAGTAGAACTCCGAGTTCTAAGGGAGGCCGGAGTGAATAAAGTGTTTATTTGTTCCACCACTAAATCCATGTCCACCGGACATAAGCTTAGTAGTATGGAACTACTCCCCTTTACGAAAGTAGACACTATGTAACCACTAACGAGGAACCATGGACCAACCAGAGTGAGAGGGCTCAATTCCAAGAAATTATTTGTAAACGTGGAATGTATATTTTTGGGGGTATTTTAAGGGGTATGGTTGGCTCCCTTTACAATAGCCTTGTTGATTCCACATGATATATTTAGAGACTTCTATATTGAGATGTTTTTATAATGGAAAGGGGGGATAAATGACTGTACTCCAAGTGTTGTTGTTATAAAGGGAGAAGATTGGTTATGATTTCAACTGGTTGTTATAACAAAATTGTTGTTGTATCAAATGCTTGTATAAAGAGAGTTGATTGTATCGTATAATTATGGAAGAGGTTGGTTATTTTCAAGTTTTTATTTGTGAAGAAGTATGGACACTACATGTTGGATAGCAATGGTATTAATGTTTGTGAATGTCTTTTTAATTGGATTGATGGAAATATTGAATGTTTTTTCAAGACTTTGTATGGAGGACATAAAGGTAGTAGCTCTAGCTCTAGCGGTAATGACAATAAGAGGGTCAACTTTCCATCCAAAAGTTGCAACATCATTAATAAGTAATTGATATTTATTAATTTTGTTTTCAACTACTTCTGGAGAAATCTATCAATATATTATTTGAATTCAATAAATTGGATAGTAAGGTTTATATTTATGTAGTCCGGAGGGGGGTCTTTATATGGTAGTCCTTTAACGCATAGTATGTCTCGTTTAAATTTGGCATTACAATTACATCTTTGGGTTCCACATGAGCATGGGAGTAGCCATGAAGGGACCATGATTTCTAGTAGGTTGTTGATGGTGGTTTTGGCATTCATAAGTATAAAACACCTAGATTTATTTGAAGAAATATTTAGTTTTTGGAACTTCCATACTGCTTTATTGTGCCTTTGACAATTAGAGAGTGTATGTGATGGTTTTGGCATTCAAGGAGTATGTAAAGCCATGCGTCCCGGTCCGTGGAGGTGCATATTGGGCATGTTATGGATGGAAATTGTTCTATTCCGAAAAAGAGTTGTTAGCGGGCATTTCCTATACATTGTCCATAACGAAATTTGATAAGGCATGTTTTTTGTGAATCTGTAATTATGGAATTTTCCAAAAGTTTGTAGAGAGTTCATCATCAATGTTGTTGTTACTAGTCCATTTGTCTATGTTAGGGAAGCTTTCTGAGATTAAATTGAGGTTGTCGATTAGATCTTATTTTTTGAGGTATTTATCTAGAAATCTTATAGGGCCTTTGTTTGGGGTGCCTTCCATTGAAGATCAACTATCTCTTTGGAAGTAGTATGGAGTAGGGTGGGCATGTTCATGCGAGTGTTTGGCATTTCTATGGGATTTATCTAGTCCTTCCTTAGCTATACCAAACACTGCATATAGTGTGGACCAAAATATTTTGAAATACCTGCACTAATTCCAATACACGCCAATTACAATGATATGACACATGTTGAAATGTGGTCCACATCATTTGTGTTCCAAAACCAAAATTGACCTGGTCCACATCATTTTTCACCCTCATTATCAATGAAATCTATACTATATTCAGTGTTTTGTGTAGTTTATCCGCTTGTTTGTTTCCTTCTATATTGACATGTACTCTAATTTTATGGAGGGTCATAATTTGTGTGCAATTTTGCAGCATTTGAACCATTGGTGTTAGTATGGCTTGGTCGGGGTGGCTATTGTTGAGGGTAGGGTGTGTTATTTGTGTGTTTGATAGATACAATATGTTTATACAATCTGAAAAAGATGTGTGAGGATTCATTAGTGCATTGCGTAGTGATAATTTGGAGGGTTTTATGGAGGGCCATCATTTATGCTTTGAGGATATTTTGAAGTCTATGAAGTCTTTTGGATTGAACTCCATGAATATATATTTGCTTGTTTATATTCAACGTTTTGTGTAGTTTGTCCGCATTGCCTTGGAGCCAAGTTTTGGAGTTGAAAAAAATCAAAAAATGCAAGTTGCAGAGTTTGGGTCTTTGTAGTATGAAGCCCAAGGGCTAAGTTGAGAGAATGTGACCTATACCATTTAGCAAATTCCAAGTTGTTTTTTAGTTCTTAGCTCATAAAGGACCACGAATATGCTCATAGAAAAAGAACTTCAAAACTATTGTTAAGACCGCCAATATTACATATCCACAAATATTGATCTCATTCTATTTATAACCATTAGATCTTGTTTTGTACTATTAAAAGAACATTAAAAAAATTATCACACAAATTTGAAGATTATAGCATTTAAGACAAGTTCAATGGTCTTTTTGCACCCTAATTCTAAAGAGTCAGCACCCTAAGTTTTCTTTTATAAAATGGGATTCTTACACTATGCGAAGTTGCCATTTTTACCATCACAATCTATATGGTGTAAGTTACTTGTCTCAAATATGCTTAGGTATGTTGAAGGAGTTTAATATGTCCAGCAAAACAATCGTGCAACATTAACGGGGTTCAAAATCACACAAAATACATATAATATTTTGTGATCCTAGCTTCATATTCAATAATGATCCAAATGGTGAACATAGTGATTATTATGTTTACTTGATGCAAAAATAAGAAAAGATGTTATAGTGCAACATCTCAAAATTTTGTATCTATTTATGTGGAAGAATTTTTAAAAATTGGCATGATGCTTGGAAACCTTGAGGTTTACACTATGGACAACGAGGATTGACCAAGAGAAATCATTTATTTTCATAATCATAGCTCTTGGTCTAAAGCCATGACCATGAAGAATCAAAAATCATTTTTTGAGTGTCTTGGTTATTTCTCATAGTGTAAAGTGGATTTGGACTGGGAGAAATATGGGCTGATTTTTTTAATGTGTATTTAAAATCCAGGAGAAAAATCATTAAAATATAATAAATAAAATGAATTTCATCCGATCACTGATTTTTAGCCCAATGGCCCCCTTGATTTCCATCGAGTCGACCTCTTTGCCTCAATCCATTGGAAAATCCGTTGGACCAAGAAACAATATCCACTCATCAACCTTAGGTAACCTTAGACTTAATAAGAAAATATCATCCTTAGGTAACCTCGAACTCCGTGGTGAATCTCCTTTTTTCAAGGTAGCGTAAAGTGAACTCGAACTAAGACAACATCCTCGGCCAATCACAGATTTTAGAGGGTTGTGGTCAATCTCCATGGTTCAAAGTGTAAACCGCCCCTGATTCTCCTTATTCTGAGATTTTCGCACAATATAATTCTTCTTTGGTAAAATCTTAAAGAAACTTCTATTGTTTTTTGAGTAACTTGGTGAACCGCTCAAAATTCTTGCCCTCCCACAAAATTGCTTTAAGTAGCATAACTTATTCATCACATTTTGGGTTTAAGAAAAAAATACTCCCACAAAGCTTTTAAAAGTGCCCATCTCTAGTAGAAATCCCATACATGATTGTTGAAAATTGACACCACATGCACATGTCCGGGTTTCAAAAAAGCCCACTTTGGTCCTTGAGGGGTTAAAGGTCTAGAATTTCTAAAATCTTCATCTTTTACTTTTCCAAGTCATAGAGCCTAGTAGAGAATACATTTTTGGCCAAAAACACATAGAAAATGGCCAAAATGGGCACACACATCGACATTTTGATTGCTACAAAATATCAATAGATGAGATTTATTTCATTAAAGGAGAGTAGATGGGAAGAAAAAGAAGAACGTTGGTCCTCCTAAAGAGGCCGACGTGAACAAAGTGTCTACTTGTTCCGCTACTAAATTGATGTCCACTGGACAAAGGTTTAGTGGTATGGAACTACTCCCTCCTCTCGAGGATAGACACTATGTAACCGGTTACAAGTAACTAGAAACCAAGACTAGACCAAGCTACATGGGCATAATACAATAAAAAAAGATTTAAAATAGTTCTTGGGAGGCTTTAAGGGATATCATGTGATTCCATAAGGGGTTGGTTGTTTTCAATTTTACTTTTGAGTAGGAAAATGGACATAGCATATTGGATAGCAATGGTGTTGATGTTTGTGAATGTCTTTTTGATTGGGTCCATGGAGATATTAAATGTTGTTTCAAGGCTTTCCATCGATGGGATAAAGTTGGTGGCTCTGGCACCGCAATGATGACAATAAGGGGGTCAACCTTCCATCCAAGAGCTCTAATGTCATTAATAAGTGGTTGATATTTATTTGTTTTGTTTGCGATATCCTCCGGTGAGAATCTATTATTACATCATTTAAAGTTGATAAATTGGATAGTAAAATTTGGATTAATATGGTTTGGAGGGATTTCATTATATGGTGGTCCTCTTAACACAAGAAAAAGAACTCCGGTTCCCGTTGGGGACCGGCGTGAATATAATGTTTGTTCATTCTCTTCACTAAGCCCATGACCACGAGACATAGGGTAGTGTAATAGAACTACTCCCCCCTTTTGAAGATAAACACTTTTCTACACTAAGTACTAAGTGGCTAAGAGTCAACCAACATGTCATCGTCCCCAAGGGCTTTTTAGGTACCCATACAACGAGGTCTTAAGACCATCCACCATAATTGGGTAGACTATGGTGGAAGACACTACGCCGGCATGGGGACTTGAACTCACAACCACCTCACTAGTGTGCCGTGACTCAAACCACTACACCAAGGCCGTGGTGCTTGTCCTCTAACACATAGAATGTTTGGCTTAATTCTGGCATTGCAATGGCACATATGAGTTACACATGTGAATGGGAGTAGCCATGGGAGAATTGTGTTTTCTTGAGGGTTGTTGTTAAAGGTGTCAACGTTCAATGAGTATGAAACAATGGGATTTGTTTGACAAAACATTTAGTTATCGGTTTCCCATACTGCTTTGTTGTATCTTTTGACGATTAAAGAGTGTATGTGGTGGTTTTGGCATTTAACGAGTACATGTGACCATGCATCTCGGTCCGTAGATATGCATATCGAGCATGTTATGGATGGGAAACTTTCTATTCTAGAGAAGAGTTGTTTGCGGGTGTTCCCCATATGTTGTCTAGTGCGGAATTTGATAAGACAAGAGCAAATGGGAATATTACCAATGCAAGATAGAACCATTGCGCGGTATGGGAGAGATTAGAGTTCCAATCTCTACACTAGAAATCTAGGTGGTAGCATATATAGCTTAATGTACACTCCTTGAGTCCATGTGGGCAAAGTATACTAGTGGAATTTAACTACTGAGATCTTCTTAAATTGAAAAATTGAAGAAAAAAAATTGGCTTCTCACTAAGAATTTGTGTTTCTATTCTTGTTTAGCCCCAAACTCTCATCCAAAGTCCAAACTTTTGGCGCCAAAAGTCTCAAAAAGTGTTGCCAAATCAAATTTTTGGAAGTTGTCAACCCTTGGCCCTACATGTAAAGCCCCACAGACCAAGTTTGAATTTTTGACCAATCAAATTGGTAGAATCACTTTGCCTTTTGACCTTGGCCCTAGTGTAAAAGCCCTTATACTTGTAGAAAAAGATAAGGAAGAAGGCAAGAATAACATTGGTTTTATTAACCAAAGGAAAATAGTTTGATTGTAGCAAGAGTAGCAATAAAAAAATGTTTATCATCTATGATATATATTTTTTAAATCTAAAAATCTACATTTTCCATTCACATGGTCAACTCTCTCATCCAAAAGTGGCAATTAATTTGAAGTGATAAGAGTATTTTCAACAACAAAAATCTTGGAAGACATAAAATTTATAGCATATATTTTAAAACTAAAATATCATGTTAAAATCTAGCAACATGTCATTAGAAAAGAGGAAGTCTTCTTCTTCACAACCACACATCTATTTCATCTCTTTGTTGGCCAATTGCTTCCATTTCATTAGCCAATTTGAGCTTGGTTATGAAGTTCTAAGCTCATTCAAGAACCATTATCTTCAAGTCCCCTTTTGCTCATCTTTGTCCTCTAAACCAAGGTACAGTGATAAGAGCCGCTTCACACCTAACGCCCAAGTTGAGAGTCCATCGGTTTCCACCAATGAGATTGCTTGAATGGCCAAAGTCCGGCCTCTCGGCCTTTACACCAAAGGCCAAAGTCCAAAGGCCGTCATCTTCCAATGTGCCTACATGGCAGTACTTTTGGACAGTTTTGGTGCCAAGGCGACAAACTCTAGAGCAAAACTTGGGTCGCCGTTTTTAGTCAATCCAAACTTCCTCCGAGGATCCATCGATTATTTCAATAAAATAATCAAAATTTGACAAGATCTGGACCATTAGATGAAAGAGGCCAAATTTTTTGGTTGATTTTTTTTGGCGTAATGATATGGGGTTTGGACTTTGGACTTGGGCTTTGAGGCTTCACACCACAACCGCCCAAAGGCTTCAATATATATATTTTAATGTTTTTTTTTAATCCAAAAGTTTGGACTCTCGCCATAGTTTGGGCAGAAATTTTGACAGACAGACTCTCGACTTGACATGGTGTGAAGCGGCCCTAAGAACAAAAAGACACCTTGCTTATCCCCCCTCCTACTACTCACCACCTTAACCCTAAGGTACCATGACAATTTTACACCAAAAACGCTTCAAAATTGTTGGATTCTAGTGCAATGAACAAAGAAGGAAACAAAAAATCCAATTTCTAATTCTGGCCGTAGGATCTTGATTAAGGCTTATTAAGTAATATATTAAAAAATCATAAAATTTGACCGTATGGATTGAAAGATAATAGTGTTTGAAGTCAAATAAATGGTTCATTTTTTTCTGTGCGTTCAGTAGACAAGCAGACTTTGACTTCACATAGTGTCAAATTTTTGCACTAGACAAGGTCTTAATCCATAATCATCTTGTTAAGCATGATGTTAGTTCCTTATGCACCAATTTTTAAAGGTAGAGGATAGGTGTAGCATATTCAAAACAATTGGGCAAGGAGTGGAGGTTCAAAATTTGTTAATTCACACTTTAACTTTTTGTGAACTAAATATGTTTTAGATTGATCATCCAAATGGTCAATAAGAAGGTTTACACCACATATTGTTGTGGAAAAAATAAAAAGTGAATATAAAGATATTAGATTTGATGTGGAAACGAAGAAGTTTTTTTGGTACCTTGCCCGATAATGAGTGACAATGTGTGAAAATGTTTGACTTGGGTTCTTATGCTATTTTTCACCCAAGACAAGAACTTTTTTTTGATAGTATGAAGGTAAACAATATTACTTGCAATAACTGAAAATCTCACATTCAATAGAATGTCCTAGCAAATGTTTCTGGAGGTGCCCGAGGTGCCTCCTCTCCCCATTTGAAATTCAAAACCCTATAATTTTTTCATCAAATGTCCAACTTAGGAAAAAAAAAATCCCACTAAGGTCATGGTAATGCCTTTCTATAGTAAAAATTTCAAAGAGGAATGTTGGAAATTGACACCATAGGAACTTGACCGAACTTTCAAAAAGCCTATTTTTGACACTTGGTCCTTTAGGGGTTAAGAAATTCTTAATTGAAAGACTCCCAAGCATTCTAGAACTTTATGGAACCGTTTGTTTTAGTTGTGATTTTCAACAAAATTGGAGAATCCTCCATATTTGCACATGGTAAAACATAATGTTTCATTATTGAAGATGGTTACATGTATATTACATCCACACCGCTTGACTACCAAAAATTTGTCCCGTGGACCTTTATTTAGTACTCTAAAAATGATGTTTAGTGTATCCACACTACTTGATTTACAATTGCTAGAAGTTTTTATCCTTGGTGAAATTTTTTCCAAACGATGTCTACAATGATCCGCCTCTACTAGTAGTATAGATAGATGTGCTCTCGGTGAAAATATTCATTGAAAGTAAAATACTATAGCAATTCCAAATCATATACACTAAAATTTATGTTTAGTGTAGTGTTACGTATAGTGTACTTACCCTAGTACCCTATTTGTGAATAAGTTGACAATCAATGTTAATTTACAATATGAAACTTTGATTTCATATCCGTAGCCAACCCATGCTTCTCCTCATTTGCAACTTTCGAATGGCCATAACTCACTTGAATTTTGTCCGAATTGGGCATTTGAGGTGTTTTTTGACATCTACAAAAATGTAGATGTCAAAAAACATCTCATATGCCTAATTCGGACAAAATTTGATTGAGTTACGCTCTTCAAAAGATTGCTAATATGATACTCTGTCAACCCTCGACTTGTGGATCTTTTTTAATACTTATACTATTGATACACTAAAATGTGCACAAGTGTAAAAAAAATTGCCATCTCTATGAGAATTGACAAAGAGTGTAGTAGTTAACATTTAGTGTACGGTAATGTCACTACACTAAATACCTCGTTCGCAATTGGTGAATGGATTTGCATTTAGTGCATACCACACTAAACATAAATTTTAGTGTAATCTGGACACACTAAACATCATTTATAGTGTAGTAGAACGGACACTCTATTCACGTTGGCCTCCAATGGAGACCGGAGACCGGAGTTCTCCTTCTTCTTCCACACAGCCTCGGATACCGTGGTAAAATCATGTTGGGATAAACGCCCATTAGTTAACTCCCGGGTCACTGTTAGATAAACTATCGTATCAGTACCAGTGATACTGACATCAATACTAAACTATTTACAGTTAGGCCCTAGTGGCGGCTCCACCTCGGGGTAAGGTTTCCCGCCTTTTAACGGGTGCATGTACTTAGGGGTTGTTTACATCTAGATGGTTAGGGCTGGAGCCCAAAAAATTCCCGAGTTTTGATTGGAGTAAAGAATTGGTACCCCAGAAATGGGTTTACATCAAGCAAAATGCGGGCCGTGGCCCAAAGTTTTTTCCGTCAATGAGAAATCTAGTTGGAATCCTACATGGAAGATTTGAATAGTGTTTTACGGAACTTAAGGAGACTTATTTCCTACAACCTCTAGGAGGTTGTATTTCCGGAAGGCGAGGAGAGTATTTTTCAAAATGTATTTCAGCCAATCATTTATAATATTTTAATGTTGAATTCTGACTATTTTAGAACTGAAGTTTTTTGACAACTTCTTTCCCATTAATACTATTCATCAAAGAAAGAAGTTACAATTACTGCTGATGGCGCGAGAATGCAGCGTCTTTATTTTTTGAAAGCCTTAGTTTTTAGAATCTGAGTTTGTTAACAAACCCTAAATATTTGAGTTAAATAGAAAAGCAGTTGTCTCATGTTTTAAATTTTTTTGAAGCTCTTTGAAGTTGTTTTGCCTTGTAAGTTTTGCAAATGTGTGTGTGTGTGTGTTTTTTGGGCAATGGAAGGAGGATATTTTCAAAATGTTGAAGGAAGAGAGCCTCAAAATTTTAGTCAGAATTCAGCTTGGATGATGTCTTCTTCTTCTATTCCTCAATTTCAGACCCATGGTCCATCTTTGAGGACAAATGTATTTCAAGAGAAGGGCAAAAATGTGTTGGAATCTTCCTTTTGTAGGCTACCGTATAGTGACAATGACCTGCAGGAAGTTGGATATCAGCCTCTTCCTCAAATGTTTTCACAATCTTGAGATTTTTTTCAACCTCCATATTATTCACAACCTAGTTTTTTGAGTGACAAAGAGAAGAATGTATTGTTGGAGGTGAAGAAAGAAGGAGAGCCAAAGCTTGTTCCGAAGAAGAGAGGCAGAGGTCCAGCAAAGGCGAAAGGTGCGAAGAAGACCAAAGTGACTGCATGAAAGGCCACTAAGGGGTTGTTTACACCTAAAGGTTTGGGTTGGAGCCCATAGACACAAGTGGTACCCCGCTTGAAGGATGAAACCATTATAAGCGGGGTACCTTCCACCAAACAAGGGAGTTGTAAGTGGGTTGTGGCCTAAAGTTTAGCTGTAAACCCGAATAGAAGGGCTGTGGCCCATTGTGCACTTCGGCTGAATTCCTAAGTAATTGTATGAAAATGGGCTCTTTTTAGAATTACCCCACAGTGAAAGAAAGATAGAGCAGTTCGAGTACATCCTCGAATTGTTGCTGCCATACGCACCTGTACCTTCAACCAAGCATTTTGACCTTGATCACAAAGTATGTAGATTGTTATTTATGCTCATGTACAATCTTCATGCAATAGGAGTGCTCTAAAATGCTCAAAAACATCATTAAAGGCCTGAAAATGGACTTGAAAATGTTTGGACAGCACACAATAAATCACAGAAATAGTAGTATAGGGAGGTTTTTATCCAACACTAGCACACCGGAAGCGAGTAGGCTTGGTGGCTAGAGTAGTGTGAGGCCATCAAGGGGAGGCTAGAGGTGGCCGGTTCGATCCTCGGCGGTGCCATTTTGGTCACCATGCACCGGATCCGGCCGGAATTTGGGGGGAAAGGGGGAGCTGATAAGGGCCAATTGGGCCCCCTTGAGGACCCCCTTTCCCCCCAAATTTTGGCCGGATCCGGAGTGCGGTGACCAAAATGGCGCCGCCAGGGATCAAACCGGCCACCTCTAGCCTCCCGTCGAGGGCCTCACACTACTCTAGCCACCAAGCCTACTAGCTTCCGGTGTGCTAGTGTTGGATAAAAACCTCCCTATACTACTATTTCTGTGATTTATTGTGTGCTGTCCAAACATTTTCAAGTCCATTTTCAGGCCTTTAATGATGTTTTTGAGCATTTTAGAGCACTCCTATTGCATGAAGATTGTACATGAGCATAACTAACAATTTACATATTTTTAGGTCAAGGTCAAAATGCTTGGTTGAAGGTACATGTGCGTATGGCAGCAACAATTTGAGGATGTACTCGAACTGCTTTATCTTGCAAAAAGAAGCACAGAAGTTTACTTACCAAAAACAAGAATGACAAGCGCCTATATGATATTTCAGGAAATAACCGCCACCAACAAAATAAGTGGTTTGACCACATGGACTTGTGGAATGGAACAAGGGCAAGTGTAAGAAATCAAATTCCAGCAAGTGCTCAAGAGAGTGTCATGTAGTCACCAACACCCGACAAGGCATCAAAACATCAAACAATTCAGAAGAAAAGCAAGGCAGATAGGTTAGAAGGATATCTAGAAGCTTCAATTCAAAACATCAAAAACATGATTGATAGTTTGAAGTCTACTTCCTCATTGTTGCATATGATGGAAGGCCATATGGCAGCACTAGTACAAAAAATCTAGGACTAGGTGTTCATATCAGATTCACTATATGAGTCATCAAACATAATTGTAGCATCTTCTCGCATATGATACTCCCAAAGTGCTTTCACTATGCAAACATGTGAATCAGTTGTCTCTCAAAGCAATAGAGACTCTTCTTCATTTTCCTTGATTAAAAACGCCTTTGCAGCTTCACCTTCGTCCTCTTCTACAATTCTAATTGGCTCGTCTCTTCCAATTCCTATCCTTCTTCTTACTTCAGCAATTGCAACATGTTCGCCTCTAGGCTCTTGCCCTGTAGCTACTTCTCCTTCATTAATTCTTCGGTCTAAGTCATCTTCACCAATTTGGATCCACTCCCGATCAAACCTATATGTTGAAAGGATGCAAATATTGTGTAAAACAATACAAGTAGCAACTACATCCGTCACAAGTTTCAGAGGACACTCCATACGTTTCATAATTATCCGCCACCTGCATTTTAGAATTCCGAAAGCACGTTCTACACACATTCGAGTAGAGCTTTGAATAAAATTCCAATGAGCTTTATACGGTGTAAGACAAACATCAACCCTCCATTACAAGGTGAATATATCCACGGCCTCACTGGATATGTCACATCTCCAATCAATTTGTATGGTAACAATCCTCCTTCAATACATTTTCTACCTACTTTTGTAAGCTTGAAGACCGTACAATTGTGCATGCTTCCTGTCCATCCAAATTCATAATCCCAGAAAATGCAATTTGTGCCAACTATACCTTGTAGTAATGCAGAGTGGAAAGATTTTTGACAATAGTAATCTTCACCTCCAACTATTGGTGCTAAAATTGGTATATGAGACCCGTCTATGGCACCTACTACATAAGGAATGCCATGTAATGCCTCAAAGTCCCTTGCTAATTTTTGTAATTTAAATTCATTTGGAAACTTCACAAATTTCTTTTGAAGATGTAATCTCACCGTACTACAAAATTGTCTCACTATGCCTGAAACGGTACATTTTGCTACTCCAAATAAATCACCTACAATTTGCAATCCATTTCCACTTCCAAGACGGATTAAAGAGATTGCTATCCTTTTCTCAATAGAAATAGCGGTTCTAAATTTTGTATCTTTTCTTTAGAAATGGACCCAATTCTACAGAAAGAAATTGGAAAGTACGGTGGGATACTCTAGATCTCCGTTTAAACATTAATTCTGTATAAGAACCCATCAAATGCCTATAAAAAAAAACCCTCTTGCCTCTGAATGCTCCACACACCTCTCTCCCTTGTATTCCACAATTCACATAAAACTACAACCAAAGCAGAATTTTGCAATTCAAAGCCCATCATGAGGGCTTGCATGCTCAAAACATGTTGAATCAACATATAACATGACCAATACATAGCTAGCACTACTAGGGCTCATTTTCTTCTATCCATGATGCCAAAAAGCGTAAAAAATGGCCCAAAATTGAGAGAGATAGAACAAAACAGCACACAAAGATGTAGGCAAATGTAGAATACAAGAAATTCTTTCTCTACTGGGTAATTATGAAAAGAGCCCGTTTTCATGCAACTACTTAGAAATTCAGCCCAAGTGCACTATGGGCCACAACCCTTCTATTTGGGTTTACACCTAAACTTTGGGCCACAACCCACTTAGAACTCCCTTGTTTGGTGGAAGGTACCATACGCTACGGTCAGTTTCGGCAGGCAAGTGCCAAAGCATTTATTTATTTTTGTCACATTGATTCGACACAATGGATATCACATAGGTATTGTACGAGTATCACTTAGATCTTGCACGGGTGTCACCTTGGTATTACATAGGTATCGCCTAGCCAAACCTCTTGAAATTTCCAAAATTTTAGACAAGTCCCCATTTTGAATTAATTATGTACGAAATTGACCATAGCGTAGGTACCTCGCTTACAATGGTTTCATCCTTCAAGCGGGATACCACTTGTGTCTATGGGCTCCAACCCAAACCTTCAGGTGTAAACAGCCCCTTACTTCCATATAACGTCAAAATACCTTAAACCGACACTTTAGTGATTCTGTGTTTCAAAAGTTGAGATTTAATTGCAAAAAAAATATGCTTGGGTAGAGAAATAAGGTTCTGATTTGTGAGAGAAAAAAAATTTGAAAACAACGTTGTAGATTGTGAGGAAAAAAAAAAAAAGTGGGTTTCCTCCAATCAACCCTAAAGCGACCAGGTTTAGTGACAAAACCAAACCTTAAAAGCACATTAAACCGTCACCTCTATCCCACCAAACCGCCAGCTCCATCCAGCTCCATCCTTGCATTCATTGGTGGGCTTGGAATAGACTTGGAATATTTCTGACAGAAATTATGACAAAAAAGAGACGAAGAAATCCGGTTTCGACGAGGTCTGCAGTGTCGCTTCAGGGTTGAGTGTCGGTTTAAGGTATTTTGACGTTAAGTAAACCCCTCTCTTCAAGGGCGCTAAGTTAATCCTTCAACAAATCAGTTGAAATGTGGCCTAATTACCGTGATAGACGGTGGGCATATTTACGTGAATGGCCCGGTAATTGCATCTACATCTTCCCAGCTCCTTCCACTCACTTTAGGCATCCACCCAAATTAGCTCTCCTGAAGACTGGCTGACAATTCCCTTCTCTTGTCCACAAAATAATATTCTACAACACGCACTGGCCAACCTTGCCCAATTATAAATAGAAGAGGAAGGACAAGCCTCATTATACTATAAATGGAGGACTTTGCTCCAACTCTTCAAAGGAAACCATGACAGCGTATTATTCCAAAAATTGTATACTAATTTATTCAAGTTGTATACTAATTTATTCACTTATGATCGTTGATTTGATACTGGCTAATACGCTCTATTTCATGCAGATTTGCTATGTCGAGTATTAACCCCTAAATTTCCATTTAGAAGGTTCGGGCAGGTTCCTATGGTGTAATTTTATGACAATTTTCTTTTATATTTTTAATGTAGATGGACATTACTAAAAGCTTTGTGTGAGCCCAATTTTTTCCTAAATCCAACATTTAATGAAAAAGTTATAGGGTTTTGAAGTTCAAATGGGGAGAGCGGGCACGTTGGGCAACTCCAAAAGCTTTTGCTAGGATTTTCTTATTGAATGTGAGATTTTCTATACGAGCAAGTAATATTTTTTCCTTTCAAATTGTCAAAAAAAAACTCTTGTCTTTAGTTTTAAAAAGCATATATATCCAAGTCAAACATTTTCACACATTATCGCACATTGTCGGGCAAGGTACCAAAAAAACTTCTTCTTTTTCACATAAAACTTTGAGATCATCATATTTTTACTGTTTACTCTCTCCGCAGCATTATGTGGTGAAAACCTTCTTATTTACCATTTGGATTCTCATTCTAAAACATACTAAGCTCCCAATAAAATATAATGCAAATTGACAATTTTTGAACCTCCACTCCTTGCACAATTTTTTTGAATATGCTTAACTCTTTTTCTACCTCTTAAAATTGGAATACAAGGAACTAATATCATGCTTAACATGATGGAAATGGATTTAGACCTTGTGTAGTGCAAATATTTGACACCAAGTGAAGTCAAAGTCTGCTGATCTACTAATTGCAGGGAAGAAAATGGATCCTTTTCTCTACTTCAAACACTATAATAGTACAATCCATGCGGTCAAACTTTATGAATTTTTTAATGTAAGTTACTTAATAATTCTTAGCTGAGATCCTACGATTAAAACTAGAAGTAAAAGTTTTTTGTTTTGTCCTTACTCATTGCACTAAAACAAGCGATTTTGAAGTGTTTTTGTTGTGAAATTGTTAAAGAAATTTAGCGGTTAACGGACTTAACCCTTCAGTGCGGTCAAGAGTAATCCAAGTGTGTTCCGACAACGGGCAATTGTGGTGAAATGTGAAGTTCATATTTGTGCACACATTACATGAACACTTTGTAAAAATGGAGTTGTTGAACTTTTGGGAAAGCTAGGAATATAAGAGAAAACACATCAAATACACTAAAATACAATGAATACCATGCCGCATACTATATTGTATTTCATACACATGCAAAATGATTTTGGTCTTAAATTTTGATTGAAATTTCATTTTAAGAGACTATTCATTGTTTTGATCGTGGATCTATCTCATTGCGTGCAAAAATTCCTTTTTAGTTTGTATTAGTTTGGAATATTTTTGTATACAATCAAGTAGACAAAAGTTTTAAAATGAGCAATAATCATGTATAAAAATTTTCTTCACACATGGTATATCAATGCAAAGCTATTGACCTAGTGCACATGTAAACCTCTTTTATTCAAAGTACAAAAATTCTTGCAAGAAACTATTGATGGATAGAGTAGTATACCCTCCAAAGTCTACATGCACCAAAGCCAATGGTGCCACAGGTTTGGCAAATGGTTTCCATGTGGCTATCTACTTTGAACCCCCATCTTCCATCTTATTGCATGATGATGTTTACAAGATGATAATCCATAGACTTGAAGTTATGGACATTAAGTTAGGTGATGGTGTTATGGACCCTATCTATATTCGTTGTCATAGTGTCAAGAAGGGTGGACAAAAGAGTGTTTGAATTGGGATGTTCATATTACACCTGCTCAACATCAAAATCGATGCTCTCATGTTGTTAAAAGACATTATGCCTTTCATTCTCATCATGGACAATCAAAATATAGTTGGAAAAGTATGTAAAGCTTACCCTCAAATTGCTAACGCTTCTAACCTTTCCGTGCATATGAGAAGTGACATGTTAATAGGTATTTCCTCTCACCAACTCTTGAAGGACATCCTCATCAACAATTTCAAGCGTGGCCAAGACTATGAGATCGCGGAATTGTCTAGGTGGAAGGAGACCCCTATGCCTTCATTGCCGCCACCACTCCTCTTCAAGCTCCAAGGTTCAACTCCAACACATCACCACCCACCACAAAGTCATTAAAGCAAGGAAGACCTACACTAGTGGACACATGACTCTCAAAGTCAAGGCAAAGAAGGATGCTATATCTCTCACCCTCTCTTCTTTGCCTCATCTCATGAATGTGCAAGATATCAACAATGCTATTCAAAAAATCATGGGAGTAAATAACGTCAATTTCATATGATTTCATAAGAAAATTGGTAGTAGGCGTAATGGCAAAGCTAACGTGGAGTGTATTAACCCAATCGTATATAAGCAATTTGTTATGGAGCATTTTGACATTGGTCACAACTATGTGGACTTTGCTCCACATTGGAAGAGTGTGGACGGTACACAACCGTCCACGGAGGAGCAAATCAAAGCCTTTGGATTTAACAACATCAATGCCACCATGGTCAACACCGTTGCAACCTTCAAAATACAAGATGCCCCTGCCGCCATTACCAAGATGGAATTGAAGCAGACCTTGGAGGAGAACAACAAGAAAGTGATGGAGGAAAGCAAGAAGTACACTGAAGCCCTACACAATTCTTTGATGGAGCATCTAGACAAGATGGAAGAAGGCATGAATGCCACAAGGCTTGCATCTCAAGCCATGAAGAGCAGAATGCCACAAAGACTCGAAGATAAGCCGCTAAACATGTAATGACCAAAGACCTCAAGGTAATGCATAATTACCACCTAGTATTCACTACTCTTTACATGTGGTACTCTACTTTATACAAATACATATACTATACCAATACTATATATATAGTAGCTCCTACATACTTTAATATTGTACGTAAGTATTGTATTGTTTACTATCCAAGTATTAAATACATTATACATTATATGTATATACATACCATATCCAACTATTATACCATCTACCACACATGTATAAAATATTATGTCTTTTATATAAAATACCAATACCATACCAACCACTATACCAACTATTATACCAACTACCATACCAAATATTATATGCGAGGATAAATACCTATACACACATATACATGCATACATGTATACATACACACACAATTACACACATACACAAATACACCAATAACTACATACAAATACACACAAAAATGATAAACAAAAAACCACACAAAATATACAACAAAACTCACAAATTGATACAAAAAAATAATACAAAAAATACACCAAACATAGAAGAAAAGGAACACAAAATTACAAAGAATACACACATAGAGACACAAAAACTCTTCCAAAAAACAAATCAAACACCAATCATACTAGAAAATACCCAATCCACACAAAAAAATATATCTATTCTACCCCATCCAAACAACTAAACAAAAAAATTAAAGACAAAAACAACTTGAAACATAATTGGATTAAATTTCAAAACAAAAAGCAAAACAAAGTCCCAAAAAATATTTTAAAATAGAACAATCACAAACACAATAACATAAACAAATACAAAACCAACCTACAAGAACAAAACCACAAACAAAACCTAAATCATGAACTCCATCATCAACACAAACCACACTCCCACCAACAACAACAAAAAGCTCCACAACAAAACCAACAACAATAACCACACCCAAAATAACCATAATCCCATGCAAAACAAAATAATTATTTTCAAATCCATAAATAGCTCAATCCAACCTAGGACCCATACCAGATATATTCAAAAACCACCTCCACTACATACAATCATAACCAATATATACTTGACCACAAAATACGAACCAAATATTCAAAAAATAACCTACTTAGATCCAAAAATAGTTACAACAAAAAAAATAAAAATAATAAGAATACTGACACTAACAATAATAACAAAAGACCAAATAAAACGACACACACCCTCTTAAAAATCAAAACCAAAATAAAAAAACACCAAGTAAAACAAAAGAATAATAAACATAAAACCAAAACAAAACATATACTATATCCAATCAAATTGATATATTGTAGAATCTTGCTTTTAGTCAGTGGAGATATTGAAACAACCCTAGCCCCATGCCAAACCAAATGAAAACACATCCCCCAACACATAAGAAAAGAGCAAAAGTATACTTTATTCCAAGTACCATAAAACTTCACCATGAATACCAACACATCTATAACACATTTGCACCCCTCCTAAAAGATACACAAGCGCTACACAATACACATAACATCGCATTTCCACACATTGCCCAATATATCCACCAGAAAAATGAACATCCACCAACACATATACTATATGCATAAATAATTACTATCCACCCCTCTCTCAAAAAATGTAATTATCTTCTTTCTCTACAAAATTGAAATATAGTACATTAGACTAACAACCTCCTAAACAAATTAGCCACCCTACATAATTCACCAGAGCAACACATAAACACAATACACCCATACATACAATTCAAAGAAGAAGAAGAACGCCGGTCCTCGAAGGGGCCGGCGTGAATAAAGTGTTTGTTCATTCCACCACTAAGACCATGCCCACCAGACAAGGAATTAGTAGTATGGAACTACTTCCCCCTCTCGAGGGTAGACACTTACATACAATTCATAGAAGAAAACCAAAACATCATACACCACCCAAACACAATACATAAAAAATTAAATGACTTCATTCATAGTCAAAACCCACCCTCAACATAAATTAAAATCCAACAAAACTTCCCATTTCTCCCTCCTCAAATAATCAACAAAACATTGAGATGCCTTGAACCTCTACGTGAATACACACATCCACCTCCACCACCTCCATGCATCCCGCTTTGTAGTCAAAACACAAACACACAAGACAATGACACATACTGTATATTCTTACATGGAATGCCTCATCTCTCAATACAACCCTCCTATGTATCCAAAACCTTACAACATATAAAAACATCCACCCTGCTATAATCGCCATCCGAGAAACCAAATTCAGAGCCACAAAGCCTACTAAATACATACAACGAATCCTTGTCAACTACAAACCTGTCTTTAACAATATCCATGCATTTACACGGTGTATCCAACAACGCCTTCTATACACACCAAACCAAGGCGACCTTCTCACACTAATACACAAATCCTATGCATTCTTTGGCAATATTGTCAAAATTCTCACACCAATGTACATATCTCCATACCTACAAATTTTTAAAATCAACAACGAACCTCTTCAACCATGGATAATACCTCACATGTACATGCCATCCCATTTTGAAGACATTAGATTCATCACAAACATAAAAAATATTGTTACTACCGAAATTAACAACAACCCAAACCACACATACTTATTATGTGGAGACTTAAATAGAAACATTGCACTAATTGGCAAGCACCACAGAGGCCAATTCTCTCCACCACAATCTATTGACCAACAATGGCACAACTTCACCAATAACCTAAATCTCACATATATTCCTACAGATACACGATATTCTAGACAAGGTGGCTATGACTACAAAGACTTGAGCTTAATAGATGACTTTTACATATTAAATTCTAATGACGCACAATACACTAGCACAACAAAAAAAATTCTTCTAAACTCAGACCACTCACCAATCCAATCAAATATCCGACATAATACACTTAGAAGAAGAACACCCACAACACTAATCAAAGAAATCGTTCAAATACTTAACTCCATCCCTAGAACCAATGCACAAGATTTCAACACAATGTTTTTTGAAAATAACTCTATACAAATTGACTCCTTTACTAAGTATCTAAAAATAATAACCAACTCTCTCAAAACCAATGGCTTGAAGCTTATAATATCCTAGACACGTTAATAAATAATATCCCCAACACCCTAGAGAAAACATGTAAAGCCCCACCCATACCTCAATTAACACCTAGAACATCTAAGTAAGGAGGATATCTACCACGAAAACTCTCAAAAAACAGTGATTCTCCACCGCTAGATTGTATCTTCAACCAACATAACAATATCTTAACTAGCCCTGAAGTAATTGCCAATGAGATACATAATCAACAAACAAAAAACAATAGACCTACCGTACCTACATGTATATCCCGCTACACACTTACTTAATACCGTTAGACAACTCCAAACCATAATAGCCGCACTCGAAGATGCACGATTTACAAATGATGACATATATATATTATACATTGATTTCAAAAATGAATTTGGCTCCATTGACCACGCAAGATTATTAGCAACAATGTTTGATCTTGGATACTCCACCAACAGAGTTGCACTAGTTGGAAACACATACTCTCACTCATCCACCTCGTACGTTGTGAGTATTTTGGAACAACCCAATCCATCCCCATACAATGTGGAACTATACAAGGTGATACACTAAGTCCATATCTATTCATTATTTTCTTGAAACCACTACTAAGATGAATGCAAAGGGAAAATAACGGCTACACCTTTCAAACATCACAAGACACTATTAATTCCGCTACCTTCGCCGATGACCTTGTTGCTATAGCTGAAAACTCAAATCACGACAAATCCAACTCAATGAAATTGACAAATTTTACGATTGGTCTGGTATGGATGTTGACACCCAAAAAATGTGCCGCCACAGGATGTCCAAACAAATCCAAAATGAACCCCACCGCATTCAAAGCACTTATGCAAACTACCAACATAAACTACCGTAATCAACCCATTTCCATACTACATCAAAACAAACCATACGTGTATCTAGGCACTATCCTTGTACCCTCACTAAAAATCAAATATACAAATCCAAACCACAACCACAAAACTTACTAAATAATGCAAAAAACTCACAACATGTCCGGCCACTATGAAACACAAAACAAAAATGGCAGATACAATACTCAGACTTGGAGTAGTATATAGTTTTTACGCAGTCCCATACTCTATGCCTGCCGTAAAAAAATTAGACAAAAAAATCATAGCCATACAAAAATCAAATTGCGGCCTCTCCAGATGTATGTCATATATTATAATCCAACTCCCACAAAACTTATTTGGATTAGAGGCTTTTTCCCTCAAAAATGTTTACCTCCGATATATAGGAGAACAACTCCAGAACGCACTCAACGACAAAGGTAGACTTGAAAAATCTATAAAGGGCTCACCTACTCTATCCTCGCCAAATATGGTGGTGCTATAAACATTCCTAAAATCAACAAAGCCTATTGCATTAGATCACCAATCACCTAAACATTTTTCTACTATAGTATGAAGCAGAAGTCTACTGAAAAAGCACACTCACAAACTTTCTTCTAGAGCCCTCACGCCTGGAAAAAAATTGGCTACAAGAAATCCAAAATAACACAAGAATTAACCAACACCTCTCTCAAAAACTTTTACAAAAACTTTTCTCAGTTATATTACTAATTTAAAACAAATTACACTACCAAACGGAGCACACATTATGAACCACAATGACTTCAAAACATTTCATGCTACTCCATTCAAAGTAGTAAAAAACGCCTTTAATATTGCCCAACAACTATTTTGCTACCCCCCCATGCCCCAATACATGCACCTCACCATGCCTCACACACCCAAACTCAAAGATGCATATATCACCACCAACAACAACATCCAACCCACAAACAATCTCCCGCCAATTCATCCCCCCAACCTACCGCACCCACTCTTCCCCCTCTCCCCAATACACATCTACAAAACCCATCCACATATCCCATAAATCTCATTATTGACCACAAACATAGAAAACATATCGATTCAAACAAAATTGTAAAGAAAGTTACCAAATACTATGCCAATGACAACAAAATAAATATACCTACAATAAATGGTTACCCCAAAGGAACCTCTTTCCATGCAATGACCAAAGCACCTCCACAAATAACTCCACAAAATTAACACAATATTATCAAAACACCCAAAACAAAGTCTACCTAGAAATTATCCAAACACACCTCCTCAAAAGCAATTTTGTGACTCAAGATTGGTTACACCACCTATATTCATTCCCCTCCTCAATATATACACAACCAAATGCAACCCCAAAAAAGACATTCTCACATCATGCAATACAATTAGAATTATTGATGACCACGCACATATATACAAAGACATCTAATCATTATTTCTATCACAAGACTCCAATGGCTATCGAACCAAAACCACAACAAATTACAAACTCCCACAAACATAGAGCCGATAACCTAACCATTTGAAACAAAAATGATTTGGCTATACCAAAGGTATAAATACCGCATTCCAAAAAATGACCTCTTAAACTTGCACAATACACATTACCCACGCTCATTCTAGACCCACTAATCTCATCCTTCAACATCCAACACTCATGTTTTTCATCCCCCGTCACATGCTTCACACAACTTACTAAGTTCTATTCATCTTTCGAAAGAGACAATTTTTTTGGCTCACTAGGAAAAGCGTTTGACCACAAATGGATTGGAAATGGTATTGCACACCCCCTTAATATAGAAAAACACAACAAGCAATACATTGGCCAAGACTTGCTGCCAAAAATGACCCAAATTCTACTTCTACTCTTACTATCACACCAGACAATAATTGGTACCAAAACTTCAACCCACATTTAGGCCCATTTCCAAACTCTCACATCTTGCACTATTTGAAGCAGACTCCGTACCATATTAAGAACTCACTATACCACCCAAACTACTAAATAAACCTAGGCTTGAGCCATATACCATACAAATACTATGCATACACCATTAAAACATTGATGTTGGTACGGATGAACAACTCACCACACTTACCTCCATAACAAATAGCCTTAATATACATTGATAATTATGTACAAAAATAGCCCCACCTATACCTCCTCAAACTCTAGTGAATCGTAACAAAACATGGTCCCAACTCATATATGCCAACAAAATACAGAACCACCCCACCACACCACCCCTCTCTCCACATATTGTGATCATATCCACTTAAAATTTGCCCCCGCATATGGTAACTACACATATGGTTCTTCAAAGAACCAACAAAAGTCAGCCTATGGCATTGGCATAAAGAAAAAGCTAGATATGGCATATACAACTCAACTAAAGAAATAAAAATATCCAAAAGACTTCATGGACTTTAAAATATCCTCAGAGCATAAATGATGGCCCTCCATAAAACTTTCCAAATTATCACTACACAATATGCCAATGAACCCGCATACATCTTCACATATTGTATCAACGTATTATATCTATTAAACAAACAAATAACACACTCCATCCTCCACAATAACCACCCCGACCAAGCCACACTAGCATCTACGGTTCAAATGCTACAAAATCGCACACAAACTACAACCCTACATAAAGTTAGAGCACATGTCAATGTAGAAGGAAACGAACAAGCAGTTAAACAAGCCAAAGAAGGACTAGAAAAATCTCATAGAAATGCCAAACACCTCCATGAACATGCCCACCCTACCCCATACTACTTCCAAAGAGAAAGTTGGTCTTCTATCAAAGTCACCTAGGACAAAGGCCCCATAAGATTTTTGGATCAATATCTTAAAAAACAAGATCTAATTAACAACCTTGATTTAATCTTAGAAAGCTTCCTTAACATAGACAAATGGACTAGTAACAACAACATTGATGATGAACTCTCTACAAACTTTGGAAAAATTCCACAATTATAGGTTCATAAAAAACAAGCCTTATCAAATTCCCCATTGGACAATATACGAAAAATGCTCGTAATCAACTCTTCTTTGGAATAAACGATTTTCATCCATAACATGTCCAATACATACCTCCACGGACTTGGACACATGGCTACACGTACTCCTCAAATGCCAAAACCATCACATACACTCTCTAATAGTCAAAAGGCACAATAAAGCGGTATGAGAAATCTAAAAACTAATAATATCCACAAATAAATCAGGATGCTTCATACTCATGAATGCAAGAACCTTCAACAACAAACCACAAGAAAACACAATTCCTCCATGGCTACTTTCATGCACATGCAGAACCCAAAGACGCCAATGTAATGCCATATTTAAACCAAACATATTATGCGTCAAAGGACTATCATATAAAGACCCTCCACCGAACCACATAAATACAAACCTACTATCCTATTTATTGAATTCAAATATTGTAATGACAAATTCTCACCAGAAGCAATAAAAAACAAAGCTAATAAATACCAACCACTTATTAATGACATTGCAGATCTTGGATGGAAAGTTGACCCTCTTATTGTCATTGCTACTGGAGCTAAAGCTACTACCTTTATCCCATCTATGAAAAGTCTCAAAAAAACATTCAACATCCGCATTAGTCCAATTCAGAAGACATTCACCAAAATCAACACCATCACTATCCAACATGCAATGTCAATACTTCTACACAAACGAAAACTTGAAAATAACCAATCTCTTCCAAAATTATATGATATTCTTTAAAACCTATCAAACAATAGACTTTTAGTCTTTACAGATCATCTTTTTGGAATTGAACATTGTGGCTTTGGTTGCTCCTAAGCTCATAGTTATTGGTTATTGGTTACTGGTTTTTGGTCACATAGTGTCTACCCTCGAGAGGGGAGAGTAGTTCCATACTACTAAACCTATGTCCGGTGGACATGGATTTAGTGGTGGAATGAACAAACACTTTATTCACTCTGGCTCCATTCGAGGGGAGAGTAGTTCTATACTACTAAACCTATGTCTGGTGGACATGGATTTAGTTGTGGAACAAACGGACACTTTATTCACTCTGGCCCCATTCGAGGACGAGAGTTCTTCTTCTCCTTCTTCCAAAGTCCACAAATTTGTTACCATTGTACGGTAACTTGAAACACTATAATCTATTCCATCAACCATTGGATGTTGAGCAAATTTTACCCAAAGTTCAATTCATTGATTGAGTTCAAATGTCTAGGGTTGGATACTAAAATTAGTCATTTTATTTCCATCAAAGTGTGTTCAAAGAAAAAAATTAGCACATATTTTGGTTTTCGATAAACATGACCTGGGCACTAAAGGATAACCCTTAACCTTTTAAGGACAAGCGACCATGTACAAAATTTGAAATGTATTTGATTCGGTCATATCTTTCTCTATAATCTATTATGCTCGTAGAGTCTCCAACTG
Organism: Bryoerythrophyllum caledonicum; assembly: GCA_963971425.1. NCBI lineage: Eukaryota > Viridiplantae > Streptophyta > Bryopsida > Pottiales > Pottiaceae > Bryoerythrophyllum > Bryoerythrophyllum caledonicum. Next base: position 18,984,004 of record OZ020523.1, read on the forward strand.
GTAGATGGTCGCTTGTCATTAAATGGTCAAACGTCAATCGAGAATTGTATATACAAGGACATATTTTACTGCATAGAATACAAATGAAACATTTTAACAAGACTTACACCTTTGGATTGAAGATCCTTCAACTAACATCTTTGATTTGGAGGTCATTTTAATAAGTGAACCTTGTTATGTTCAAATATGACACCGTATTTGTAGAATATTGTAGCCACTACTGGCACCTTCTCATGTTTAATCCTTTGAGGACAACATTTGGGACTAGGACTCCGAGATGCCACAAGCAGGTACATTTCATCGCAATTAATAACTACATCATGCTACACATTGGGTACATTTCATTACAAGTGATATATACAAACATCACTATAGTTTGCATGTTTGACTCCGGCATACATCCTCACCGCATTTGTTGGAAGTGTAGGGATCCAAGGAGCTTAGGGCCAGTTTACATTACGGTGGAGAAGTCCACCGGTCATGAATTCTAGGGGAATTCTGAAATTTGATTGGCCAAGAGTGACGCTCTTCTTCGATGGGGGTTTACACTACGACAAAGAGTCCTCCGGTGGAGAACCTTGTGCATTGATGAAAAAATGACATGGCTGCCAATGTGACGACACTTTTTGGAGGGGAGGTTCTCCGGAGGTCAAGTTTCTTGGGCGAGCTCAAAGCCTAGGACAAGAAACATGGCCTCCGGAGAACTCCCTTGCCTCAAATAACCATGTCTTAGGCTGAAATTCTTGACTGACCGGTGCACTTCTTCACCTTAGTGTACACTTGCCCTTAAACCTTTAAGGCCAAGCAACCCATTTTGGGTGGTTCTGGCACAATAATCTCAGTACCAACTAACGTAGAGGCACCCAATTCCGATCACTTAAGCCAGTTTGGGACTCAAATGATATTGTATATCAAAAACATTTATGTAGAAAGATGCGGAATTAGGAATGAAACTCAATAAATATTTTTTCAAATTTAATCTCAAAGATTTGCAATTGATATAGAATTTAAAAGCCCAAAAACCACCGAAGCCCATAATCAAACTCTAGAGTAGGTGAGATTTGGTGCCCTCTTTCACCCAATGCCAATAAGTGAGAGTCAGTAAAAGAGAGAAGACATGCCATGGACAATCAACTCATGAAGGGTACCCAATACCAATTGGCCTTGTTTGACTTTCGAGGCAATGCCACCAATGAGAGCTCAATTGAAGTGGAGCAACCCAAAATTGCACACATCATGACCCAATGCCGATAATGACTGGTGTTTTCAGATTTTGAGTTACCGGTTTTGGGTCACTTAATGAACCATTTCAAGCATTTGCCATTTTCATGCACCATGCCATGCATACTCTACTGATCGGAATTGGGTGCCTCTACCTTACTAAAGGCCACCTCCATGAAAGACTTGAACTATGAAAAAGACGTGGAGGAAGATGGGCATCTATTAGGACATTTGCCACAAAAATTGGTGCAAGCATCGGGGAGCGACAATGATTTCCGCAAATTGTGGTTGTGATAAAATGTACCATGTGTGTAGATGTTATTTTGTATGATCTAGAACACTTGTAGATTCTCGGGGGCTAAAAAAGCTCATTGGCCTTAAAAGGTTAAATTAGGCCATGGATAAAACAAAGATGAGATATTGGTCCACCAATTTGCAAATCACTCTTTGTCAGCTCCATATTAAAGCTTACTATTGGTCAAGGCCCCTAACTTTTGGTCGGCACTAATGGAATGTACCTAGTGGAAGAAATAGGCTAAACATGGCTGATGACTTTGAAAATTCTTATCTGATTCACATCTCATCAAAAATTATGAAATCAAATGGGTTGAGATTGTTATTCTATTGGCTATCACTGAAAGATAAATGTATTATTATATGGATTTTCTCTATATGCACATTGCTTAATCAAGGCACTACGACCTTGGTGTAGTGGTTTGGGTCATGGCACATCGGTGAGATGGTTGTGAGTTCAAATCTCCATGTCGGCCTGGTGCATACCACCATAGTCCATCCAACCATGGTGGGGGTCTCAAGACCTCATTCTATGGGTACCCAAAAAGACCTAAGGGGGAAGGATGACATGTTGGTTGTCTCTAAGGCACTTAGTGTAGGGAAGTACGTAGTGTAGAAAAGTGTTACCCCCAAAAGGGGCAAGTAGTTCTATTACACTAACCTATGTCCCGTGGCCATAGGCTTAGTGAAGAGAATGAACAAACACTATATTCACGCCAGTCTCCATTGGGGACCAGAGTTGTTGATGTTGTTCTTCTTCTTTAATCAATCGGTCATGGGGGTTTACCTTATAAGTTATAACTAGCCAAAGGAGTTTCGGAGAGGCAAAACAAAAGCAAATGAGAGCATCTCCACCCTCCTCAAGGCTCTTCTCAAGGGTTAGGAGGGAGGAAGGCGAGGATGGGGCTTAATTTAGCTGGGTGGTAGACCTTCGCGGCAAGGTCCCAATTGCAAAATGATGGTTGGCTTGCCAATGGGCACCCATAGTCAATGCCGCCTTCCAAATCCGTTGCCCACCTAAAGCTGAAGTCGTTGCCCTACCTCCTAAAGCCATTGTGAGGTTAGGAGGTGAGAAAGGCGAGTAAGATGTGAGGGAAATGGGGAGATTTAACCCCTAAATTTCCTTGACAACTTCACACCAAAAACACTTCAAAACTGTTCGTTCTAGTGCACTTAGTAAGGAAAGAAACAAATAACCGTGTTATTAATCTTTATCGTACGATCTCATTCAACACTTAATAAAAATCATACTCACAAAATTTCATCTACTTTAACCACACGGATTGTGAGATTATAGTGTTTGAAGTAGAAAAAGAGGTTCATTTTTATTTCTGCGTTGAATACATCAGCAAACTTTGATTTCACTTGGTGTCAAAGTTTTGCACTACACAAGGTCTAAATTTAATATCATCATGTTGATCATGATATTAACTCCTTGTGCACCAATTTTTAGAGGTAGAAAATGGATGTAGCATATTCAAAAGAATTGTGCAAAGAGTGGAGGTTCAGAGAGTGCCAATTCATGTTTTGGTTTTTTGGGAACAAAATATGTTTTAGAAGGATAATCCGAATGGTCAATAACAAGGTTTACACCACCTCTTGTAGTAGAAAAATCAAAAAGTGAAAAATTATAAAGATATCAAAGTTTTATGTGGAAAAAAAGAAGTTTATTTGGTTCCTTGGCCGACAATGTGTGGCAATGTGTGAGAATCTTTGACTTGGAATAGAATGCATTTATTATTGAAGACAATTTTTTTTTTGACAATATGAAAGAAAATAGTATTACTTGCTAGCAATCTCAAATCTACTAGATTTTGGAGTTGCCTGACGTGTCCGCACTCGACAATATTTTCTCTACGATGGCATAGCTTTTTTTCCCTTAAGTCCGATAAGAATAAAAATTATACTACCACGTACCTCTTGTCTTCTTGCATCTTTGTACAAAATTTCAAGAATTGCAAATCTAAATTGCAACCATGGGAACGTGCCCGAGATTTGCAAAAGCCCACCGCAGGACTTTTTTCATTAGGGGTTAATGGATTTAAGGCATAATCTTTGATGACATGACAGCCAAATTTTGACCAACAAAGACCCAACGACATGTCGAGGGGAGGCCGACTTTGGCCTAGCTGACATTGCTCTTGGTCGACATTACCACGCGATGGAAGACCCACCAAGACACGCCAATGACCGTTGGTATGTCCCCTTCCTTCTCCCCACACCCAACGAGGATGCTCCAATACGAGCAATAGATAGACGCACATGATGACCATATGAAGCATCATCTTCCAGATATGGTCCCTAAAAGACCAGATTGGGCTCCCCATGCTTACACTAGTTTCATGGTAAAATTTGATATGGTTCCTAACCAAATCATATGGTTACCTTCTTTTGATTTACCTTTTAACCATATTATTGCCACAACGTACCCAATTTGTTTTCGATGAGTTCCTATGTTGCTCCCCAGAGTTCTCCAACATGATCCCAAGTCTGTTCCCCAACATTTGCCATTCTCGAAGAGTTCCCAACGTGTTTACACTGGGAACCAATTTATACTTTTAAAATTACATCCATATCCATACATGCATACATCCATATACACCAAGGTCCCCCTCAAAAATGTAAAGTCCCTAAAGTCCCTAAACTCCCTTATGTCCCCAACGTTGGGGCCACTACCAATCATTGAGGCCCCAACGCAGGATCATCCGCACACATGTGCGTGAGCTTAATGTTTGAGAGAGAGCTCCATGTGGCTGGTGCAGCCCATCAAGCCTAGAGTTGGCAAAGCGAGGGTCTGAATGTGTAGACGTTTGCACAATGCACACCAAATTTCGGATATACACTAGCTAGATAAGTCTTATTTATTGTTACAAGTATTTATGTTTTATATCATTTTTAACCCCTAAAATTCTTTGACAATTCCATATAGAAACACTTCCAAATTGTGAATTCTAATGCAATGAGTTAGTAATGAAACAAAAAACTTTATTTCTAGTCTTACCCATAGGATCTCAATTAAGACTTATTAAGTGACATACTCACAAACTTTGACCGCACGGATTGAAATATTATAGTTCTTGAAGTAAAGAAGATGGTTCATTTTCTGCCCTGCATTAAGTATATCAACAAACTTTGGCTTAACTTGGTGTCAAATTTTTGCATTAAATAAGGTCAAAATGCATTACCATCATGTTAAGCATGATGTTAGTTACTTGTACACCAATTTTTAGAGGTAGAAAAACGGTGTAGCATATTCAAAACAATTGTGCGAGGAGTAGAGGTTCAAAAATTGCCAATTCACGTTTTATTTTTTTGTGAACTTAATATGTTTTACAATGATAATCCAAATGGTCAATAAGAAGGTTTACACCACATATTGTTGTAGGAAAACAAAAAAATGATAGATATAATGATCTTTAACTTTTAAGTAAAATAGAAGAATTTTGTTTGTACCTTGCCCAACAATGTGTGAAAATGTTTGACTTGGGTTAAAATATTATTTTTTTACTAAAGATTTTTTTTTCACAATATGGAAGGAAGTAATATTACTTGCTAGTCTTGAAAATCTCACAATCAATAGTGTCCTAACAATAGTTTTAAGAGTTGCCAAACATCCCCGCACTCCAAAAGTTTTTCTTCAAGATGGCATAACATTTCTCATAGGTCCAACAAATTCAATTTAATTTTTCTATATACCTTTTATCTTCTTAGTACATCTTTGTACAAATTTCACAAATTGTAAAACTAAATTGTAACCATAGAAACAAACCCAAGATTTACAAAAGCTCACCTTGGGGCTTTATTTGCTTAGGGGTTAATGCTTGTTTTTAAAAACAGAATTCAAATTTTTACAACAGCAACTTACTCCCACTTTCACTAATAACATTAATATCTCCATTTGGGACCTGGATTGATCTTACTGCTATGCTATTTTAAATTTTATTTATTTTTCATTTGCATGGAAATTATGCACTAGGTTTTTTTAATATTAATAATAATTATAATAATTATAATTAATTTTGGCACAAAACGAAAAAGAATTTGATTGCAAGGAAAGCAACAACCTATGCCCCAATTCAAGCACTAGGTATTAACCTCTAAATGTCACAAAAGCCCATGCTAGACTCTTTTCAAATCTTTTTGGCTACTATGTGCTGTTTAGATGTTAAATCTGATCCCTATATCTTGAATTAACCCTTAAATGTTAGAAGATGCAACTGCTGGCCACAATATTCTACATGCATGGTATCATATTTGAACATGATAAGGTTTAGATATTTAAATGACCTCCAAATGAAAGATGTTCGTTGAAGAATCTTCAATCCAAAGGTGCAATTCTTGCTACAGTGAAATACATGATTTATATTTTGTAGAATAAATACGGGCTTGTATATACGGTTCCCGGCTAACATTTAACCCCAAAGGCCCAATGTCCCCTGGGAGACATTTTGAGTAGGGCAGGGTACCACATTCTCAAATTTAGGCATGATTTTATGAGTTCTTTTAATTGAATGGACAACTTTTTATTAGCTTCCCGTAGACATAATTGTAAAAATTGGACTTATGGTTCAAAATTTACAATTTTTTTAATGTAACGTATACAAATGGTGCAACGGTTTAGTGTGACATATAACAAATAGTGTAGCAATACTTAAATCAACTCTAAACTCAACAACAATTCGAGTTTTTGTCCATTTAAAAAAAAATCCCTCTTGAAAAAAAATGGAATTTTTTGCATCCAGGGTATGGATTTTTGGATTTCAAATATATGAGAAGCATATGATATATGCCAAACTTGAAGTGTAATGTTGATTCTTAGCACATAGTTGCATTGCAAGATTTTTAAGGACATCTTCTTCCCTTTTTCTACTTTAAAAATTTGGTGCACATGTGCGACTGTGCTTAAAATTATCCTTTTCAAGCTAAAATTTGAAAATCAGGGACCATAGTGCAAAAAAATGCCATAGAAGGTGGTCAAAGTTTGCTGAAGGTGTTTGGTGTGACCTTAAAAGTTTAGTAAAGAAGAGTTTATGTCTCACTTCAAAGGCTAATATCTTTCAATCCTTGCGGTCAAACTAAACAATTTTTTTACCACATACATTTGAGCAATCCTAGTACAAGACCCTACCGTTAGATATGTTAAAATTGCGTTTGTTTGCATTTTGCGTTGAAAGCATTCAAACTAACAGTTTTCCGTGAGTGTGGGTACTAAATTGCCTTGGGCCTTTAAGGAAAACAAATAAATAAGTAAATAAAAATGTGTGTAACGTTGCGAATTTGCCACTGGTAAAAAACTGTCCCCGAAACATGCAAATGTCAACTCACATGTTGTACAAACTCATGAAATATACCCCCTGAGTAGATGCGACTCTGCATAATCTACAGAAATCGTAGATTTCTGCAAGCTCAAAAAGCTCACCGGCCTCAAAGGGTTTAGGGTGGAAAAATCATAAACAACAGAATGTCAGCGCACGTCCACTTCATCTGAGATCATGGAGACAACGACACAGACTCACTGTAGAACAGCCTCTAAAATTGCAGCTTACCGAGTGAAATCTCCCTGAAAAGCATCGCACATTGTTCCCAGAACAATAAACCGCAGCCGCATGATCACCGCCAGATCAGCCTCCAGCGTCCGATTCGTCTCCATCTTTTCCATAAATAACCACCTCGCCGATGATCACAGGCTGCGGTCCTCCACTTCTCACCGAGATGGACACGCTCATGAACGAAAAGCTAAAGATCTCGGGGCACATCTACGTTACAGGAGGAATTACTGGCTGTCCACTGTTGAGGACAGTCGCAGCAGTCGCAGTCCGCGGCGAACTGCAGCAGATCTTGTGGCAATTCCAGCTTCGAATGAAGTGGGAACTCGAATCTGAGGGCAGCCACAAGTTCGGCACGATGAATGCAACTTATTAAAGCGTTTAGAACCCTCTCCCAGGTTGTTGGGGTGCCAGTTTCAGAGGTTGAGCCCCGATGGCCTGCTGAACCGATCTAGACAAGACTGATCAGGTTCTGTTGATCTGTGACTTCGACTCGAATGTGAATTGACGTTCGTTTGAGGTTGTTGAATTGGTTACTAGCCATCATGGATCCGCACATTGATCCGTTGAAGATTATGGTGGACGGGAGCGGGCGGGTGTTCGAGCCGCCAGTGATGGCGCCGGAGTTCGAGCTGCCGGTGGACTCCGAGCACAAGGCCATGATCTGCAAGGTGCACAGCTTGGCGAAGCCGCACATGCTGTCGTTCCACCTCGCCTGGATCTCCTTCTTCACGTGCTTCCTGTCCACCTTCGCCGCGCCCCCGCTCGTCCCCATCATCCGCGACAACCTCGACCTCACCAAGTCCGACATCAGCCAAGCCTCCGTCGCTGCCGTCTCAGGTACTGAAAACTCCCGAAATGGAACAAATTCAGGCTCTGATTCTCAATGTCGTAATAATGTGAGAGTCCCCTCCAACTGATCTAAGCAATCAGTGATTCTCCAACCGAAAATCTGTGAGATAAATGCGGCGTCTTTGCAGCTGCAGCTTACAAGTGACAATGTGCTGCAGCTTAGAGGCGAATGTGAGCCTGATCTGAATTCTTGGGGTGCAGGTTCGATCTTGTCGAGGTTGATAATGGGAGCGGTGTGCGATCTGATCGGGCCGCGGTACGGGTCCGCGTTCTTGATCATGGTCGTGGCGCCGGCGGTGTTCGCTATGGCGATTGTCGACGACGCGGCGGGGTTCCTGATGTGCCGATTCTTCATCGGTTTCTCGCTCGCCACCTTCGTGTCGTGCGAGTACTGGGTGAGCTCGCTGTTCAGCTCGCGCATTGTCGGGACTGCCAACGGACTCGCCGCTGGCTGGGGCAACCTCGGCGGCGGCGCCACCCAGATCATCATGCCGCTCCTCTTCGCCTTCATCCGCGACAGGTCGGCAATACAACTGGGATCTCAACCGGGATCCATCTCTTCCATAACTATAACATTATTTTATCGATTACCGGTTTCCATCTAGAGTCCTTGTCGATCATGTTCTTCCGTTGCACCTACACAACATGGCCTTCACCAATTGTAGCAGAAGACTATGGAATGGACTTAGAATCTTCATCTGGAGCTGAAATCACCTACATTATAGAGCCAATCTCGGGCACGCTGTAGTTAATATCAGAAATCCCAGAATGTTTGGAATGCAGATAAAGTTTACATCTAGAGATACACACAACATTTACTGCGTTCACATCCGGGTATCAGAGGAGTGTTGCATAGATATCAGTAGAAGTGAATATTCTAATCTGCAATGGGATTTGTACAGAAGCAAGCAGAGAACTCCCGAAAATTTTAACCTAGTTCACTGACTGTGGATTGTCCCTTGAAATGATCTTGCAGCGGCGGCCACCCCGCGTTCGCAGCCTGGCGAATCGCCTTCTTCATCCCCGGATGCTTGCACATCATCATGGGCATCTTGGTCCTCTTCTTCGGCCAGGATCTCCCGGACGGAAACTACTGGGAGCTCAACTCGGGAAACCACACCTTCCGAGACGGCTTCCAACAGGTGACTAATCTGGATATTGTTTGATCCCTGATCCATCGAAATGTGTCCCTGTGGTGTCTTCGTAGGCGATGTCCAATGCACCAAAATGTGGACTCTCTGGTGTGTTTATAGGCGTTGTCTAATAGAGTGAGAGTTTGTGTCTCAAGATGCGCCCCTGTTCACGATCTTGTCAGATGTATTCAACTCATGGGTCCCCTGTTATGTATTCGTAGACTAGATCTGGTCCATTGTCCCGGTTCCGAGTCTGATGTAATGATTTACTGTTTTGTGTCTTCAGTCGATGTACTATGCCATCACGAGCCCGAGAACCTGGGTGTTTTTCGCTCTCTACGGCTACTGCTTCGGCGTGGAGCTCACCGTGGATAACATCATCGCGGAGTATTTCTACGACAGGTGGGACCTAAACCTGACGACGGCGGGCACCGTGGCGGCCGTCTCGGGCCTGATGAACATCTTTTCGCGGCCTTTAGGCGGCTACCTATCGGACCAGGCGTCGCGGCGGAGCGGCATGCGCGGGCGCCTGTGGTACCTATTTGTGGTGCAGATGCTGGGCGGGTTCTTCTGCATCCTGCTGGGTAAGATGACGACGCTGGGCGCCGCCATCTGCGTCCTGATCATCTTCAGCATCTTCGTGCAGGCGTCTTGCGGCGCCACCTTCGGAATCGTCCCGTTCATCTCGCGCCGCTCCCTGGGCGGGGTGATCGGATTCACTGCCGCGGGCGGCAACCTCGGAAGCGTTCTCACGCAGGCCCTGTTCTTCACGTCGAGCTCGTACCACACCGACACGGGGCTGGTGTACATGGGCATCATGATCCTGTGCGTCACGCTCCTGGTGTGTGTGGTGTACTTCCCCATGTGGGGCGGCATGTTCTTCCAGCCCAGGAAGAACTACACGGAGGAGGAGTACTACGTGTCCGAGTGGAACCCGCAGGAGCAGCGCGAGGGCCTGCACATCCCCAGCCTCAAGTTCTCCATCAACGCGCGCACCGAACGCCGCCGCGTCCGCCCCGCCGATGGCGTGGAGCCCGAGCTCGACGACCCGGACCGATCCGGCCTGTCCATGTTCAAATCGTACTCGCACTGAACGACTAGCACTGATCATCAGATTCTTTCATTGTAGCAAATGGAGCTAGCGAGTCGTCGTCGTCGTCGATCATCGAGCGCTGATGTTGGTGCCGGTTGTTGGTTGATCAGATACCCCGGCCCGCAACAGCCATCACCATCGCCATCGATGTCAAGACTTCGGTCGGGAGCTTAAATCACCTCAAGATTCAACATGTTCATTATTTCATAGGTTTTATTCTTACATCCGAGTAGGTGCCATCGATACATGGCTTGTACCAGAACTTCCATACACTAGTTCAATCGCATATCATTATTTTTAGAGGTGCACTACTCCACACTGTGCCTTGCACACACACGAGTGAGTTTTTTAATCAAGGGCTATCCTCATGATGCCTTTTGTTTCTAAAGTTGTGATGAGAACACCCAACTTGTGATGGCTTGGAGATCATGTAAGTTAATGACTTGACTTGGCTGTGAGTAATAACCATTGTTTCTGTCGTGAATTGTTGATGACTCTAATTTACGTAGGCGGGAATCTCTTTAGACATGGATTTGCCACATTAAGACATGATTCACTCTTTCGGCCCTGGTTGTGTATTGATTGACACTAGAATGCACTGTATTTCAACAATGTAAGCCCACTGGATTTCAACAATGTAAGTCCACTGGATTTCAACAACGACCGCCTGCAGTGTTTAGAGGAGCGTTTGGAGATGGAGGGTCGCAGCAGAGTAGAGTTCTTTCACGGGACGCAAAACCCTAAATCCTCGTTTGCAACCAAATTTCTGCACGAAATTACCAAACCCACATCTCTGAATCAAAATCCGCCAACGTCGACCTCGTCATCGTGAGCGTGGGTCAGGTAGGCACGATTAGAATGGTGGGTTCTCGACATTGCTCGTGCAAAAACAAACCCTAAAAACCGTCAGTAGGAGGATTCGGTGTTGGAGGACTTGCACGTTCCCCTTCTGTAAACTTGGAGGGAGCATATTGTAGATTTCAACCAACGTCACAGGTTCAAAACAAACTACAACGTCGTCTACAGAACTCACAGATTTCCTTATTGTCAAAGCTAACGAAAGCCGCTAAAGTTCTTAATGTGTCGATGAATCTAGAAAAACTTAACACTGCAACCAGCTCAATGCAAGTTCAGATTCTCAACCCTTACACTCTTCATTAATCTACCTGGTTTACGCTATTCAACCGTCTTATAATCTTATGAACTTACAGAATGCAAACTTGGAGGAAGCGCATGGTATCGGTTCTACTTCTACCGAGTGTTGAGAGAGTATATTGAAAATCGTAAGGACTCACAAGCTATGGCAGATTATGAGGCATACGAAATGATGGTATAGGGTGAGGCCCTCCCGGCCGAGCCTCACGCGATGTGAGGTACCCGACGAGGCAGGCGGTAGCCCGACAAGGAGGGCCTCACATCGCGTGAGGCTTGGCCGGGAGGGCCTCCCCCGACGTAACGCCCAAGCAAATATATAGAAATGCGGGCCTCCTGCCCGTGAGGCCCGGGAACGGGGCACGTCTTCCGGGGAATGTATGGGAACGGTACCTCACGCGAGGTGAGGTACGCCGGGCGGCCTTTCAAAAAACAACGCACGGGCGTTACGTTGTCCACAATCTCTACGGACATCGGAAGTTCAAGGGTCGCAGACAATAGAAGTTCACAATAGTGCATGATTAAAGCGGTATAACTAAGCAGAGGTTTTTACATTAGTTAAGGTTAGAAGTTAGTTGAGGTTATAGGTAGCTGAGGTTATAAGTTAGCGACATTAAAACTTATCAGAGGTGTAACTTATGGGAGGGATGAGTGAACTACACTAAAAATCTCAGTTAGTGTAGTGGACACTAAATACAAACCCATACACTAGTTGCGAACTAGGCAATTAGTGTGTGACAAAACAATGCACTAAATGCCAACTACTATACTCTTTGTCAATTCTTGTAAAGATTGTAAAATATTTATTTTCACATGTGTACGTATAGTGTATGAATAGTAAAAGAAATTAAAAAAAGGTCCAGAAGTTGAGAGCTGTCAGAATATCTTATCAACAATTTTGTGAAGACCATAACTCACTCATATACTATCCGAATTGGGTATATGAGGTGGTTTTTGACATCCCAAGTGTCATCCCAATGGACAATGCTAGAAGATCACCATCCTTAAATTCAAGTCCTTGTAGCCTTAATCACTTTCAAGCGTGAACCAGAATATTACTAGTATCCAAAGTACACTCATTCCTCCCATAAGTTATAGCTAAATCTAGTGCCTGTGGATGGAGGTAGTAAGAACTGACCCCATAGGGAGGTGAGTGGATGGACGGAGGTGGACAAGGTCATCCCCTCCCCGTTCCCTTGCCCGTTCCCACAGCTCCGTTCTCCTACCCGTTCCCCTAGCTTCATTCAAACTCTAAACCCTAAACACCACCTATAAACCCTAAACTCTACAGGGCAAACCCTAACTCCTAAACCATGAACCCTAAAACCCTCCAGAGGGTTCCCTAAACCCTAAAACTAGGTTATAAGGGGAACAACGAGGAGAATGGTCCTCATCCACCTCCGTCCATCCACTGATCCTTGAATGATGGGGTCAATTCGCCCTGGGCAGTATGAACTTTGTAGAGGTCAACATTAGCTGAGGTTTTAGCGGAGGTTTGATAAGTTCAACACGATTTCACCTGCGACTATCCGCACATTTCGGCGGAGTGTTCGACGGAGGAGAGCAGCGACTAGAGCCAGGGAGGAGAGCTGAGCGCCGCCAAAAGGGTTGAGTGGAGTGTGGCGGCATGGAGCGCAACGGAGAGACTGAGTTCACTAATTGAGATCTGGAGTTCAGTACAATGGGGAGACTGAGTTCACTAATTGAGATATAGAATTCACTGGCACAACGACATCAAGAAATCAACGCAATGTAGTGGTGTGTTGTGGCATTGAGGCTTTCCCTTGTCCCTCATCCGGCCGCAACAAGTAAGGATTCATCGACTCTTCGTTTTCGGTTGAAGCTTTTATCATTCAATAACATTTCTTCCAAATTTTAGCTCAAGCATTGCTTCTATCTTATTTTAGCACGACTTGGATCGATGCTTTCGCTTGCTTATTTTGATGTTGCTTTGTTGCACTCCTTAGGTAGACTTGGTGGCAGTTGTTCATATTGCTGATAGAGAGTAAGTTTAACAATTCACAATTCTAGACTTGGAGTTGATATTAGATCTTAAAGGGTGAAGGGTTAACTTCTCGAAGCCAGAATGTTGAGCAACTAGAGTAGAATACCGGAGCTAGGCATAGGTCTGTTAGAAGATATGTCATTGTATTTTTGTTGGCAGTAGCCATAAAAATCAGGAGAGAAGCATCATGAATTAAAATGCATGTGATAGGCCTTGCAAGGAAAACAAGTCCAAACAAGTGATCAACTTCAGCAGCATGTTATTACAAAATCAAAGCATCATGAATAAACAATAATTCTGAAAAATTCAAATCCCTTCAACCTCATTACTTTAATAAAATAATACAGTCTCCACATCATTAAGGCACCTGTCAATGTAGACCAATTGAACCAAATAGAGATTCACCATCTTCTAAAACCAACACTCTAGAATCCAACGCTTTAGTAAAACGCTTAAATTCTTCTAAACCCTAAACACTCTCCAAATTGACTCGAAAAAAGAGAGACTACTCTTGAACTCTCAAATTGACTCGAAAAAAGAGAGACTACTCTTGAACTCTCAAATTGACAACGTGATAGTTCCTGGCTGCAACTAATCACACAAACGAGCACCAACATACAGAGAAATCTCCAAGCCAGATTACATTTCCAACCTAATATAAAACAAAAAACATGCACTTCACTCAACCAAAGCCTCACCTTGGAGAACGATGAACGGCAAAGGCTTCTCCTCGTCTGAACCAGCAACAGTGCCACAGAAGAGAGCGACGAGGATTGTAACATAACAAAACTATAGCCGCGCGCTTGAGATCTGCCATGGCCGATCTAGGTTGTGACCGCGGTCAACGACGGAGGCGACGTAGATGTGGCAATCGTCCTCAGCGCCTTGTGCACAAAAATCAAGTCTACTCCTATTGATCTCCTAACTCCACCTCGAATGTGATTGAAGCGCTAAGATCCTCACGACTCCACCTCCCTCGAGAGTCAAGCGCTGAGTATTGCAGCGGTATAACTTATGAGAGGTTATAACTCAGAAGAGGTTATTACTTGAGTTGGGGTTACAAGATAGTTGAGGTTATAAGTTAGCAAAATTATAACTTACGAGAGGTATAACTTATGGGAGGGATGAGTGTACTGCACTGCAATATTGCTTTATTCTAAACGATAGAAACCATTTCTGGGCACAAAACTAAAATACTTTTTCTCTCTAAGGGACTCTATTGAAGAGTCAGTTGAACTCTAGAATGATGCAAGAGCTGTCGAGGAAACGAGCATCTCTGCTAAAAATCTGATCACACAAAATTTCATGAAGTGCTCGTTTGAAAGATTTCTAGATCACATCCTCAAAAAAGAACATTGAGTCAATGTTCGATCTTTCTCCACAAAAGCCTTGAAGAGATTGAGGTTGAAATTAAACTTTGAGACCGAATCATCTTGTACTGCACACCTTGTAAGTTACTTTCCCGGACGGCGCCGCAACGACGAAGTCGCAGTCCACTCGCACATTCAACGCCATCGACGTGACGACGCCGACCTTGACGCGCACCTTGGCGCGCCCCATCAGATGCAGCGCGACCCGGCCCCGCTTCCAGTCGCTTGCGAGCTTGCGCCTGGAGCTCTCCGGCGTGAACAGGAATCTATTCACGACGAACCCGGACGAGAGCACGCTCACGTTCCGGTGGGCCTGGGAGAACGCCGCCACCGCGCTCCGGCCGAAGACGTGCCCCAGGTACGACGTCTCGAACTCCATGCGGTCGTACCGGAACCGCAGCCGCCGGTAGGGGTTGGTGGCGGTGACGGTGTAGTACACATCCGCGTGCAACGCTGCCGAGCTGGAGGTCACGTTGATTGACTTGAACTCGACTGTTTCGATGCTGTAGCGTGGCGAGGAGATGGGCCGGAGCACCAGCCACGTGATGAACGCGGCGAGGCCCAGGATGGTGCAGGCCGTGAGGAGGAGCGAGCAGAGCGCGGCGAAGCAGCAGCAGCTGAACGAGGAGCTGGAGGACCAGTGGCGGTGGCGGCGGCTTGGGGTCGGCGTGGGCGTGAAGACGGTCGACTTCGGATAGTGGAGCTGCGTGAAGTGGAGCGGGGACGGCGGGTGCGGGTAGACGTGGCTGCGGCTATCGCTCTTGCTTATCGCTATGCAGCTCGCGCTGTTGGAACGCGACAAGTTCGGCATGGCGGCTCGGGAGCCCGCTGACTCGTGATCCGCAGGCATTTCAAAGAATCCTCATCACCTCAATATTGATTCACCGAACTATCTGAAGCTGCACTTTCTCCATCTGCAACAGACCAAGAAACCGTCAGATTCACCGAAATGTCCACCGAAGATCCTTGGCTTAAATCTCTAGTTCTCTCGTCCAACAATGTTCTACGACAACACTCTGCAGAATCTGACTCAACTTAAACGTCCAGAACTTGATCTGATCTCTACCTACAACAACAGCACAATGTTCTACGACAAGACTCTACCTGAACTTGCTCAAACTCCAACATTCACCTGCAATTACAGCACAAAGACGTCGCAACCCAAATGCTCCTCGAGACGTACCAATGCCAATATTCCACAACAACACTCCCAAACTCCAGAGTTTATCATCTCCTACAACAGCACAAACTTGGTCCAAAAGTCCACCGCTCATGAGAACCAGTAAAGTCGATCCACACTCATCCAAAACTTTGCAACTCGACAACAGCCAACCCGAACGCCAAAAACTCATTACAAATCAGCAACCACTCGCACAGACACGAAACCGAGTATCACATGAGTACTACCCGAGTATCACCCGAGTACCGGACCGAGTACGACCCAAACATCGCAGGGTATCAGCCGGGAAGACGGGATTCAGGTAGTAGAGTGGGATCATATGGTGTGAGGTGTTGAGGAGATTCAATTATGAGATTCTGAATCTGCTGTGAGGTTCGGGTGGATTCAATAATAGACGAGGAGATTCTGAATCTTCAGCGATGGATCACTGCAAGGCGGGTGGTCAAGGGATCTGTAGTTCTCGGACTCGAGCATGGTGACGATGGGAAGTTGGCGACGATGGTTGATTGCTACCAAGTTGGTTTTGGGAGTGTGCCAGAATCTGTTTGGCAAGTGTCTTGCTTGGAGGTGGATGGTGAGGTCCCTCTTTACACTAAGGTTGGATGACCTAAAACCACCAACTTAACCCCTAAAAGCCCAGGCATTTTCCCTCATGAAACACTCCAAAACTGCCATCATCAACAAGTGGCAACGAAATCTAACATTAAAGTCTAATTTTAGACTTTTAAGCGTACAATCTTAAAATAGACACGTATATGAACTTACAATACAAATTTGGTTGCAATCCACCGCACGGATGTGAAGATTATAGCATTTGAAGTGCAAAGAAAAGTATTTTTCCCCCCTTGCCCTGTAAGGTCAGCCTACTTTGACTAGGTATATCTTCTAGTTTCTACATTGAAATAAGATCAAATCTTTTACCAGTATGACTTATATGTTGTTAGCTATCTGTGTGCAAAATTTGAGGTCAATTCGAGGGGTAATAGATGTAGAAATATACACTTTAGTGAAAGGGGGTACAAAATGTTGACAATTAGTACGTAAGTGATATGAAATTATTTGTTTCATATAAGTTGTTGCATTTGAGAATCCCAATGGTGGAAACTTTCAATTTATTTTTTCACTAATTTTAGAAAAAGAAACGACTAAAAATAGTAAAATCCATAATTTTCATGAATATATGGAATAAATAAAGCATCATGGGAAAGGGCAGTGCTTGAAATTGGGTGGCCAATTTGTCCCGTTGTTGACCGCCCTCGCAGCTGGACAAAAACCAAAAAAATAAAATAAAATAAAAAAATAAAAAAAAATAAAATTGGCGGGCCCGCTTCTGGCACAGGATGCTGGCAGGTCGCTTGCTGTTTATTTTAAAATTATTTGTAACAACTCTTTTAATAATTTTCATTGCTTTTTCTACTTGGACTTCGTGCATAGAAGTCTCGATTCCTTTCCTCACCCTTTCTGTCCCAAAATTTTGCCCATTTTTTCTCCTCAAATTGCATTGGTTGACATGGCTGCCCCTATAGTCCACAGTCCCCATTTTGACCTTTGAAGGCTAATAACTTTTGAACCAAAAGTCCAAAATCATATTTGAAAAATTCCCCATGTAGATTTCTTAAAGGACAATGCAGTGTAAAATTTTCATAAGAATCGGAGTATTTTTTCCACTCAAAGGTACATGCCCGAAATCCAAAACGTACGTCCTACGTACACTTGGGCTTTTAGGGGTTAAGCTTTCTGACCTATTTATAGCATTTGTATACGTGGTAAGAAGTTTTTTGGAAATTCAAAATAAGATTTCATGAATATTGCAATTGTCGTGACCATATTTCTTCATATTGAAATTGCTACAAATTTTTTAAGTAGATAGTAAGCCGTGACCCATTCTTGACATACAAAACTCTCTACTTCCACAGTAAGTTGTGCTAATGACCACTTGTGCAAGAGACTAAAAACTGAGAGCTTTGAACCAATTATTAACTGACACCCAATCATAACTAACTTTCCTAAAATTTTGGAAATGGGGTGGGCGGCTGGTGGTTTTGACCCACACAAGACTATTGATTCTCGGGTTGGTGGTGGTGATAGGTTATTCAACCTTAGAGTTTTCCAGAAAGTGCTTCCCGAAGTGGAAAGCCAGGGTGTCAAAGGTGGTGACACCCTGGCTTTTTTGGTTGAAATCAATGAATATGGACTCCTCCATGCGCCAATCCTGACACGATTCCTAAAAAAATTCAGATTATAATTGAGATCCGGTCCTCCAAATGAATATGTCCAAGACAAAAAATGTTGTGCTTGGGAAAAATGGGCTAAAAAGAGGTTGTTTTACAGAATCATGGTCCGTGGTGCAGAAATGTGGTCAAAGTCTGATGAAGTTGTTTTAAGTATAACCTTAAAAAAGTTTATGCCTCACTTCAAAGGCTAATATCTTTCAATTCATGCAGTCAAACCAATCAAAACTCTTACCACACACTATGCATAATTCTAGTTCAAGATCCTATGGTAAGATATATTAAAAAGTTTTTTTTTTTTTTTTTTTTTTGCATATGTATTGAATGCATTGCATATAGTAGTTTTTAGTGATGTGGGGTGCAAAATTTCTAAATTTCTAAAGGATCAACTAAGAGTTCCATTGTTTGGTGCTAATGGACCGGCGGGGACAAGTATGCAATTCGGTAAGGAGGAATGCTCTAAAGACAAGTCGTGTGCACACCTCGTCGCAAGTAGCAAGGGCAAGCAAATACACACCGAAGCTTGACCATACGGTCTTGTTGAAACGGTGTAGAAGTTGCATTGATTGGGGTAAATGGACCGGCCAGGACGGATATGCCATAAGACAAGGCCAGGGAGAATTGACCCCCTCGCCTGTCCCCATCCGAGGTGGGCCGTGTCTCAATTGCATGGGGTTTTTTTTAGCCCTCTCATTTTGGGGGGTCCAGAGGCTTTTTTGGGATTTTTTTGGACAATTTGGGGCCCACGGCAATTGTTTATTCCAGAGGCCCCTCTCTTACTATAAATAGGGCCCCATCCAAAAACAATCTAGGGGCCAGGTTTGGCCCCACCACCTTGTGGCCCCCTCGGATAAGGACGAGCGAGGGAGTCAATTCTCCTTGGCCATAAGGCAAGAAGGCATGATGTAAAGACAAGTCTGCTGCACACCTCGTAGTAGTCAGCGTTGACACGAGTGATATTGGGCCCTGGTAGACTAGCATAACTAGGTTTCAACTAGTCCGGGTCGCAGCAAGCCCAGATAAAGTGAAGTGGAGGCACCCAATTTTGATCACTTAAGGTAGTTGGGGGCTCAAATGACATTGTATGTCAAAATCATTTCTGTAGAAAGATGCGGAATTAGGAATGAAACTCAACAAATATTTTTTCAAATTTAATCTCAAAGATTTGGAATTGATATAGAATTTAAAAGCTCAAAAACCACTGGAGCCCATAATCAAACTTCAGAGTAGGTGAGATGTGGTGCCCTCCTTTGCCCAATGCCAATAAGTGAGAGTGAGTAAAAAGAGAGAAGACATGGCATGGATAACCAACTCATGGAGGTACCCAATGCCGATCGGCCTTGTTTGACTTTTGAGGCAAGGCCACCAATGAGAGCTCCATTGAGGTATAGCAACCCAAAATTGCACACTTCATGACTAATGTTGATAATGACTAGGGTTTTCAGATTTTGGATTATCGGTTTCGGGTCGCTTCATGCACCATTTCATGCATTTACCATTTTCATGCACCATTCCATGCATACTCTACTCATCGAAATTAGGTGGCTGATCGGAATTTGGTGCCTCTACCTTACATCACAAAAATCCAAGAGGATGGGGACAATGTCGTTCCTATATTACAACCATATTGTTACAAGGGTTTGTAGGTATGGTATCGTTTGCATACAAAATCAATATTGTTTGCATCATTGGAAAAAATGTAATACCGTTATTACATAAAAAATTTATTAACGAGTTTTGATGCACAATTTATTCTGATAATATTTCAAATTTGTATGAAAATAGTTTCATATAGACATCATATAATTTAGGACTTACTTCAATATCATACAAAATTAATAAATCGTTTTTAATGATGATATTTATGCAAAAAACGCAATTTAAATTTGAATAAAGAAACCACGAAATTTCTCTTACGGTATTCCGCTTGGGAAACAAACCCCTTACCTGTTGGTTAGGAACCAACGTTTGCTCCACCTCAGTTGAATCTGGTGGCAAATCCCAAGGCATTGTACATTACATCTATAGTACATCTTGATAATTTCCAATAGCTCAACTTGGTAATTTTAAATAAATGGAGTAGATATTCCTCTGAAATGCCTTGGTCTTTTAGGGGTTAATTATGTCCAAAAATTGACCAATGCAGAGGGTACTTTTGTATTTGCTAATCAGAGGTTCTCATTATATTTTTGTTTTCAATATGTACTTTATATATTAATACTATGAGAAAGAGAAGGATGTAAAAGGGTCAAACATACAACATTTACATTCCTAAGTGTAAAATATGTTACATGTAAATATTATATTTGTAGATGAATCTTTATTATTTTTTTCTTATTTCAAACTATCATTACACATTCAATATCAAACTCTACCTATACCAGAATCTTATACATTTGATATGAATACTATATTGTTTTGAAGTTAATATCACTACAAGATGATGATATTGCGATATGATAATTATTTGATTTTTTGGGTATATCACTTCTATACAAATTTCATATTGAAAATATTGCATACAAATATCATATTGTTTTTGTATTAAAAATACTCTATATACATTTCATATTTAGTTTTACATGAATGGATACTATATAACATCGTTATGTATACTATATCGTATTTCAAAATGCATGTTTACAATATGGCATTTTTTGTCACATGGAAAATGTATGATTTTGTATATATATAACCTTCGTCCAAATTTCATATAATGAATTAGAACATACAAATTTCATATTGGACTTTTACAATATGAAATGGAAAGGTATTGAGACGATATTGGTTGTATAAAGAGTTTGAACACATTATAGATATATATATTATATGCAAGTTGTATAAGATGCACTTTATATAGAGAATATATGATTTTCATATCGAAACAAGGCCCTCCAATTTTCCTGATATAGACGCACATGGCCTTGTACGGGGGGCCCATCTGCTCCTCGATGGGCAATGGTTCTTCCCACCTGACAGGGCCAAACCTGTTCACCGCGTGACGCACATGTAGAAGATGTTGCACCGGGCTCCAGCCCTTTTTTTAAACTTTATCTCACCCTTCCCTAGTTTATCCGGCCCCCTTCTCCACTCTGTTTTTTTTCTTCTATAAAAATTCTTTCTCCTCCCGAGTCTTTTCTCTTTGAGGTTTTTCTTGTGCAAGGCAACTTGTGGAAAATATATCTTCAATACGATATTCTCTCTAGTAGTAGTAATTGTGATTTGACTATTGTTTCTTCACTCTAAATTGATATTAGATGAAGAAAATCGTTTGTTGGATTCTTAATCATGAATTTGCAAGACCTTTGTAGCCTCTACACTTCATTCAAAGTAGTTCTAACCGGTCTTTAATTGTGAGGGAGTTCTTTGAGTAGCAAAGGCTACGTATGAGCTGATTTGAGGACTAATTAGAGGTACACTCAATGAATTAAGAAGCGATAAATCTTATTAAGACTTTGGCTGACTATTCTAATGTTCTGGATTTAGGGTCTTGTTTAGGTTTTACATATTCTATTTGAGTAAATTCGCCGGTGAGAAACATAGGATAGAGGTTGCTCTTAAACATCAAAGACGACCTAATTTCTTATCAAATGATCTTCTCCATTCTTGTAGGTGGTGGAAGGGTTTGTGGAGGTATCCTCTATGTCACGGCATTGTGCACGAGGTATGTAGTCTTATTAATGTTATGCCGTTGAAGTCCAATATATGTTGTGATTTATATATGAGAATGTTTCCATGCATTTGTTGAAGTCTTTCTTTTGTTTCCTTCTTTTTTTGTAGGTGGCCGTATGCAACAATGGACCCTACTTTCTACTATACGGATCCCATTATGTGAATGCTCTTGTTAATGACAATATGCGATCCCACAATGTCATTACCGTACTACTCCCTGGCCTAGAAACTCCAAAGCCAAGGACAATGTCGTCTCTAGAGCCTAGGAGTTGCTTCCATTACATTTCTAGGCTTTGCTTATTAGCCAATAAGAAGACACATCCTCCCCGGATGTTTTGGATAGAGCCCGGTCAACACGCCCACTAGAATTACGTTGAACCTATTGTTTTGAGAGCGTCTAATGATATGAAGCACAACAAGTACACAAAGTTCTATAGAATGATCCCTATCGCATTCCGTGAACTCGTAGAAATATTAAGACCTTATGTGTAGCCAGACATCTTAGACCGTGTTAGGCCTCAATTGGAAATCAGAAATATTGTCACCATACTACTTTTCATATTTGCACATGATACGTCCCCTAAACACATGGCCAATTGCTTCAATGTCGGAGCTTCTACAATTTGCAAGTATGTAGAGATAGTTTCAAACATCCTCTCAGACAAAAACAAATTGTTCAATAGGTGCATAAACATTCTTGGAGGAGCACCATTGCACATGATCATTGATGATTTGAGGCCATCATAGGGTTACCAAATATTTGGGGTGCAATTGATGGTACACACATTCCTCTTAATAGATGACCATTTCAAAGAGCCACTATTGAACCGAGTGACTTCTACAATAGGAAGAAATTAAACTCTATTGTTCTTCAAGTTGTTTGCAATGCAAACAAGTTTTTTTGGAATGCATGCGCAGGTCAGCCTTGTGGAATTCATGACGAATGGCAGTTCAAAGTATCTAGCTTATACAAAGCTTTCCGGAGTCGGACTATCTTGCAGACACTAGTCATTGATGTTGGAGGGTAGTTGTGGACACCATACTTGTATTGGTGATTTTGCTTATCTGATCTGCATAAACTTGAAAAAAATTTGGAAATCACCAGAACATGAAGACAAAAAATGGTTCGAAAGTGCTATAAACTCGAGGAAGGAAGTTAATGAAAATGTGTTTGGATTGCTTAAGAATTGATGGCGTATTCTCAAAAAAATTAACTCAAGAGTTGATAGAGCGGCTAGGATCACCGTAGCATGCTATTGGTGAAATAATTTTTGTCAAGAACGCAACTTGCTAGAGCCAGGGGGTACTACTGTTTGATATTGTAATAGTTTACGAGCTTTTGGGAAAGTTATGCTACAAGTTTATTGTGATAGAGAGAGAAGAAAAGTAGAAGGCGAACTGTTGAGAGAAAGTTATTTAAACAATGGATTCTTTAAAATCGTTAGTTACAAATGAAATCGTATTATTAATAAAAAATTTACTGATTTTGATTGGAACCGCTTTGTTTTACTTTATTGTTTCACTTTTGAACCTTTATGTCATATTTTTACTTTACCCTCTTTTACTTTAAACTTTTATTTTATATTTTTGCCTAGTACTTAATAAAATAAAAGGATTTATAAAATATAAATATGGAAATACGTCCTTTGTTTATGTATATTTATCAAATATATTTTGCTTCAATCCTCTCCGTTATTGATTTTTTGTCCTTGTCCTTATTTTTGCATTTAGAAGTCAATATTTATTTGTTTTGTAAAATGTTGCCAACATGATTGAACAAGAGCCTCGTTCACTGGCAACACAACAACCGCATACTTTAAGACATGTGAATAGGAGAGCCAATAAGCGTAGGAGAATTGGCTTCGCAATTGATCAAGCACTTGTGTCGGCCATCACTCAGTTCTTTGATCGAATGTTACAAGTACAAAAAAACTCTTTGAAGGTTGATGCTCGCGCCAGAGCTGAAAATATACAACTACAGAGAGACTTGCAACATGAACAGTTGCGAGTTATGAGGGAGATTCATAAGGAAAACATTGCACATGTAAATGCAGTGTTTAATGTGATTGCTAGTGCAATGTTGGGTAGAGTTCCACCCCCACCTCAACAACTACTCCCACCTCCACTTCCATCTCCGCCTCCATCTCCACCCTCAACTCCGTCTCCACCTCCACCTCTGTAGCGAGTCTGCGGCAAATATTGTTCATGGTGGTGTTTGTTAGTTGAGACTTCCGTTAAATTATCAACTTGTGTCAGAATTTTGTAGAATTTCTTTTCTAATTTTTTTCCAAAGCACACGTGAGGAAATCAAAATTTAGATTCTACTTCAGTAAATATCCATAAAAACTAGTTGTACATGCTTAGATCTCAAGGATGTAAAATACAATTTTCCAACTGCTATTAATATTGAGAGGGACATTTTTGGTGTACTTTCTTTGTTCACAATTTTCTCATCAGTGGACTTCACCCCCACGACTGATATTATATGCAAAGATATAAGAGATTACTATAGAAATTAAAGAGATATTAAAACACCTCTTATTTAAGTCAATCACACTAAATAAGTTTGAATAAGTGAATGTTTAAGAAATGAATAATGTAAATTAGTAATCAAATAATTAAGTATTGTTCATTAAATTAATATTTGAATTAATAATTCTGGTTGTATATGCCATTGAGCTTTCCCGAATTGTGAAACAAGAAGAATCAGGAGTAAAACCATTCATAAAGGTTACCAAAAACGGGCTCTTGTCCCCGCTTCCACATTGAAGTGTGTGGTCCGCTCCAATTGAGTTCGAGCAACCCAACCCGAGTCCATTGCTCTCGGATCTCGGAGCTGATGCTCCCAAATGGGACTCATGTGTTTGGACCTATGGATGTTAAGGCTCGGATGCTAACTTGAGGGATTTGAGGGTGGTTAGACAAAATGTTCCAGCACATTCATTAGCAAAGATAAAAATTTAGGTGAATTTTTTATGTGAAAATTCACGTGAAAGAATTTAGGTAAAAATTTGAATAAAAAATTTAGGTAGAAATAAATTTGGACTAGATATTGAGGTAATAAGGATTATACCTTATTAAATTCTTTATATAGTTTAAGGTAAAAAATATTATTGTTTCAATTTAATGGTTGAGATCTTGTCCAACTTTTTTATATTTCAACCAAAAAAATGTTTGGCACATCGGCAAGTGTTTAGATTTCTATGTTTGTTCGACCCAAACTTTCATTGAGAAGCCAAAAGTTTTAAAAAGTGTTGTCCTGTAGGCATTCTAGACACGGTTAGCCTCTCGACTTGGTTGTTTGGCCTTTGGACTTGGTGATGACCAAGATCGTTTTTGGTCCAAATGGATCCTTTGTTTGGAGCACGAGTCTTGTGTCCCAAGACATGAATCCCCCTTGGCTTACAATATTCATGTCAAAGGGTATTGCAGTGGCCATAGCATTGATTACCAATTGGACATAACTTATAAGGTAAACCCCCCATAACCGACATGATATGCTTTGTGCGTGTATTGAGAGATTAATAATAACAAAGAATAATAATAACAAACAATAATACATGAATTCTCTAGTGATAGCCGATAGAACTAAAATTTGAAGCAAGGTGATTTCATCTTTTTCCGATGAATTGTAAATTAGTAAGGACTTTCAAAGTGTGCTGCCATGTTTAGCCAATGGCCGCGAGTACATACCTCTTTTAAGTGCCCACCAAAAGTAAATGATCTTGACTAATAGCAAACCTTCATTTGGAGCTAAATGGGTGGTAATGGGATGGAAGTGGATTGAATAGACCTCAATTTTATGAGTGTTAATAATTCATATTTTGGGTGGTTACGAGGGGACACTTTATGTCCAAAACACAGAGGCAAAGGAGAAAATTGGAAAAGGGAGAAGAAAGACCAGGGTCCTGTTAAAATCAGCAAATCATTACTATTACTTTTGGCTCAAATTAAACTGAAATCTAACTGCAAGGAGAAAGAGAAATACACAATTGCAGTTGGAATGGGTGCAAGTGACATACGGCCAAGACACATATGACACAACCTAGACCAAACACCTTATTGCTCTTTTAGTACACATAGCCTCAAATTGACCCAAATTGACATTAAAAAGGGTGGTGGCTATTATTCTACCTTAATTAGTGGTAGCCGTAGCAACTCTCCCCTATGCAAATTGAACAAATAATGGAGTTCAATGAATCACCTTTTTATCTTGTATTCAGCTATAGCTAAAGGTGAACAATACTAAAGAATCTAGTCTAGAAAACAACTCAATTATGCCTAGATTCATTGCCATTACAAAAGAGAAAATTTATTTAAGTAATAAATATAAATTTTCAGTATTTCTTGGTTTGATTATCATACCTCAGAGTTTTTCTTGTCTTGAAAGAAACAATTATCAATTTTTTCGATGTTTGAACCAAAAGATTTACATAAAATTGAGATTGTAAAGAACTAAATTTTATATCATTTTTGGATACACTACAACTTTATTACACCTAAAATTGGATGGAGGAGTATGTTACATCATATAGATTGTAATTAATAAGAGCTGCATTTTTGCTTCATCCCTAAAAATCCTTGACAATTTTATACCAAAATTAATACAAAATTATTGATTCTAATGCAGTGAGTAAGGAAGAAAACAAAAACTTTAATTTCTACTTTTAACTGTAAGATCTCAATTAAGATTTATTAAGTACCATTCCCACAAAATTCAATGAGCTTTGACCACACAAATGAAAGATTATGGTGTTTTAAGTAGGGAAAAAAAAAAAATTCTTCCCTGCACTGAGTGGATCAACATACTTTGACTTCACTTGGTGTCAAACTTTTGCACTATACAGGGTCTTAATTCATTACCATCATGTTAAGCATGAGAATAGTTCCTTATTCACCAATATATAAAGATAGAGAAGGGTGTAGCATATTCAAAACAATTGTGCAAGGATTGAAGGTTAAAAAATTGCCAAATCATGTTTATCTTTTTAAAACTTAATCACCAAAAGACATTGGATAGTCACCCCAAATCTTAGGGTCTTATGTAGTAACTGGGACCACATGGTGACTTGGGTTGGGAAAGGTATAGGATAACTATTGGTCAACTCTTTGAGAACTTAGGGTACTATAGGGAGCTTTAGCTTGCATGGGGTAGGGCCCAAGAACATTGATTGCCAAGCATTTCGTTGGAGCAGAGAAGAAAGGAATATGAATTTCTTCATGCTCTCTTTCTTTCCGTTTTTAAATCTCATACATGTCGTGTAAAGAAAGATCGATAACCACAACAGATTGAGAGTCCTAACCAACATCAAATAAACAAAAAACATACACTAAAACAAGTATACGTTGTACACCTTCAAGGAATAACTGGTAAATCACTAGAGTACTCAAACGTCTTGCACTCCACAAAGGGAGAATCATCAAGTGCAAATAGTATAAGAGAATGCGGAGCCTTTACTAATGATAAACAATCACTTACAAGCAAAGGTAATTACTAAACACTCTCAAATTCACTCACAAAGCTTGACTTGACAAAGACGTCAAGTCAAGGACGTGTGCGGCGCTATACGCACACATACACAATTCTAAGTGGATGAAAATCATCCATAGATGAGTGTGGTGTGCCGCCATACGTTCGTAAACCCGTAGATTAGTAACAAACTAATCTAAGCTAAAACACTACGATGTGGAGAGGCCCTCGACGCCACGTCCCATGACAAGTGTCGTGTAAAGAAAGATCAATAACCACAACATATCTGTTAGAGATTAGAGTTGCTCGTTGTTATTATGATATCGTAAAATAGTTGAGGTAAATTTAGAAGAAAAAGTGAAGGGGAGAAAATGGAGAGAGATGAAACGAACTAAAAGTAGTCCTATATATATTGGCAAATGTTGTTACCAATTGGTACTATAAGTGACGACCTTCGAAAGAAGGCCATATCTCACTCCAAGCATTGTTTGTAATACCTTGTGTGTTTCATTTGCTTGTGCAATCATTTCTCTACTTCTTTTGAACCTCAATAGGTTATGGGCCCACTCATGTGAGTTGCGTGTGTAGAGTTTTGGTGCAAATTGGTAAGAAGGTGATCTTTGTAGTCTTTGAGTGTTGGAGGTGCACAAGATCCAATTTAGAACATTAGAGGTGTACAAGAGTTAACTTAAGGTTGTAGTAGCATTGGAGGTGCACAAGGTTCAATTTGAAGCATTGGAGGTACGCAAGTATTGATTCAAGGTCATTGGAAGCATTGGAGGTGATTGAAGACGATCCAAAGAATTTCTAAGAGCATTGGAGGTGCACATTCAAGGGTGTCGGCTTTGTAACTGTTTACATTTGCACTTTTGCACTTTTGGACTTTACCCATATCCATAGTACACAATCCATACGGGTAGCTCTGAAATTTGAGCGTTCTAGGTGTGTGTGCACATCGCCCAAACACAAAATACATAATCTGTATAGGTAGCCCTAAAATTTGAGTGTTGTAGGTGCGTAAGTGCACATTGGAGCCTAAAAATGGCTCATTTGAATGACTATCAAACGTTCTGAGCCCCGACCTAGGAACCCTGCCACCTGATCCTAAACTTCTCCCAATCAACCTCCTCCCGCTTGGGTCCAAACATGAGAGGCCTTCTCTTGAACAAAAGCTACATTCCTCTCATCACGCCATGGACGCTTCGTAGGACGTCTACTCGTTAATAGGGATTGGGTAATGTTTGTATATCAAAAGTTGTGGTGGAATGTTGGCCTCCACTTCCCCTCCCCCCCTCCATTAGTCGTCAATCTAATTGCAAGGGCTCAACAATAATTCGATAAACTTCTGTTTCTTCTGGTTCCGGTGGTGGGGCTTGAGTTGTCGCAAATGAGGGGTCCCTCTTCCGTAATGCCTCATATCTGATATGTTTCTCCATAATCTTCTTAGCCTTGAGCATCATTTCCGGTGAGAATGCTGAACAAGCTAAGACGTTATTTTGTTTAGCAATACGTACGGCAAGAGAAATGTTTAACCAAAACGTCTACAATGATTTGAGGAATTTCACTTGACCTAGATTTTGAAGAGGATTCATAGAGACAGGTGCAAGAAGCAACTTCTTTGAAAGAGAAGTCTTCACCTCCAATTGATCTGGACCCAATACGCAAGTTACGTATATCATATCTTCACGTCAAATAGTAATTGCTTGAATTTTGCCAAAACTCTTCTCCAACGCTAATGTACGCTTCCCAAGCTCAAAGGGATAATGCATCACCCACAAAAAATGCACTCGACTCATCGACTTCCGCGATCCACCAGCCGTGGCTCTTCTCGATTTTGTCAATTTTTGGCGGTGCCATAGCGCTACACTCAAAAAACCTATATATCATTACAAAACAATAGTCACTATTAATATGGAATAAGATTCTTCTTGCTTATATAGATTTTTTTACAAAGATGTCACATTTAGATCAATAGATGATCATTTGGCATGAATAGAAAATGTGTATTGGTTTAGATTAAGACCTTGATTTTAGGGCCAATTGTTTTAATATATAACACTATTTTCCTATTTATAAAAATTCACATACGTGGAACCAATATTATGGTCAATTTGAAAATATTATATGTTAAGCAACAAAATACATTATCTGTATCCTTCTAGAAACACTTCAAAGTTGTTCATTTTAGTTGAAGACTAACTTGTGATATGTGCTCTACGTTGAGGCTCACGCTGACGCTCAAGATCAGCCTCACACCACCGAAGGGTGAGGCTTGGTGCAACGCTCGACCAGGGTCAATTGGGAGATCCTGCAATCACCTATGTGCCTTGAGATATGTGCAATCAGCTACGTGTCTCCCAATTAGCGTACTTGGCTATGTGCCTTCAAGTTATGTGTAATTGGCTCATGTGAAATTAACTAATCTGCAATCAAGTATGCTCATGTGCAACCAAATATTTGTAATCAGCTTATGTCCATTAGCTTATACGTAAATAGTTCATGTGTAATGATGTGCAATCAACTAAAGCATAATTAAGTCAGTGTTATCAGCTAATGTACAATTAACTATGTACTAAACTATGTACTAAGGTATATGCAATTGTTTGCACTGTTTGAACTCAACCTTCTGAATATGAATGTTTGAACTCAACCTTCTGAATATGAATGTTCTGAATATGTACGTAGAGTAGATCAGCAGTCTTTGACTTCAATTGGAGTGAAAGTATTGCACTACACAAGGTCTAAATTTTATACCATCATCTTGATCATGAAATAAACTCCTTACACACCAATTTTTAGTGGTAGAAAAGGGGTGTAGCATACTCAAAAAAATTGTGCAACGAGTGGAGGTTCAAAATGTGCCAATTCACGTTCTAGTTTTGTGGGAACAAAATATGTTTTAAAATGATAATCCAAACAATCAATAAGAAGGTTTATACCACGTCTTATAACAAAAAAAATAAAAAGTGAAAAATATGGAGATCTCCAAGTTTTATGTGGAAAAGAAGAAGTTTTTTTGGTTCCTTCCCCAACAATGTGTGGCAATGAATAAAAATCTTCGACTTGGAATAAAATGCATTTTTCCACTAAAGACAAAAAATGTTTTTTTGTCAAATATGAAAGAAAACAATATTACTTGCTAATATTGCAAATCTCAAATTTGCTAGAGTATCCTTGCATTTTTTTTTGAAGTTGCTTGATGTGCCTGCACTCAACAATTTTTCTTTAAGATGGCATAATCTTTTTTCTATAAGTCAGATGAGAATAAAAATTATACTCCCACATGCCTCTTGTCTTCTTGCATCTCTCTACAAAATTTCAAGAATTGCAAATATAAACTGCAACCATGGGAACATACCCGAGATTTACAAAAGCCCACCTTAGAACTCTTTGCATTTAGGGGTTAAACATGATAAGGTTCAGGTATCAAAATGACCTTTAAATAAATTTGTTAGTTGAAGATTCTTCAATCCAGAGGTATAAGTCGTGCTAAACATTTATACACTTTAATCTACACAACAAAATACAAGTATACTTACAATTCAACTGACATTAAAGGGCTAATCAAAATTTGCACGAAATTTTAATTATAAAGTACTAGAATATATTTCATTTCTAGATACACTACACCTAAAATTGGATGGACAAGTACATTTCATCATACAGAAGAGCTGCAATTTTAATTGCAATTTTAATTAATGTAGGACTTTCATTTCATCAAGAAAACATAGTGTACTATCCTTCTCCAATCATGGTGCAAAAAAAGTATATAATTTGCCTTAAATACTATAATATTCCAATCTCTGAAGGCAAAAACTAAAAATTTATGATTTTAGAATACTCAACAAAAAGTTGCATGCAATTGTTGCAAAAAAACAAATAAAAAACAGCATAATGTTAAGATCTCACTACCATCAGAGCCAAAAGATAAAATGAAGGCATATCAGATTTTCTGCAATCCAAATCATAACACACCTCAACCAGTTGATATCTCATTCACAGCTTAAAAAAGGCCAAAGCACCATCACTTTCGCAAACCAGTTGGAAATCAATAGAGATTCAATACGTCTAGGCCTTCACTGCAAACTTCCTCATGGGAAAGTAAGCCTCCTTCTTCTTCTGCTTCTCCGTCTTCATCGAAACCTGCAAAAACAAAGAATGTGAGTACCAAGAAAGTGATGATAGAAAACCTCTAAATACCAAATACATCAATCAAAGATGTGTTCAACTAGAATCCTGTAAATAAGTTTGAACAAGACCACTGGCCTCTAAAATAAACTTAGAACTACTTTTAGCTGTCTTTGAAATGGAATGAGGCGAGGTCATGTTACTCAAGTTAGAACTACTTTTAGCTGGCTTTCAGAAGGAAGGAGAGGTCATGTGGTACCATGAACCTTTGCCGTTGTTTTTCCTCTTTGAGCTGATTTTAAATGAGGAAAGAGGTCAAAGCTGAAGGTGTCTTTCCTTGACTTTACAGAGAAGTTAGAAATGGGTTCATTAGCTGTGATGTCAAGACAAATGTAAGTGAGATGTAGTACCTGGTGCTTGGTCAACCTCCTGCGAATGGCGCGAGTCTTCTTGGGACGCAAGTCGATGGGGACGAACTTCTTCTTGCTGTATGCCTCACGAAGACTGGCCTTCTGGGTCTGCGAGATCACTGTCAACACCTGTGCGATCGACAGCCTCACCACCTTGCTGCACATCCACAACGGAACCATCAAAATGGTGAGGCAAACATACCATAGGTTTGATCTCATTTCTCATTTTAAGATAGCTCTAAAGAGGAAAAAGGCAGCTCAAATTCATGGTACAACATGGCCTCTCCTTCATTCTCACAAAATGTTACAGGATTCGTCTTAGCCGCCTTAAACCCTGAACCCTACAACACCACCAAGCTCTTTGATTCTTGAGAGACCACCAAGCTGTAGCTATTAAGAGTGAGGGAAGAGTGGCATTACAAGCCAAAAGAATAATAATGCACTGGTCCCACAAGGGAGAAAATGCTGAAGAAAAACTTGAGACTAACCCTAAACCCTGGAGGCGGAGTCCTGTCCAATACTTGATAATTGACACAACAAATGATGTCTGTAACAGCGTTTCTAAGTTGGAGTAAAGGAAAAGAAGACAGATTTCGATATGTAAATGTGATGGTAGAATGCACAAGGAGAATGTGAAAATGTTCAAGAGTGACATGAGACTAAACCCTGAACCCTCATTGAAGAAAACAAGACAGGATTTAAGGTTTGGGGTTATATGTGAACCAAAAAAGAGTTGAGAGGAGGAGACATACATCTTCGACAACTTGTTGGGCGCGCCTCCCGTAACCTTGGCAACCCTCAAAAGAGCCAGCTCGGCCTTCAACTCCTTCAACTGCTTTCACAAATTATTGAAATCAATCAGTAACTCTAGAAACAAGGCTCTAGAATTGGAGAACGGTAGCCAAAACCCTAAACACCACATGAACCGAATCACTTGGATCAACCTATTCGCAACAAATTTTTGGCTGAAACACGGATTGTATAACTCGATGACCTGATTGAGGAGCTCATTCTTGCTCTTCGCCCGGAGCTCATGCACCTTAATCTTCGCTGCAAGAAGCACAAAACCAAACTATTATCCAAGAAGAACTAAAAATTCAACCCTGAGATACATCTTCAAATCCACAAAATCAACTGCCTCCATGACCTCAAAAGCATGTTCCTGCATTCGAAACCAAACTTTCATCCCATGACGCCACCAACCGAACTCCTGCCATGATCAACACCAACTCTACATGAAAGTAGATGGGGCGAGTTTTTTCAGATTCCTGTTGACGTGCTCCGTGTGCGAGTGAGGGTGAGGGGGTTGGGAAAACAAGGCTCACCCATGGTGGAGAGCGGCGGAGCGAGGTGGTGCAGCAGTGAGGTTCAAAGAGGGTAGAGGAAACCGAGGCTGAGGTTCAAGGAGAGACGGAGGGCGAACCCTAACCCTAATCCCAGGGAGTGGAGGTGCCACATAGGCGGGTCGGGACGTGCCACGTCGGCGCCACGTAGGAGGATAGTGCCATGTAGGCGGTCCAGCGTGGACTAGAGAAGAGCACAGTCGTAGGAGAGAAACCCTAAAAATCTGACGACGAGCATCCAACGGCTTATATCCTCTGATCGAGCTAATCGACGGCCCAGCGTCGGCCGAGAGGTCCCCCTTAACCTGTCGCGCTCCACCTTCATGACCCCTTTCGCTCGCTTCTTCAGCGCCCAGCGTTCCTTTCCGCACCACCGTCGTTGCTGCCCCGTCGTCGCCGAGCTCTCCACCATGGTGAGGACACTTAGTTGACCTCACGCCCTGTCTTTGCCATTTTAGAGGAGCTCTTTTGCAGGTGTCGTTGGTTTAGGGTTTTCATTCTAGGGTTGGTTGTGGTGATGGTGTTTGCAGACAGTCAAGAGGCGGAGTGGAGGTCGCAACAAGCATGGCCGTGGCCATGTGAACCCTATCCGGTGCTCCAACTGCGGGCGTTGCGTCCCCAAGGTGATTGGTGTGGATGGATTTGGTGTGGAGTTCTGTCTTGGTGTGGATTTCTTTGATGTCAACGTGCTGGCTCAGTTTCGGTGGACAGGAATTTGTGGACGAGATTATGGATTTATTTTGAGATAGGACGATTTCAGGGTTTCGGGTGGCCTGCTAATGTCAAGGGTTGTTGATTGCAGGACAAGGCCGTGAAGCGCTTCTTGGTGCGCAACATTGTCGAGCAGGCTGCGGTTCGTGATGTGCAGGAGGCTTGCGTGTACGACGGTAATGTTCTCACTGCTTTGTCGCTCCTTTGCAGACCTGAATTCGTCTTTTCGTGTGATTTATGAGGGTTTGGGGTTTAAGTATCATTTCGAGCGCTGTGTCTGATGTTTGGTTTTCTTTTTCTAACAGGGTACGTGCTGCCGAAGCTGTACGCCAAGATGCAATACTGCATCTCATGCGCCATCCACTCGCACGTTGTGCGCGTCCGCTCCCGCGAGGCACGGAGGATCCGTGAGCCACCCCAGAGGTTCCGCCGCAAGGTAAGCAACGACGTCAATCATGAATTATTCATTTACATCCACATTCTCATTCTCATCACGAGAGATTCATTTACATTATGTGACTTTCATTCACATTTGAGAGATTCATTTTCATTTATATCATCTAGAACATATATCCATTTACGTAGGTTCCATATGAATATGTGTTCTAATGACGGAGAATCATGTCTGTCGTTGTCCGCAGGAGGACGGTCCCCCCCGCGTTCCAGGAGCTCCCGGCGCTCGCCCTGCCGCTGGTGCACCTGCCAAGGCTTGAAGGAATGCAAGTGAATTCCTTGATTTAGTGAGGTTTGTCTGATTGAGAGTGTCGCTTTTCAGGCAGTGGTGTCATATGAGCACATCTTTTTGTCCTCGATGTCATCATATAATACCAGATCCTTTTTCACCTCTATGATCCTGCCATTCCTCTTGTGGACTGTTTCTCGCATTTCTTTTATTTCATATTTCTTTATTCAACTGGCTTGAAGAAATGCAAGTGGATTCCTTGATTTAGTGAGGTTCGTCCGATTGAGAGTATCGCATTTCAGGCAGTGGTGTCAAATGAGCACATCTTCTTGTCCTCGATATCATCAACATAATACCAGATCCTTCTTCACCTCTACATTCTATGAACTTTGCTTGTGTGAACCGTTTCTCTATCATGGAGTCTTATTTCTTAGCTGTATTCACTCGGTCTGGATACTGGTCATCACCTTCGGAAGTATTTAGAGATAATCAGTGTATTGCATACAATAACATTCTAATGATATTGTCTCGAAATACATAGGCGTTGTATATTTACGCACAATCCAGCTATGTTGCAAAGTAGAATGTAATCAGAAGAACTTTGCTTTCTCAGGGGAGTTCTGTCGTGAATATAGCGTCTGTTAGTTCGCCCAGTGAGCCAATGCCCACAGAAACTTCCACCTTCCGGAGGTATACTCTTTTTTAAGTAAGCGTAACCAGGAACAGTACCCTACCCTAACAAAAGAGTACACAATTGTATCAGAATCTTTGGAAAATTCAAGAGATTTGTCTAGGCGATACCGATTCATCTAAATGATACGCAGTCGAACACGCGGGCAGCACATGGCGCGCGGCGGGCCGCTCCACGGTTGCGTATTCGTGAACAGTCCCGGGGTCCCACCTCGCTGCCCTTCCGGACCAACTTCCTCCTCTTGAATCAGTTTTCCATCAATTCCTCATCAACTTCCTCCTCTTGAATCACTTCTTTCATACTCAACCACCACTACCCACTCTTCTCATGCTAGCACAACCCTTGTTCTATAGTTCAACATCTTCTGGGTCTTTGCAATGACACCACCGGGTATTGGTCCATCCATCGCACCCGTTTACGTTCATACACGGGTTTAGGTTTGAC
This sequence comes from Bryoerythrophyllum caledonicum, assembly GCA_963971425.1. Lineage (NCBI taxonomy): Eukaryota > Viridiplantae > Streptophyta > Bryopsida > Pottiales > Pottiaceae > Bryoerythrophyllum > Bryoerythrophyllum caledonicum. The sequence goes on from OZ020523.1 coordinate 19,019,632, forward strand.
GCTAAAAGGCTAACAAGCCGACGGAAGAGGTGTATCACCTCAGCAAACAGACAGGCAGTTCGGGCGATCGGCGGTTGTGGATAGTGGAGCGCGCTCCGCTTGCCAAGGTCCGGTGAGTTTTCGTTGCCTGAATTGCCCGGGAGTTTGGTGGACATGGCCGTGATTTGATGTGGATCCATGCGATGTGGAGCCTTTGGGTTTTTTTTGTGGAATTTGTTGGGTCTGATGAGCCTTAGGGTTTTTGTTTGTGGAGTTTGTTGAGTTTGGTGAGCCTTAGGGGTTTTTTGTGGAATTTCTTGAGTTTGATGAGCCTGAAGGTTTTTTTTTTGGTGGAATTTGTTGAGTCTGATGAGCCTTAGCGTTTTTTTTGAGGTGGGGAGGGACGAGGTGGATGTGGAAGTGGAGTCTTGAGGTTTGTGTTGTCTAGTCACAGGGAATTGGCGAGTCTGATGATCCCTAGGATTTGTTGTGGAAGGATGGAGGAGAATAGGGCTTTGGATCCATGAGATGTGGAGGCTTGTTGTGGGATTTCTTGAGTCTTATGAGTTGTAGGGTTTGTTTGTGAAGAGATTATGGAGGTGGAGAGGGACAAGATGGCCGTGGGCGTCTCGTACAGGGGGAAGGGCTATGCGGCAGAGGTGGTAGTGGATGCGACAGTCGGGGACCTCGGGAAGCAGTTGAGCCAGCTGACAGGGGTGGCCCTTCACACCATGCGACTGCTCGTGCCGCAGGGCCGGCGCGTCGCGGCGGTCGCGCTGATTCCTGCGTCCGAAGAGCATTCCAGGAAGACGCTCGCGGATTCCGGAATAGTTCCGGTACGAATTGCATCTCTTGAAGGTGTTTTGAAAGAGTTTGTTGGCGATTTTTTTAATTACATATGCGTTTCTGTTTCGGTCCGGCAGGGTGTTGCGTTGAGAATGATGGGAGCGACTGCGGAAGAGGTGAAGGAAGTGTCTGTCAACAAGCGTGCGGACAACCGAGTTTTAGGGTTCGAAGAGGAAGAGCGCAGGCAGAAGCTGCGATCGATGCTTGGCACTCGCAGCCAGCTTCCGAAGGGGCCATACACATTCTCCGACTTTCAAACTCTAAAGCTCCCAGGCATTGAGGTGAGAATAAGCTTCTATTCAGAAATATAGTCTGAGTTTTCTATTATTTGATTAGATAGGTTACTTGATTGATTGAAGGAATTTTCGAGTAGAAATTGATTGGATGATCTGATTCTATCATTTTCTTTTTTACCAGTTGAATCCTCCACCAGCTAGAGCTCTCGTCATCATGCATAAACTCGCAAGCGATCCTGGAATTGTGGCTATTATGAATAAGGTAAGTTGCTTAATTTTCTTTGTTACAGGTCGTCTCTTATCCTTTTTGTGATTCAGATGCGATTATGGAGAGCGTTCGTCGAGGCAACTAACTACGGAATCGTATTCTGCAGCATAAATGGCAGGTGGGAATAATGACGGAGTTGGCTCCAGTCGGCTATGTGGGCATTAGTCCCAAGTGCCTTTTAGGGTTTAATAAGGTACCATCCTACCTTTGCTTACAAGCAGTTTGAAAAATACATGTAGACAGAGTCTGGCAATGATATTTTTGCTGGTTTGTGCGCATGTCAAGTTCTGTAGACGAGGTAATCAATGCATGACATATTTGTCTCTGCTATGCAGATGTACGCTCTAATCCCAGGACTCTGATGACACTTGTTTGCTTCCCTCCGTATGTGCTCTGTGTCTAGAATCGAGGGCAAGAAATTTCTCTCCGGTTGCGCACTGATGATTTACGAGGCTTTCGTAAATATGAGAGCATCAAGAAAACATTGTTACATGAACTGGTATAGTTCAGCCGCTATCCATCAAGTTTAATTGCTCGGTTGTACTTTCTTTGCACTGCAATGAGATGACTTGAACATCGTTGAAATCAAAGCAACTCGGTTTCTAAGAACTCTCCTAAACGTGTGAATTATGCAGGCGCATATGGTTCATGACGAACACGACGAAAAATTTAAGGCCTTGGACAGCCAGGTATGTACAATTTTGGACTCTTGGTCAAAATATTTACTTTTGTGAGAATGTTAAGAGAAACTTCGTGATGTGACGTTGCTATGATGACTTGTTAATTGAGTGAATCTGACCTCTGACTTCCGAAACCGTGCGGCCCGAACAGCTCAACCAGGAAGCAGTTGATCTGGACTGGACGAAGGCTGCTGGCCACACTCTAAGCGGGGCCAGATTTGTGGAAGATGATGACGCTCCCATGGATGTTGGCGGTGTCACAAGTGGGCACAAGCTGGGTGGTAGCTTACCTCCTTCAGCAAATGTTAGAAATACCGCTGCTCTAGCTGCAACTATGAGGTATGAAGGCTTGTGTGTGAAATATCTTAATCTTCATGACTTGTATTTGCAGTCCCAGAAACTACACCAAAACATTCCAATTACCGTGGCTTTTTATTCACCTAAGGCTCTAGCATGTTATCCAAAGTGAACTGAGCCTTTGTGAAGATAGTGATCATGTTGTCAAACTTCTGCATGTGCTCTAGGTAAAAAGTTTTTATTTGAGTAACATTCCATAATCTTGGGTTAATAGAAAGTGAACGGACACTGATAAGAATTCTCGGTGTAATGTGTAGCAATGTTTGTTGTAGATCCTTGACTGGTTGTATCTATAAACCTTGTTTCGCTTAGTATTCCTCTTTGTTCTAATTGTGACAGGTTGGGGAAAACCCAGGCGGCCAATGCTGAAACAACGGGAAGAGTTGGAAGCTCGGAACCCGACCCAGATGATTCATTGGATGTTGGGTTATCCCCTGTTGAGAAGTTGAAGGAACCTGATCCAGATGATAAGATGGAAGCAGAGGTAGTGGTTGTTGCAGAAGGTGAGGAGCCTGATCCAGACGAATCCACTTCTACCGCTTCGAACTTCAAATCGCCGGCTACTAGAGAGCAAGAACCCGATCCAGATGATGCACGAGCTGAGCCGGACCCCGATGATCCTCAGGATAAAACTATCTCCCAAGAACCAGATCCTGATGACGACGGGAAGGTCGCTGAAGAACCTGACCCAGATGAGAGTATGCATGTGGCCGATGAATCTGACCCTGATGAATCTATGCGTGAACCTGATCCAGACGAAAACGAACATGAGCCTGACCCAGACGAAAACGAATATGCCTTGGACCTTGGAACGGTGAACGACGAAATCGCAAGGATACAGGACACTACATCTGCTGCAATGACGCGGTTGCAAAACGCAATCAACACTCTGAAGAAGCAAGCCAGCCCTACTGAAACTACAGCAGCTATTCGAACACTGTTTACGATTTTGAGGTATGCCAGAATCCCTCTACTGCTACTCACTCCATTCGAGGAATTTCGGCTCTGTGGTCATGTATCTCTATCGAAGAGTCCCTCAGAGGTTTGACATCTTAGCTCTTGAATCATCAATCGATTATGACCAAGCTCTTCGTGCCGCAGGAACGTCATTGATCATCCAAACGAAGACAAATACAGACGCCTTCGTAAGGTAATCTACCCAGCTTGCACATTCCGATGGTTCTGTTGTCATCCCTCTTCAATTTCGTGGACGGAAACCTTAATAAGGTGGGCACACTTTTGTTTCTCTGGACACATCTTTGCAGGGTAATCCTAACATCCACAACAAGGTTGCTAAGTACGAAGGTAAGTTATAGTAACACCACTGCACTCCTCAGTTAGCAGATCGTCTCATTTCTGCTCTCACCATGTCCACCATCTCACGCTTGTGAAATATCTCCACTTGCAGGCGCAGTGGAAATCCTCCAAGCGGTGGGGTTCGCAGTCGGCAACGACTGTTTCGTCCTGAAGCGATCGGACCCGGGCTTGCTCTGGCTCGCGTGCAGCGTCTTACAAGACTCTCTGGCGTAAACTTGTAAATCTATCAACGTTTGTACAGAGAAAACAAAAAAAAGTTCCTCAGATAGCATACTTATACTCTCACAAATACTATAGCAGATAGGTTCATATCATTATTCTCCACCAAGTGCTTGTATCTACCCAACCGTCACTATTTTAGAGGTGACACTATTTCTACTATAGCGAAGAAACCATTTTCATTGAGAAAATTGCAAAAAGTTACTCCTCTTCACTGTTTCTATTTATGCAATATCCATATCCTCTGAAGTTTGTACAGTACCAACAACCATGTCAGGAAGGTGACGAAGAGGTCACATTGAGAGCGTGACTTGGAACTAGGAAAGTAGAGCTCGGATAACACCATACCCACAAGTTGACAGAAGAAGAGCGGAGAAAAATCGTTGTGAAAGGAGTTTCTCCGCGTTCGTTATCTGAGTTTTGTTTTCAGGGAGTTCGTATTTTGCTGTTTGCGGAGCAGCGATGGCGTCGTGCAGCTGCGCCAGGCCGCAGCTCGTCTCATCAAGCAGGCAAGGTTCCATAGTCGCCACTGCTCCGCAACGCCGCATTGCGACGTTCTTTGTGCGCACGCGACCGCTGGGGAGGATTGTAACCCTAACGACACCGCGTCCGCAGCAGCAGCAACGATGGAGCGTGCGGTGCAGCAGCGCGGCGGGGGGGATGAGCGCGAGTGGGGGCGGGGAGGAGAGCCCGTACCTGATTCTCGGCGTGAGCGCTTTGGAGAAGTTTGAGGTGGTGAAGACGACGTACCACCGCAAGCGCAAGGACGCGGAGAAGCGAGGGGACGAGGCGGCGGTGGCGCGCCTGGACGGCGCCTACGACAAGCTGATGATGATGCAGCTGTCGAATCGCAAGCAAGGGCTGGCGTCGGGGGGACTCTCGGTGTCCAAGGAGATCCGGTACGCGGACAAGCGCTCCTTGATCCCGTGGGGCCCGAAGCGCGCGCCGTGCGAGCAGCGCGACGTGCTCATTAACCTCGCGATCTCTTCCCTCTTCTCCGCCTGGCTCGTCTTCCTCGGGGGGAACGCCGAATGGAAGCCACTCCAGTTCCTCATCTTCGCCTACATCTTCCGCGTCTTCATGAAGCTCGGCGAGTTCGAGCCCGCGGCGGCGCCTCCTCCTGCTTACTCTGACGAGGAAGACGACGGCGGCGCCAGCCGTGAGGACACCAGCCGGCGCCTACGCAACGGGAAGCGCCTGCTGCGCACTGTGGGGCTCGTTTTCAGCTGCGTCGCGTTCGCGTCGCTCGCGTACACTGGCACGCTCAATGGATACGAGCTCGCCGTCAAGTATGTGCCCAGGGCTTTGATGGGAGCGCAGGAGACGTTTGTCACGCTTCTCACCGCCGCTGGCCTCTTCGTCATCGCGTCGTTCTACAGATGACAAGGTACACGCAGGTCTCAATTGCAAAGGTTTAGGGTTTTAGGTGAGGAGGTGAATGTCACAGCATTTTCAGCAAAAATTCCATGTAATCTGTAATTTTATCAACTCTTCTCTGGAGGTTGAATGTGCGTGTGTTTGCTCCTTGAGTTTGAGATGAAAAGATCGAGAAAGACCTTCAGGTTTCCATCAGGAACAATTCAAAAACACGAGGCAATTTGTGAGACATTCTGTTGTTTGTTTACAAGGATGATTGATTCAATTGATCGACAGAGCAAGCTCTTGGATAAGATACAATCAACTGGATTCACAACGTTGCCAGCGACGAATTGGAACCATCACTTGACGAGTCAGAGCACATGGCCTAGTGCTGCACATCTACTGCTGAGAGCGACTCCATTCCATGGCGAGATTTGGCTTGAGTTTGGATGCTGGCTGCACCATCTCCTTCATTTCTTGTTTCCTTTCTCTAGAAAATAACACAGGACATGTACGTAAGGAAACAAACTGAACCAGTCAACAAACTGAAGAGAGGAGAGGAGCCAGGGAATCAGGATTTTAGTTTACTTTTTTTCTTAGGTGGAGCCGCACCTTCCTCGACGGGCTGCTCTTCATCTTCCTCAAACGTTTCGTCCAGCACGTCGGGCTCATCCAGCGGCACGGAGTGGCGTTGCAGATGCGCTCCCAGAACCTGCATGCACTTCGCCTTCAGGTCCACCAGCGTCGCCGAAAGGAGACCACCGTCGTTGGAGCACTGCAACGCTATCGTCTCGTGCTCCTCTGCGCCCAAACTGATCGTTGCTGACACCTCCATTCTCACACCAGAACGTCGCGCTAACCAATCTAGTTCTCAATGTGTAAACTCTAACCACGATACACGAGCAGTAACAACACCACTGCCACCACGCGGGCTCGAATACTCACTCGTTCTCAGGTCTCCGCAACGGAAAACAACAAAAGATGCTCAGAAAACAGAGATGCTCACCAAAATGAGAGCAAAAACCTTCTCGCGTTGATGCGCCTTAAACCCTAGGAGATGGATGAGACGTGATTCTCATCTACTGTACATCGTCGTTTCCTTCCTAGTACTGGATGAGAAGTGTATTCATCCACAATATTTCGTCGTAGAACGGGATGAGAAACGGTTGTTTTCATTTCTTTCTCTCGGGTTACTTTGAGAGATTTCAGATTCTTTGATGTGATTGTTGCGGAGAGTTGTTGGCTATGGAGGAGAGAGCGCTGCAGGTGCAGCAGCAGGAGACGGACGGCTCGGTGAAGCCTGCCGCGGTGAAGCCGAAGGTGTCGTGCGTGCCGAAGGCGGACGCTCTCTGGTTTTGTTACTGTGAGTAGTTCTCTCTCAATAATCGGTCAAGTGCTTTTGTCTGTACGTATTCTTTCCACGGATCTCACCGTGGCATTTGAATTGTGAGGAACACGAAGAAGTAGGGTTTCTGGATGTTTCGAGGGATTGTAGGTGCTGCGGTTTTGGAAATTTGCAGAGGTCGAGTTTCTTTTATCTCTGGAAATCTGTTTGTGAGAGCATTGCGAGATTTTTCGTTCTTCGGATGCTGCTGAACTTAGGCTTGAGAATTAGGTTTTCATAGTTGTTTTCTTGGTTGTGCAGCTCCTGTGTATCAGATGACTGAGTATTACAGAGAGGGCACGTTTGACAACTGCCGCAGCAAGTGGACGGAGCTCTTCGATTGTCTCTCACTCAAGACCAAGCCTGCTGATCAAATCCAAGTACCAAGCAGATCTCCTTTTATGTTCTGTTCTGTGTACCCTCAGTTTCCTAGGACCAGCCTGTCACCTTAATCTTTTATTGATCAAATCCTTAATTTCTTTGTTGAGGCAGTGTATTCCAGTCTCTAATCTTCATCAAGTTGAGATCCAAACACTCTTGGACAGTGAATCCCTTTTCAGTATCTAGGGTTTAAGCCTTCATGTTTTGCAGGCTATCCTGGAAGAGCGAGAGCGAAAGAAGCCTCATATTTGGGAGTTTAGAACTCCAGAAGAAGCGTCCAAGCATTGGAAGGAGGAATTTGGCCACCTTCAAGACTAGGTTAGCTTTACGACATCAGGTGCTCATTTCCCTGGTGCCAATTGATTTTTCAGAAAAATTCATTCAATGTAGAAATAGAGAGGAGAATTGAAGGGGGAATCACTTCTTTTTTTGACATTGCAGAGATTGTAATCTGGAAAATGCCTCGAATTTGCACGTGAATTTTGGCATGAGACTGGACGAATGATATTCATCTTGTCCATTAAAATATTAGGAACCACACTCTGGTTTCGAATTATTGCATGTGATGAATTACCTTACTTCAATTCCTTACCAAATTTAATGAGCAATATGATGTAGATTACTGTTCTAATCTTAGAATATCATGTTGTACCAGACAGAAATGACAACGATTGGAACAATGGAACCAACAACGAAAATTGCGATAATACTGCTGCAGGTAGCACAAGCAATAAAATCTGAGGAAGACAAACTCATGAATTTCATACTAGTTTTGATTCCATGATCATGATACATGGAGAACACAAAACAAGGCTCCAGGGCACAATTTTCCTTAGGAAGGCAGGAAAAAAGGGAGTAAGAAAACAACAGCAGTCAAAAAGGGAGGGTGCACCGCCTTCAGTCAGTATTTACAAACCGGAAGAGTGATTTAATGGGAAGAGTCTCTTCTCTCTCCTTAACCACTTCGTAAGTTCGCTAGCCTCGACTCCAGATCATCAATACCCGAGCTGCATGTAATGCAAGGTACATATATTAGCCTATGTTATTGTAATCTACTACGTGGGGAAGGAAGGAAGGCGGGGGGTGGGTTTATATATAATAGTAATAGATCTCCTCTTCTAAGGCTCTTCTCCAAGTTGAGGTGAGGGGTGGTGGTGTTTAACCCAAAGACGCCCGCCTTCACAGCCACGGCTTCCTTGAGTTAACGCAACAAACACACATGTTTCTACTACAAGATGGAAAACAACGTCGAATGATTTGCAAGGGAGAGCGTTGTCGTGGTACCTGGTGGCTGTTTTCGTCCCTGCCTTCCCTGCAATTCTTCCTCTTGGTGCCGCAGACATCTACAGTTTGAAAACAATCATCAGGAAATCAACCGAAGGAAAGAACATGATCAAGTGTCAACGAATAAGCAAGTAGTATACCTGAGCAGTGACATCAACGCCAATTTCATCCAGGATCTGAACAAGACACATCACGTTTTTAACCACTGTCAGGTCTACCATTATTCAAGAGAAGCAGTAACCATTCTCGTGAGATTTCTTTATGATAATAATTCATAGTACCTGGTTGGTGAGCTCCTCGGTCTCTTCCTCAGCTTCATCGTCGTCCAATGCATCGTCAATTGAGTCCGACATCATTTCAGTCTGTCACATTGATTGAGAACCACATTGGGTGAACAACAAACCAAAAAAAAAACAGTATGAAGCTTCACATACACGATGAAAGCATCCGAAGCGTTAGCTCACCGTCATGTCCATCTGCGCCGACTGCTTTTGGAACTCTTGCATGATTTTAGCCTGCTTCGCAGGCTCCATTTGCTGTCAAACACGGAACACAAACAAAAGGATCAGCAAAGCTGAAACAAACATCAGGGAACACAAACCATCAGGACTTGAGGTATATTGCTACTACTTATTGCGTGTGATGAAAATTCCCAAAGCACGCTCATATTTTTACAGCCTCGAATTCAGTATCACCTTCCCTATCTATTAGCAATGATCATTGTAGTTTGATATAGAGAAGTATACCTTGTTCATGGAGGACATGGCCTTGGTAGCGCCCTTCATGGCACTGCCTACTGCCATATTGGCATGCATAGCCTGATAAGATCCATACCACCACATTAGTCTCCGGCATGAGAGCTCAGAATACTCCTACAATGTGGAATAATTATCCGAGTCTTTGTTTCACCTGTGTGTGCGTTGCAACTCCTCGCAGCTGCGCTTTGCTGCCTTGCAGCTTCGCAATCTGCTGCCTGAGCCGGATCAGCTGCCGAGCCAGGATCTTCGTTGCTGCCTGCACGAACCACTCGGTTTGTAACCAGTGACAGGTTTTAAATGGAAAAAGGGATGTAAAAATATATGACCCATGACCTGAGGAGGAAATGCTACCTTCAACAGCTGGCAGACTCTGACATTTACACATCCTGTGCACCTAGAACAACCTTACATGTAATCAAAAAAATTCAAAACCAACTCACATCATTTCCACTCTTTGCTGTCTTTTTTATTTCGGCCACAAGCTTCTTTTCCTGCAGGAACTCACAGGATTCCAACAACGATTCACAACAGGAAGGAATGCAGTCATGAATCCAATTCAACAACAGATTCTACAACAAATAGGGCGCATGTTATATGAGAACGGAATTGAGAAAGGCAGCGTGTTCCTTACTTCTAATTGCAGAGAGCCAATCTCTCTGTCAAACCCTGTTCATTCACCAATCAAATGCATTCACGTCTTGAACCAATCAGTCACAGAAGAGTGAAGCCTATGAAAACAAACAAGGTGAAGATTACACATGAAACCATTCATACAACTTGATCACATCATTCCCTGCATATACAGCATTCTACCGGGAGCCCTAAGAACATGCCAGTGCAGCAAAGGTCTTACCTCTCGTGGCGACGGACATCTCACGTTTACTCGCTCGGAGCACCTCTGCCAGCAAACCAAACAACATGAAAACCAAGGTTACTCTACTCAGAAAAAACAATGTGCGTTTTTGCTGCCGACGATAATGAGCCAAACAAACCTTTGGGATCCGGCTTCTTCTTGAAGATATTCATCTCCCAAACCCCAAAAACGACGACCTCCCCTCGAACGCGAATTCTTCTCTCTGGACGCAAAACACAGGCACATCAGCTACCGACACAGCACGAAACCCTAAACTCCATCGCCACGAACCCACCTCCCGATCAAGAGCAAAACCCATCACGAGAAACCCGAGTGAAGGCGAGGAAACGCGAGCGGCAGCAGCAACGGGACAGGAAGTCACCTGGCGCCCAATTTTGCGTGGGTTTCTGTGAGATTTTTTCTGCTCCGTGGCGTGAGAGGTCTTGTGTGAGAGAAGAGGAGGTCGTGAGTTCGCGGCGCCTGCTTGCTTCACCTGCAACAGCAACAGCTGCGACAGACTCGTCGCGGACAGCGAGAGATGCTTGCAAGTGGGATTCAAACCTGCGCCTGCGCAGGAACGTTTGAAACTCTTTCCCAAAGCCCCTTCCCTCTCTCTTTCTCTTCCGCACTACGCTAAAGATGGTCATTGGTGATACCCACACTAATTTGTTTATAAATGCTTGCTCCTCATGAATATTTTTACCAACTATGATTAGGATGATCCCCCTCCTTAGATAGATGTGCTCTTAGTTTAAAAATTCTCCAAAAGTAAAAGGTTGTAGCATTTTCAAAACAATTAGTCTGGTCACAATCTTTAGCGTACTTACTGGACCTTTACTTTGTTTCCTTTTTTTGGCAATCCTATCACGTGGAGTGATGATTTTACACCCAGGGATGGATCCTACAACGAGTCCATTTGGAAATATAAGACTTTGGATATCACCCACCTTCACTTGGATATCGCCTCAGAAGGTGATATCCAAGAGTGTAGCCTATGTATCTACACATATTATGTGCTTGAATAACTTTAAAGTGCTTGTTGTTGCATTTCTATTACTTTTCGGAAATTGATTATGGAATCATTGCTCCACATGTGCTTTTTTTTTGTTGGATTCAGGTGGAGGATTCTATTTCCGTGCTTGACTTGAAGTGGTTTCCTCTAAATGCATTTGTGCTTAACTTCTTTGATCTTAATCTAGTTACCTTGTTCTTGATTATGGAAACAATGATGTTGTTCAAATCATTGGTTCATTTCTAAAGGACCGAGTGACAATTCGGGGGATAGAAATTCCCACTTTAACTACAATAATCTTTCAATTTGAACGGTCCAAATTCACAATTTTTTTTACCACGTCATCTTGTTTGAGTATAAAAGAAGATTTTCCAGTTATCTTTCAATTTGTACAGTCAATTAAATTTTTTTCTTTACCACATATCTCATATGAGTTTAAAAGATGATTGTTTGATTACATTCTCCACTACACTAAAGATCACATTTAGTGTAATGCTCAGTAAATGACTTGTAAATGCGATAAGTTTTCACTTCAAGTGAATATTTTTACCAACTATGTTAATAATGATCTTCTTATTTGAATACTATAGAGAGTTGTGCTCTTGGTAAAAATTGGCATCAAGAGTAAAAATTTATCGCATTTACAAGTCATTTACTGAGCATTACTCTAAATGTGATCTTTAGTGTAGTTCATGGAGCTAAAATTCCTCTCAAATACTTTCCCTCTAGAGGTCAAAGTTGCTCAACGGAGAAGAATCAATGTTGATTGGTGGTTTAGGCATTATCATACTAAGTGGTCACTTTTGGATACTACCTACCAAACTAATTTTTTCGAATCGTAATAGTTTGCACACAATGGATATCATTGGGTATCAAATGAGTAGTACATGGGTATCACATTGGCATTACGTAGATCCATGTAATCACATTGGCATGACATGAGTATCACCTAAACAAATCTTTTGAATTTTCCAAATTCTTTGGACATTCTCCATCATGAACTAATTATATACAAAACAGACCAGTGCATATGGATATCATTACAATAATGAGGGGCAAATTCAAAAACCGGCTAAAAAGTACTAAATTATCAAAACGGTAGAAAGAGATTAATGGATGATACGAGTACGAGAGACGAGTACCACTCATATTTACAGAGTTCTCCAAAGATTTAATTCAATAATTCACAAGATCATAACTAGTTCATAAAATTCACAAGAAAGCCAATACATCCAATAGCTACATGCACTTTCACCTTTAGTATGCTAGCAAATATAGGACGTAAGTAATTTCGAAGCTTTCGTAAAAAGTCATCTTTTACCCTGATATCTTGATAAAGTATGTCTAGGAAGGTTCAAGGAACTAAGGGTGAATTAGGTTTGTTTAACCCGTAAAGGACCACGACCACTTTCGCTCTAAAACCAGTCCAAAACTGCCACTGCCAAAAAGAGACATGAAAATCACATTTTAAAGTGAATTTTGGATTTTCAACCGTAAGATCTTAAAATAGACTTCTATATAAATATGCCATATAATTTCGGTTGCAATCCACTACACGGATTGATAGATTTTAGTTGTAAAGTCAAAACAATGGTTCATTTTCTTCCCTGCATTGAGTAGATCAGCAGTCTTCGACTTCACTTTGTATCAATTTTTGCATTGTACAAGGTCTACATCTTTTACCATTGTCTTAAGCATGATGTTATTTCCCAACACACCAATTTTTAGAGGTAAAAAAGGGGTGTAGCATATTCAAAACAAGTGTGCAAGGAGTGGAAGTTCAAAAATTGCCATTTCATGTTTTATTTTTTTGTGAACTATGTATGTATTCAAATGATAATCCAAACCGTCAATAAGAAGGTTTTCACCACATATTGTTGTTGAAAAAGTAAAAAGTGAAAAATATGAAGATCTCTAGGTTATATGTAGAAAAGATGAAGTTCTTTTCCCCCGTTGCTCGACAATGTGTGAAAATATTTGACTTGGAATATAATGCCTTTTTACACTAAAGACAAGGTTTTTTTTTGAAAATTTCCAAAAAAGGAAATATTCTTTATGTGTGAAAAATCTCAATGTCAATAGAAACTTTTGTCAAAAAATTTGGAGGTGCCCGGTGTCCCCAGTTTTGGCTTTAAGTGGTACCAACGTTCAAACCACAAATCCAAAAAATAAAATAAAAATATTTCCACGAAGCTCTTATCAGAGGCAATCTAGGATAAAACTTCAGAAAAAAAGGAATCCCCCCGAAGGAGACTCTGGTTCTTTAGGGGTTAACTAGGGTAGAGCTGTGGGCCGGGCTTCAACGTTCACTAGCTCTCTTGAGGTGGAAAATTTGAAATTCAAACAGAAGCCGACCAACGTCCGGAAACACAACAGGATCTCCAACCAAGCACAAAAGTAGGTTTATGAGAATATAACAGTCATTTTAGCGGCAGTTGAGGAGAAGGAAAATGAGTTCAATTGGCTTACGAAGTCTGGAGGTTGAAGTCCTCTCCACTATGTTCCCCTTCAAACGTGCCAGTTTTACCCCTGCAATGTTTATCAGCAAGCAAAAGAAAGATGCGGAGGAATGAAATAAGTCACCCTGGGTCTTCCTGTTTTCATACTAGTCCATATTTTGTACATTGATCATATTACAAAGATGGTGTGCACATGGGTTGAGCCGTTTCGTCTACACTCTTGCCCGCATCGGAGTTGAAGGTGCCCAGGTTGAAACTCCATCAGTCCTGCTGCAGAACCATTGCCAGTTAGAAAAACATCTCTCAAATTGAAACCGATCATGAACTGAGGGATTCCGAGATGTTCAAGTAATAAGCACAAAACAAGAGCAGAAATGTTCCATGAGATCCTCACACAGTCTTCAAAGACTTCATAGATTAAGTAAAATTAAGCTAATAAAGATGTAACCTGAATATGGAATATCCAGACACAGAGGTGCAGTGATCCTGACTTTAGTAGACATGACGGGAAAAATAAAATAAAAAGTCACACTAGAATATGCATACATGTATTTTCGTCTTTTAGATATATCTTGTCTTAAGCTACCTGGCAATTAACATGTAATAAAGAAAAAAGAAAAAAAGGTTCGTTATGCTTTACACAATTGTTTCGAGACTCCTATGATTGACAACCAAAGTACAGGACGTATGCCGTGTACATCTATTTCTGTAGTAAAGGATAAAGAAAAAGAAACAAGATTTCTGTAGTAAGGGGTTGCAAGTAATCTACCTGCGATACGGACGAAACATAGACAACACCTGCTTGGAAAAATGAATGCCGGTGCCGAATCGAAAAATGCATCGCCGGTGAAAAAGGAAGAAAACGCTAATCATCGTCCGAGTCTGAGTAATCCATCCTGACTTGCCGGTACACTCTCCGGTGTATGGGGCTGCTGCGAGGCCTCACTGGAAAAGGATGGCCATCTGCGGTGAAATGACTGCGCATTGGGGACCGTGAGTCCATGAGGCGTTGAGAAGATCCATTGGCATCCAAGCCTAGCATTACAATTGCAAAGAAAAATCAGCGCATGCAAAGAAAATGTTACACAAGTATGACTAGGTTTAAGCAAGCGTAACCTAAGTGTGCAATTCCTCCACGAAAACCAACGGAACTGAATCATGTGTACTGAACAATAAGAACCTGACTTCCAACGTATTAAAATAATTAAAAAAATACTACACTGGTTGTTGTTAATGGTGTGTGACTCTAATTCCCTCTATTTTGCAAAATCTAAAAATTAATGGTGACTGAAATATTTACAGCCCAATAGCAGGGAAGTTATTCACTAAACACTTCTACACCTACAAAAACGCCTCTCTATCAGTATAGCTACTTTAAGTTTATCAACTCATTATTAATAATGACACTAATTCCCAACATAGAATTATATTTTGCAAAATCTCAAATTAGTGAAGGCTGGAAATTTAACAGCTTCACTAGAGGAAGATGTAATATCACATCTCTATTTATGCTTCTTGACTATTAATAACAATAACCGATTAAGTTGAATCAGATAAAATGACATGCAGGATCCAAAGTCTGACATACCTCTATCGGGATTAGCCTCCCCAGGTTGGGGAACTGGAGAACGGCGCTCTACTGAACTAGAGCGTACACTTCGACTTGGGGCCACCTCCGCCAAATTTTCTCCGCCACCAAGGCTGAGGGAAAACCACGTCGAGTTGTCAAGATCTCTTTCGGGAGAGACAAGTCCCCGAGAGTTTTCTGGAACCTGCAAAAAATTATTCGTTACTAACTCCCCAGATTTAACGACAGCGAGTTACCATCACATTCGACAGCGACAAGGACTGCACTTTGACTCCAGCGAAAGATATTGAGTATTCGATTGACAGGTCAAGAAGTACAGGTCAACTTAATTAACTTTTCAAGAGTCTTAGATTCCTCTACGTTTTCCAATGAGAGTACCTCAGCTCGGGCTGGTTGGGCGGGCAGGAAGTTTTGCAGGGCCGAAGCGGTAGTGTCACTGTCCATGCTAGTGGCTCCGTAAAGCGCGGAGGCTGAAGGTTGCGACTTCCAAGCTTGCACTGGAGTGGGTCGCAAAGGAGGAGGGCGTTGGAGAGGAGCACCATCCGTGTGTGCATCATAGTATCCGTATTGCCCATTTTCGGGAGGAGCTTCCCAGTTGCTATTGCTGTCTAATCGCAAGCCTAACCCACTTGTTGTACCTTCGTCGGAGACGCCAATCCTGTCTCTGGTGCTGGGAAGCCGCTCGAATGGGAGAGAAGCCGCATCTGGACGCTCTAAACCGAGGCCAACATCTGGGGAACGGATTCTCCCATTGCCAACGACATCAGACTCAGCATACATGGATGCACCAGACGATTCGACAACAGCTTCTTCTGCTTCTTCATCATCTGAATCACTAAGGACTATTACATCAGCAGCGGCGCCCGCGGCAGCTCCGTTTGTAGCGCCGTCATCACGAGTTTGCGGGGACAATATCTCAACTTCATCGTTATCGTCCAAGGAAGCTGCATTCTTCTCGCTAGGATCTTGGTTTACGCTATGCTCATCCTCGTCACCCTTGCGATTGCTGTTTGTGGCACTACTACTTCTAGGAAGAGTCAGAACCTGTTGTTGGCTGGGGCCACCAACCGGCCGCTTCGGCCAAGTACCCTCAGGTGTCGATTTGAATCGATCCTCAGGGGACGAAAGATCCTCTTCTACTTTGACGTGGTTGGAGAATACAACGGGTACGGTTGGTCTAATTCCATTAATGATGTCGGTTCCAACAGCGGCTGGAGATGGACGCCATGGCTCCACGTTTCTGGCGTGCCCTTCTAATTTGGGCCGCCAAGAACCGTCAACTTTCAGCTCCACTTCTGTAATGTCTTCGTCCATAATTTTTACCTGGAAGCATTTTCACAGGTATTTCAGTTTCAAGTGCAGGAAAAATTAGCACAAACTTCAAAATCCAGTTACTACGTCCGAGGCCAATTCTCAGAGAATGAATGCAAGATTGTGAGCGAGGCATTCTGGTCATTGAAAGCAGAAGTCCAACTCTAACAAGCCTGCAAGATTGCTCAAAGGAGGACATTGAGGCTTGATTCATACCACGTTCGTGATCCGATTAAAAAAAGGATCGATGATAAGATGATCAATAGAATAATTCTTCAGACAAATCGGACATTGCCACTGAATCAAACAGAAATACCACGGAAAATTGTCAATATACAGTAAACCTCACTCCACGCCTCTTGCTCAAACCTCCGAATAAGCATTTTGTAAATATAGTCCGCAGAAATATCAAATTCGGCGAGAAGTCTCCAAAAGGAGCAATTCTCAACTTTCTGACACACCAAAGCATGAAAAACAAATACCTTGCGTGCTCGCTGATTGAGTTCCACATATGTATTAAGGTCAAAACACCCCATGTGAAGACACGGCTTAAAGCGGCCTGCAACCTTAATTCGAGACCCACTCATCTGCGCATTACAAAACCCCAACACGTCAGTGTACATACAGGAGCTTTCATCACATGAAAAGTTGAAAACACGAAAGACATCATATATTTCTTTAGAAGATGATGAAACCATCACAAACTTCAGTGGAGGTGGACAGTACGGTAAGCGAAGTCACAAATATAACATAGCCATTAAAACGAAGGTAGTGGAATTACAAAGAATCGGAGTTCTCACCGGACAACGTAAGTTGACAGTGATCGACTCCGCCACAACTTCCAAATCACTATCACTTCCATCATCATCGCAGCCCACTCCTGGACCACCCCCGCCGATGCACCGCCGAACTCGAGCCATTGCCTCCTCAAAAGGCTCCCCGTCCTTCTCACTTGGAATCAGATCCATGACCTTAAGAATATAAAATATCCCAACAACGCAATCAGACAGGCTACAGTGCGAAATAGTTTCTAAAAGATTTGGAATATACACTGTGCTAACTTTCAGGTAAACAATGACTCTTCGGAAAATCACATCAGTGTATCTTTCACTAATGCAATAAAATGTTACGGGAAGTGTTGACACTGACATTGTAGATATTACACACTGACACCTACCTGCTGGAGAGAGTGGCGGCGGATAATTCGCACTCCTAAACAAAAAGGCCGAGCATCATAAGCTGACATGTTCAGCCTGTTCAGTCCCTCCCTAATACACGCTTTTATCTGTACAACGAAAAGTGTCTGAGTCAGCCACAGTAGAACTGGTACGAATGTGCATCATGCCGCAGAAAAGCACAAAAAGTATGGGTCACAAAGCTTTAGTGGACGCAACACAAGCACACTTACACCAGGTCCCTCATCCCGACCATTTGCTCCTAAGAGCTGCTGACCAGGTCGATTTGTAACCCGCACATTCACTCCTGCCGTGAAGGGCAACATAAAATTAAAAAATCATACAATATCATTTGGAATCTGAGAAACACGAATGCTAGAGAAAAATAATTTGAGATGACAAGCCCAGCGCATGGAAGGTCGGGATGCAAATTACCGTTAACTCGTAGATCGGCATAGGACGGCCAGTGAATCCGAAATGAGACCGCGTCATTCAAGAGCACACACCAAACCTAAAATAACATTGACCAAGTCAGTGAAGCAGAAGCCTTTCCACAGTCCGAGGGAAACGATTGGATGGAAACTAGGCTCATAATACTACCCAAACCGCAGCTAAAATGTTGCTTGAACAGAACGACTGCACAGTAATTAGCCACATTTATACTATATAGAACTAAAGAAAACACAACCGAGATAGTTTGTACCTGCAGATCATAATCTTCTCTATGTAAAAGTTCCCGCTCTTGACGACTTAAGTAAAACGATTTCTCTATGCTCTGCAGGGTATTCGATCTGCACACCACAAATTCAGAATGAATAGCGTCGAAAGACTGGTATACATCTTTCAGAAACGGATTAGCAGACATTAAGCAGATTCATAGTTTTTACTCCGGCAATCACAAGGAACCTAGGAAGTAGTGGTTAGCAATGAAAGATTCTAATAAAACAACTGCATAATAGCATACTTCTAGGTATGAGTCCCCATCATCAGCATTACTACATCACGACTAAAACATTGCCACCCGGCTGCCAGATAAGGAATACATACCCTTCGGTTTTGGCTGTGGAGGAGATCAGCTTTGTAGGCGCAAGGGTTTGGGTTTGAGTTACGCAGAACCTGCCAAGTCCGAGAAAACGAATTGATTAAGAACCGAGCGCGAACACTTACAGCAACACTTCACCAACAAACTATAGACGATTCGAAGGGGTGCGCCTGTGGAAGAAACTTACGGATCACCCCGGGTTATGCGGCATTGCTGGCAGTAAAAGTGCGAAGGAACTTCTGCTTGCAATCCCTCCACTGGTTTCTCAGGTACGACAACACATGTCATATGTTGCCAGATTCGACATTTGAGATCATCACACTGCAAAGGAGCCCATTCCAACTCCTATCAGCACAATGATTCAAAAAACATAAAATCCTTCAAAACTCAGTTTTGATTTCCAGATCTGTGGAAGATATCTAGGTTAGCGTCCCACAAGAAAAACGTTCATCTAAACAAACCTTTAGATGCACCAGTGTTGCAAGGAATACGAGGGAAAATGTTCGTAAAGATAACCTGTATCATGATTCCACTTTCAACATTACTTCCACAAGGGCAACGCGTTATAGTTTCCTCATAAACTCGCTCTTCGGGCGCGGCTGAAGGATATTGACTGCTGGATTCAGACCTCGAGGCTTTATGCTTAGGTGTTTCATGTTCAGAACATCGCAGCTTCCTGTCAAGGCCCGCAAGACATATACACTGTCAGAAAAAAGACTCAGACCCCACTCCATAAACAGACAGCACCTCTAACTCTCAGAAAAAAACAAAAAGCTCACATCATTTTCACAATTGCATACATAACTCTAGAATGCACACCAGCACTGCATAAAGTCTCACCATAAAGATTCAGAAGACCTAAACGTAAATATATACAAGGAGAAACATCCAGGGAAAAACAAACCTGTATTCTTCATCAATTATAGCAATAGCTTCATCTCTCGATACAACTTTCTTGCTACTCTTCGAGCCTGCACAGAACACAGATTCATTTTGATGAATCCACTCCAAATATGTAAAGCCCCGTATAATAGTGAACATCGGTGACTTATAATCACCAACAATTTTCTTAGGACTGTTTTAAGACTAATAAGAGATTCACATGACACTTGCAGAAAATGGCTGCAGCCTATACTCTAGCATCGACTCAGCATGTAAAACAAGCACAAAACCAGGTCCTAAGCATGAAAGCAACTCACCTTTAGCTGCCGGCTTCTCTGCAGAATTGACCAGAACCATTATCTTGTCCATGAGGATCTGCTCAGACAAAAGTGCACTATGTTATGCACTTCAACCTGCAAAGGTGAAGGCGCTCGAACGCGGAAGAGGATACCGTGCAATCACGCAATCCAGCCTCCACAACATAAAAGAATAAGTCTGAGAATAGGAAAACTGCAGACACTAATCATAAAAATTAACAGAACGAGATCAACAGTTTCATAGAAAATGATTTTACAGACGCTGGAAAGGTGAGAAGACTGTGCATATACAGTGAGACGAAAATCAAGCTCCACCTCAAGCTAGCTCCGGAGGTGTTACCAGATCAGTGCACATCGGGGATCGGTTATAAGAAAGTACCTGTTTCTTCCCTTGTTTGGGAAGCCCCAGACGATGTAGTACATCTTTCAGCTCCCTAATGCGGAAGGAACTCAACTGGCTCTGAAGACAGAACGCACCACAATCAACTAATCAACCGACAAGCGTTTCCACTTCACAGGAACGACGAAGAAGCTTTCAAGAATGCCCGTCCAGACTAAATGATCGCAAATACCAATGGACTAAGCGGCGACATTAGCTCAGAAGTGGACTACTAGCCACAGAAAAACGAAGCTCCAACGTGAAAAAAAGTGCATACCCGACAACGAGAGGCCACCTGCGCCATTGCTAACCGCAACAAAGTTCCAATTTATACTTGGTGGATCGGTGCGGTTCGATTCTCGCCGCGATCAAATCAAAATGCAGGCAAGAGATTCGGCAATTGGACAGCCAAGCGGCATCGCCGAGGACTTCCACGAGGTGAAGCGGGAGCGTTGACATAAACCGGCGCTAATCAAAGTCCGCACCATAGAATTGCACCTGATCCTCAAACCACGACGGCTCGAAGCTCCTCACATAAACTACGCCGCTCTGGGGAAAAAAATGCAAGTAGATTGAAAGCTTGATTACACCACCGCGCAACCTTCGTCCAATCCCGAACTACCAATTCGAACGACCTAACTACACAGGAAATAAAAAAACCCGGCGAATCAAATCACACAAATCACCTCTCAAACGCTCGAAACCCGAACACTCCCTCACCGGGAGCGCGCGTGAAATCACAACCCTAGCTACAACAATGCGTCGAAATTCGAAACCCCGAGTAGGAGGAGGAGGCCATGGTCTGAGAGAGAGAAAGCGGCGACCAGGCGAGCCAAACGGAGCCTGGTCACGGCTTCATCATATGAGATTTGGCTCCGGAGCGCGGCGAAATAAGCGACGGCGAGGACGGGGAGACGGCCGTTGAAGCCTCCGGGAACGGCACCCGCTCCCACCCTCGACGACAGAAACTGCGAGACCGTCCGTCATCGCCATCGTCTTCACCGTCAAACCCTAGCGCGACGAAGACGACGACCTAATGCCGTCACTGACCCTAGACCCACCCCAATCTACGCCCTCAGTAGAGCTGACTCACCCATATCTACACTAAACGCGCTTAGGTGGTATGCTGGGTTTTGGTATGTGTCATTTCCACGTCACCAACGTTTCGTCGGTGTGAACGCCGCGTTAGGCTGCACCTAAACCGATTGAATGTCCAGTCTTTGTAGATGACGGAATTGGGTGGTGTGTGTTCGGTTTGCATCCACGACACCTAAAAGCAATCCGACGGCGGCCCTATCTACACCCGCTGAAGAGATTACTATGTAAGATCTAGAATTCCGTAGTTAAAAGGAGTGGCGGTTCTGGGGATTCGTTCCAGATTCTGTCTTATTGCGTGGATCTGACGCTTTCAGGGGGGGATTCTAATGCCGCCACTAGGCATTTGGAGTGAGTGGGTGTTTCATTGTTGGATTTGTGTTTTAGACACATGTAAAGAGGCTGTACATATTCAAAAGTGTTTTAACGGCTTGAGGTGCGTTATCGGTTTCACGTACCTTCACCTACTTATTGGGCAGGCTTGATGGTTTGCAGTAACATATCAACATCGGTTCTTAATTTCTTTATGTATATAGTAGTACGCTACTTGCCGGTCACTTTCATACATAATTGATTCAGTGTATGAAATATACCAAGGGGATATCCATGTAACACCTAGGCGATATCCATGTGATACCTAGGTGATATTCATGTATTGCTTAGGTGATGCTGAATGCCTACATCATGTAAAAATTAGCATTTCCCGTATGAAGTGGTCACTTTCAAACACTACTAGCCGAATGAATTATTTTTCTAAATCATAGTGGTTCAAACACAATGGGTATCACCTAGGTATATGGGTATTAAAAACATGTCTTTCTTACATGACAGCATTTTGCTTGGCAACAATATGGGAAAAAGCGGTTGAGATTCATGGTACAACATGACCTTGCCTTGAAACTAGTTCTAACCATAGTTAGAGACCACCAAGCTCTTCAATACACAATCCGAAAAGTCCTTAACCCTAAAGCGTCATAAGGTGTCACTGGTGGCCACAATATTCTACACGTACGGTATCATATTTCAACATAACAAGGTTCACATATTGAAATGATCTCCAAATAAAAGATGTTAGTTTGAAATGACCTCCAAATAAAAGAAGTTAGTCGAAGAATCTTCAATCCAAAGGTGTAAGTCTTGCTTAACTTTGATGCATTTTTTGTATTCTAGCGTGCCTGTATATACGATTCCCGACTGACATTCAAGGATTAATGAGTCACCTAAGAGGTCATTTGGGACAAATAATGCCAATTTAATACTATGACATTCTATTTTTTTCAGTGTTATCATGTATGATTCAGGTTATCATGTATGATTGGAGCACAAGCCACTAAAATGTGTTTACTAAGTCAACCACAACAAGGACCAAGTAATACTAAAACACAAGAAGAGACAATAATCCGACGACTATTCACACCCGAAATAATTAAAGGTATTTTTTATACAACTAGACGATTTTACTCCACTGTAAAACAACAATACAACAAGTATTATCCACCGGGAAGGCAGGCGAGAAAAAAACAACCTAGAGAGCGGGTAAGTTGTCGAGGTTGGACGGCCTCAAGATGTTGAAACCATCGCCGGCTGTGGACATGAGCATCCCTTGTATTTGAGGGTGCCAGTGGCATTCCTTGAGATCCTTCTGTCCCTGTAAAAACAACAAAGAAGTCAGAGTGAGGAAAGAGTGGTATTTTTCTTCACGACTTTACAAGAGACTTGGAGAAATACTTGGTGGACGAAGAGGAGCTGTGGAGGAAGATCTTCGGGAGCCTCTGCTTGTTTCTGCTTCAGTTGCGCTTGGTACAGAGCTTCTTCTTCAGCGTCCCTTTCTAACGATAAGTCCCATATCCTGAGGACATCCACAAAAGAGATTGACTCATAAGGGAGTGGGAGACGGAAGTTTGAAGGACCAGTTGAGGAAATTAGAGGACACTTACGTCAATTGATGGTCAGCCGAGGTAACACTCAGCGTGGACGCTTCGTGAGGGCTCCATTCAATAGATGTGACGGGAAGTGTGTGGTACTTGAAATGCGCCACAAACGAATCCTCCTGCATTCAAGACATCATTTTAAGTTTAGAGAGCTAGTACATTTGAGGGTTTCCTGGCACTCTCACGTTTTCAGCTGAACTGGAAACCATATCTTTGCAGCGAGAGTACCTTTAGGTTTCTCAAATCCCATATCCGGAAAGTTCCATCATCACAACCTGAAGCAATCATGCAACTGGCTAACCTGCACAATCACCAAGTTGTCCATGTCAGATGTTGTCTATATATTGGTCGAATAGAAAGCTTGGTGTCGTACTTACATAGACAAGAAACACGAAGCAATACCTGTTCCAAGAAATAACATTGATATCGGCATTGTGGGCTTTAATTGCGATTGCTGAGCCTGAGCGAGTGCGTGTATCCCAGATTCGCAAAGTTTGATCCACAGAACAAGAAGCGAAAACATCTGCTTCGGTTGGACTCCACTGCAAAGCAACACAAATCATGACATATGAGACCTCACAAATAGCAGTGGCATTCCGAACTTTAAAAGGGAAGAATAAAACTCTGCTTTCACAGCATGACGTGTTACAAACACCCTACTTCAGTGAAAAATACACGGACTTTCTAGTATACCTGTAAATCCTCAACACTTGCAGTGTGACCCGTGTAAGGAGCCTTCTCAACCACCCACTTTCCTGCTGGTGTGGGCTCCCATAAATGAATAGCACTCTTGCAATCACCTGAAACAGAATAATTCTTCAGGAAAAACTCACAAAAACCATGTAAATTACTCAGCACCAACAGCTAATATAACCAAGACACGTAGCGCAAGATAGAAGACTAAACTAAAAGTAATAGTTGGTGTTCTAGACAACTTAAAGTCACAGCACGTGATACCGTTCATCTACATTAGTCTGGCGGTTGAGCAAGCCTATTAATATTTGTGCCACTCATTCACACCTTTAGAGTACGTAATGTTTGGAAATGCCACAAGAATTGAGGAAATTATATGTTGACTTACCAGAGAGGAGGCGCCCAGCTGTGATTGGACTCCAATCCAGGGCATAGCCCTCATCTTTGTGACCAATGAAGATATGCAGAGGGGCTTGACGCACTGTGCTAGGTTGGCCAGGAGCATCAGGGCCACTAGTTGCCATTGATCGCAAATGGGCTGCCATGTCCCAAACCTGCAAAATCAAAGATAACATGAAACTCTGTTATATAGTGAACTTTCCTCTTTCTATTAGAGTACAATTTGGCCCCTTCCTGGTGATTCATTTGAGGTATGACAATGGACACTTTTGTCCTTATAAAATGTTAATGAATGTTAAAAAAAATACCTGAACGTAACCTGTATCGGCCCATGTGGCGACAATGTTGGATTGTTGAGTCATGGCCCGAACTCTGTTCACACAGCCTTGATGAGCAACAAGCCGCACCTAGAAATGCCACGAGAAATCAAAGATGGTCAGCTTCAAACCAAAAAAATGCACAGGTAGGACTCCTAAAGTGTGAGCACATCCTGAAGATAGGTTTTTAGATGTGAGTATACCTTGAAGATTGGTTTTTTGGATTGAACAGGCTGATCTGGCACCACTTCTTCCTCCTCATCATCACTGCTCTCACTGTCGCTGTCCTCGCCATCTTCGTCCATTGTTGCAGAGGGTGTCTTAGGAATCTTTCCTGTGATATTCGTCATTCGCACCACAGCAATGGCGTTGCTCCCTGCTTGATCAGCCTGCCAAAGTTCGCACTCTCTTTAAGAAAAGAAAAATACCACAACCGTTGTTAAAATGACCTGAAATGACAGAGCCAAATAGATAACCCTAAAATGATCTAAACAGCCTGAAATGCAGATGCAAACAGGCAAAGGCCATGAAAATCTAACTCTATTAAGGGAAAAACCTAAAAGAAATCCCCAGACGTCGTAAACATGACGGATACAAGCAGACAACCCTAAAATGACCTCAAATGCAAATCCAAATCCAAACAGATGAGGCCGCGGTCAGACTCCCGCTTACATGAGAAAAAAAACTACAAGACTTCGAAAGAATAGTTAAAGGAGCGTAAAATGACAGAATCAGCTCTAAAATGACCTGGAATGACCGTAAAAAATGACTGGTTCAGAGCAACTACCTGAGTGCCCGCCACGCACTGCAACGAGTGAGGAAAATCTCTCCGCAACACTCCTAAGTCGTCCCGCATTATATCGAAGCTAACAAAACCACAAGAAGGGCAGAAATCAGGAAAATTCAACTCATTAAACAATCTCGTAAAATCATCAAAGAAAGCAGAAATCAACCAATAGCTCCAAACTCGGAGAAAATAATTGAAATTCTCAAGACTAAGTGCTACGGACCTGAGGCACGGCCACCCGAGCTTAAAAGAGTGCAAACAATGGTACGCTGAGGGATCAAACTGGAGCTCTTCGTCCTCCGCCATCTCGTCAACTCCCGGCAGCCACACCTTGGTCGGCCCTTGCTGCTGGGAAGGTCCGCTCCCGTCCGCCTCCTCCATCTCCACTTCCTCCACATCCTCCTCTTTCTGCAAAAGAAAGGAAAATCAACAACAAATTGACGACACAGCCACCGAAGTTTGCAGGTCTGGCACGGCGCGGTGGTATGAACCTTTTTTCGGTGTGCACTGCGCTGCGCTTTCTTCTTCGTCCTCGCCATAGCTCCGAGTATGCGGAGGAGCGACGAGTCGGTGGAAGTGCTGTGGAAATGAATGAGTTGCGCGAGGTTTCTGTGGTTAAACCCTAAACCCTAAACTCTAAACTCTAGCAAATGAGAGAAGATCCAAACCCGTTGATGGCCCTATCGCCGTCTGCTCCTATTACCGACTGGTTCTATTGCCGACAATTGGGGTTGCTGTATTTTAACCCTAATTGGCCCACGCTAGGTAGATATATAATTTTTTAATGTGTAATCAAGTTTCATGTTGGAGTGTGAGAGTGATTGAATTTTTCTCCAAAATTACTTACTTATTGGTGTTATTAACAATAAAAGACCTGACGTTTGTTTTTTTATTGTAAAAAATAATAATAGATAATTCCTTGCTATAGTTTTTGATTGATTGAAAATATACATAGTCAAATTTGGACCCAAAGTAAATAATACATATCAATTGATGTCACTCCCCAATGCCATTTTATGCTATGATTTATCATAAAAATATTAGTGAATGAAAAAGTAGGAATGAGCACTTAGATACATGCCTATGCATCGATGGTTACCACCACTACACTACAAAAATTTATGTTTACTGTAGTGGTACATATATTGTGGATACCCCATTAAGCTATATGTGAACAAGTTGGCAATTAGTGTTCACATCTACCAATAATGCAGCTGCTAACTTCATTTATGCAACCACCAAACTTCATTTATGGAGCCCCAAACTTCATTTATGTAGATCCAAACTTCATTTATGCGGCCACCAACTTCATTTATGCAGCTGCCAACTCCAACCATTCCCAAATATGGACATTTAAATGCCCATAACTCACTCAAAATTTGTCCGAATTGGACACATGAGGTGTTTTCTGACATACACATTCTTCATAAATGTCAATAACCACCTTATATGTCATGTTCAGTCAAATTTATGATCTCCAAAAGGTTGCTGATATTTTCACAGGTCTCCACAAACAACAAACAATATTTGGACTTTTTTCTTTACCACATTTTGTTAAATATCATATCTTTACACTAAATGTCAACAAGTTAAAAAAATAAAAAAATAGTTCCAACTTTCACCAAAATTGGTAAATATTGTTCGAACCGACATTAATTAGTAAACCTTAATTTCCTTACACTAAATGCGTAGTTTGCAATTAGTGTGGAAGTTTGCATTTAGTCGACCATACCAAACATAAGTTTTAATGTAGTCGCAGGTTAACATTAAAACATTCTAATAATTAAATATAAAACATTAATTGAGCCTATTGATTTTCAACAAAGGAGGGACCAAAAAATTGAAATACTATTCAAATACTAGAACCTTCACACATATGATAAGTAAAGATATCCACGAGAAAGTAAAAAGTTACAATGTTTCATACCATTTAGTGTGGGTATCACGTGAATGTGGGCGTAAGACCACTATGGATACCCGGGAGAGATACCCGCGCTCCCGCTACACCGCCGGATCGATCAACGAACTCACTTACTTGTAGCTGCAGTTGTATCAATCTCAAGTCTCCGAAGACCGACTCAAGTCTCAAGTCTCCGAAGACCTACTCGAGTCTCCGAGAACCGATTTTCATACAATACAGCAACTCACAGCGTCTCGAAAGGATTTAGTTGAAGTTAGATCGACGCTCTTAGGGTTTAAGGGTTAGGGTTTAGGGTTTAAAGCGACCGCAGTGGATTTTCTGACGGATTTGAATGGTAGAGTTTTCTCGAGAAGAGATGAACCAAGGCGTCGATCCTGTTTTTCTTCTTCAGCAATCCGAGTAATTGGATGAATTCGGAATTCGGAGACGCATGATGTTTGACGAGACCATCATCATTCCGCGGCGGAGAAATGGCAATAGCAACACTAGTTCCTGGAGATGATTCAGCGCATCCTCCTCATCGTGACGTTAAGCTAGGGTTAGGAACAGAGGAGGTCGCAGAAACGCTTGTTGCATGCGTGAGGATGGAGGAGTTTCCGAGTGCGAAGAAGAAACTCAAGTGTTGCGATGCAGCAGCCATGGGAACAGTGGAGACGATTCTGAGGCAGGCTGCCGAGATTGAGATGGTCCTGGTTGGCATGGCGGCCCTCCGAGGCGGCGCTCCTCCCTCATCCGTGGAGTGCCATCTTGCGGTCAAGGCGTACTCGAATTTGGAAGGTCTGGTGCAGCGTGTGGCTCCGAG
Organism: Bryoerythrophyllum caledonicum; assembly: GCA_963971425.1. Lineage (NCBI taxonomy): Eukaryota > Viridiplantae > Streptophyta > Bryopsida > Pottiales > Pottiaceae > Bryoerythrophyllum > Bryoerythrophyllum caledonicum. Next base: position 19,047,663 of record OZ020523.1, read on the forward strand.
CGACCTCGTGTCCAAGCAGTTCCTGCAATCTTTCATTCAGCAATTCACACCGGTATGAAATGAATCAGATTATGCTCTTTTTATCGATTCAGGTTGAGGAAAGAGTAGTCAAAAGAGGAAGTATCTCGTTGAAACTGTAGAAAGTAACTGGAATCGGCGAATGTTGCATGATTTGTTCAATTGTTTTCTGACGTCTTATTGTTATTTTTTGGATTGTGAAGGAGCCCGTAGAATCGACACCAACACCAGCGCAAGCTGTTTCAACTCCGTCAGCAACACCAGCATCTGCAAGTGCTCCTGGCAAGTGACTCTTTAATCCGATGATGTTTCAGTACCGGCAATCAATCCGATTGTTCTATTTTGTAATTGTTATTTTAATGAATTTGTATGTTCACCCTGTATGTATGCCTGTGATATGCATGTTTCACAGATTAATATGTTTGTAATATTCATGAATATATCAACGTATGTCTGGTCTATCAATCAAGTCTAAGCACCACGGTAGATTGAAATGTAGTAGGAATTTTGGATGCACTTATTTTGTTTGTTGATTCCACTTGGTATATGATATTCCTTGATATTCTGGGATCTAATTGCTTACTTTGGCTTTACCTTCAGGAAAGAGATCAAGGGTAGCCGTGAAGGCAGCAAAACCAAAACGCCAGGTTTTCAAAAACTCTGTGACTCGCTTCAAACCTCCACCGAATGTTTCAGCTTCTGGAGCTAGGACAAGGGTTGGTAAGGGACCAAGGTCTCTTCTCCGAGGACGTGGAGCGAAGGTGGTTGCTGACCAGCGGCAATTACACCGAGAGATTGCATGTGAAGTTGAGATGGCAATGCCGGGTGTTTTAATGGCACCTCTGTCAGAAACGGCCGCCGCATATTTGAAGCCTCCAATCAGATGTGAAACTTGTGAGGTACTGATGAACGATACGAACCATGTGTTGATCTGTGATGGATGTGAATCCGGGTTCCACTTGCGCTGCTTACAGATGCGCAAGCGCTCGGATATCCCAGAAAGAGATTGGTACTGTTCAAAATGTGAGGCTTTGTCTGGAAGTCATTCAAGACCATCAGTATATGGTCCTCTACGACGAGGACGTGGAAGACGTGGTTCTGGAACAACATGGATTTTGAAGGTACTGGACACATTGGATTGTTTTGTTCTAGGGATTGTTCATATGTGAGAGAGAGAGAGAGAGAGAGAGAGAGAGAGAGAGAGAGAGAGAGAGAGAGAGAGAGAGAGAGAGAGAGAGAGAGAGAGAGAGAGAGAGAGAGAGAGAGAGAGAGAGAGAGAGAGAGAGAGAGAGAGAGAGAGAGAGAGAGAGAGAGAGAGAGAGAGAGAGAGAGAGAGAGAGAGAGAGAGAGAGAGAGAGGTAGGTAGGTTTTTCCTCTCTGGATAACTGTTGTTTTAAAATACTAGGATACCACTAAATGGCTCTTCCTTTATGGCTGCAGAATGACGCATCAACAAAAGCGTCGGAGTACAGGTTGAAGCTCCGTAATACTCAAAATGGAGGTGCTGCAGAGGCATCGCATGCTCAAGTGGAATCATCATCAAAGGGACTAGAAAATTAGCATCTCTCCACTGAGTTGACAATGGTGAGAGCATCACATCATTCATTCTAAAAACATCAGATTGCAGTGAATTCTTTGAAGATTACATTTACCTAGACTTCAAAGCAGGCCAGTTATTTTAACATCTGGCTCGCATTTCTGGTGATGCTGCAGGATGACAATAGTCAAGACGAATTCTCATCTAAGACTACAACGGCTGTGATGTTCAATTTTCTGAGAGGGGATGCTCTTATGTGCCAGTAATTTGAAGGCCTGGAAATGGAACTTGGTAGCGCTGGCTAGAAAATGGTGGACTCTCTTCTTTTTAGTGTACAGCGGCACATGTCAAATTGTTCAATGTAAGTTGGAAACACATTTTAAAAACTTAAGTGTAGATCATTCAATGTACATTGTAGTTTGTATTCTTACTGCCATTCAACAGCCCATTGCTGTTATTTGTGATGTATCCATCCCTTTTTTCCCAGTAAAAATGCCAGACCATTTTGTCACCATGAAGTGATTGTGTACGTTCGCTGCTTCGAGTGATTATCCTGGAAGAGTATTATCGTTGAATTCTACCTAAGTACAGGGGCAAGCTTTGGTTGTTCTCCACAGTCGAAGTTGAGGCAGCGGTACTGAGGAGATTGTGTAAACCGTCCCAGGCATCACCATTTTGACCAGTTGACATAGCATCTGCGCAGTTCTTCTCGCGTCAGGACTCTTACACACTTAGATATGTTCTTTTGCTACTCTCAACTTCAAAATGTGCATCTTGCGCTTCTCTAGCTTAAATCGTCATGGACGTTGCTGTGGTGTTCGATTTTGCAGTTTCACAGGTGCTGAACAAAAATACCCCTTGCATTTACAAGTAAGTCCTCTGCTCCTTCAATCAATTGCGTAATGATTTCAATCCTTCAAATCAATATTTACATCTCTCTAAGCACTGTTTAATCTAACACACGCGGAAGGAGTGCATATTGTTATCTGGACGTGGCTCAAAGTTGCAGGTCATGGTTGTGAGGTGAACATGTCCTATCTCAACGTTCACCTACACACAAGAACAAGTTGGGAGGAGGAGAGATGGAGATTACTAGGAGAGTGATACTTGGATGAGAGGCAACTCAGCGTCTTTTGGAGTAAGCAGTCGAGGAAGCGGATGTGGATAAATCACCAGTGCTACTCCGGCCTTCCCCATCAGTAGCTGCATTTTTGGGAGCTTTGTCAGTATCCACGGAAGAAGACAACGCCGCCGAGATGTGAGAGTCAACAGTCTTGGTTGCAGAGCGACTGGTCTCAGAGAGAGACGTGGGCGAGTCATTCGGTACATTAAAACTGTACTTGCGCCCCTCCTTCTTGATCACCTTCCCTCGCTCAGCCAGCCGCTGCAGCGCAGTTGTGAGCAAGTTGTTGCTGGCCTTGTTAATCCGCCGTCTGTACTTCTGTTGCAGCCGTCTCCGGATTTGCGCCAAGCTCGCCGTGCCTGCCTCCTTGAGCGTCATGACCGCGTCTTGCAGGAGCTCAAACGGGGTTCTTTCTGGGCTGTTGGGCACTTTGGGCACCTTGGGTGGCCTTGGTACCTTCAACCTCCTCCTCTTCACTCCAGCAGGCAGCTTCGGCCTCTTTGGCCCACGCATCGGCACACTTCTCGCCCTCATCCGTGTCGCTAAAATCCGCGTGGGCCTCCTCAAAGGTGCCCTTGACCTTGCCCTTGGCTTCATCTTGCAATTTAGATTCTATTAAGACTGAGATGGTGGTCGGATCTCAAAATCATTGTCGGCATTGCCTCATGGTGTCTGATCCTTATTCTTTGTGCTGCAGGTTCAACCACATGAAGGGTAAATCGATTTCCTCAGTTGTGCGCCTCTTCAAGTCCTGACTTCTCATATCTGAGTTCTACACATGCTGAAGAATTGGCGTTTGATAATTTTGCGTTGACACGTTGGCCTTTGTCACGGTTCTTCAGTTGTTCTCATGGTGTCTAATCTTGTTGCAGGTGCAGTGCAAGTAGGGTAGTCACTTTGACTCCTCAATTCTGCGTCTCTTCGACTCCTGACTTCATATCTCTGACGCACATGTTGAGGAATAGGCGTGTCAATTTTTGGACATATACCAGGTGACCAGGTTCGGGTCATGTGTGAAGAGGTCAATGCTGCATCTTTGTCATGACTATCGCAGGTGTGTTTTTGGTTGTATGGTAGGTTATAATTTCATGGTTGTCCTTTGAGGACACGAGATGTGGTCGTCCAATTTCCGAGCAGAAAACATCCAATTCATGTACTTAGTTCTCTCTCTGTGGTTCATTCGCTGGAGATTCTTTACAGGCAGGAGTTATGGATTCGATGCAGATACTTTGGTCGAAGTATTTGCTACGAAAATCTCTTTTCTACTTTGTGGAGCGTCCGAGCTAAAATCTCACGATGAGAGCGGTGCTCCAGATCATGAGGTGAAATTTCATATGCATCCTCTAAACCTAGTCTCTTGTGTAGACGATCATGTTGTTGTGGCCCTTATTCAGAGTTAGAGGATATTTCCACATCCTCAGAAAGTGGACAACAAAGGTAAACAAATAGAATATATTGAGAATACAACTGTATGTTCTAACATGGAGAGTTTCACTGCCTCTGTTTTTAACGACATAATGTATATTAATTCCTATTTTGGCCAAGTAGAAGCCATGGAAGTTATGGAGATCTCCCACGCCGGGCTACTCAGCTCCTGTTGCATCAGAAAGGTCTGAGGCTTTTAGTATCTGCACGCCAGAGAAGCATGCTGAGCAATGCTGATGTGCATACATAATTGCTCAAGGTGTGTATGGAAGCAGTAGATTTAGAGCTCTCAATTGCTTGCAGTCAAGTTTTGTTGTTAGTAGACACTTGTAAAACTCTATGTTCAATTCCTTGCAGTTTTGTTTTGTGTGAGTGGATCTCAAGAGGAGTTGTTTGATTACCAGTTACCGTCTCTTCCGAGCGGGCTTGGAGCTGCGATTCGGTCTAGATCTCGAGGCCTGAGCTCTGGCCAGCGCTCTGCCCTTGCGGCGCTGTTTCCGAGTGCCAAAGATGTGGTGAGCAGGCACTATGGGCGGCTTGAACCTGTAAAAGTGACTTGTCGGGTGTTTTTTGATTCTTCCCTTCTTGTGCAGGCGCTTCACCGCAGACCGCAGCATCTTCATGGATTCGGCGTCGAACTTGCCGCCGTGCCTCTTCTCCAGGTGGCGCTTGATCTTATGCAGGTGGGCGCCTTTCGTGTGCTCGTGCCTGAGTGCGTGCTCCACGTCCTTGAGCAGCGAGAAGTAGGTCGGCTTTGACGCCGCGGATTTGCGACCTGCTTTCTTCCGGATTTTGCCTTTCGACGGCCTCACTGCGGCACTACGCTTGGCAGCATCTCGTCCCTGCGGCGCGTTCTTCTTCATTCTGGTGAGATTCTTTGTGCAACCTCCTCCGTTTTGTCAGAAGAGAGTAGTGTTGTCGTGTGATCTAGACATAAAGTAGTGTGTCATAAGCACAAATATGGTCTAATTGTGGGCATTTCTAGATGATCACGAGAGCTCACTCTAGCTCAACCATTATTTGTGGGCTTTTGTAAGTACGAGACCTGTTTAAGAATGAAGTAACTAGTTTGCGGGCTAAGTTTTGCCATTGCCCAATCAAAAGTGGGGAGCTTTAAGCCTGAATTGTCTTAGTCCACTAATTGTCTCACTCTGTGCAGCATAATCACAAATCTTTAAGCCTACTCGAGTGTAATCTTGTGAGAGTTGTTGGACCAAAAGGCACAAGACTGACCTAAAGCGTTTCAGCTCTCGTGCTGCACAACGTCGTTCTGGATCTGCCGTCCTTCTGATTCTCCAAATATGGCCCTTGATGTACTACACCTTCACATCTCGATTCCTGATTGTTCGGTGTAATTTGTGGCCAATTGTGTAATAGGTACTGATGTTATTTTCGTTACCAAAATCTTCACTATCGAACTACTGTTTGCACCTTCACTTTCATAGCGTATCATGGCAACTGATCATTTTTCACGTGAATGCAGAAAATCATATCAACGGAGGCGTGAAAATCCGTGGTTCACACAAAAAGCACACCAAATGTAATATATTTGTTTTCACACGACTATTTACAAGGTGAAACAGCAGCTCGCTTTCCAATGTATCTAGCTTCAGATAACTTGGGTTTTGAGGCGTTGTAACGTAGCTTCTTTCATAAACTAGGAGTAATGGACTTTCTGTCGCATCTTATTCACAGCTTGTAATCTACAAAACTATGGCTATCTAGGCTTCAAAATCCTGAAAATGGAGATCAATCTGGGCCCTTTAGAAGATGTTTTTTGGGGCGAACGTTGTAAACTAGGACTAATGGACTTTCTGTCGCATGTTTCATATATCTAGGCTTCATAGCTTGCTGAGAATGGAGATCGACCGGGATCTTCAAAAGGTGCGTATGATTTGCAGTGAGTTCCCATGCAGTACTGATCTTTTGAATTTGCACTGTACTAGTAAGGCAAAGCCCTGTTCTCATACTCAGGTGCAAGCTCAAGGAGACAAGCGCCAGCACCTCGGGTAAATTTTCTTGCAAATAAGTAGCAGGGGAGCAGAGTTTTGCCGTCGCTAGCGCACCGTTCGCGTCGTCCAGCTGCCACGAAATGTATCTCGTTGATGTTCTGTCAAGGCCGAATGGAATCACTCACCGTGTCAAAGTCGTCGTGGATAGAGAGTTAGTTAGTATCAGCTGCAAGTAAGAGTCCGCACCTGGATATCTTTGATGGCTTTGAGCGTGGTCTTTGCAGAGTCGAATGTAACGGGATGCCAACCGCGCCGGTCCATGGTGTGCTCATGCGCGCTCTTCCATTGACTGTAAGTCACACCTCGCCGCTCAACCTCTTTCTCCAAGTCCCGCATCTGAAGAGCAGCATCTCCATAGATGAATTCATCTTCCAGAAAAAGTAGTAAATAGTTCAGTGCTCTAAATAGGGGTACGTTACTCACAGCTAGAAGCGTTTGTAGATAATGCTCATCAGGGATGCAGTTGTGATTCCAATTGTTCTGCAATGAAAGGAGTTCATTTCTGGTTAGTTGCCACAATCGCCTTCCATTCAACTCGGAAAGAATAAAATGCGAAAACACTTGGATTGTCTTACACCAGCAGATCCGGAAAATTCTGGCAGGGACATTCGCTGCAACCACAAAGAAGTGAGGAGTTCAGTTCACAAGGCAACAAAAGGAGCTGCAAGAAGGACAAAGAAAACACGTGAGGTGCGTTAAACCCATACCTTACAATAACGTTGAAAAACCGGAAACACAGTAGCGTCCTTCACAACTGCAACGGCATGCTTGCGGATCAACACAAACCACTGCCAAACCCCACCTGCTCATGAATATCATTTCCAAATTCATGGTAGAGAAAGAGCTATATCTCTTCCTCCCTCTGTTCCGAAATGACATACTCTCTTGCATGTGCAACGTCCTTGTTCTTGAGTAGTTACAATGGTACTCCTAGAGTGTTCATCTTTTCGGCGGCTCTTATGTTGAAGAAGGAAGTTACTAGAGTATGGGCATGTTTGTGATTAGTATTACCTGAGAGCCTTTGCGCCACTTCTCCTTCCATATAGCTGGTGCCATCTTGTGGTTATATCTTACGTCACGAGCGTCGGTAAAGCTGAAGTTGACACCAAAAGAGACATTAGAGTCAACGGAAGAGCTTGGTGGTTTATCCTTACTGAGTATTCTGGTCTCTTAACTCAAGCTAGAAGTAGTTTGAGAGGGAAGAAGGAGAGGCCGCGTTTCTTCCTCTTTGAGCCTTTTTTCTGGTTCTCTTTGCCCTACTTCGAAAGAAGCCTATCAATGGTAGAAAGTGACGGGGAAAATGGTGAGCACTGCTTTTTGTGTACAGTACCTGTCCACGAAGCTCTTGTGGCAGAACATGACATAGTCGTGGATGTAGCGAAAGTTGTACAACGGTACACAACTGTCAGAGAGAAGTATGAAGCGCTGGTTGAGAGGGTCTTGTAGTGCCTCCTCAAGTAGCAGGCGCTCCGCTTGTAGCATACTAGCCTCTCCCCATTCCACCTGCCATGAATACTGTTTCCTTTAATACTCAATCTGTAAAGTCATGAGAATCCAGGTGAAAATTCATGATGTCTTTACAAATTGAACTCTATCAATCATAAGTAGACTTGCTAACTTTCAAGCCGGGGTGGTTGTTTAATATTACCAGGACGGGTTTCTTGAGCTGGCGGTCGATGAAGGCGGAGCACTTGGTGTTGTTTCTGGTGTAAACGAACCCAGGCCTTGCGTGAATGTAAACAGTGTACTCATCTTCTCCTGCTCCCTGGTTCACAACCACTCAAATTCGGAACGAAGCTTCAATTTTCTAGTGGGGCAAAGATACGATGAGGTTTGACCTCCTTTCTCATTCTACATGATTGAAATCACCTCTAAATTGCAGTAATGCGCACGGAGAGGGAAAAGACTGCTAGGATTCATGACCTCTCCTTTCTTGAGTTTGAAGACCACTAAGCTCTTGTATGATGCTAGTTGAAAGATCACCAAGCTTTCTAATAGTGAGGAAAGAGTACAGTATAATAAATCAAAAGAGGGGGGGATCATGTTGAAACTCTGGGTGACTTATTTAAGTGTCAAAATGACTGAAAGCAGTGGTTTCTGTCAAAAGAGTGGATTATCTGATTGAATTCACAAGTAAGAAGTAATAGCCCACTAATACTTGATTTCAGTTGCGGTTTCTGTGCATGTACCTGGAAGAAACGCTCCCACAGGAAGTCCAGGGGCATCTGGTGGCGCACCAGGAACAGGAAGGCGACCTTGGAGCTGGGAGGCCGGCGATCCCTGCCAGCCGGCTTGTTGGACACGGTGGGGAAGCCGGAGCTGGCGGTGGTGATAGGCGCCTCGGCCTGCTGCTGCAGCTGCGAGTGCAGCGTGTAGAGGACGAGGAGGAGCGCGAGCTCCGTGACGACCGTGAGCGAGGTGAGCACCACGCAGCTGGAACGCGCGTCCCCACGTGAGTGGGGCGACCCATGCGTCGACTGCCTAGTACTCTTCATGGTCCGGAATCCATCTCTGTCTGTAAAACTCACGTGTGACCATGAGTTCTCACCCCTCGCTTCTCCTCACACCGATCCTGTCTAGTTTTCATGGTCAGAAACTCAAAAACCCCGGTGAAACTCCAGGCGAAGAATCGTTCCTGGTCCTGAAACTACTTGCACACTGGCCATGAGTTTTCTCTTCTCCTCACACTGCAACTGAAGGGCCCATTTCTTAGAGGAACGATCTCATGAACTGACTGTATCGCTCATTGAACTGCAGGCATTGAAGATTCATCTACATACATTGAAGCCAAGAGTCAAAGAAGAAGCTTGGGGCAAATCACACAATCAGGGCCCATGCAAAAACTAGGTACGCACGCAACGCAAACATCACTCCTCACTCGGGAACCACACTTGCAACAATCAAGTTCTTCTCAGCAGAGTCATGTGCATATATACATGGGCATTTGGAAAGCTGACATGCGCCATGTGGAATGGAAACGCTTCCATGCCCGTGATGATGAGGTTGCAGACCACCTGCCATCGTGTTCTGCAGACTTCACTGTACTGGGTGATTGTTGGCGGAATGTTGGAGGCAAACGAGTTGGATGGTTCAATCAATTGGCTCGGGTCGTACGACGACGCCTTGGCCCTCGTTCAGATGCAATCATATGGACGATAATGGGAGAATAATGGACGTGGTCTCCATAATGGAATACAACCTTTACTTGTAATAAACCAACCAACCAACCTTATAGCTTCACCTACAAATAGGGTTTACGAACAAGCTTGGTACGTATACGGGTCATGTCTGACAATCTATGTTGACATTTATGGACTCACTCACGGCAAAAGAAGTTTATTTCATCATTTGGGGGGGGGACCAGAATGCATCAATCATAAATTCCAGGCTGGTATCAACGAAACCTGAACCCTTAGTTAGTCGGGAACTGTATAAACAGGCATGTATTTTACTGTGTAGAATACAAAGAATGTATTAAACCGTATCAAGACTTACACCTTTGAATTGAAGATGCTGCAACTAACATCTTACATTTGGAGGTGGTTCCAATATCTGGTCAAGTTCAAATATGACACTATATATGTAGAATATTGGAGCCACCAATAGCACCTTATGACATTTAAGGGTTAAAATCATACCTATTCATCTATTTATCTCACCTTCACAAGTTCCCACAAGTTTTGATCCCCAATGGGATTTCATTGTACACGATTACATCGAGCAACAACTCATTCATCGATAAAGGACCAATTGTTTGTTTGGGGAACTATTAAGATTGAGCAAGTTCCTAAAAACTTAATGGAACATAGAATGTATGCAATGTGTAGTGGAAACGAATGTCATTTATTTCAAACATAGTATGCTGAAAGGAAAAAAAGAAAGAAAGTATATAACACTCTTCAAATGCATATATTTTACAACCACCACAGTCAAAATTTACAAAATATTTTTAGTATCTTCTTGTAGTAGTAAATAGATCTTGGGTACGGCAATGTGTGTACAGAATGATGAAACTCATGTAGCACTAAACAATAAATTCTTACACAACTCTGACCTTCAATTTCTAAGTTTGACTGCCATAATTTGCCGTGGCTGTTATGAGGTTTCATGTTGTGCAAGTTAAAGTCTGCACACCCACGCTGTTTTTACTGACTCCATGTGAAAATCAACGTGTAATCTCTTTCCCGTTCAAATGACACATGTGAAGAAAGATATTTTCCCTGTAGTTGTTGTAACTGGCAAATATTGTCAGATGTCAAGCCTGGACAACCTGATGCTGTTTGATTTTGAATCTCTGTAAGTTATTACTCTTAGTCACATTTGACTGGAGTTGTGATTTTCACGTCACAAAAAACTTGTGTCTTACACACACACATCGGACTTTCCGTACATGTAAGTTTGTACCGTGCAAAATGGCAAGAAGTCTCACTGGATATAACACCCTTCAATAAGTGTTCGCCTGAGGTCATGCTCTCACCATCCACACATAGTACACCTCAAAAATACTGTCTATTGTGCAAATGAGGAGGGTGTATGCCCCCACACGATTATTCCGGAATGGAACATGTCTCGTGAGGCAAACAACACTCCACTATCATTCTTGAATTTAGGAGGGTGTATGCCCCACATGATCATTCCGGAAAGGAACATGTCTTGCGAGGCAAACAACACTCCACTATGATCATTCTTGTTTTAACCCTTTAATGAGAAAACGACCAGATAGTGGCCGCAGAGACAAGTTTTTGGAGAACCACGGGTAATCGGTTTGATGGATTGACGTGCTTGGCTTACCTCCATTTAATAGGTCTTCTTGATCTCTAATTGGTTGAGGCATTAACGAACTACAATGACTTTTGTGGAAAAAAGTGAATAGAGAAATGTACCCTATGTGTAGATGATGTTGTGCATGGTCTATTATAGTCGTACATTTTTGAGGGCCTTGTACACCATTCCGTTGTTAAAGGGTTAAATTTCACTAATTTCCACTTTCATTCCTACTCCAATTATTTCCACCTCTATTTTCATATAAAAGATAAATGATAATACATAAAAGATCTTCTTGAACTTGAATCTACTCCATTCACCGTATAGCATCATCCACAAATGTGTTTCATCAATGAGTATAAGCTACACCGTTCACCATATATAGTGTGGGTGTATTATTGATGTGGATCATCTATACCAATTAACATGAAGCACATGCATGTCAAGTTTTGATTAGATATTCACTTCCAAGCAAGTGTGTGCCGGTCAAAGATTACATGTAAATTTTTGAGTTGGTGAAGAAACTTGAACTATTTTGGTCCAAACTTCATAAAGTGTAAGGTGTAGCTAGTATATTTCTTTTATTATCCCTAAAGGTGCATTTAAGAACAATTCCCAAACCACCCTCTATTTTGCTAAATCTCAAAATTAGTAAAGGTTGAAATTTTATTGAGTGGTATTTGTCACTAATGGATGATATCCTAGTTGCTATACTATGACAATAGTATTGCAAGTCCTTTGTAAAGAGCAACTCATATGAGCAAATACATGTCATCTAAAAGCCTTTGACCTCCAAATCCTATGTCTCACATGATATAGTTAATTTTACTTTGAAAAAAAGTTGTATCATCTTCACTAATTTGACTATATTTACTATAATCCATCTTCTTTTCTATGAGTAATTAGTGCATTAATACATTATGCCAAGACTACGTCGTATTAATCCCAAAACGACCAAGACTATGTTCCACCAGAACCACCCTAAAATTGCTTCTTTAAGATAAGATGTTGTAAGACTAAATCAAACAACTTTATACTTTTTTTAACCATAGGATCTTCAAATTAACTTTGAACCACAACAATAGACGCCTCAAACAATTTGTAAGCTTTGGCCCCATGCATTTGTAGTGTGCAATATGGTTCTTTTCTTCCCTGTGTGGACAAGGTCAACGTACTTTGACTCAAGATAATGGCATATGTTCCATTACACATTTCACAAATTTTATGGATTTGTATTCTACCTCGTGTTAAGTCTTGCACGTCAAAAAACAGAAGTAATGGAGGTGTTTAGGATAAGAAAAATGGACTTGCAATAGCTAGGGATATAGAAAGTAGCCACTTACATAGAAAAGCATCTTTATTTTTAAAAATAAAAACATATTTTTGTATCCAAAATCTGAACGGTGGATAAATTCAATATGCCTCTTTCTTTTAGATGAAGAAAAATTTATAATCCATATTGTTTACGCATTTTTGAGGAAAAAATGAGGTTTGCCTAGAACTTTTACTTTAGAAATAAACCTAATAACTTGTTCGGGTGATACTCCAATATGTTTACTCTAATGGAGACGTCTTTTGTCCCATTGAGGACGATATGAATTTACAATTGTTTGTTTAATATAAAAATAATGAAAATGTCTTAACTTTTTAAGGACAAGGCCTGGTGCGGCCATGGGCGAAATGTACCCGTTACCTTGGTGACGGACAATAGCATCTATGATGCTCGTAGATTCTACCTATAGTCGCTCCGGGCCTTGTGCTTTATCCCAAAATTAGCAAGAGTCCCTTTTGAGGATTCTTGAAGGTTTGGGCATGTTCCTCCTATGTCAATTTATAACATTATTCATATTTTATTTATTGTAGATGGACATTACAAAAAGCTTTGTGTGAGTCTAGTTGTTTCGTCAATCCGACATTTAATGAAATAGTTATAGGGTTTTGAGGTTCAAATGGGGGGAGCCCACAAGTCCCAAAAAAAAATCTAGGACACTTTATTGAATGTGAGATTTTCAGTAATAGAAAATACTATTATTTCCTTGTATATTATCAAAAATATCTCTTGTCTTCAGTGAAAAGTAGCATATTAATCCAAGTCAAACACTTTCACACATTGTCGCACATTGTCGGGCAAGGTACCAAAAAAACTTCTTCCTTTCCACATAAAACTTTGGGATCTTCATATTTTTTACTTTTTATTTTCCCCACGGCATTGTATGGTGGAAATCTTCATATTGACCATTTGAAATATCAATCTAAAACATATTACGTTCACAAAAAAATTAAACGTGTATTGACAATTTTTGAACCTCCAGTCCATACGCAATTGTTTTTAATATGCTACACCCCCTTTTTACCTCTAAAAATGGGTGTACAAAGAACTAACATCTTGTTTGACATGGTGGTAATGAATTTAGACCTTGTGTAGTGCAAAATTGGACACCAAGTGAAGTCAGAGTATGTTGACCCTCTTGTACGCAGGGAAGAAAATGAGCCCTTTTCTTTACTTTTAAACACTATAATCTTTCAATCCGTACGGTCAAAGCTTATGAAATCGTGTGAGTATATTACTTAATAAGTCTTAATTGAGATCCTACGGTTGAAACTAGAAGTAGATCCATTAATTTAGGGGTTAAAGGGTTAAGTGAGATGGTTCAGTAATCGACGCCAATCACATGAGTGAAATCAGGAAAATACAGACCTGAAATATTAAATTACAACAAGAATCACACAAGCATTCACAAAAGTAAGTGACATTCCATCTACTAAAGTAAGTGATTATTAGTAGATTAAAAGTTACAAATCTTTCTAGAAACGAGAAAGTAGACCTCTGGCTCTTCTTAAAATGAAAGAAGTTTTCTATGTGTTTACTAGTATTACCCGCACTAATTTCTTGAAAAAATGTGGTGGGTAGAAAAAGTAATGCAACAATTAAACCCTCCTTTTGGCTTACATTGTAGTGTATTATATGCATGTAAGGCATGAATAGTGTTGTTGGCCCTTCTAAGCTCAAGAGAGCACAATCATAGGAATGGCAAGACATAAATAAGAACTTATGAATATGGGAGAACTTTGAGTTGCATTAGATAGAACCACAAGATAGATATTCCTTAACCCTTTGGTGCTCACGAGACTCAAAATGGGACTTTGGAGGTGTTAAATACTCAATTTACATGAGGAATTAGGTTGTGAAATTTGAAGTTCATATTTGCTCACATATGACATGAACAACTACAAAAATCAAATTAGGATTTTGAGTTACAAAACTCATGGAAAAGCCATGAATACAATATGAAATACATCAAATACACTAAAATACAATGAATACCATGTTGCATACTATGTTGTATTTCATACGCCGGCAAAATCATTATGGACTTACATTTTGATTGAAATTTATCTTTAAGGGACTTTTCATTATTTTGTGATGGTTGATCTCTCTTATTGAATACAAAACTTCCGTTTTAGTTCATATAAGTTTAACCTCTAAAGGACCACGACCACTTTCGCTCTAAAACCAGTCCAAAACTGCCACTGCCAAAAAGAGACATGAAAATCACATTCTAAAGTTAATTTTGGATTTTCAACCGTAAGATCTTAAAATAGACTTCTATATCAATATGCCATGAAATTTTGGTTGCAATCCATTGCACGGATTGATAGATTTTAGTGTTTAAAGTCAAAACAATGGTTCATTTTCTTCCCTGCGTTGAGTAGATCAACAGACTTTGACTTCACTTTGTATTAGACTTTTGCATTGTACAAGGTCTAAATCTTTTACCATTGTCTTAAGCATGATGTTATTTCCCAACTCGCCAATTTTAAGAGGTAAAAAAGGGGTGTAGCATATTCAAAACAAGTGTGCAAGGAGTGGAAGTTCAAAAATTGCCATTTCACGTTTTATTTTTTTGTGAACTACGTATGTATTCAAATGATAATCCAAACGGTCAATAAGAAGGTTTTCACCACGTATTGTTGTTGAAAAAATAAAAAGTGAATAATATGAAGATCTTTGAGTTTTATGTAGAAAAGATGAAGCTTTTTTCTCCCGTTGCCCGACAATGTTTGAAAATGTTTGACTTGGAATAAAATGCCTTTTTACACTAAAGACAAGATTTTTTTTTGAAAATTTCCAAAAAAGGAAGTATTCTTTATATGTGTGAAAAATCTTAGTGTCAATAAAAACTTTTGTCAAAATTTTTGGAGGTGCCCGGTGTCCCCACTTTTGGCTTTAAGTGGTACTAACTTTCAAACCACAAATCCAAAAAATAAAATAAAAATATGTCCACGAAGCTCTTATCAGAGGCAATCTAGAATAAAAATTTCAGAGAAAAAGGATTTTTTTTCGAATTTTAGGAACCTACCCAAAATCAGAAATCCCCTCGAAGGAGACTCTCGTCCTTTAGGGGTTAAAACATTTTCATATACAATCATGTAGACAAAAGTAAAAAAATCATCAATAGTCATGTATAAATGTTTTACTCACATATGTTATGTCAAAATGTGAAGCTATCAACCTAGTGCACTTGTGAACCTCTTTTATTCAAAGTACAAAAATTCTTGCAAGAATCTATTGGTGGATAAAGTAGTACACCCTCCAAAGCCCACAATTTTCATTACCAATATACGGTAGCTTTAAACACTATAATCTAATTAATCAATCACAGTATGCTATGCAAAATTTTCCCAAAGTTTAGGCCATGGTTTGAGTTCAATTTTGTAAGGTTGGATACAAAAATTAGGCATTATATTTCCATCAAAGTTAGTTCCAAAAAAAATTTAGCACATTCCTGGGTTTTAAAGAAACATGACCTGGGCGCTAAAGGGTTAACATGGTTAACATGATTAACATGGCACCACCTTGCTTTAACTTGATTTTCAAGAAAGATCTTAGTATTTTTTTCGCATATTGCACCTCATAAACTATTTATATCACTCTCTCCTCTCCTACACAACTTTGTATATAACTTTTGATTTTAATACTTTGTCTCTTAGAGAATGTCTCAAAATGAATAAAAATTAAATAAATAAACTACACTAATGATGTTCAATAGTGTTCGCAACACTATTTACGAACTTAAACTGTCAATTTAAACACTAATTGTCAATTTCTGTAACTTTTGCCCTCATTACATTTTAACATATTGAAATTTAGTGTTGGTTATGTAACAATGTCAAATGCCACATTTCATTGCAAGTCACCCAAATCTCGCCACATGTCAAAAGCAAACCTTCCATGTTGGGCTGATTTTTGAAGGTTGGATTTTCAAATGATGATTCCGGGGGCAGTTTTTGTCCAATTTGAGAGTTTTTGGTGCCTATCTAAACTGATTTGAAAAGACGCTTCCAATGGCACCTTACCCATCTTCAAATTTGTCTTAAGTAAAAAGTTATAGCGAATATTTTTGGGCAGATTTCTTGATTTTTGGTTGAAAGTTTGAGGAGGCATATCTTTATAAATTTCGCACCAATTCTATCGAGCGAGGTGACCAGCTCGTGTGTTTTTTGAAGGAGATTCTATTGGTATACGGTACATCTTCTAATTCGTCGTGATGCAAAAGTTATGAGCAATTTTGTTAGGCTGATTTTTTGACATTAAACACTATATGTAAACAAATTGACATTTAGTGAAAGTCAGGTCATAGGGGTTGTTATACTATTGGTGCCATAACACTAATGATCATCATTAGTGTAGCTAGATCCCCAATGTCCCCAACTAGACAAGGCCACTCCCACCTCGCAATCTTGTTTTACCGTGATACCTTGTCCCAAAACAATATCATGTTTCGACCTGACGGCTTCAGAGGATATCACTTGTTTTCTTTCATATAGAGAGACTCTTCAATGTATTCAAGTGGATTCTTCCTTGCCCAAGCTAAAAATGAGTGAAATTAAAGTTAAAAAACGTTGTTCTTTTGTTTTTTTCTTTCCGTCTTAGTACTAATTAACGTCAGTTATATGTCCTTAGGCAATAAAATGTAATTTTCATGTTTCTTTCTGATAGTGGCAGTTTTGAACTAGTTTTTGAGCGAAATTGGCTATGGTCCTTCGGGGGTTAACAAGTTGTTTTTGCACAGTCTTTCTGTGGTGGAGGTAGTTTCTAGGTAATCGGCTCAATTGGAAAACCAAGTGGTGAGGACTTGGATGACTGAGAAGCGCTCGCACTTCAAGGAACCCAATCGTTTTTCATTCAAAAGTGTCACTCTTCACTCACGAAATGTCGCTCTCTGCTCACTGAAAATTGGAAAAGCGATTACTGTTTTGTCCTCTATGACCTAACTAACTTTCCCGCTCATAAAATCCTCAAAATAGTGAATGAAAAACGATAGGGTTCATTGTAACGGATCATAGAGCACGAAGCGGTGACTACAGTGCCCGATTTCTAGACCTGCAAGCAAGGGTGGTATCTAGATGTTGAGGAATTAGCGGTTGGATGTGGTTCCATTCTCAGAGAAAGAAGTGGAGGAATTCGACCGGCGTGTTTTTTAGGTTAGATGTAGCAACCATTGCTGCAGAGGAGTCTTGATTTATAGACCAGCAATTCCTCGGTTAGACGTAGCATTCCTTTTGGTTAGGTACCGACTTGTTTTTAGGCATGCAATTTGCCATAGCAACAACCTTCACATTGTTCTGGATTAGTCAGGTTTGGTTGCGCACTGGAGAGGTTTTGAGATTGAAGTCTTGTTCACAAGACCCGCAGATTTGAAGTCGGCGACCATGTTGTATGCATGGAGCCAATGGATCAGAGGCTCCTCTAGTCGCATCACTACAGGCAACCGTGTCGCTCCTCACTTAAAAAGCGTCGCCCTTTGTTAGAGATTCGAGTTGCTCGTTGTTATTATGATATCGTAAATAGTTGAGGTAGATTTAGAAGGGAAGGTAAAGGGGGGAAATGGAGAGAGGTGATATGAACTCAAAATAGGCCCATATATTGTTACCAGTTGGTACTATAAGTAAAGGCCTTTGAAAGAAGGCCATATCTCACCAATCATTGTTTGGAATACCTGATGTGTTTAATTTGCTTGTGCAATCATTTCTCTACTTCTTTTGAACCTCAATACCCTTCACGCACGTAGAATGTGGGAAAGGGTGTTTTTTCTTGTTTTTTGTGACCCGACTCACTCACCAACTTCTAAAATACTTGAAATAGTAAGTGAGAGTTGCTAGTAGTGCAAGGTCTCTTGGAGCACACTCCTGGTGTTGTCCATCACTCTGGGCGCTGCATTGTACAGTACATCTGGCTCTCGCTTGTCTTCTCCTTGCACATATCCCCTTGCATGGTACCCCCTACAACAGCAAGAGGCAGTGTCGTTTTGTGTCATTTTGAGGTCTTCATATGTTTGTGTCATTTTGAGCTCTTCGCACGTTTGTGTCATTTTGAGGTCTTTGTACGCCCTTTGCTGGAGAAAACCACGTCTCTTTTTTCCTTGAGCATTCATGTCAAGGGCGTTAGTTTCAAGCCCTTGTGACACAACACCTAAAGAAGATGACCAATAACTAATAGAGGATCCAAAATGAGCGTATTCTAAAAATCTGTATGCTTTCAAGAATTGGGGAATAAGATGTTTATGTGCTTTACGCCCTCCATTGCAGCTTCTGGATCTCCTCCTTTGGCCTACACTGATCTCTATTCGTATCATAAGTGAACCCTGTCTTGCAGGCCCACCGTCTCTAAGTTTTTTTTTTGTCTTCTTGGAATTACTTCTTGCTCCCAACATTTATGCACTCAACCTCACACTTGCTTGCTCGTGTGCTCGCACAGGGGTCGTATTTCTCCTCAAAAAACACCATGGTCTCCAAGGTGCCCTTCTCCAAGCGAGATTAAATCCTAGTTTGATGTGTTGCAATGGAGATTTTCTTATGACTTATCATCTATTAAATATAGATGATTTTGGTGATTATTTTTACTACAAGTTTGAACGAGCTTGGTGCTTTCTAAACCTAAGTTAAGACGAGTTGCACCCAACGCAACAGTAAGTGGATCAGCACGCCATTTTTGGTGTGGCCTTTTCCTACCACAACCAAAGTGTGATTCTAAATTTTAGAGGGATTCTAAATACCTTCCTTTCACTATATCTTGGAGTGAAGCTTGGAGGGACACCAATCAAAGGTTGGCCGACCGTGGCTGGAGGAAGAGAAGATGGTTGGAGAATGTGGGGGAAAAAATAGACTACTATATGTGAGGGAGAAAGGGGCGAATGCCATAGCTCCGCCTCGTTGATGGACAAGATTACACATTTTTTTGTGATTCGGGGGATTACAAACAATGGTCGCGGTCAGGCAATAGGGCCACTTGGTCTAGCTAGCCTACTAAACTCCACTGTAGCAAAATTAATGGAGGGGTCTATACCATCCAGAGCAATGCGGGTGCTCTAAGGTAGTCTAGCCCATCACCACAACCCTTCTATCACTGCCATTCTATATTTTGGACCCCATTCCACCCCGATTTCAATCCATGTTTGCCCATTCATTCTTCGTCATCTCCAAATTATGGCTTGCTATTGGTCAAGACCCTTAACTTTTGGTTGGCACTAATTGGAAGTAGCTAGTGGCAGTAATAGGCTAAACATGATAGACTATTTTGAAAATTCATATCCAATTTACATTTTATTGGAAAAATGCGAATTCATTTGGGTTGAAATTAGAATTCTATTTGCTCAAATTGAAAAATATTTGTATTATTATTTGGGCTCTACATATATGCACATTGCTTAACTTGTTGGTTTTAGAGGGATTTACCTTAGACGTAATTTTGGCCACCTTTGAGAATAAAGAAGCAAAGGTCATATCTCTTCACTCTGTATAATAATAGGACAATGGTGAAGCCCGGTGGTGACACGTGGTAGATACTTGACAGAGACTTAACTGAGAGATATAAAGTGGGGTTTCGAAAGATGAGGACAAGAACTAAGTTGAGGAATGTCCATGGCTTGTTGTCGACAATGGGGTGTCCACTAGTCTTCATATATTAAATGATAGAAGCAAAGCCTCGTGAAGATGCGTGGTAGATATTGGGGGGACTACCCATGCCACGTTGGAGACAATAAGGAGGTCTATTAATTTTCTATATGCTAAGTAAAGCCACGTGGGTCACTGAGTGAAGCCATGTACACAATTTTGACACACTCCATGGAGCCACGTGGAGGAACCACATGGTCTTAACTAGAGACTTAATTGTGAGATACTAGGCGACGTTGAGGAGGAGGAGGAGGAGGAAGAGGAGGACTTAACTAGGGATCATCCGTGCCCCTTTGAGGACAACGGCGGGTCGATTGATCCATTCTTATAACAAGCGTCGTAGTCGCATCACATGAAGCTACATGCTCAATTTTGGCAACTCCGGTGAAGCCATGTGGAGAGACCACGGGGACTCGGAGAGGGACGTAACTCGAGACTTAACTTCTAAAGGACCGAGACTACGTTTCACCAAAACCACCCCAAAACTTTCTCTCCTAAATGAGACGTCTGAAGACTAGTTGAATTTTTTTTTTACTATTTTCAACTTTAAAATCTTCAAGTTCACCTTTACAAAAAAGACACTTAAACCATTTTGTAAACTTCTACCGCACAAATTGCAAGATACATGCATTTCAAGGGTGCAATACAATTTTTTTCTTCCCTTCAAGAACAAGGTTAGCGTACTTTGACTCAAGATAATGGCATATTTTCTTACTGCACATTGCAGAATTTATGGATCTATTTCCCACCTTATGTTAGGTCATTGCACGCCAAAAAAACTCAAGTAATGGAGATGTTTAGGATAAGGAAAATGGACTTGCAATAAAAACACGTATTGAAAGTAGCCATTTACATAAGAAAGATTTTTTTTAAATACATAAATAATTGTTGGATCGAAGATCCAAATAAAGGATAGAATTGTTATGCCTTATTATAATATAGAAAGTTTTATCCTTGGAAAAAGAATATATCATTAATTTCAGTGCATTTTAAAGTAAAAATAATGAGGGTTGCCAAAAAAATTCTTTCACTATTACCCGCCTCAAAAGAGTGCAATAGTCAATTTAACAATACTACTATTTATCTCTATAGTACCTGCCTATGTGCCCCAAATTCAAGCTTTTGATGTACAAGTAAATTTTGGGCAGGTTTCTAAAAAGAAAATACTGAGCGACGTTCCGTGGACAACAGGACTTGATTAAGGATTGTCTACAAGTTGTTGAGGACAACAAAGGTTCCACTAATCACTTTGAATAGTACAGATAGTTTTACTCTTAGTAAAATCTTCATCAATAGTGTAAACTTATAGCATCTTCCAATCCATAATTTAGTGTTGTAACACTAAATTTCTATTTTGTCAAATGAGATGAGGAAATTACACACCTGGCATAATAACATACTGACAGTGTGCAAAGTGGATCCTAGTGACTACCCTCAACAAGAGTCAGGCAAGCATTTTCAAAAGTAAAATAGATTAAAATTTATTGTTTTTTCTAGAAACAAGAAAGTACACCTCTTGCTTATCTTAACCCTTTAACCCCTAAGGTACCGTGACAGTTTTACACCAAAAATACTTCAAAATTGTTGGATTCTACTGCAATGAACAAAGAAGGAAACAAAAACTTTGATTTCTAGTTTTGACCGTAGGATCTCAATTAAGTCTTATTAAGTAATACATGTACAAAATTTCATAAACTTAGACCGCACGGATTGAAAGATTATAGTGTTTGAAGTCAAGCAAATGGTTCATTTTCTTCCCTGCGTTTAGTGGATCAGCAGACTTTGACTTCACTTGGTGTCAAAATTTTTGCACTACACAAGGTCTAAATCCATTACCATCTTGTTAAGCATGATGTTAGCTCCTTACACACCAATTTTTAGAGGTAGAGACGGGGTGTAGCATATTCAAAACAAGTGTGCAAGGAGTGGAGGCTTGAAATTTGTTAATTCACACTTTAATTTTTTTTGAACTTAATATGTTTTCGATTGATAATCCGAATGGTTAATAAGAAGGTTTACATTACATATTGTTGTAGTAGAAAATAAAAAGTGAAAAATATAAAGAAATCTAGGTTTTATGTGGAAAAGAAGAAGTTTTTTTGGTACCTTGCCCGACAATGAGTGACAATCTGTGAAAATGTTTGACTTGGGTTGGTATGTTGTTTTTCACTAAAGACAAGAACTTTTTTTTGACAATATGAAGGGAAATAATATTACCTGCGAGTAATGAAAATCTCACATTCAATAGAGTGTCCTATCAAAAGTTTTTGGAGGTGCCCGAGGTGCCCGCTCTCCTCATTTAAAATTCAAAACCCTATAAGTTTTTCACCAAATGTCCAATTTTGGAAAAAATTGTTTTCCCACTAAGGTCTTGGTAATGTCTTTCTATAGTAAAAATTACAAAGAAGAATGTTGGAAATTGACACCATAGAAACCTGACCGAACTTTCAAAAAGCCCATTTTTGACACTTGGTCCCTTAGGGGTTAAGGACAAGGCCCCAAGCAGCCAGGAGCGAAATGTACCTATTCTCTTCATGATGGACATCATGCTCTATGACCATCCTGGATTCTACCCATGGTCGCTCCGGGCCTCGTCCATAAAGGTTTAACCCTTCACCCCTAAGAGCCCAAGTGTACTTGGAACGTACGTTTCGGATTTTGGGCATGTACCTATGAGTGGAAAAAATACTCCAATTCTTATGAAAAGTTTACACTGCATTGTCCTTTAAGAAATCTATATGGGGAATTTTTCAAATATGATTTTGGACTTTTGGTTCAAAAGTTATTAGCCTTCAAAGGTCAAAATGGAGAGTCTGGACTGTAGAGGCAGCCATGTCAACCAATGCAATTTGAGGAGAAAAAAGGGGCAGAATTTTGGGACAGAAAGGGCGTGGAAAGGAATCCAGACTTTTATGCACGAAGTCCAAATAGAAAAAGCATTGAAAATTATCAGAAGAGTTGTTTAAATAATTAAAAAAAAACAGCAAACAATCAGCCGTTAGCTGGCTTGCCAGCATCCCGTGCCAAAAGCGGGCCCACCAAAAAAAAAAAAAAAAATCTTTTTTTTTCTTTTTATTTTTTTTTCTCCCTGTCCAGCTGTGAGGGCGGTCAACAATGGGACAAATTGGCCACCCAATTTCAAGCACTGTTCTTTCCCATAATGCTTTATTTATTCCATATATTCATGAAAATTATGGATTTTACTATTTCTGGTCGTTTCTTTTTCTAAATTTAGTGAAAAAATAAATTGAAAGTTTCCACCATTGGGATTCTAAAATGCAACAACTTGTATGAAACAAACAATTTCATATCACTTACGTAGTAATTGTCAAGATTTTATACCCCCTTTCACTAAAGTGTATATTTCTACATCTATTATCCCTCGAATTGACCTCAAATTTTGCACACAAATAGCTAACAACATATAAGTCATATTGGTAAAAGATTTGATCACATTTCAATGTAAAAACTAGAATATATACCTAGTCAAAGTAGGCTGACCTTGCTGGGCAAGAGGGGAAAAATACTTTTCTTTGCACTTCAAACGCTATAATCTTCACATCCGTGCGGTGGATTGCAACCAAATTTGTGTTGTAAGTTCATATACGTGTCTATTTTAAGATTGTACGGTTAACAGTCTAAAATTAGACTTTAGATTTCGTTGCCACTTGTTGATGATGGCAATTTTGGAGTGTTTCATGAGGGAAAATGCTTGGGCTTTTAGGGGTTAAAGGGCCAATTCCCCCTTGGGAACGTTTTCCATTTTGAGTAGGTTCAGGTAGTCTTAATTTTAATTGTGAATTTCTAATTTTAATACAGTAAGAAGCGGCATAGTAGTAACTTTGTGGGAATATAATTTCTTCACACCAAATATTTAAAAATAATAATTGTGCTATTCTAAGAGAAAAATTAGGGACTCCATGCAGCTCCAAAAATATTGCTAGAAGTCAATATGCCACACATATTTCTCACATGGCAATATCAACCAAAATTGGAGACTCCAGGGAGCACTAAAAATATTGTTAGAACATATTGCTATTGACATAAAAAAATTTATACATATAAAGAATGTTATTTTCTTTGATAATGTCAAAAGAAATCTTGTTTTTAGGGTAAGTAGACATTTTTACCCAAGTCAAACATTTTTATACATTGTTGGGCAAGATATCACAAACAATTCTTATTTTCCTCACAAAATTAGGAGACCTTCATCTTTTTTACTATTTTTTTCCACAACAACATGTGGTCTACACCTTTATATTTTCCATTCAAAGTATCATTCTAAAACATACTTAGTACACAAAAGATAAAACATGAATTGGCAAATTAAAAAAAGTGAATTTGAACCTCAACTCCTTGCACAATTGTTTTGAATATGTTACACCATTTTTCTACCTCTAAAAATTGGTGCACCCGGAACTAATATCACGCTTAACATAATGATATAAAATTTTTACCTTGTGTAGTGCAAGAATTTGACACCAAGAGAAGCCAAAGTCTATTGATTTACTTAGTGCAAGAAGAAAATGAATTGTTTTCTCTACTTTAACCCCTAAAGGACCACGACCTCTTTCGCTCTAAAACCAGTCCAAAACTGCCACTGTCAAAAAGAGACATGAAAATCACATTTTCAAGTGAATTTTTTATTTTCAACCGTAAGATCTTAAAATAGACTTCCATATAAACATGCCATCAAATTTTGGTTGCAATCCACCGCACGGATTGATAGATTTTAGTGTTTAAAGTCAAAAAAATGGTTCATTTTCATCCTTGCGTTGAGTAGATCAGGTGACTTTGACTTCATTTTGTATCAAATTTTTGCATTGTACATAGGGTGACATTCAAATTGGCCGTTTAGTAGTTCCATGGATAGTGTCCTACACTGCTGCCAACTTTGACACCCTCCCCAAAGCTGAGAAATTGTTATTTTACCATGAAAATTTGGGGACAACATCATCTTTATGTTGAAAACATGCATACCAAATTTCAAGTCCAGGAGACTTATGGAAAAAAACTTATGCAAGATCTACCAACATGGGATAGCTGTGAGAAAAGTGTCACAGCCGCCAACTTTGACACCCTCCCAAGAATTGAGGAAATTTTTTTTGCCCATGAAATTTTTGGAGCAAAATCATTTTTATGTTGTTTGCATGTGTGGAAAATTTAAAGTCCAAAAGACCCATAAAAAAAAATAATATTCCAAATCTACCAACATGTGTAGTTTTGAGAAACAAAGGGGAAAACCATTTTACTACTTCCAACTTTGACGCCCTCCTTAGGATTGAATTTTTGGTGATACATAGTGAAATTTTTGGCACAAGATCATCTCTACGCTGGTAACATGTGAGATAAATTTCAAAGCCAAAAGATGTACACAAAAAAGTTATTCCATATCTACCAACGTGTATGTCCTCCATTAGCGTCAATCACTGCTAGTAACCTAGAGGGCATAGAATGACATAGTTGAAGGAGCTTCGTACCATTGACTAACTTCAACTCTCTTTCAAGAACTACCTTCAACACATCTAAGCTTCTAGGGCATTGTTTGCCATGTTGCACAACATCTTTTAACATCCTCCAAATGTTCTCGATTGGATTGAGATCGAGAGAGTTTGTAGGCCAGCTGAGCTTTTCGAGAAGGTCGCTTTGTCTCCATTCTTCACATATTTTGCTCCTATGGACGGGTGCCCCATCTTCCATAAGCACTCATCGTGGAATTTGACCCATGAAATGAACCAATTTGGCATCGTAAACCACTTCTATAAAATCCTTAGCAGAACGTTGACCTTTAGGCATAAAGACAAGTTCTGACTTTTGTCCTCCGGCAAATGGGCCCCAAATCATTAAAGAAGTCCTTCCACTTTTAAAAGTAGGAGCTAGACAACTTGATGAATAACGCTCGTATGCACTTCTCCAAACATGAATTTGCCGAGAATTTTTTCCAATTTCAAAAGTAGATTCATCTGTCCAAACAACACGCTCCCACACTTTTGCACTCCATCCACGGTACTTCTGAGCAAAAGCTAATTGTTGAGACATGTGACGAGGTGTCAAAAAAGGTTTTTTGACTGCAATTCGACTAAAAATGCCATTTTTATGTAAGACCCTTTGAATAGTACGTCTACACACTTGAGTAGGACATGCATTGGTAATCTCTGAGAGTGAAGAGCAACAATGAATTATTGAATAATGCACAATACTACGAACATCTCTATCACTAAGCTTTTTAGCGTGACTTCCACCGCAAGGTTTCCGCTTGTAGGTTCCATCTTCTCTAAATGTTTTTACTAACCTTGTAACTGTTCTATTAGAAACTCCAATACTAGCTACAATTTGAACTCCTGTAAATCCTCCCTCACTCAAACCTATGATGCGAGCACGAATTTCATCTGAAATTGCCATCATAAATTTATAGAGTGCGTGATGCTAGCTACAGCAGTAGAGTAGGGGTTAGAGCAGAGCAAGGGGGAGAGAAGGGGTCCAAGGGGCTAGAGCAGAGCAAAGGGGGTTGCAGGATTGACACGTGACAATTGGCAGAGGAAGGAGAACAGCGCTGGAGCAGAACAAGGGGGAGAGAAGGGAGCCAAGGCGCTGGAGCAGAGAGGAGAGAGAAGGGTCGCCAAAACACAAGCCCATATGCATACATGAAAAATTGTTTTGCTCTTAATCACTCATCATGTATGCCCAATGTGAATCAACACTCATGCATCCCACAATACAACACTCTTTGTTTTGACGATTGTCTCAACATTCAGTCTATCACAAATCACACACACCATTCCCTTTACATAGTGTTCAATAGATATTTAGAAGAAAAAATTTGTCATGTGTCTAATGCACACTTTATGGCCAAGTGGATTCTTCTGCATGGAACACCTCTTCACTTCTTCATTTAGATGTTATTGATCTTTTTGAGAAGCATTTATGTTTGGTGGCTTACTCACATGATTGAGTTCAATGAAAAAGCATGAGGTGTCAAAGATATTTTGACATTTTCAATATGACCTTCAAATTGTTTATCATAGTTACACATGTTGATAGATATGGAATAACTATTTTCATGTATGTCTTTTGGCTTTGAAATTTATCCCACATGTTACCAGCGTAGAGATGATCTTGTGCCAAAAATTTCATTATGTATCAACAAAAACTCAATCCTAAGGAGGGCGTCAAAGTTGGAAGTAGTAAAATGGTTTTCCCCTTTGTTTCTCAAAACTACACATGTTGGTAGATTTGGAATATTATTTTTTTTATGGGTCTTTTGGACTTTAAATTTTCCACACATGCAAACAACATAAAAATGTTTTTTCTCCAAAAATTTCATGGGCAAAAAAAATTTCCTCAATTCTTGGGAGGGTGTCAAAGTTGGCAGCTGTGACACTTTTCTCACAGCTATCCCATGTTGGTAGATCTTGCATAAGTTTTTTTTCATAAGTCTCCTGGACTTGAAATTTGGTATGCATGTTTTCAACATAAAGATGATGCTGTCCCCAAATTTTCATGGTAAAATAACAATTTCTCAGCTTTGGGGAGGGTGTCAAAGTTGGCAGCAGTGTAGGACACTATCCATGGAACTACTAAACGGCCAATTTGAATGTCACCCTATTGTACAAGGTCTAAATCTTTTACCATTGTCTTAAGCATGATGTTATTTCCCAACACACCAATTTTTAGAGGTAAAAAAGGGATCTAGCATATTCAAAACAAGTGTGCAAGGAGTGTAGGTTCAAAAATTGCCATTTCACGTTTTATTTTTTTGTGAACTACGTATGTATTCAAATGATAATCCAAACGGTCAATAAGAAGGTTTTCACCACATATTGTTGTTGAAAAAATAAAAAGTGAAAAATATGAAGATCTCTAGGTTTTATGTAAAAAAGATGAAGTTTTTTCCCCCGTTGCCTGACAATGTTTGAAAATGTTTGAGTTGGAATAAAATGCCTTTTTACACTAAAGACAAGAATTTTTTTTGAAAATTTCCAAATAAGGAAATATTCTTTATATGTGTGAAAAATATCAATGTCAATAGAAACTTTTGTCAAAAATTTTGGAGGTGCCCGAAGTCCCACTTTTGGCTTTAAGTGGTACTAACTTTCAAACCACAAATCCAAAAATATATATATATATCTCCACGAAGCTCTTATCAGATCCTATCTCGATAAAAAAATTAAGAGGAAAAAGATTTTTTTTCGAATTGTAGGTACATGCCCAAAATCCAAAATGACCCCGGAGGGACGTTTGGTCCTTCAGGGGTTAAACACTATAATCTCTCAAATCGTGTGGTCAAAGTTTATGAAACTTAGTGACTATGTTATTTAATAAGTCTTAATTTAGATCCTACAATCAAAACTAGAAATAAAAGTTTGGTTTCCTTCCTTATGCATTGCACTAGAATCAACAGTTTGAAGTGTTTTTGATGTGAAATTGACAAGCAATTGTAGGGGTTAAATTTGAAGAAGTATTACACGCTCTAATTTCTCAAAAATGTGCAGTGGGTAGAAACACTGATGGAATCATTACCAAGAGGTCCTTTATGGAGTTGGGAGGGTATCCCCGGGTATCGGAGGATACCGAACGGATATTGATGAAAACAAAAAGTTGTATGAGGTTTTCTTATTTTAAAAAAAGAAAACCAACTAGTACTGAGAGAATTATGTTAATATGGGGACGAAAAATGATTTCTGTCTGAAATTGTCACATGAAATTGTGTTGCCACTCTAGCATTTTCCAAATCATGAAAAATTTAGTCATGGTCCTTTGAGATTGGCAGCGACATCAATTACTTGGTCCTTTCAAGTTTGAAAAGTTCCAATTCAAATTGGATTTTTTTTAGTTAGTGTAAGGGTCTTGTATTTTATCCATTATAAATGAGTTAACCATAAAGGCAACATCTAACCTCTGCTTTTGGCACAATATTGTAGTCTATTAGATGCATGTAAGACATGAATAGTATAATTGTTGGCCCTTCTAAGCTGAAGAGAGTATAATCTTAGGAATGTAAGACACAAAGAAAACTTATAAATCCTGAATCGGATAGTATGGGAGAACCATAAGTTGCATCAAATAATAAAGAAATAAATTTCCCTAACCCCAAAAGGTTGTGACAGTTCTACACCAAAAACACTTCAGAACTTGTTGATTTTAGTGCTATGGGTAAGAAAGAAAACAAAAAAAATTATTTATAGTTCTGATTGTAGAATTTGAATTGAGGCTTTTAAGTGACATACTCACAAAGTTTCATAAACTTTGAGCACACAAATTGAAAGATTACAGTGTTTGAAGTAGAGAAAAGGCTTCAATTTCTTCCTCGTCTTGAGTAGATCAGCAAACTTTGACTTCACTTGGTGTCAAATTTTTGCACTATATAAGGTCTAAACTTTATACCATCATGTTTATCAAGGACAACAAATCATGAATTCAATTGATATTATATAAAGCATTAATTACAAGATTTCAACATGGTATGTATGGAAGGAGTTGACAAGACAAATTGTCCTATCAACATTTTTGGCATTTAACCTTTCCCAAGATTGATGTTGTAACTTCCAAAACAAATTCTAAACCTAAGCCTATTCTAAAATCTAACCAAAATCTAATCTTTAATTAACCTAAAAATATCCGTGACATCACCTCCCCTCTAGTGACGAGTTCCAAGAGGAGCAAATTTTGGTTTTCCAGGATATTTTTATACAAAGTAGCAATTTTTTTAGGAGCGTTTTGAAGATTTGATGGAGGCTCCCATGTATGTTCGCTTGTGACATAACCCCTCCAATGAACAAGATATTTGAAATGGTTTCTTTTTATTGGGGAGTCTAATACCTCTCCTACTTCATATTCCCAATCATTATTAACTTCAAATGGTGGAGGGGGTGGTAAAATCCTCCCTTGAATTGTACTTTTGTAATATGGCTCGAATAGAGAAACATGAAAAACATGGTGAATTTTCTTGGCACTTGGGAGTTTTAAGCAAAAGAAACATTGTTAATTTGTTTAATAGTTGGAAGTGGTCCTAGTCTTTGGTAGTCAAGTTTTTTAGATGGTCTTGTAGTTTGAATATTACGTCGAAGAAACCAAACTTGATTTCCAACTTTGAATGTAGGTTGTACTTTGCGACGTACATCTGCACATTTTTTATAATGATCTTGAGCTTCTTGAAGTTGGAATTTGAGTTCATTATGAATGGCAATCATGTAACCTACAAGGTCTTCAATTGTTGGACTTCCAATCATCTTTATTTGAAATGGGTCTCCTTTAGGATGTCGACCATAATTTGAAAAAAAATAAAATTGCTTAGTTGATGAATGCAAGGTATTATTATAAGCACACTCTGTCAATGGTAATAGATCTTTCCAATCATCTTGATGGTAATTAATAGTGCAACGTAAATATTGTTCTAGGATTTGGTTTACCCGTTTAGTTTGCCCATCAGTCTCAGGATGATAGGCTAATGAAAGACTAATTTTGACTTTTAAAAGTTCAAAAAACTTTTTCCAGAACTTTGAAATAAATTGTAGATCCCGGTTAGAGACAATATCATTAGGAGGACCGTGGATACAATAATGTTGTCTACAATTTTGTTGTTTCTTCACCAATAATTGATTTTTTACAAGGTATAAAATGTGACATTTTGGTAAAATGATAGACTATTAAAAGGATAGAATCAAAATTATGCAAATTTGGGAGATTAGTAATGAAATCCATTGACAACAATGTTTAAGGCTTTTTTGGAATAGGTAATGGCTGCAAAAGTCCACGAGGGCTATGGTGTGTATATTTAGCATGGGAAACAAATATTACATGATTCGATATAATCTTTTACAAATTTCCACATTTGAGGCCACCAATAGTCTCTTGATATTGGTTCAAGTGTTATGTTATACCCAAAATGTCGAGCGCTTGGAAAATCGTGATGTGCATAAAGAATTTGGAGTCTTGAAGTTATGGGAGGAACATATAACAAACCTTTATAAAATAATAATTCATCTTTGAATTCAAAATTCTTGTTCCTATCTAATTTTCATTGTGTCTTAATTTTTTTTACAAGAGGATCTTGTTTTTTAATGTCTTCAATACGTGGACAATTTTTTGGAATAGAGGTAACTAACAAATGGAGGCTCAAATGTTCAGGTCTTAGAATGATGTTTTTCTGTTGATTGTATATTTCTCCTTATTTAGGGGCAAGGAAAGAATGACGTGATAAAACATCACATTTTCCTTGTTGACTACGAGGTCGATAAGTAATAACAAAGTCAAATCTTGATTTAGACATACTCCAAAGAGCCTGACATCGATTTAAAATCTTGGCAGTCATATAATATTCTAAATTTTTGTGGTCTGAATAGTCATTGATTTGATGTTGAGCACCTTTCAAAAAATGACGCCAAACTTCAAAGGAAGCGACAATGGCTAATAATTCTTTATCATGAATTTCCATAATTAATTTATGGTGTTGTGAACTTTTTAGAATAAAATGCAACTGGATGAAGATTATCATCATCACCATATTTGGATAGAATAGCTCCAAATGCATAATCTGAGGCATCAGTTTCTAAAAAAAAAGGTTTGGTAAAATCAACATGCATCAAAATAGGTGCAATAGAAAAAACTATTATAAGTTTATCAAAAGCTTCTTGTGTTTAAGCATTCCAAGTAAAATTTTCTTTGCCAATGAGATGTGTCAATGGTGCTGCAATTTTAGAACAACCTTTGATAAATATTTTATAAAAGTTGGCAAAGCCAAGAAAACATTGTACAATAGGGTGACATTCAAATTGGCGTTTGGGCAATTCCAGGGATGGTGTCCCACACTGCTGCCAACTTTGACGCCCTCCACAGGGCTGAAAAATTGTTCTTTTACCCTGAAATTTTGGGAACAGCATCACCTCTATGTTAAAAACATGCATACCAAAGTTCAAGTCCAGAGGACTTATAAAACAAAAGATATTAAAAATTAACCACCATGGGGTAGCTGTGAGAAAAGTTTCTCAACCGCCAACTTTGACACCATCCCAAGGATTGAGGAAATTTTTTTGCCCATGGAATTTTTGGAGTGAGAACACCTTTATGTTGATTACATGTGTGGAAATTTTCAAGTCCAAAAAATGCACAAAAAAAATCACATCCCAAATCTACCAACATGTGTAATTGTGAGAAAAAAAGGGAAAAACCATTTTACTACTTCCAACTTTGACACCCTCCCTAGGATTGAGGGTTTGTTATTTCAACATGAAATTTTTGACACATGGTAACCTTTATGTTGATAACATGTGGGAAAATTTTCAAGGCCAAAAAATGTATTCAAAAGAAGATATTCAAAATCTACTAACATGGGGGTTAGTTGTGAGAAAAGTTTCACAGTTGCCCACTTTGACACCCTCCCAAGAATTCAAAAAAATTTATTTGTCCATGAAATTTTGGGTATGAAGTCACCTTCACGTCAAATACAAGTGTGGAAAATTTCAAAATCCAAAAGATTTACACAAAAAAACATATACCAAGTCTACCAACATGTATTGTTGTGACAAACAAAGGGGAAAGTTTACCACTACTTCCAACTTCAACACCCTTCCTAGGATTGAGTTTTTGTTGATACATAATGAAATTTTGGCTACAAGATCATCTCTATATTGGTAACATATGAGATAGATTTCAAAGCCAAAAGATGTATATACAAAAAAAATTATTCCATATCTACCAATGTTTGTAACAATGAGAAACTATATTGAAGGGGCATATTGAGAATGTCAAATTATCTTTGACACCTCGTACTCTTCATTGATTTTATTCGTGTGACTAAGCTACCAAACATAAATGCATCTTGAAAAGATCAATGAAATCTACATGTAGAATTGCAGAGTTGTTTTGTGTAGAAGAATCCACTTGTCATAAGGTTTGGTGTGCATTGTGCACGTATGACGAGTTTTCTCCTCCAAATATCTGTTGAGCACTATGTGAAGGAAATGTTGTGTGTATTTTGTCATGTGATTTGTAATAGAGTGAATGTTGAGATGGTATTGAGAGTGAATGTTGAGATGGTATTGAGTGGACATATTAGATATGGGCTGAGTGTTGTTGACTGATTGAGTAGACAAATCACATATGGGCTGATCCATTGAGTGGGCATATCACATATGGGCTGATTTATTGAGTGGATATATATATTTTTTTTGTTGAGTGTTGTTGACTAGTTTACTGAGTGTTGACGAATCACATGTGGCATGAGTATGTCCAAGAGTATTTTTTGGTTCACTCAATTGATGCACATGCCATGGTTATCATCTAATGCGCATGCCAATGTGAGTGTTATGTTGTTGATTGATTTATTTAGTGCACATGCCATAAGCTGAGTCCTTTGTGTTTACTGAATTATATAATCCAATTGCCATAGGTTGAGTGTTATATTGATTACTTATTGAAGAGCATTTAGTATTGTATCAACATCATAAAAAATAGTCTATAATGGCAATTTCGGATGAAATCCGTGCTCGCATTATAGGTTTGAGTGAGGGAGGAAATACAGGAGTTCAAATTGCAGCCAATACTGGAGTTTCAGTTAGAACAGTTCAGAGGTTAGTAAAAACGTTTAAAGAAGATGGAACTTATAAGCGCAAACCTTGCGGTGGAAGTCACGCTAAAAAACTTAGTGAGAGAGATGTGAATAATATTGTGCGTTATGCAAAAACTCATCGTCGTTCCTCGGTCTCAGAGATTACTAATATGTGCCGTACTCAAGTGTGTAGACGTACTATTCAGAGGGTATTACATAAAAGTGGTATTTTTAGTCGAATTGTAGTCAAAAAACCTTTCTTGACATCCCATCACATGTCTCAACGGTTAGCTTTTGCTGAGAAGTACCATGGATGGAGTCCAAAAGAGTGGGAGCGTATTGTTTGGACAGATGAATCTACTTTTGAGATTGGAAAAAGTTCTCGGCAAATTCATGTTTGGAGAAGTGCATATGAGCGTTATTCATCAAGTTGTATAGTTCCTACTTTTAAAAGTGGACGGACATCTTTGATGATTTGGGGTGCATTTGCTGGAGGACAAAAGTCACAACTTGTCTTTATGCCAAAAACTCAACGTTCTGCTAAAGATTTTGTTGAAGTGGTCTACGATGGCGAATTGATTCATTTCTTGAGTAGACTTCCAGAAGGAGTGCTAATGGAAGATGGTGCACTTGTTCATCGTAGCAAAACATGTGAAGAATGGAGACAAACCCACCAACTCGAAAAGCTCAATTGGCCAGCAAACTCTCCCGATCTCAATCCAATCGAGAATGTCTGGAGGATGCTAAAAAATGTTGTGCAACATGGCAAGGAATGCCCTAGAAACTTAGAAGTGATGAAGGTAGTTCTTGAAAAAGAGTGGAATTTGGTTAGTGGTACAAAGCTCCTTCAACTATGTCATTCTATGCCCTCAAGGTTACAAGCGGTGATGGATGCTAATGGAGGACATACGCGTTGGTAGATATGGAATAATTTTTTTTTGTATATACATCTTTTGGCTTTGAAATCTATCTCATATGTTACCAATATAGAGATGATCTTGTGGCCAAAATTTCATTATGTATCAACAAAAACTCAATCCTAGGAAGGGTGTTGAAGTTGGAAGTAGTGGTAAACTTTCCCCTTTGTTTGTCACAACAATACATGTTGGTAGACTTGGTATATGTTTTTTTGTGTAAATCTTTTGGATTTTGAAATTTTCCACACTTGTATTTGACGTGAAGGTGACTTCATACCCAAAATTTCATGGACAAATAAATTTTTTTGAATTCTTGGGAGGGTGTCAAAGTGGGCAACTGTGAAACTTTTCTCACAACTAACCCCCATGTTAGTAGATTTTGAATATCTTCTTTTGAATACATTTTTTGGCCTTGAAAATTTTCCCACATGTTATCAACATAAAGGTTACCATGTGTCAAAAATTTCATGTTGAAATAACAAACCCTCAATCCTAGGGAGGGTGTCAAAGTTGGAAGTAGTAAAATGGTTTTTCCCTTTTTTTCTCACAATTACACATGTTGGTAGATTTGGGATGTGATTTTTTTTGTGCATTTTTTGGACTTGAAAATTTCCACACATGTAATCAACATAAAGGTGTTCTCACTCCAAAAATTCCATGGGCAAAAAAATTTCCTCAATCCTTGGGATGGTGTCAAAGTTGGCGGTTGAGAAACTTTTCTCACAGCTACCCCATGGTGGTTAATTTTTAATATCTTTTGTTTTATAAGTCCTCTGGACTTGAACTTTGGTATGCATGTTTTTAACATAGAGGTGATGCTGTTCCCAAAATTTCAGGGTAAAAGAACAATTTTTCAGCCCTGTGGAGGGCGTCAAAGTTGGCAGCAGTGTGGGACACCATCCCTGGAATTGCCCAAACGCCAATTTGAATGTCACCCTACTGTACATCATGAAGATATTAGTTCCTTGTACACAAAATTTAGAGGTAGAGAAGGGGTGTAGCATATTCAAAACAAGTGTGCGAGGATTGCAACTTTAAAAATTGCCAATTCTTGTTTTAATTCTTCGTGAACTTAATATGTTTTAGATTGATAATACAAATATTGAATAAGAAGGTTTACACCACCTACTCTTGTGGAAAACAAGAAAAAATATGAGGATTTGTAAGTTTTATGTGAAAAGAAAGAAGTTCTTTTGGTACCTTGCCCAATAATGTTTGAAAATGTTTGACTTGGATTGAAATGCTATTTTTTACTAAAGATAAGAATTTTTTTTGACAATATGAAAGGAAATAATATCGATTGCTAGTATTGAAAATCCGACATTCAATAGTCTCAGTGTCCTAGCAAAAGTTTATGGAGTTGCCCAATGTGCCCGCTCTCATGTTTGAAATTCAAAACCTTCTAACTTTTTCATCAAATGTCAAAATTTTGAAAAAATTGCTCTCCCACTGAGGTTTTACTAATGCCCATGTATAGTAAACATTTCAAAGAGCAATGTTAAAAGTTGTCACTATAGGAACTTGACCGAACTTTCGAAAAGTCCATTTTTGAGACTTGGTCTATGAGGGATTAACATGGCACCATGACCATGTTGTAGTTTGTTTTTCAAAAAAGACCACATCACTAAGTTGTTTAAGGGCTGCTTTACACCTAGAGGATAGGCCAATTCATCTCCAAACGGATTGCACAAAATTTCAGCCCTTTTTGGATTGGAGACCGACCTCAAATAGTCATTATAATAAGATTATAACTAGGGCCAATTCTCCCATATGTAAAGGCTTTGGGGCTAAAAAGCCGGGCTGATTCAATAATCTAGAGAATTTTAGCCCTTCTCCCTCTTTATATTTTATAAAAAAATTAGTCAATTATATATATTTATTATTATTATTATTATTATTATTATTATTATTATTATTATTATTATTATTATTATTATTATTATTATTATTATTATTATTATTATTATTTTTGATATTTGACATTGGCCCTTTATTCCTAGTGCATTCAATTCAACAAGCTCAAGCCATGCTGTGGCCATGCCAGATCATGTTATTCTGGAATAAAAAATTCTGACTACCAAATTCGCCCAACCTCTTGGTGTAAAGGGATTGGGGCCTATTTCACCCTTCCAACCAATTGTAAATGAGGATTTGAAGCCTTCTACACACTGAATTGGCCCAACCTCTAGGTGTAAAGCAACCCTAAGCATCTTGCACCTCATAAACTAGTTTTGACACCCTATCCTCTCCTACACTACATAGAGCCCAAACTATCAAGAAATATAGAAACAAACCAATACTAGATTCTAAAATCCACAATCATCCCCACAATTTAATCAAATATAGAAATAAATTCTCTAATACATCGCATTTGGATGTACAAGTTCATTATTAAATACATAGTCTCACATTAATATTTTTGCCAAATTTCATTCATAACAACATTTGGGTGATTATTATATAAATGGATAAGATCTAAGGTAAGCCCCCCTAAAACCAACAAATTAAGGAATGTGCATATATGGAGAGAGGAGATAATTATACTTTTATTTTTCAGTGATAGCCAATAGAATTACAATTCCAACCCGAGCAATTTCATATTTTTTCGATGAAAACTGAATTAGTTATGAATTTTCAAACTCTGCAACCATGTTTAGTGGGTCTCTCCCAAACGATCACGCGATCCCCGTCGCGTCGCGGAGCCCGACCTCTCGTTTGTCACAGTCGGTCCGGAACAGTGACCGTGCGTGAGTGGATCCCACTATTTCCTCCGAACGGTGCAACCGAGTGGCGTCCTCCAATCACCTTGGATATGTTTCTTTGCAATTCAAACTTCGTTTTGTTTTTGTGCCAAAAAAAAAAACAAAAAAAAACAATCACCTTGAATATTCCAAGATCCGTTTCTGAAAAACGCCGGGAGCGAAACGAAGAACGCGGATCTGTGTGTGGCCTGAATCTGAATCACTTTCAGGTGTACCGACTGGGACGCGGAGGTATACTTCCGACGTGCAGCAAGGACCAGGTCGGAGCCTGGTTTTCTGGGAAGCGCTGCAGTGGAGCTGGACCACATTCTTTCGGTGGTGGAGGGAGTTTCTAGTTAGTCCGACCTCGTGTTCTCAACTGCTGGTCAAGTGGAGAGGACTCGGATGAGTGGGAAGCGTTTTCTTGTGCTAGTAATCGACATCATAAGGAGAGTCAAGTCGCACGCGGTTTCTTGTGCTAGCGATCGACATCATAGGGATTGAATCATAGAGCATGAAGCGGTGACGACAGTGCGCGGTTTCTAGATTTGCTGGGGTTGTATAGCTGGTGAGGAAGCGATTGGACGCGATTCGATTATTAGAGAAAAGCAGTTGAGGAATTCGACTGTTCCGCGTGTTTTCTAGACTCGACATAGCAACCATTGCTGCACAGTCTGTGATGCAGAAGTCTGGAGTTGGACCATTGGTAACGTATCACCGTGTTTATTTCTAGACCAGCAATTCTTCTGTTCCACTTAGCAATCGTTACTGCTAGAAGGTGGATTGTCAGTCGAGGCCGCGTAGCCAGGTTTGGTTACGTGTCGACTTGTTTACTAGGCCAGCAATTCGGGATAGCGACAACCTTGATGATTCACAGGACTGCTGTTCTGGATTAGTCAGGTTTGGTTACGCACTGGAGAGGTCCTGAGATTGGAGCTTTGTAAACAGGGACCGCGGATTCGAAGTTGGCGACCATGTTCTTTGCACGGAGCCAATTGATCAGAGGCTCCCCTAGTCGCAAGGCCTTCTGGAGCACACTCCTGGCGCTGTCCATCACTCTAGGCGCCGCAACGCTCATCTGGCTCTCGGTCGTCTTCTCCTCGCACAGATCCCCCTGCATCGCCGACAACACGCACACCAGCCAGTCCCCGCCGTCCCTCTTCTGGTCCCCCTTAGCCGCTTCCATCTCCACGCACTCCCCCGCCCCGCTCTACATCCGCCCCACGCCATCGCGGCCCAGCTTTGGGCTGGCGCTCAACCACCTCGTGTTCGGCATCGCCGGTGCGGCGCAGCTCTGGGACCGGCGCAAGGAGTTTCTGAAGCTGTGGTGGCGCCCGGAGGACGGAATGCGCGGGTACGTGTGGCAGGAGGAATCAGTCGCGGTCTCCGAAGCGGAGAATCTCCCACCAGTGCAGGTCTCCGAGGACACGAGCACGTTCTCCTACACGCACCCGTTGGGGCACCCCTCCGGCATCCGCCTCTCCCGGATCATCTCTGAGACGTTCCGCTTGGGCCTGCCAGACGTGCGCTGGTTCGTGATGGGCGACGACGACACGCTGTTCAACGCGCACAACCTGGTGCTGGTGCTGGCCAAGTATGACCCGGCGGAGATGTGGAACATCGGCGCGACGTCCGAGAGCCACCACCAGAAAGACTGTTTCAGCCACGCGATGGCGTACGGCGGCGGCGGGGTCGCCATCAGCTACCCGCTGGCGACGCGGCTCGCCGCCATGCAGGACCAGTGCCTTGACCGCTACCCGGCGCTGTTCGGGAGCGACGACCGCCTGCACGCGTGCATCACCGAGCTCGGGGTGCCGCTCACGCATGAGCCCGGGTTCCACCAGTTCGACGTCTTCGGGAACGCGCACGGCCTCCTCGCGTCCCACCAACTCACCCCCTTCGTCTCCATGCATCACCTCGAGCTTCTCGACCCCATCTTCCCCCTCATGTCGGCGATGGAGGGCCTGCAACACCTCACCAGAGCCATGATGACGGAACCGGGCACCTTCCTGCAGCAATCTATTGCATATGACCGCAAAGCCAACTTGTCTTTCTCCATCTCCACCGGCTACATCGTCCAGGTTTTTCCGGAGATTATTCTGCCAAGGTTGCTAACGCGAGTGGAGACCACGTTCACAGCGTGGAACAGAGACAAAGCGCTATCGGAATACGCCTTCGACACGAGGCCGTCGGCGGAGTCTGTTTGCCAGAAGCCCTATTTGTTCTACTTGGAGGACATGCAGGTTGACCCGAGCAGCAGTTCGCGCGTGGTGACTGTCTACAAGCGCCTCGCGAGTGTGGACGAGGAGAAGTCCAAGAGCTTGTGCTGGTCAAAGGGAAGCTTGCCGCCGTCCCAGGTTGAGAGCATCCGCGTTGTCAGCGAAAGAGCGTCCAACAAGTTCTTCTCGGTAAGCTAATTCGACATGCTACTGCAGCTTTGTTTTAGGTTGTATTTTTCAGTCATCAGCTCTCATTTCTACGAGCAAACATCTAAACATGACAATTATTGTCTTTTGTGTGTATTTTCAGTTTCCTAGGAGACAATGTGCGAAGCTTTTGGAGACGAAAGACCGCGTGCTGCACATCAGCGTCGGCCCGTGCGCGATCGGCGAGGTGATCGGCGCGTCGTAATCGGGAGCTCTAACATCCGCCCTGATGATGATTTATTCTGCAAATTTGCAGCGAGAGATTCATCAGGTTGGCAATTTTTGACCAGCTGCTGCAAATTAGCAATGGAGGTGCATCTGAGCTGGTAACTTGCAACATTGAGATAGATCATGCCCTCAACTTAACGGGGTTAACAACGGCTTATTGCTAAATTTTTTTGCGCCATGAGGGACGCCTTGGTTTCAGTTAGACAACCTTTCCTGTACGTTACATTCAGATTGTGATTGAAACACATGTACTTTACAAATTTGTTTGCGTTTGCGGTGATGTCATAGTGAGTGATTCATTCACTGGTTAACCATTACCACTACAATAACCAGATGTCCATCATCCTGATTTTTGAATAGAAACATCCTTGAATAAGATTCATGAGTGGTGAATAATGTCATTACCCTGGTTCATAGGTAGGAGAACATGAGGTTGAGTGTCTCTTTCCTATCTCAATTCCACCTTTCCAATGCTTGAAGCCATCATGTTTTGACACCCACTAATGAGAGGTCGAGTGGGATCCTAATTCCATCCTTTTAGTGTGCATCATATTTTTGCAACTCACATGAAGTGCTTGTTCACACCACTACTGTAGCTTTTATAGTGGACTTCCGAGCCTGGGATTTGCGGAGGAAAGGTCCTCCAGGCACTGCTCTCTTTAGTGACATGGCTGAAGGTGACCTTACTGAAGATGATCTTCTGGAGTGACTGTTTGACCAAATCCCTTTTGCGCGGGGCGTGAACGCCTTCACATGAAGCTCTCCATCTGGAAACACAGACACCTGTTTCACACAAGTATCAGCTCAGGTGTGAGATACCAGAGATCACCTCAGAAGGATAGGAGCTAGGCGGATATTTACCATCAAAGTGCTTGGAATATGATCAGGACATTCTAAGGATATATCTCTGATACGTACCTGGTCCATGGCCATTTTCTCGACTGCATACACCACTTCCGGACTCGCAGCCGGAAGCGTTTTCATTCCCCTCTTCGTCAACTGCAATATGTCAATTCGCAAACATTGATAAAAAGACAACATGTTGATGTGCAATCTACACATGCATGTATGGAGTTTTTTCAGTGTCACGTACATCATGTTTCATGACCTTCATCAAGGTGTTGAAGCTGGACGCGCCCTTCACCAGAAGCTTATTCCGCTCGAAGACGTTATTCTGCAGAAGTCCAAAAATCAAAATCGGATGTTCACACATGGAATACAAGACGGAATCACAGGGATTTGCTTTCTTTACCTCGGAGGCAAGTTGGGCCTTGAGTTGCTTGATCTCTTGCTCAAACCGCTCCTGTTGGTCCAGTGCCGACTGGTGCTGCCTCTGTAATCGTCCGATGAGCTTGGTGAGGGCGACACGCTCCGCGAACAGGCCGGAGATGCGCTCCTTGTCCCACTCGCCCCTGTCGATGATAGTGGACAGGCGTTCGTTGTCGGACCGGAGTTTCACGTTCTCCTTCTGCGACATGCTGCACCTCTTCAGCGCTTCCAATTGTAGGGGGCAAACTTTCAGGCGAACACTTCTGGAAGAGTAAGAGTTTCAACACGATATCTCTTTTTCTAGTTATTAGATCAGTACCAGAGCTTGGTGGTCTCTTCCGAGGGGGTTATCTAACCGACCTGCATGAAGGAGATCCAGTTTTTGAAGCAGCGACGAACGAGCCTTCGACCCGACTTCTCCAGCTGCCGCCTCACCAGTCCCCGGACGCACTTGCGCGCCGTGACGACGTCCGCAAACGCCAGGAAGCACCGGTGCACCATCATGCTGTCGAGCTTGCGGCAGATGCCGATACACCGCCTGCGGTTGTACTTCTCTGCACGCAGGATCGTGCGCCACTTGAGGAACATGGAGTGGAGGAGGCAGATCTCTTGCGGCGTGAGCCGGAAGAGGGCGTTGCGCTCCAGCAGTAGCCTCCACCCATTGAAAGCCTTTTTCAGCAGTAATATATTGCGTCGTCTGGCTCTGCTCTCCTACAAAAGAACGGCATCTGTTATTCATCTCCTTTCACCATCTCTCATCATCTTCTATCGTCTTCTATCAGCTCGAAGAAGAGAAAGGGGAGTGACATTATTTATCAAACGCTTCGATTTATTCATGACTATTTGGAGTGGAAAAAAAACTAGTCAATACAGGGAGCACCTTCTCAAGACTTTTGGTCATTTCACAAACAGCTCCGAATTCATGAAAAGTCTCACGTGGCTTCACCACCGCTTTTAGTATGAAATCTATTAATTATCAATGTATAGAAATCATAATTTTTGAGTTGTATGTGTAAAAATGATTAAATTTCTGATAATAATACACAATAGTATTTTGGAAATCACTAGTTTTAGAAATTGCATTCAATGAATTCCTCGAAAGGGCACATTCGAAGGATTCTTTTAAAGGGCACATTTGATTAAGATGGCACATCCAAAGGACAAAGTGATTCCTTCAAAAGGCTTTGATCCAAAGGATATCTGCTAGATTTCATCTAGGTACTCCCCCATACGGATATCGGACTATATTAAATTATAATAGAGATAGGTATTCATGTATGAACGCACTACACTCATCCCTTCAATAAGGTATAAGCAACTAACTTATAATTAGAGCTAATTAATAATCTGTACTAATTTATAACCTTTGTCGATGTGCAACCTCTGCTGACGTGTACTCTCGGGAAATTAAACTTCTCGCTTTATGCTCAATGGACAGAAATCTTGCCATCAAGAGATTGCTCACTAAGAGCAATTGTAACAAAATTTAATGCATTAAAGAGTAATGTATACACTAACCTACTAATTACATTGTACAGTGCACGCTAACCTACTAGTACAAAATCTCATTATGAGTAGCCTCTACAAACTCTTTGATAGGATGCACCATCCTGAGGTGATCAGAAGAGGAAGGATGCGGCAAGTCCTGCACTTGAGGCCACGTTCCTGGCAGCGCCGGATTGCATTGGGCTGGGTCCGGGCGCCATCACCGACGAGACTAGCGCGGATGTGGGGCTCATCTCGGGAGCCATGGGTGCCATCTCGGGAGCTTACTCTGGTGCCATTTCAGGAGCTTACATTCGAGCACCTCTGGGTGCCAACATTGGCCTCTGAGCACTCGCCTGCAAGAACAAGCACATCATCGCCACAGACAGCAGCTCCAACCGACATGGTGCTGGGACGAGCGAAGGCGGCCATCTCAACGGACTAGCATTTCTACACCCAAACTAATAGTCCGAACAAGTCGCAGTAGTTGGATGGCATGAAGAGAGAGGCGAAGATGAAGATTGCAGAAGGAGAATTTGGGAAGAGCGGTCGTGATGGAAGAGTTGCGAGGGTTTCTGGTTATGTGCATTGAGTCCTAGAACAGCTGTATTCCTACGTTCAGCGTCGAGTTCTGAACTAAGAAGTGAAGTTTTGAGCATGTTACACCGCAGCTAAGCGGTGCAAAGTCAGGAAATTGTTCGCTACAATCCGCGTGAAACTAGCTGTCCTTACGGTACACGGCAAACGGGTCGCACCGATGTATGAATGTGTAATGGTGTGCTTTACTCGGATCGTAACCGACATTTGGGAACTCAGGCCGAAGTTGCGGAGACTGGTCTATCTGCTCACGGATATTAACGGGGCTTTCCTGTCATGCTATTGACATCGACGGTGGATGACATTAGCTACCCGCTCGCGCGGCGGCTCGCCGCCATGCAGGACCAGTGCCTTGACCGCTACCCGGCGCTGTTCGGGAGCGACGACCGCCTGCGCGCGTGCATCACCGAGCTCGGAGTGCCGCTCACGCATGAGCCCGGGTTCCACCAGTTCGACGTCTTCGGGAACGCGCACGGCCTCCTCGCGTCCCACCAACTCACCCCCTTCGTCTCCATGCATCACCTCGAGCTTCTCGACCCCATCTTCCCCCTCATGTCGGCGATGGAGGGCCTGCAACACCTCACCAGAGCCATGATTCAATTTAAATGTTATGAAAAATTTCACTCCCCAAAAATTAACACTTCTAAGTGTTACATGTTAAGTGTTATAACATTTTCGGCTCCCTCTCTTGTTAATTTCACCTCTATTAGTGTTGAAGTTGGGAAAATTGGAGAAATTATGGAGCAATGAATAAGAATGGTGGCAGTAAAACATAGTGGAGATCAGTAAAACTAGTGGGGTAAAACACACTTTAGAGTTTAGGATAACTATTTTGGATGAAAAGTGGTCTAATGGACGTACATTTGGATGAAAACTAG
Source organism: Bryoerythrophyllum caledonicum (assembly GCA_963971425.1). Lineage (NCBI taxonomy): Eukaryota > Viridiplantae > Streptophyta > Bryopsida > Pottiales > Pottiaceae > Bryoerythrophyllum > Bryoerythrophyllum caledonicum. The sequence continues at coordinate 19,091,584 of OZ020523.1, forward strand.
CTGAAAATTTTGGATGAGGAATCGATTAATGTTATTTTTGATAAGTGTTATATTTTTTCCGCTCCGGAGCAATAACGTTTAAAGATGTTCGACTGTAACTTGCAATGAGATAGATCAAGCCCTCAACTCAACAGGGCTTATTGCTCAGTTCTTTGCACCCAAAATGTAACCTGAGGGACGCCTTGGTTTCAGATAGGGAACCTTTACTGTCCGTTACATTCTTGTGACTGAAACACATGAATTCTACAAATTTGTGAAGATGTCAAAGTGAGCGACTCATTCACTGGTTATCCAATAATATCCATTACCACTCTAATAACCAAATGATCACCATCCTGATCCTTGAATGGAAACATCCTTGAATAAGATTCATGAGTGGTGAATAGTGTCATTCCCCAGTTCTTAGGTAGAAAAACATGAGAGGTGGAGTGTCTCTCCCCCGTCTCTTTTCCACCTTTACAATGCTTGAAGCCATCATGATTTGACGCCCACTAACGAGATGTCGAGTGGGGTCCTAGTTCCACCCTATTAGTGTTCATCCTCTTTTTGTTCACATGAAGTACTTCACATTACTAGCTTTCCGACCATGGGTTCTGTAGCCTTGTTTGGGACCTCCAGGCACTGCTCTCTTTAGTGACATGGCTGAAGGTGATCTTCTGGAGGGACTGTTTGACCAAATGCCTTTTGGGCGCGGTGTGAACGCCTTCACATGAAGCTCTCCATCTGGAAACACAGACACCTGTTTCACAAAAGTATCAGCTCAGGTGTGAGATACCAGAGATCACCTCAGAAGGATAGGAGCTAGCGGATATTTACCATCAAAGTGCTTGGAATGTGAGGCCATTCGAAGGATATATCTATGATACGTACCTGGTCCATGGCCATGTTGTCGACTTCATACACCACTTCCGGACTCGCAGCCGGAAGCGTTTTCATTCCCTTCTTCGTCAACTGCAATATGTCAATTCGCACACATTGATAAAAAGACAACATGTTGATGTGCAATCTACACATGCATGTATGGAGTTTTTCCAGTGTCACGTACATCATGTTTCATGACCTTCATCAAGGTGTTGAAGCTGGACGCGCCCTTCACCAGAAGTTTATTCCGCTCGAAGACGTTATTCTGCAAAAGTCCAAAAATCAAAATCTGATGTTCACACATGGAATACAAGACGGAATCACACTGATTTTTCTATTTACCTCGGAGGCAAGTTGGCTCTTGAGATGCTTGATCTCATGCTCAAACCGCTCCTGTTGGTCCAGTGCCGACTGGTGCTGCCTCTGTAATCGTCCGATGAGCTTGGTGAGGGCGACGCGCTCCGCGGACAGAACCTCCTGCGCCACCTTCAGGTCGGAGACGTGCTCCTTGTCCCACTCGCCCTTGTCGATGATAGTGGACAGGCGCTCGTTGTCGGACCGGAGTTTCACGTTCTCCTTCTGCGACTTGCTGCACCTCTTCAGCGCTTCCACCTGTAGGGGGCAGACTTTCAGGCAAACCCCTCTGGAAGAGTAAGAGTTTCAACACGATATCTGTTTTTCTAGTTACTAGATCAGTAGCAGAGCTTGGTGGTCTCTTCCGAGGGGGTTATCTAACCGACCTGCATGAAAGAGATCCAGTTTTTGAAGCAGCGATGAACGAGCCTTCGATCCGACTTCTCCAGCTGCCGCCTCACCAGTCCCCGGACGCACTTGCGTGCTCTGACGACGTCCGCAAACGCCAGGAAGCACCGGTGCACAACTATGCGGTCGAGCTTGCGGAAGATGCCGATCCACCGCGCGCGGTTGTACTTCTCCGCGCGCAGGAGCGTGCGCCACTTGAGGAACATGGAGTGGAGGAGGCAGATCTCCTGCGGCATGCGGCGGAAGAGGGCGTTGCGCTCCAGCAGGAGCCACCACCCGTTGAAGGCCTTTCTCAGCAGTATATTGCGTCGTCTGGCTCTGCTCTCCTACAAAAGAAAGGCATCTGTTATTCATCTTCTTCCACCATCTCTCATCATCTTCTATCGTAATCTTTCAGCTCCTTCTATCATCAGACTTCTATCATTCTTCTTCCTTCTACTTCTATCATGTTTCTTCGTCTGTCATGTTTCTTCCTTCTATCATCTAATATCACCTTCCTTCTTCTATCATCTTCCTTCATCTTCTGACAAACCAAGGTCCCGGTAAAGCCTCCAAACCGAAGATCATTCTCATGAGAAGATTTCATGACACTAGAGTTATTTCCAAGGTTGCCTGAAGTTTGAACTAGATCCCCTCCTTTTTTTACATTGTTTGGATTCACCTCCAGATAGTTCTCTAAATTGATCTCCGTAATCAGCTCGAAGAAGAGAAAGGGGAGGGTTGAGACCACGAAGCTCTTCTATTGATAACCATTTAGAATGGAAAAAAGAGTAGTCAAAACAGGGAGGACCTTATAAAAACTTCGGGTCATTTCACAAACAGCTCAGAATTCAAGCAAATTGAGACTTACTTGATGAACTCTCGGTCATGCTTTTGTCTCCGAGCAGCGTCTCGAAGTGCAACAAACGCACGGAAGGCACTTTTCTTCAGTAAAAGAATCAACACCTGTTTCAGAAACGCTCGTGCCTGTAACCTCGCATCCACGCCCTCCTGCCACTCCCAACAAGATTGGATTATGAGCCATAACAACCATGCATTCCTATGAAAAATCATAGATAAGTTTGTGGAAGAAAGACCTGGAATAAGATAGATTATGAGCTCTAATAACCTTTGCACAGAAGCATTCCAATAACAAAGAAAAACCTGGAAGAAACCAATAGAAAGTGATAGATGGAAATATTGTGAAAGCAAAGAACCTGGAAGTAACGGAAGTAGCGACGTAAATTATAACGTCTGAGTACTTTTACGGCTCGCTTGGCTAAGTCTAGTCTGAACTGTTCGTCTATACTCTTCCGCAACTTCTTCTCTTTTCTGTAACGAAAAATAAAAGATTTTGTCATCTAATAAAAGCTCATAATTGTAAGATTGAGCAAGTATGGCATATAACTAAACTGATGGCCAGATTATTGATCAATTTTCACCCAGATTCGCAATCAAGTTGTGCGGTCACACTTCTTCATAACCTTCAAACATTGACTTTAGTACCCATCTGAAGTGAATGTACCTCATGTCCTCATCCTTTTGTCGTACCTCAGCAATGAAATCCCTCCACGCTTTCCTGTGCCAACAAATTATCATATTGAGGCTTCTAGACTTCAAGCGTAAAGCCCCAAAAAGTTTGAACAAGACAACCCTCTCCCAAAGATTGAATCAAAGGAGAGAAAGGGTACTAAAAATCCTTCACCTTCAATGGAAGGATTAGACCACCAAGCTCTTCCATAGATCTACTAGGGTGAAGAAAGAGTAGTAAAAAGAGGGGCTATCTGTTTGACTTTGGAAAGAACTCTGATGATAAGTGAAAAAGGTTTACCAGGTTTGGAGGAGTTTTCTGCGTTGAAGCATGTTGGTGACAGAAGCTAGAAAGCGGCGGTTCTTTTTGCCCAGCTTCTGCGCTCGGCTCCACCCCTGAAACGCACGTGACTCCAGGCTTCGGATGCACCAGGAGAGCGCCCTCTTCAGCTGCAGCTTCTTGTGCTTCTGGTACTCCACTTCCAAGCTCCATGCCATGAACGCAACTCTCAACGCTCTCTCATTCGTCTTCTTCACCTGCAAAACAAAAGAAACCAGTTATCAGTCACACCAGAAGAGGAAAGAGAGGTGTATTGAGCTGAATTCACTTGTTGGTACCTGAAGCGTGAGAAGAGACCGGTTTTTTTGAATGGCACACTTGACGCGGTCGGCGTTTGCAGCGAGCTCATCCAGCTGCTCATAAGCCATGCGCATGGGCATCTCGTTCTCCTGCACCGCCCTGTGAAGCGCCTGCCCAGGTCCAAAATCAGTACCACATTGCATTGAAAAGAAGAAAACCAGGAACACACTCTGACAAGTGACACCTCCAACAAGAGCAGATTGCAGGCATTTTCCTGTGAGAGGGAAGAAACCTTGATGGCGCGGTGATGCTCGCCAGACTTCGGCGACGCCGCCTTCGCCGGCACTGCGTGGCCGCTGCTGCTGCTGCTGCTCTCGAGCTCCTCTGCTTCCTTCAAGCGCCGCAGGAGCTCCATCGTCTCCGGCGTCTCCATGTCGACGTGCTCGATCCCTGTCGACGCTCGCTGCGAGTCCCACTGCCTCCGCGGCGGCCTCCCGTCCGTCGCCGAGTACTTCCTGCTGCCTCTCTTCGACTCCTCAACTTGGCTAGCTCTCTTGGATTGACTACCTCTTTGTTGAAGAGTTGGAGGTCGCACTTGCTGGCTACCTCTCTGTAAGGTTGATGCACGTACATCTTGGCTACCTCTCTGCAAGGTCGATGCACGTACATCTTGGCTACCTCTCTGTAAGGTTGATGCACGTACATCTTGGCTACCTCTCTGTAAGGTCGATGCACGTACTTCTTGGCTGCCTCTTGGTTTGGTATCATCGACTGGTGGTGCTTCGGATGAGGGATCAGCTTCAGAGCCGGAGACGCTTTCGCCGACGTTGCCGGTGGAGGGGCGCTTGCTGTCTGGTATGCTTGAGGGCGGCGGCGGTGGTTGGTCGTCCAACCCTGCCTTGCTGCTCTCCTCCTCCTCGCTTGCCATGGTGAAAGAGTTCAGTGGACTTCGGTGGTGTTCATGTGATTTTTTATTCTAGCCGACTTTTGGAAGAGTGAGTCGCTTCGGTTGTCTTCAAGCAACAGCGACGCTCTCACCGCGAGTTGGAGTGTAGCATGGTCCTTTTCAAGTGATCTCTGCAAATGCCAAACTTGACGAGTCAGTGAAACTAACTCACGGATCTAACAAGACCGAGTGTGAAGAATGATTTAAACAAGTGCGTGATTCACTTACATGTTCCTATTGTTGAAGCATGAGGGAATTGTGCAGCCTTGGACAGGAGCCTGCCTTGCTCTGCTGCTCCACCTCGCTTGCCATGTTCAAAGACTTATTTGACGCCCTTTGATGGTGGTCATGTTCGGAGATGTGCAGCAACGGATTCTAGCCGTTTTTTTGGAAGGGGAAGGGGGCATTATGTAGTAAGTGTTTTGATGTCACTTCGGTTGAGGAAGCCTTGGCTTTAAGCAACAGTGACGGTCCTGTGGTCTCTCACCGTGAGTTGAACGTGCGTACTGTGCAGCATGGTCCAACTTCCTTCATAAGAGCTGAGGCCGGCATCCTCTGCACACACACGCCCGCCACACTTGACAGATCAGCTTCACAACATGAAACCCACTCTCAACTGAATGATTTGAACAAGTCCAAATTTGCTAATTTTAGGTGAATTGTGCAACCTTGAACATAAGGATTCACTTCCAGCAGACTGAACATTCGAATGACGCCTCCTTCTCCGTTCATCGAAACTATGCGTCTGCAGAGAAGGAACTCAAATCATGAGGAAACAGCAGAGCTATCACGACAGTCCACATGCAGCTACGCACTCTGCAAAGCAGCGGAAACATCATGTCCAAAATCCAAATACCAAAACTATCCAAACGAGCGCACAACAATGATGTCCCCAGAGCCTCCTCAGAACTCCCACAAGCACCCACGTCCACAAGTTCTCTGCAACCAAACGCCATTGACAAGAATTCAGATGAAAAATCAGCCAAGTTACCACAAGAAATGATGGAACACATCAACAAAGCTACGGACTTAGCATCACAAGCACCAACCAATATCCATCTCCCGGAACATGGATGTGAGGCATCAAAGCTTACATCGATTGAAACGAAGAGTAAAATGCCCGTGATTTTGTAGAGCCTCTGCTACCGATGGTGCCCTAAAGCTGTGGGAGCAAAGCAGAGGAAGGGAAAGGAAGAGTAGGTTTGCTGTGAACTTGTGGAGGGAGAAGAAGAGGTTTGGCAGATAGTTCGTTAGTTTGATTGCATGCCGCGCGGCTCCCATGGCTCACATCCTACTGGCCTCTAATGGAAACAACTGACCACCAGAAACCAACCTCTAATAGACGATGAACTCACCACAACCAAACCGGAACCAGGCACCTTCCAACATGTACCTTGTACCAGTACACACCACACATACGAATGACACAAGATACATGAAGAGACAGGATCCTTGAATATGTTAAGGTTTCAACAAATGTACAGTTGTTAATCCAGCACCAAGTGGCGGATCAAAGCCTACTTTGCAACTGCTGCTTTGGGTTTACGTACTAGGTCGGAAAGGTCAAGCGCCCCAATCTTTGCTGCCACGATGAAGTCGTTCTCGGTCAAACCACCTGCATCATCATCATAAAAAAACAGGGGATAGTTAGATTGGAATCCAAGGAAATGTTTTGAAGACAGGAAAAAAATAAGAGATTTCTTGTGATCAATTTGAGGCGCTTACCTACTGCGTGAGTCGAAATATTGATGCTGAGCTGATTCCAATTCACCAAGTGGAGGTCTGGATGATGCCCTGTGAACATAATAGATCCAACCAATAAGTACAATCAATGTTATAACAATAAAGAGAAAAATTTGATGCTCTAGTGAGCATATATACCTTCGGCCTCAGCAACATCCGCAACGCGCTTCATGATCTCCAACCCTTTCACAAAACTCTTGGCTTTCCAGCTTCGGTGCAGCTGCAGCACGCCATCAATCTCTTTCAGCTCCCAGCCTGCGACCTGCTCTCCAAAACAAAACAAAAAAAGCCAGCAGCACTCTGGGGTTAGCATTTAACCTAATAATCAACCAAAAAGGCAAAGGAAGGGTGAAAGCAAATAACCTCAGGAAGCAAGGAATGCGCCTTCTCTTCAGACATGGGCTGGAGCTTGCCGGTCTCACAAGGAACACACTTCTTCTTCTCGAGCGCCATCTCACTGGAAGCTGCTTCTGAACGCATCAAAAAACTTAGGGCTGATTCAAATGCTCAAGAAAAAAACAAGAGAAAACGTAGGATGTTACCTTGGCTCGAGGCACGGATTGGAGTCCAAGAGTTGATGGCGTTCAACCTCCTTCCGGGCCCCGGCGCTACCGCTGCTGCTCCAGCGCAACCGCTACGTGTCTGCAAAAGGGGTAGCGAACCATCCAGATCAGGATAAAAGTTGGATGATCCACAAATCCATCTAAGAAAACTTTCTGGCCTCCCTCCCTCTCAGATTTCTCTCTCCAAAGACATTGATTGTTGTGGAGAACCAAGTGAGAGGAGTTATGGCTCCCAGAAACCCTTGTTCCCCTTGAATACAAAAACCTCATACACAAAGAGTCTGAACACCCTGGGAGAACAGCAATTGTAACCCCTACTAAGCTCTGTTCATTCAACACTCCATACATCATTTCACAATTCATTCAACACCATGTGCGAACCAACTTTCCACACATGAAGGGTCTGTTCATTCAGAAAACCAAACCTAGAGAAGACTCTCAATCTTCCTGGGATAAACGAACACAGAGCAGACACTGATCTGCTTGGATGCTTATCGCTGACGAAGAGTTTGTTCGTTCAACACGAGGAATTACAAGCTCTAAACCAAAAGAGGGATTTTGATGTGTGCTCACCAGTTTGACGATTCGTGAGGAGGGCAGGCGTGCCAAGGTCCATGCAGCAGCTCCTGCGCGCCCCGCTGCGGCCAAGGCTTGCTGCATCTTCTTCAGACAATTGACACAGATCGAGGAGGAAAGTGATAGGAATCGAGAGCGAGATGGTGACGAATTCGGCGAAGTGGGTCGATGCTGACTCGTACATATACAAGTCTACCGCCGGCTTTTTGTTGCTGACGTGGAAGGGGTCATGGGTTTCTCCTTTTCTGACGTGGCATGGGCGTGGCTGATGAGAAATAGGAGTCACAGTGTTCAAAGCAGCTGGGGTTTCATGAAGAGAAACTGTGTGGTTTAAATGCTAAAGAACCAAATGAATGTATAGGGGACAACTTTTTCACTTTGACTGCAACTATATTTCAATCCATATGGTCAAAACTCACATAAGTTTTATCACATTATCTCATACAAGTTTAGATGAAGATCCTATTGTCACGGGACGTGGCGTCGAGGGCCTCTCCGCATCGTAGTGTTTTAGCGTAGATTAGTTTGTTACTAATCTATGGGTTTACGGATGTACGGCGGCGCACCACATTCATCTATGGATGATTTCCATCCACTTAGGGTTGTGTGTGTGCGTACAGCGCCGAACACGTCCTTGACTTGACATCTTTGTCAAGTCAAGCTTTGTGAGTGAGTTATAGAGTGTTTAGTGATTATCTTTGTTTGTAAGTGATTGGTTATCATTAGTAAAGGCTCCGCATTCTCTTATACTACTTGCACTTGTTAATTCTCCCTTTGTGGAGTGCGAGACGCTTGACTACGCGTGTGATTCACCAGTTATTCACTTGACAAAGACCCTTCTACGTTCCTCTCTTTAGTTCTAGAATTTGAGCTTAGGTGAGTTTGGAAAAAATTTGGGTGCTTAAATTGATGTAGAAGAGCGCGTCAAGGTGAAGCCAACGCAACAAACGGCGCCCAAATCACACAATTTTTGAGCAAGATGTAAGCGGCGCAAGAATTCGAAGAAGAATAACAGCTTTTGGACCTGCTCTGCAATTCTTCATCCAATTTTCACGAATTCATCCACTGCGGGCAATATTTATCTACCGTGGATGAAACTATAATTTGGGCAGAATTCATTATTTGTAAGTTAATATCTCCCAAACTATTCATTTTTATTGAATTCCGACTTTGGATTTGAGCTTCCCATAGGCATTTCTACTTTGGAGAAGAAAAAATTTAAGTGGAAAAAGTTTTTCCAAAACCGCATTTTTGTGGGTTGTTAAAAAAAATTAGTGTCTAAACTTTGGAGGTATGTAACTAGGGCAATTTGACTCGGTTTTGAGTGACATGTACGCCTACATTTAGGGCATTCACTATTAATTCAATTTTAGTATAGGATTGGTGTTGAAACGTTTGTCACCCAATGTATGATTTTCATTGGAGGGACTTGTGTTTGTAAACACCGCAACCGCATTAGCTTGCTACCTCCTTAGTTTTAGACTTGGGGAAGGATACCTTTGGATGTTTTCCTTATGTTATTGCAAGTTTTGCGACTAGTGACCATCCGCTACACGCTTGTGCTAGTGGCTCTGGTCATTTTCATTTAACGCCTTTATGTTGTTCGGGGAGAAGATCCGATTTTCATTTCTAGATTCTTGTGCAGTACCTCCCCCGTATTGCAGGCTTGTTGTTGGTGTTTTCTGGTGGTCCCATTTCTTGTTGTACTAGATCGTGAATGGATATTGTAGAAGTAAAGTTGGGTTTATAGCCGGCAAGACCTTTCTATATGGGGGGTTCTGCTTGGACTTGTGCTATCCGGAGGTGATGATCGGTGAACCAGAAAGTTTGGTGGTTTTGAAAGTGCAGGTTGCACGTTCGTATCCTTACCCTTTAGATAGTACCCATAGATAGGGCTCGGGGTGGTTTTTGTTTATGGTGAGTACCTGGACTCCTGGAGTTGGTATTACCACTCTCCCTCACTAGACTACCTGGAGAGTGCTTCCACCGGAGAATTTGGGCCAAGGTTGGATATCGACGAGGCTTTTGAGTCTGTTTTGGCGTTGGATATTGACCGTAGGCTTTGAGTCTGGGCTGTGGGCACGTTTGACGGCATAGAAGACAATCTCCGTCATGCCGTGCAAGATAGGTTGTCCGGATGGACTAGGGGCATCTCCCTGTTGAATTGACGGCTCCGATCCCAAACCTGGATGAAGGAGAAGCGTCAATTAACAGCCTCATTTAACGAGTGCTATGCGTTTAACGTCGTTTGACGAGCTCTTGTTCCAACATTTGGAACAGAAGGCCGTTTAGTCACATGGAAGGTCAACCACGCAACACGACGCATAGTTGCGCTCCATTAAGGAGTGATGGCGCTAGGGTGTTGAGTTGTTGACTGCGCTCAAAGAGAGTGTGGTTGCCCAACTCTTGACTTCCACTGAGAAGTCCAAAGTAGAAGAGGGTTTTCTCGATGAGGACTTATAAGCAAGGTTGTTGCCATTGTGGCTAGCATGGATGACATGTCCCGTTTGGCAATAGCCACACATGCGGCATTAATGGCAGTTGAAAATCCGCCAACCTTTGATCCTTTGGAGCGATTTATGGCGCATTTAGAGGTGGAATACGGGGGATACAAGCCTGATCAAATGCAACGCAACCATGATTTCCTCCGGGAGAAGGAAGATACCCCTCGCACTATGTATACTTGGTTGGCACGATTGTCAATACATGCTGGTGACGTTTTTACAAAGCACCAGCTGTTGAAAATCTTCATTTTGAAGCTAGATAAGCGGATTGTGGAGTTGATTAGTCCCCATCTTCTTTTTTGTTATCACAAGACGCCACTTTGGCGCAAGCTTTGGCCGAGGTGGAGGCGCTTGATAAAACGATGGGCGTGTACGAGGCCACGGATTTTGTCACGGCGTTGATGGACACTCCTAAACCGAGGAAGCTTGCTACCGCGATCAATAGGTTGGCGGAGGCACAACCTGGAAAGATTGTGCATTGTTGGGTTTGTGTAGAGGCGGGTCACACGAAAGGGAACCCCAATTGCTCTAGGAAGGAGGCAAGCACGGGCAAGGCCTAACCACAAACCAAGGCGGCCAAGATTGCAAAGAAGGTTGGGGACAAGGAAAAGAAGGTTGTGACATGCTCTCACGGTAGCAATTTTGGCCACACTAAAGAGAACTTCTTTGTTTTTTATGCCGGGAAGCGCCCAGGGTCTTCGGCTGCTCGATCAAATGTGGTGAAGACACTTCAGGCCGAACTGGCGAAGCTGAAGAAGCAGATGAACGCGATGGCTTCTGTGATGCAAGTGGCCGACACACGGCCTCTGATGAGGGATCAAGGCTCATCTTTAGCCCTAGATCGCTACTTGTATGGCGCTTCACGTCAAGTGGTGGCAGCACTACAGTAATTGCCACTCGTGCTCATACCACCGCACACGCGGTGGCACCTTTTCCTTCTATGCAAAGTTGTAGTGGCCGTCCACGCCACACAGCTTTGCCGGACCACATTGATCAGTCCCGGCTACCTCTTTTTATTAGCATTGCGGATGCGGAGACTTTTCATGCCGGTCCCACCAATTTCATCGACTTGTAGAGATGTCACAAGCACCTTGGCGTACAAAGTGTTGCAGTTGCTAGTATTTGCCGGTGCGGACTTCCTGACACCAAATTTTCAACCATGCGGTGTATTCAGGGTTGTTCGCCCGTCCATCCGTCGGGTAGTGTCCGTCCGTCCGGCTGTCCGTCCAATAGAGGTTGTTGTCCGTCTGATGAGGGTCAACCCTGGTTTGACCATGACTCGAGGTAAATCAATTTACCCACTGCCACAAAAGCGACTACGTGGATGACACGTCGACAACATGGTCGCGCGCGTGCAGACAGGGGGCAGGTGCGTGAAGAAGGCCGGCGCGTACGGAGATGGGTCGGGCGCATATCGGGAACGGCCAGGCGCATACAAGGAGGGACCGGGCGCGTACTGTAAGGGGTCGGGCGCATACAGGGGAGGACCGCGCGCTTACTGTAAGGGGCCAGGTGCATACAAGGAGGGATCGGACACACACCGCAAAAGGCCGGGCGTGCGCGATGAAAGACCGCGCGCATACTTGGAGGGACTCGCGCGTCCGACCAAGGTTGCGCGCGTGACCTGAGGGTTGGGCGCGTTTGTGGAGGGGCTGCGCGCGTTCGAGGGGGGAACTAGTGGCGTTCGTGGAGGGGGCTGGGCCGGGCGCATGGCGTCTAGGGGCGCGCGCATACCAATATGGAATTTAGGGTCGCGCGCGCTCTCACTACTTAACATGCATGAGCTTCATATCGCAATGTGTATGAAAAATGTTAATCTTTTATTTATCACGAGATGGGCAAAACCTACTGTTACATCACAATGCTAGTACATATTGCAAAATGATCAACAATTTGCCTTCACTATCAAAATGCTAAGTCAAAATTGCTATATCTCATAGCGGAAGCAAGCGTCCGGAACTTCAAAGTTGAATGGTTTAGCCATTAGCTCGTCAACCTCTTTGGAGAGTATTGGACGTTTGATTGGATCTCGCTACACTAACTTCTCGATCTTCACTTGAAAAGCTGCGTAGTTGACGGTTGATTTGAAGAATGTTGAGTTAGATTCTTTCTCCCAAATCACTCTAGCCATCCACCCAACGGAGTACGAATTGGCGAGCTGGGTGTATTGGTGTCGCCGCTCCATTACATCCAATGACGTTTCTGAATCTTGTGGGCCGAATCTGTAAAACAACTCTGGAGCTACCCAACGTCGTCTATGGCGTTGATTGTCGAGCTTTGTCTTAGTCTGGAATCCATATTTTGATGGCTCTTCGTGTGATACTCGGCTCGCAATTCCCCAATCACAAACGCCAATGAAGACGAACCCTGGTTTCTATGGAGAAAAGTGGAGAAGCACGTTTGTGAGAGCGATGTCATTGTGAATGACATTTGCCTTCTGGTCTTGGGCCATGGTGCACATCAAAGCCCAAGCAAGTCTTGCTCTGTTCTTCCGAAAGACTAAGATTTATACAGTATCCTCCGCCGAAATGTATGGAGCTGAAAGGATTGAGTTGCTCGAAGCCGCCGGATTTGCCTTTGAATCAACGGTTTTAAAATGGGCCCAGCTACCACCATTCCACCACAATGTGTACGCCTCCATATTCTTTGTATTCACCACCCAAAACTTTATAACTCTTGGGTGTGCAACATGACATACCATGGCCTCGTGAGACCGTTGTCTAAATTTCTCCTTCGGATGAGACGTTGTTGGCATTTTCCCGGCAAACTCCATGTATGCCGAAATGGTTCTCACACCCACGATGCGGACCTTCCGAACCTTTCCGTATCCACCATCGGCGTCATATCCAGAAAGTCCATAAACTCCGATATCTTCTAGAAGGAATTGCATGTTGTGCAACATATGCGCTTCCATGACCGACTTCATTGCTTGTTCATTCCAAGGCATGCCTCTCGTACAAGAGCTTGAAAACCTGCCGATGGTGGTCTTCACACCTTCGAGGAACTTGCGGAGTTCCAATTCTCGAGGCTGATGCTGGCCTCCGCGAGGTTTTTCCACCTCACAATTGAATACATGCGATGCATTACTTGTGCATTGAGTGATTACTCTCTCCATGAATGAGGCATAGTAGTGCACATTGTATGCATCCTTGTACAATTCAGAACTCTCCAGAGCGCGCTCGAATTTTGAATGGAGATCGACCTTTAGGCACATGATTCCTAGCTCTCCCTTCTCTAACTAAACTTGACGGAATTGCACCACATCAGTTTCACAACATCGACGGTAATATTGTATTGCCACACCTCAAAGAAATGCGGTATACTCCTTTGGTGGATAACCCGCATCCTTCTCGTGCGCAGACATTTTTTGTTTCGCCCTCTTCGACGGTGCCTTCGGTTCATCGGAAGGATTGCGGCTCGACTCTGCAACGCTAGTAGGTGGAAACTCAAATGCATTTGAAGCATCTAAATCAATATACACGGGGCGCTTTCGACTATTACGATCAGTGGCCATAGCAATCATAATCCTACACAAACTAGAATTAAAAAAAAACAAAACCTCCCACACCCAATGTATGGTGGCCCCCTTCTTAGTCCCTAGCAAAGTACGAATAGTACTAGGACAAGGAGCCACTTGAGAGGAGCATGGCCTCGCATGGGCGTCCGCATGCGCCTGACCTTGATGCCACACGCCCGGTCTGTTCCCGCTCGCGTTCGGCCCCAGATCGTACGCGCCCGATCCTAGATCGTACGCGCCTAAATCCAGATCGTACGCGCCCAACCCCAGATCGTACGCGCAAGACCCCGAGTTGTACGCGCGAGGCCCCCAATCCTACACCCGAGATCCCAACTCATACGTGCGAGACCCCAGCGTACGCGCCTGGTCCCCATACGGCATGCGCCTAATCCCCATGCCGCGTGCGCGCCCGCCCGTAGGTATAAATGGTCGCGCGTGCCCAGCCCATTTCACAAACTCCAATTGGAAATCGTGGCCTTCAGCTATCTTTTTAAGGTGGCTGATTGCGTGATCTTCGATTGGGGCTCCAAAATTGCACACTAACAACGTATTGCATCACCTTTGTTCACGGTTTGAATTAATTATCACTACCTTGGATTATTTTGAAATCCAAGGTGGTAATTTTTGTTTGCTTTTTTTGAGATAGAGCTTAGCGTAGTTAATGGATATTTTGGTAGATTTCTTTAAAGTGTTTCGCTATGGAAAGTGAGAGTGAGCCGGAAGTCCAATAGTAGCCACAAATGTCCACTGCGTAGAGGAAGAGAGAGAAAGACAAGGATAGGCCGAGGCATGGGAAGCTTCAGAAGAAGCGGATGCACGTCTTTAACAATCTAGTGAAAATTCCATTTGTGGATTGGTGTTAACCGGAGATTTGGCCTTATTGTAAGGTCTCGGTAGTAATTTTTTAAAGTTATTAAAGTAGTTATGGGTAAAAAGTAGAACTATGGATGAATTCGAATAGTGGATGAAATTGTCTAGAAATGACAGTGGATGAAACTCTCTAGACTTTGGATGAGACTGTCGAGACAAGGATGTCATCCGTCCAGACATCTCCATCCACTGTGGAGGATTAGGATTTAGAGGGGATAGAGAGTTACCCCCTTGGATTTTGGGACTCTCTTTTTTGTATGCTCGTCTCTTGATGTGTTTGCAACTAGAGTGTAGAGGTGTGGTTAGAGAGCTAGGAAGTGAAGGCGGTGTGTGGATCTGGAGTGATAGTCAGTATGGAAGTAGTTTATGGAAGTTTGAGGAAGTAAAGCAAGACTTGGATACTATCTATTGTATGATTGTGTTAGTATGGTGAATGTGTGAGTAGATCTAGTTGTACAAAGAGCATTCGTGGTGAAACTTGGTTGTGGTTATTGTAGATCTGGCCTAAATACCTTAGACCCTAATCAAATCTAGTGTGTTGGAGTTAGAAACAAGTCCGGATTGTTGTGGGCATAGTCTGAATTGTTGCAATCTAGTGTGAAAACTCCAGATCTGTGAGTTAAACCTAAGAAAACAACTGAAACAAAGTTCCAACTAACTCCAAATTCAGATCTAGATTCAGATCTAGGTTGAATCTGGAGTTTTAGACTCAGTAAAACTCCTGTTCCGGACCTTTGTCTATTGTACTAAAACACCAGTTTGATTGAGCATAGAGTAGAATGTCTTTCACTTGAATTTGAGGTGAAATCCCTCTTTAACAGTTGGCAAGATGAGCCATCGCCATGGTCTCTCCTCACTTGCGAGGATTACATCGAGTGGTGCCACTTGTCGAAGTTGTTTCCTTGACACCGCCATTTGATAAATCGTCGCACAAACAAGGCGAATTTGAAGCATTGCATTAATGAGCAGTTTTGAACTCGTGCCCTCCAAGCGCACCAATACATATACGAGCTCGAATTCATGCCCCACAATAATTGTCCCCTCTATCTTGCTCACATGGTACATACGGAGGTCATTCTCAATAAGCGAGTGGATTGAAGTACTGTGCGGAAAACTCCCAAAATGCCGAGGGTGTGGATGCATGCCGATGTGCCTAGGGAGCAACATCCAAGATTTCCGTTTACGGCACTAGGGCCACAGAAAGCGGATGGCCCAGAAGAAGTACCTCCAGTCAGATTCGGACTCAGATGGACGTGTAGGTCGGCGTTCATCGAGTTCTGTAGTGGCGCGTGCTTCACAAAAAAAGCGACGAGTGAAGCTCCATCAAGCATTACTTGCAATGGTTCAAGGAGGTGGCCAAGAAGATTTTCCAATCGTAAATCATGTTGGCGATGATGAACCCATAGCGAGCCTTGAGGGTGTTGGAGATGAAGAACCCATCCATATTATGGATGAAATGCCAATGATGGATGTCGTAGTCACCTTTTCCAACACCAGGCATGTAGCATCAGGGTCCGGAAGTATGACCGTCGATGCACACCAGGAGTTATTGGACACCATAAGCTTGAAGGATGAGATGATTCAACGTCTCCAAGAAGAGATTCAAAACCTCAAGCTGCAATCCAGTGAAAAGGGTGATATTATCACGAAGCAAACAGTCGAGATAGAAGATTTGCGTCATCGAGCTGTTGCGAGCTAGGCTAATATTGGCGGTGTTGGTCGAGGTGTGGACGATACAATTCTCGACAATCTCGTTGGCAACATTACTAGTTGCTTGCTAGAGACCCCGACGAGACCACCGCGTCAACGCTTCGCTAGTCGTCTGTCGGTTTTTCTACCGCCGCTGACTATAGCGGCGCAGCCATTCGTAGATTCCATCGGCACCAAGGATTCTCTGTCGTTTTCTCCACCCAATCCAAGCACAGAACTAGTTCAGCAACTTCAGCTTCGCAGCGCAAACGAAATCCTTCGAAAAAGGATTAGATCAGTGGGCGAGCAATACTATCAATGGAAGGTGGCATGCATCTTGAATGTTGACCGTGCGAGGCAAATGGCAATAGAAGTCCAGAAGATTGACAATGAATATCTAACGAATAATACGTGCCGTGACTTTGGACTCACATCTTGGGCACACATCGATGAGATGTTTCCAAGTGAATTGCCAATGCATGATGGAGGATCTACTAATTGGGCAAAGTTGGGGTGGGACCACGCAGAGGCTATGTCTTCTCATGCCCTTCAACCAAGCGGAAATTGTGGAAGCACGCAAGTTATAGCCAACACCAGCAAGCTTCACGCAAAATGAAGATGCTTGCCCGGTTTGTTTAAATCCTTTTGGGCCAGAAGGTGCATATGCTCTTGGCACGTGCCGGTGTTTATACCATCCAATGTGTCTCCTAGGTGGTTTCTTGACACGTAGATTTTGCCCAAAGTGTAGAGCACCATTTCATGAGTGCTTGTATGATTTGTTTGGCCTCACCACATACATGCCACCTAGTTGGAAGTTGAACTCGGAGACTGCACCTGAGGACGCCTATGCTCAAAAGTGGGAGAAGATTTGGTGTGGAATTGGCGTGCAGGGTGCCACCAGCTACATAAGCCCAGTGTAAGCTCGCAATTTGGTTGGGAAAATGACCACCAAGAAATTGTACGAGTGGCCAAGAAGCTCATATTGGGAACCACCGCGGCGGATGTTGGTAAACGGAACTTCTTCTACCAAGTCATGGGCGGATATTGGGATGCTAGAGGCAAGCTATTCTAATTCGGGCGACATCCAGATGGGAAACTATGGAATCACCAGGGACGTGTGGTGACAGAATTGGGAGAGGCCATTGATCTTGACCTTTGCAATGCGTTGCAATGGGAAGAATTGCAGTGGAAGGAAACTTGGAAGGAGGAAGCTATTGACTTCCTTCTTGAGGAACATAGTCCGGCGACTATGAAGACTCTCAAATCACTTCAAAACTCCAAAATGTTACATGCTCTGATAAACTTGGATAGGCCTCACCGGAGGACGCGAGCGGGTCGTAAATTGCTTGATGATAGGGCTAGAGGAAGTGCTGAACTAAGTGGAGCTGATGCGTGATGAAGTGGAGCATAGGCACATAGAATGCAAGATGAAAGCGTAGCATTTATAACCATTTTGTATGTTGCGGCATTTGCATTGGCAATATAAGGACATCTTTAAAGCATTGACCCATTTCTGGCAGCTCCTTTGAAACATTGAAATGATTTTGTAACATTTAACTCCCTCAATTTGCAAAAACTGAACTTTTCATGGCCCATGTTCGTGTGCGCCCGGCCCCAAAGCGCAAGCGCCCGGCCATTGTTCGCACGTGCCCGACCCCAAAGCGCACACACCTGGCCCCCATTCGCGCGCACCCGGCCCCAAAGCGCACGCGCCCAGCCTCAAAGTGCACATGCCCGGCTCCAAAGCACACGCGCCCGACCCTTATTCGCACGCGCCCAGTCATGATTGATACACACTCGTCCCATCTGGTATGCGCGTGGCCTACAGGGGGCATGCGCGCCTCACTATAAGTTTGGAAATTGTAGTACGATGGGCCCACTTTCCAGGCGCTTTGGCCTGCAGATGCCACGTGGCGGCTGCTTGCTAAGCACTATTAGGAAGTATTTTACGGTGTCTATTGATACTCTTTTACTCTCGGCACCCTTTTACGCTAGTTTCAAGCATGGATTCAAGTGGCCCTTCTGAGATTCGGGATTCCAAGAAGAGAATGAAGAAACGATAGCGTGATGCGGGACGAGTACGCAACCACAAGCAGAAGAAACGCATTCACATATTCATCGATGGTGAGTTGAAGGCATTTCGAGGCTGGGGAGATGTACCAAGTCCGTGGACATTTACAAATTGTGCAAAGTACATTGCCTGGTGTCATTTGGGACGAATGTGGCCGCATTCACGGTATTCGCAACTTTGGCGGTACGACAAGGTTAATTTAAATTACTGCACCAATGAAGTATTCAAAGAATGGTGCATCCAAGCATACCAGCACATCTACAACACAGCAAAGGTTCACCGGAACGAGGTGAATCTATCCATTTTACGTATGGTGTACGTAGAAATTATACTTGGAGTAGTAGTCGACTGGAGGACGATGGAAATACAACCAAACTCCAAAATGACACCAGTATCCACGGCGACACTACCAATAGAGCGCAAGTTTCCGGGCGAAGCCCTAGGAAAAAAGGCGAAGGAGGTTGAAGTTCCAAACGAGGAAGTCGTGTGGTCTGACACTTCCAGTGACGACTCGGACACTGGATGCGACTCATCTATTCGCAAGGAGATTGAAGGCTTTATTAAATGCCACTGGCTCGATTCTGCCCTCCAAGAAACACCGACAATTGGAGAAGATTCCGGCAAGGAAGAAGATACGATTGAGATGGACGTGGTTGCATACGAGAACATCAATGAAAACCTAGAGTCTTCAAATGATGTTCCAATTAGCCGCAAGGTTCATCTTGAACTTTTTGCTAAATATGAGTAGAGTTTACAGAAAAACAAGAATCCATTGGAAGAAGCCAGCCACAACAAAGAAGAACTTCAAAAATTATGCGCACTACTCCAAGAAAAGGACGATCAAATCCAGGAATACGCGAAGTTGGTGTTTACTTTAAAGTCGTAGAATTTGATAGCAATGGAAGTAGTGCCATGAATGATAAACGGGCAATTTTGTAACATTTTGAAATCATAGACCTTGTGAATTTTGAAAATTGAACTTCATTTGTAAATGGCTTTAGTTCAAACTTCAAAACAATGTTGTTTATCTCTGATGTTAATCAAGTTTGTATGGTTCAGCATGTTTTGAATTTGTACAATGTAATAAAGTGAATGTTCTGAAAACTCTTGTATACGTTTAAATTAAATATTTGATGACTGTATTATGATCTTCCATGATTGTACAACTTCATGCACTCCAATCAATAAATTAAATTCACTTTTGTCTAATATTTGAAAACCCACTACAGTAGTCTGTAGAATCATCGAGAATTTTTTTGTAGTGGAATGTATATCATGTGTTGAAGAATAAAACTTAAACTTTTGTCTCAAACATGTAAATTATAAGACTAAACAATAAAAATCATGTTACTTACTTGCATAATAAATGATTTGGGATGTAACAAATTTCCCAATATTAATGCAACATTATTATTCTTTGTTGAATATTATATTATATGTAACTAATTGCGAAGGCTTTCAAATGATAAATGATGGCATTTTACCATACAAATTATCCATCTTATATCTTAGTATGATTATAAGTTTGCCATACAAATCATTTTCCATGCTATTTGAAGGTTCTAACTCTCGGAAAAAAAATCATTAAATAAGTATAAGTACTGTGTTAATAACATTTTTAGAGGATGTTTTTAAAACATTATAGTGTTTGACTACTTTCCTTGAACATTTCAAAAATATTGGATTGTTTATGTTTTTTTGTACGTAAATTGAATTTTCAGTATAGGCTCATAGATTTCTGGAAGATAGAAGTCAAATCATTTGAGCCAACCAAACAAATTCACTAAATTGTAATAGTGCCAAAATTGAAATAATATACCGTAACAGAGATAAAAATTGCCATATACAAACCCAATATACCCACTTTATGCAATTCATGGATATTGCAAATTAGTTATTATATTTAGATGACCCGTCATATAAACTTGATTGAACTTGATATTGGCATTTCTACATGTCGGAAATGGAATTTTTGAAATTAGATTATGTCAAGTTCTCTCCACTAGATAGGTGCTTGATCCAGAAATGTGCACGCGGCACGCCCGACCCTGCTCGAATGCGCCCGACCAACCCCGTCTCGTACGAGAGCAGTTCCCTCGCGTACGCGCGCCTCTCGGTCGTGTGTGCCCGCCGTAGGTCATTGGTTTCCTACAAATATTGGATTTCCAAGTTTTCGGCCCCACTTCCAAGGCGCTTTGGCCTGCAAATGCCACGTGGCGGCTGCTTGTTTGGCACTAATGGGAAGTTTTTTACGGTGTCTACATCTCTATGTTCCACATCTCTATGTTCAAGGATGCGCTGCCCATTGCTTGGATCTTTTACTGGAAGATTGGGGCAAAGAAGCGTGGGTACAAAGGATTGTTAAGAAGGTAAGGGTTGTTTGTTTATTCATCAAGAACCACCATGCCCCACAAGCAATATTTCGAAGGTTATCACCCGATCTTTCTATTCATTTACCCAATGAAACACGGTTTGCAACAAACTTTCTCACGATACAACGCCTCCTCCAAGTTCGCCAGGCATTGGAGCGAATGGTGGTTGATGAAGAATGGCATGCTTTTCTAGCGGAATTTCGGACTCAAAATACAAGGGCACATGCAAAAGGCCTTTATGCACGTCGCGTTATACGCTCGGATGGATTTTAGGACGTTTGTGTGAATTTCGAATACATGGTGTTACCGGTGGTACGTGCTCTTCGTGTGTTTGACGGCAATGTTCCCGCTATGTGTTATGCATGGAAGGTCATGCCTGAATTAGGGATCCATGTTCAAGGATTTCGCAATGCCCCGTTTTGCTTGGAACAAGATTTGGCAACAAGGGCATTAGATGCCTTTAACGCAAGGTGGAGGCTCATGATTACCGACCTTCATTGGGCGGGGGCTATGTTGAATCCTTCTTTGCGTGGATGGGCCCCGTTGCACGAGCACGAGCTTGAGAGATCAATCTTGAATGGTGTTCTTCGGAACCTAGTTACGAGGGAGGATGATCTAGGTTTGGTCCTCAATCAGTACCAAGATTTCATTGAGAACAGAGGGACATTTGCAGATTCCATGCAACCAAATGTCTTGAATGTACCGCCCCATGAATGGTGGGATGCCATGGAAGGCGGGGCAAAGCAATTGCAGATTATAGCAAGACGCATCCTTGCTCAAGTATGTTCTGCTTCGGCATGCGAGAGCAATTGGAGCATGTACTCTTATGTTCACAACAAATCCCGCAATCGCCTACAACATAGTCGGGCGGAGGACCTCGTTTACATTTACACCAATTCTAGGCTCCTTAGGCATCGAAGAGGAACGAGGGTTGCCCAGTGGCTTGAGTTGAATGGCGTGCATTCCGATGATGAAAGCAATGGAGACGATTGTGATGATGCAAATGATGATGGCCATCATGTCGATCATGATGGACTTGGTGATTTTGACATGGACGCTGGTACTTTTGATTCGGACAATGAAGATTCAGATTGTGACGGTGGTGAGGGTCACGGTGATGGGGATAACAGTTCGGATTATGACGGTCTTCACTTTCATGGTAATCATAGAACTGGAGATATTGGTGTTTTTGAGTTTACCGAAGGTGAAGAACCACAATATGTTCAATTGCCATCTAACCTTCGCGGGGATGATGATCGGCCGTCATTTGGACAACTTTGTGCAAGACAAGGACTCTGGCGTGAACAGGAAGGGGGCATTCACCACCAGGCCGTCCACATAAACGTTAACTTACCATCCCAGCCTGAAAGTGATTCGTTATCATTAGGTGGGGAAAGGCAACATATCCCGGACCACAGGGATGAAGAGGCCACTACACCGGCGGGTGATACATCTCTTGTGCCATCGAGGGTGGTTTGCAATGGCAATTCCAATCTGCCATGTATTACGACTTCAAATGTTCAAGGGTTATCCACACCTATTGGAGACGTTGTAGTGAATGTGTCAACCACGGAGGTTGATGTACCTCTCTAAGTTGGAATACAAAATCGGCCGATCACCCGTAGTTATGTAGTTGCGGGGAGACTCGGTGGAGCGACCACACGGGGGGTTGGTGCTTCATTGGTAGCACTTCAAAACAATCGCCCAA
This sequence comes from Bryoerythrophyllum caledonicum, assembly GCA_963971425.1. Lineage (NCBI taxonomy): Eukaryota > Viridiplantae > Streptophyta > Bryopsida > Pottiales > Pottiaceae > Bryoerythrophyllum > Bryoerythrophyllum caledonicum. The sequence goes on from OZ020523.1 coordinate 19,113,855, forward strand.
ACATTGGACAAGGACGAAGTTGCCGGCAATCCATTTGGATGAATAATGTTCATAGTCCAACCGTTCGAAGGCAACCTCTCACTCCAGCAAGTGAGCGAGGTCATTCTGTACGCAGGGGTGGAAGGGTGCTTGTAACAAGTGGAAGAGGGATAGTTTCGTCCTTAGATGTAGACATCAATGCAATTGTTGATGTAGGTAGAGCACTTCCACATTGCGGGGAGGCTTCTACAAGCACCGCAAGTGCTAGTGGTCGATGAAGGACTACATGAGGGAGGAAGAGACGTCGAAGGGATCAAGGAATACTAATGCCATTTGTTGGTGAAGCTTACGACCCATCTGACGGAAGACCCAATATGGATGACAATGGAATACGTGACATCGACGGCTCTCGTCCAACAAGGAGGTTGGTTATTGGTCGAGACGATAACTTGCAATTGAGAAGTGCTACTCCACAGTCCGATGATGAAGAGAGCACGGATGAATCTGATGTGGATCCACGGATGAATTTGATGTGGATCCACGGTGCATAGAAGAGAATGACCCAATAGTTCGAGTGCGATCTTGAGTGGATGTCTATTAAATTTCCCATTATGCATACTACGAGGTCTATTGATATTCTTTGTATATGTTTTCCATATGTTTCATAATATATTCTTTCTTTTTAATGTCATTATTATTTCAAGACATTCATCTCGCACAATAAGGTACCCAGTAAATTGAATGCGAAAAATATTTAGGAGTTAGCGGACATGGAGTGAAGTGCGCGGAGATATTGCATCGGACTAGCGCGGACAGGTCGCGGAATGCCTGCGGACTACCCGCGGAATGGTGGCGGACTGGACGCGGACTCCCCGTAGAATGGTGGCAGATTGGACGCGGACTCTCCGCGGATTGCCCGCGGATAGGGAGCGGACTGCCCACGGACTGCCTGCGGACTGACCGCGGACAGGGCGCGGACGAGACGTGGACAAGGCACGGACAGGTGCGACCCTACGGCCGCGGACATGGGCGGACAAGGGCAGAGAGGGGGGTATAAAAGGGGAGGGATGAAATGTTTTTTGCACACCTTTCCGCGAATCCTGAACGCCCTGACGCACTTGCCTCCACGTTGACGGCGGTGTGCGGGGTTTTCAGGGTGGAAAAGTGGTCCTTTTGAGGACGGAGATTATCCGAAAGGGGAATTTTTAGTCCTGAGAAGCATCAGCATAGGTATAGAAGCTGTTGAAGTTGTCAGAGATTTGAAGAAGCCGCATCTGTGATACTTTTTAACAATCTCTCATCAACACTATTTTGAAGTGCTTGCATGGGATTAATTGTAGCACTATTTTGAAGTGCAATTAGTTATAGGCGGCATAATCATATTAGAATACTTAGCTAGTATTAGAATAGCAATTAGAAGTATTTCGTAGTGGTTTAGGGTTGTTTAAAGCATGGCAACCATGCATAGCGGTGGTGGAGGTGGTGGAGGTAGTGGAGGGAGGAGGAATTTAAATGTGCCAGATTTGGGCGCGGGTCTGTGAACACTAAAAATTTCATTTGGTATACTTTTTTCAAGTTGACAGTGTAAATAGGGTCAAATATCACATAGTTTAATAAATTACTTAAAGATGTGAATGGATTAGGCTGTGAGATCTAAAAGGAGATTCAAATAGACAAATAAAGCCAAAGCGACCTTTAGTTAGCACCTGTTCAGTTGAGATAGTAGAAGACATGACCACTTGACTTTGAGCCTTAAGAAAAGATGAGAGAATGAACCCAACACTCACAACATTAGAATTTTTTATCCTGAGTGTGAGAGTCAAATAGACTACTTGTGTGAATTATCTTGGAAAATTACATACTGTTGCAACTCTGATGGATGTTCAAGTCAATTTGACAATGTGTATTTCCTGTAAATAAAATAAAAGAAAGCATCAATTTGAATAATCTGTTTGTAAACAATGTCGAATTGACAATAAAGAGCAGAAGTTCAACTGTAGTTGGTCTATTAGATAAAATCAGAACGAGTGAATGTAGATTGAAGTGTGATAGAAGTGGTATGATGTCTATTTGACCAAATTAAACATGGAACATTGCATTGTGTCAAGCATGCATCATGCATCCATACCATTGTTACTGGTCTAATTGACTCAACAGTGTCAGAGAGCAACATCAGACGATTAGGGCCATGGTCTATTTGACATGGAAACTCCAAAGTTGAGTGGGAGTTTGGCAGTGGATATATTTTCAACCCAATAGACAACAGGAACTGAGAGAATATATTTAAACCACTGTGATTAATAATTGTGCATAATAAATTAACCGGTTAATAAAATAATTAATGTGTATAATAAAAATGCATTAATTGAGTGGCATAAATTAGAATTGCCTAATTTATAAATTATACTATGAGTCTGGATGAGGGATCATAGTGAGAGTGATGAGATTAATTTAATTATTAAATGTGACATTACTGGATTTGGTAAATTAGGCTCGCTACCTAAGTTACATAAGAATTTGGTGAATGGAATTTTACATGAATGCAATAAGTCTTAGACTGAAACACAATGGGTGTATGAAGAGGATAATGTTAAATTAATTTCTTGGATTCTGAGAGTCAAATAATTATTAAGGATTGATCACCCTTAGTAAATAATGTTAGAATATTAAAAAAGAAAACTAAATCCATAGAATAATTGAGGGAATTATAAATGTCATTGTAGTAAATCAGAAAAGCCACATTATGTAAATCCATAAATTGTCCCGATAATTATTAGAGAGTAAGGAAATTGGAAAAAGGATCATTTAAGATAAATGATTTATGATGGCGAGATGGAGTTTTATTTAATGGAGCGATCGGGAGTTTGCTTGAGATAAGTAGAACCATCTTTCCATGATTTATGCATCATTGCACGACACAAGTAGATAGCATTGTATGCTTAGTAAGTAGCCTAAGAATAATTAATGAATTGCATTCATTTCATGGTTGCAATCTACTTGACAAAGCTACTGTCTATTTGACGAGGCTATTACCGCCTGGGGTTGATGCACCCTTGTTACTGTCAATTTGAATTCCCTTTACTTTGCAAGTTCTTGGGAATATATTAAAGAGTGAGTTTAGATAAACTTAGAAATAGCTTTGGGTTTTGTTTTGGAGGAATACCTTGTGCCTTAAAATAATAAAATATATTCTTTGTAATTTACACGTGACCTTTAGTTACAACAAAATGCTAAACGAAAAGACCTTTTCCCGAACCAATTTTATTATGTAGCTTGGGGGTTAGATAAACAAATCTAAATTTTTACTCTACATTTTTGGCGCCGCTGCCGGGGACTAGGTTCCGGTTAAGCGGTAGCTAATGGTGTAGTATTTACAAAGACCTTAGATAATCTTTTAAGTGAGTGTTTGTTTTAGAAGATCTCTATTTTAAAGAATTGAATACATATCTTTTTCATAAGAATATCACTTATTAAAAATGATGTTATGTCTTTAAAAATTAGAAAATCCCAAGAATGAATAAAGAGAACAAATCCATTCCAAAAATCAAACATTCACAAGGTATTAAATTTCCACCGAGACCCATAGTTAAAGAATCTAAGAATTGTACTTATTGTAACTCAATAAGTCATGTGGTGCAACCATGCCTCAATTCCCATGGGAAATTAGTAACGAGGCGGTGTGTGAATTTTTTAAAGGACCTTATTTGTTTGCTTCGTTGTATAGAGTTTATAAGGGATCCTATTATGGACAAGGATTTCAATTTTATGGAAGGAATCCTAAAATTGATAAAGACTTTCAAAAAAGATTTGATGAGTTACCATTAGAGATAAAACAAATAATATTATCTAAAATTTGGAATCAAGGAAAAGAATGCAATGAAATAGTTGTGAAGAAAAAAACATTGTATTTGAAATTTCAATTACAATTTTTGTTTGCTCAATATGGTAGAATAAAATACCAAACACAACCATTGATTTCTAAAAGTTGTGGAATTTGGAACGGATTTAAATTTGATAGAGAAACCTTTGTTTTCATTTATGGTAGATTTAATCCTCGTAGTAAAATATATTTTCCGGATTTTCTTTCAAAAGATCCTAATTGCCTAGATTCCATAGCTTTTGATTTATTATGTATCTAAACCATGAATAATTCACTTGAAACAACGGAAGACTTAAAAATAAGATTAAGAAGATTGTTAATAATCTATTCAAATATTAAATACAACGAACTAGATTATTCAATCTTATTGAAAAAGAAATCGAAAAAATTAGAATAGAAAATCAAAATAATGTAGAAAAAAGAAAAACAATTAAAAGACTCATAAGAGGATTTAAATACCCGCAAGAATTGTTAGTGGAAAGACTATACCCAAATAAAGAAGTTGAAAGATTTTCCCTCACAAATTGGTGTCGATATCGTTTCTTCTTCAAATGAATATTGGGAATAGTGTTAAGTGTGATAGATATGAAACTCCTAAAGAAAGGGTATACAATAAATTATTTTGTAAATTAGCTCTTTACCAAGATTTGGGACCCAATGATAAAGAACTTATGGAAATAGCCGAAAAGGAAATTGATAATTTATTGGGACTAGCTAGTGCTTGGATGAGTGCAGATATGATGAGTGAAATATTAACCCGTATTCCATACCCTAGACATATTGAAGAAGAAATAAAAGAAATGAACTTATCAAATGAAACACTTTTCTTATGTTTAAGTTTTGATTGAGATTGTATCTTACTTTAAAAGAAATTTTTAAAAATAAAATAAAAATGGAAGTTAAATTAAATATAAGGATAAATGGTTAAAGTTTGTAGGTTGGGAAGGAAAATTAGTCTTTATGGCAAATATAAATGTCAAAAAGAGATAAAAATTAAGGGAAATTCAAAATAAAGCAAGGGATGAACGTCGAATAAGGCGGGAAGAGAAGAGAGAAGAATTATTGGAGTCAATAATAGTAGGTGTCAATAATCCAATATATGATACCACTCCTTCTCCTAGTCCAGCAAGTACACACTATTCTAGATTTACATTTGGATTTCCTTCACCAGACAACTATGAGGATAAATATGGGAAATTGCCAAATTCTCCTGAAACGCCTGATGTTTCTAAATTAAAAATTAATTTACCTACAACTAAGGAATTAAGGGAAACCGTTGAGACTGGACGAAGAAGTTTTTCTTATTATACTTGTGATGATGAACTAGTACCTAGAGGAAGAAGTCCTACTAAATCCAAGTCTAGTTCACCTATCCACAGGAAAGGGAAAGATCAAAGACCAAAAATAACCTTTAAAGTAAATGTCAAAGAAGAATTCGTGGGAAGTACTTCGAGTAATTTAACAGTTAAGCAATTGAAATTTCAGACTTCTCCTGTTGGATTGGGTCTAATCCAACCCAGTATATCCCACGACTTTATTGACCCAAACAATAAAGGCAATGTTGTAAAAAACGCCCTTGATTCACAACCACTTGTGGGTATTAAACAAGAAGACTTGGGAATCGAATCATTAAAATTCTCTACTTTAGAACAAACTACCAAAGTCCCTTATCAGTTTTCTTATCAAAATCCAACAAAGCTAGAAGAGTAGGAAAAATTTCAAGAATCTCATGTTTACTATTCTAATATTAGTGAACAAACCGTCAGAAAAAAATTATCTTCTTTACTTGAGAAACCATTAACACCACTTTTAGTACCAAGCCATTCTATTAATATGGCGGTACCACAACGAATTTTGAATATAGCACCTTACCCCATTTTCCATGGATTTCCTGGTTCTGATCCAGATAGACACCTTGATAGGTTTCGGGTAGTAGCTAATGCAAATCAACTACCTGAAGGTTTATATTTGTCAACTTTTCCTAGTACCCTGTTAGATGATGCTCATCAATGGTACGTTCAATTGGCTCCTCCTCCAGATTGGGAGACACTAAGAACTTCTTTTCTAGCACGTTTTCGTCCTAGATCTTTTGTTCCAGGATTAATTGACCGTTTTCGTACTATTCGAATGGGAGTTAATGAGGGAATTGACTCTTATTATACAAGATTCAATACCCTATTAAAAAGATGGGCAAACCATGGTTTGGGAAATCAATTGTTGTCATGCACCTTTGTGGGGGGAGTATGGCCAGACGAGTTGAGGATTTATTTAAAAGAACATAACCGTGAAGATATTGCTAGTGCATATACTCTAGCAAAAACTTGGGAAGAAACAAGAGTCAATTCAGACTTTGCACAGTATGCTGATAGTTATCCACCACAAAGGGAAGGGTATGATCATAACCCTGGAATGGATATTTATGGTCGAGACCATTATCCTTATCCCTCTAATAGGCTTCAATTAACTGCACCACTAGTTCCTTTACAAACCTCTCCTCAAAACACACAACTTTTGGCCATTAAAGGACCAAAAGATGATGCTTTAATGGAAAATATCACTAAATTAGAAAAAAAATTGAGCGAATTGTCTGTTCAAGTAACTGGCGGAAAGGAAAAGAGACCTAAAGCTACAAATGTACAATCTAATGTTTGGTGTAATAATTGCCGAGGGCATGGACATTTAGCTAATGAATGCCCTACTCCAATTGGCAATACTTATAACAATAAACCCAAATGTACTTTTTGTGGAGGATCTCATGATGTGTCAAATTGTTGGAATTTGGGAAAAGTAGTGGCAGCAGTAAGTGCAAATATGCAACCTGCTAATAAAACTAAAGAACCTTATAGTTATACTTCAAAAAGACCATTTACAAGACCCAATACCAGGGAACCTTATAAAATTGGTGATAATAGACCTAGATGGGGAACTTATTATAATTCTGCTCCTAATTGGAATGGACCCCCATCCAACCCCAATACCCAACATTATGGACCCCCTCAAAAAGGAAAATTTATAGTTTGCTATAATTGCCAAGAATTAGGACATATGGCCAGAGATTGCCCTAAAGAAAGAAAACAAGTAGGATATATACCTTTGTGTGGTAGATGTAATGCATCAGGGCATATTGCCAATGAATGTCCCGCTCCTAACCCAATTAAGCAAGTTCAATTTGATGAGTTGAATAATTCTCGAACTGTTAATCAAGTAACACGAGAATTTAATATACCACCTCAAAGTGTTTTTGTTACACGGGCAGCAAACAAAGCAAAATTAACCTTAATTGAAAGTGATTAGTCCAGTAGTTCTGATAGTGATTATAAAATTGCTAGAGCAAGGAAGGGTAAACTATCGGAGAAGATACAATCTCTTCCGCCAAAGGTAGTTTCTCAACCTTTAAGTCCAACACCAATTATACTTCCTGATGTCCCTACACCAACTGAGAATCTTTCATCATCTAGCATTCCCATAACTCTCAATAAAGAATCTAGTCAAAAACCATCAACACCTTCAGATATTCAACCAAAACCATCAATTGTACCATCTGACCCACGTACTTCAAATCTACCTTCTTTTTACAAAATTCCTAAAAAGAAAATACCGGAGACAACAACTAGTGTAAGAAAAAGAAAGTATAATCGAAGTATGAAGTTAGCAGAGGGTATGACCCCTTATGATATCTTAACTAATATGGATCATATTCAACCTGACATTTCATTTAGACAATTATTAGCAATTGCACCAAAATGTCGAGGAGAACTAAGTACTTCATTGGTTAGAAAAAGGGCTAAAGTTGTGGATGTTAATGATATATCTTTAGACCCGGGAGCCCCTACTGTTGATGTTATGATTGACGGCATTTTAATTGAGGGAGTACAAATTGATAGTGGATCTAGTATAAACCTTATGAATGTGGATACTATGGAAGAATTGGGTTTAAAAACCATGACCTCTACACCTATAGTCCTAAGAATGGCGGATCAAAGTAGAGTATTACCTTTGGGAATACTTATAAATGTTCATACCACTATAAGTGGTTTATTATTTAAAATTAATTATGTTGTTTTTAAAGTTAGTGAATCAGTTTCTACTTATCCAATTTTGTTGGGGAGGCCGTGGCTTAAATTAGCCAAAGCTAGAGATGATTGGCATAAAGGAACCATTACCATAGGAAATAAAGGAAATCAAATTGTATTACCTATGTTTCCAATTCAATATCATGGTGAGACTCAAGAAGAAGACTCAAATGTCACTTCTGACAATTTTTATGATACTGAGACAGAAAGATCTCAACAAGTAGTGAAAGAAATGCCTAAAATAAAATGCATAGGACTAGGAGAATATTCGTATCTAAAAGAATCTGAGTTAGATTCGGATGATATAATTCTTGCTTGGGAAAATACTCCCATTTTTAATATAACCGTTGAAAGTGAATCTGAACTAGAACCTCCATATGTGAGTGATTCTGAAGAGTTGGCAGATAATATGTTTTATTTAAAATTTAAGGATTTACAACCTCCAAAGAGTCCATGCATTGATATGAATTTAGGCACTGAAAATGAACCACAAAATATTAGAGTTTTTAAGGGACTAACTTCTTTTGAGTTTGAAGAATGGAAAAATTTCTTTCAAGTGTATAAAGATACTTTTGCTTGGACTTATAAGGACCTTAAGGGTATTCCTTCCGAAGTGTGTCAACATCGAATTATTCTAGAACCAAATACCCAACCTGTTAGACAAAGACAATATCGAATGAATCCAAAATATTCTCTTATGGTTAAAGAGGAAATTGACAAGTTATTGGAATGTGGATTCATTTATCCTGTACCTTATAGTGAGTGGGTATCTCCTATAGTTGTGGTACCAAAGAAAAATGGAAAATTAAGAATTTGTCAAGACTTCCGTAAGTTAAATAGTGTAACCAAGAAAGATTATTTTCCTTTACCATTCACGGATGCTATTCTTGATGGAGTAGCAGGCCATGAATGTTACTCTTTTCTAGATGGATTTTCTGGATATAACCAAGTAAAGATAGCAACCGAAGATAAACATTTAACTACCTTTACAACAGATTGGGGTACTTTTGCTTATAACGTCATGCCTTTTGGATTGTGTAACGCACCAGCTACATTTCAAAGAGCAATGACCACTGCATTTCAAAAGTATTTGAGAAAATTCATTGAAATATTTTTGGATGACTTCTGTGTCTTTAGCACAAAATTAGAACATAGAGAGTGTTTAAAGAAATGCTTTGAGCAGTGTCATAAATATGGTATATCTATTAATGCAGCCAAGTCTGAATTTGCGGTACCCTGTGGGAGATTAGTAGGACATATCGTCTCCTGTCAAGGGATTGGTGTAGACCCCGATAAAGTGGCGGCTATTTTAAAATTTGAAATTCCTATCCATATTACAGCACTTAAAGGGTTTTTGGAAGCCACAGGATACTATAGAAGATTCATCTATCTTTATGCAGAAATTGTTGCTCCTTTAACCCATTTAACAAAGCAAACCGAGACCTCCAGAATTTGGACTGAGGACTGCACCAAGGCGTTTCAAAAATTAAAACGACGCCTTAGTAAAGCTCCAATTCGAATCCCTCCTAATTGGAATAAACCATTTGAAGTTTATGTCGATGCTTCCAATTTCGCATTAGGGAGTGTTCTTAGTCAAAAGGATGCTAAGGGCCATGATCGTCCTATTTATTTTTCAAGTAGACAATTGAGTGCAGCTGCAAAGAATTATTCTGTCACTGAAAGAGAAGGATTAGGTATGATATTTTCGGTTCAAAAATATAGACATTATTTATTAGGTTATAAATTCACTTTTCATGTGGACCATGATGCTTTAAAGTATATGATAAATAAACCACAATTAAGTGGAAGAATTGCTCGTTGGGTTCTATTACTTCAAGAGTTTGATTTTACTGTTAATGTTAGGCCCGGGAAAAAACATGCTAATGCAGACTTTTTGTCACGACTAAGTGAGAGTGTTAATTCCAAATCAATTGATGATAGTTTTCCCGATGCACATATTTTTCAAGTTGAAATTATTCCTACTGAATATGCTGATGTCATTCATTTCTTAACCACCAACTCTTTTCCTCAAGAATATACGGACAAACAAAAACAACAATTAATTTTCAAATCTCAACCTTATACATTAATTTCAAATGTGTTATATAAAAAGGGAAAAGATGGGGTATTGAGACGATGCATAAACCCTAGTGAGGTACCTTTAATATTACAAGGTTGTCATGATGATGTATGTAGGGGACACTTTGCCGGTCTAGTAACTGCAAATAAAGCATTACAATCTGGTTATTGGTGGCCTACCCTATTTGGCAATGCACATAAATATGTCAAGAAGTGCGACCTGTGTCAAAGAGTGGGTAAACCTACTCCATCTACAGCTATGCCATTAAATCCAATTTTAGCCCAAACACCTTTTGAAAAGTGGGGGATAGATTTTGTTGGTCCCATTAAACCACCTAGTAGACATGGACAAAAAAGATATATTTTAGTGGCTACTGAGTATGTTACTAAATGGGCCGAGGCATTAGCTACAAAAACAGATGATGCTAATACGGTTGCCAAATTTTTATATGAAAACATCATTATTCGTTTTGGTTGCCCAAAAGAACTAGTGAGTGATAGGGGTACTCATTTCCTAAATGAAACAATCGAACAACTTACTAAAAAATATTTAATTAAACATAGGAAAACTTCACCCTATCACCCTAGAGCCAATGGACAAACCGAAAAAACAAATGGTATTTTGTGTAAAATCATTACTAAAACCGTACAAGGTTCAAACATAGATTGGGATTCTCGCGTTTATGATGCCTTGTGGGCATATCGATGTGCTTACAAGGTCTCTACTAAATTTACACCATTTCAATTAGTCTATGGACAAGAAGCCATATTACCAATTGAAATGGAAATTCCCACTCTACGTGTTGCCCTTGATGAAAGGCTAGGTGATAAAGAATCATTAAGACAAAGGTTAAATATGTTAGAAAAATTGGATGAGACACGGGCCCAAGCTTATTTAAATAATTTGGCTATTCAAAAACAACGGAAAACCTATTATGATAGTAAACTTAAACCTAAAATATTAAATCCCAATGACTTGGTATTATTATATGATAGTCGTTTTCAAAAATTTCCAGGGAAATTTCGAATGCGATGGTTTGGACCTTATAAAATTTTGAATTCCTATCCTAATGGTTCAGTGGAATTACAAGATTTTGAAGGGAGAACCCATTCAACGCGATACAACGGATATCGTGTTAAACCTTATGTCACTTGAGGACAAGTGATAAAATTAAGGAGGGGGCAATAGTTAAGAAAACTAGGAACCTTCTAAAAACATTAAAATTTTCACAAAAAATGAAAACAAAAATAATTTTTTGTATTAAAAGAAAAATTGAAGCAAAAATGATAAAGTGCTTCAAAAGTATATAAACAATTAAGAAAAGAAAAATAAAAAATAAAAAATAAAAAATATAGTAAAATAAAATAAGTGATTTCAAATGGACTGGAAACCACGTATGATGAGTGTTGGGTAGTACTCACTACAAATAGAGGTTGATTAGACCCAGTGGTAGTAATGGCACCCATCACTGACACACACGAAGTGAGTCATGATGACACGTGGATCTGATGGATGGCACACATTAATTAGTGGCAACTGTCAAATTGACGGCTGAGTCATGAGTTCAAGTCGACTTGATGGGAGAGTAGTTGGAAGTTCGTTGCGAGAACAAGAAAATCAAGATCAGACACACCAACCCAAACCCCAGTTGTATTTGTGCGTCAATTTTATGTGTTGTTGTGTAGAGAGTCGCGAGTGAGTGATCTTGGTAGTGTGCGAGATTGTCAAAATGATTGAGACGAGATAAACAGTGCATGGTTGGTGAGAACGGAAGTGTGGTCAATTAGACAAGTGCTGGAGTCGAGAGACCAGAGGGAGAGCTACACGGGATCGGCACAGACACTGAGATATAGTCTATTTGACAAATTTCTACATTTGAGGGTTTGTATCTTGACGTTGTTAACTGGTGTTTTTGCATTATTTTGCGTGTGAGTTACAGTCAAGTTGACATAGAACATTGTGAGATAATTGTATGTGTATAAACTTTAGGAGTGGACAGAGATAGTGGTGGTTATTTTTGTTTAACTTGAGTTTCCACTAATGCACAATTATTTATCACATGCGCATGGTGAGTGGGAAGTTGTCTAAAAGTCACTAATATTGTTGATGTATACCTTGCCAGACTTTCCCTGTTGAAGAAAACTTTGAGCGGTGAAGAAGTAGCAAGGTCAGAGACGAGAGACTCAGAGAGAAAAACAATTGTATTTACAAGTTTAGAACTTGACGGAATCAGGTGAGAAATTTGCATGGCATATGATTGATGCATATGAAGTTTAGAGTGTCAATGCATTGCCTGTGATGTTTAGAAAATTTAATAATAAGAAAGCATATTGCCATAAAAGTTTAAGACTCAGACGCTGAGTTAAGTCATATTAAAAAAAAATTGTTTCCAGAGCAAGATGAGGAATGTCCAGTAGACATATGTATCAAAAGAACCTTTGTTGCACAAGTTCTTAAAAAATTGTGTTCTCAGTCAAATCGACATTGTAATCTGCGGGAGCCTAAGAATCTGTATACTGGTCAAATTGACATGAACAACTACAAGAGCAACAGTGTAGGTTGTTGAGAGAACAGTAAGTGATAATTAGTGGAAGGAGCCTCTGTCAAATAGAATAACTATTAACCAACTAATCACTAACACTGGTCCAGTTCTTGTCGATATGGTCTATTTCACACCTAATCCAAGTCAGCAGTGAATTGGTTCTGTCAAATTGAAGTTACTGCATCTGTCTAATAGACTGCACTCAGATTAGCGCATTTCTCAAGAGTCATGCTTACACATCTGAGGTGTAAAGCCAGTCTAATTAAATTTTTAATTTAAAAAAAAAAAAAAAAAAAAAAACACATGCATGTAGTTACTGCAGACTTTGCTGAGTGTTACAGTTTAGGAAATAAGGGAACCAATCATTTTTAGACGAACAGATATTAGTGGATACTTTGTAAAATGGACAAGAGTGATCTTGATTATGGACTTGTCAAATCGACCCATACCACAGGCTTGACCAAAGCAGAAAGTCATGAAGGGTGGCAAGATCAAGAAGCTGAAGATGCAGCACCCTGTGTCAACAACGCAACAACCAAGCTCTTTGCCTTTGTCCAGGAAACTTGGGCAATTACAGATCAGGAGGATATCATCGACGGTCTGGAGTCAAATTGAACAAAATCGCAACAATCTGGTGAAGGCGGGCTTGTGGCGATTTCTGTTACTTAGTTTTGAAGAACAAGACAACGAACGCGTCGCGAGATTCCTGCATGCAAGCGTCTTTGGGTCTCGATCTGAGGTGCTGGTAGACGGAGTTTCATATGCGTTCACCTCATTCAGCATTTCTAAACTGCTGCAGCTACATCAATGCACTGGTCAAATTGAACAAGAGGTGAGGACAGTTGAAGTGGCAGATGTCGCCAGTCTATTTGACAGTGGAGCAACAACGGACCAAGGCCTTAACTTGGATCATGCGCGAGGCGTGTGGAGGGAATGGCTGTCTTTCTTCAACGAGCGCATATTACTGGCGGAACATGGAGTGAAGATAATGTCAAAGGAGGGAGTAGCGGCTGCGATTCAAGGGTGGAATGGCGCGCAACTCAGTTGGGGAAACACTATATTTGAGAACATCAAGAAGGAGATTGGAAGGCCGCATACAAAAAGTCCCATTATTTTGTATAGTGGTGTATACCTGTCTAATTTAGTGAAGCCCAACTACATGACAGAGGGAGTGGAGCTGCACACTACTCCTAATGCGCTACCGAATTGGGCAGGTCTCACCAAGATGGCAGCAGTCAATTTGATAGAGGAAGAAGCGGGGCCATCGTGGAGACCAATCAACCCCAAGCAAAGTAATGCTCCGACGTCAGCGCACTTTGAAGTCCGACGGCGAAAACCTGTCAATTTGACCGAACCTACAGTAGTAGCACGGAGTCCACTTGATCTGACTGCAGCTGCGGTGCGCAGAAGAGAGTCACTTGTCAATTTGACTGTACCTATGGTTACAAAGAAGAGAAGTGGAGCCGTGAAGAAAGTTACTCCAAAAATGATGCAGGAGGCGTTGGCAAGGGAGGCCGAATTGCTGGAGGCCTTGAAGGACTTGGAAGAGCGATTTGTTGAAGAATCTAATATTAACTTGGAGAAGATTCGAGAACAACAGGCGGCGTTGGTCAATTTGAGCAATTTCAATGAGGAGGTAACCAGGAACAACGCCAAGATTGGTGTAGATGAAGCCAAGTACCGGGAGTTGTACAAGAAGGAGAAAGCCCTGCATGCGGAGGTACAAAGACAATTAGAGGAGTGCCAACAAAAACTAGGGACGGAGGGTGCAACGCATTTGACAGCACGGAAGGAGAAAGAGATTTTGCGTGCACAGCTTACCAATGCTATGGCGGCACATCACGTTGAGTTGTCTACCAAGAAGAGTAGTGTGCCTGTTGAAGATCCTACCGAGATAGCACGGTTAATGGCAGAGGTGGAGTCTCTACAGTTCTTCTTAGAAGAATCAAGACGCCAGCTGGACGAGAGTCAAGTTGAACTTGCGCGACTCCGAATGGCATTATGGAATGGGAATATGTCCTCGTCGCCAAGCTATTCTCTGTTCCGTGCTTATGAAGAACGGGATATACTACTGTCCATTCTTCATCGGGAGCGATACTGTCAATTTGATACTGTGGAATTTGATCGAGCATGGACCTTGTCGATTGGAATAAAGAATGCCCACAACCTTCTGTGCGAGATGATTGCGAGAGGCGATGTCAAATTGACAACGGCCACTAAGTTACTGTTACCCATCGGACACCTAGGAGCAAGGGTGTCTTTGTATTACTTGAACTTGGAGGCTCAATTGCATGAACGACGTCAATTTGACTTTGCAATAGAGGGCCAACGTACTGTTCAAGTAGACAACTTTCGTGATCAAGTGGCAGGGGTGGTGCTGGATGCTACCCCAGATAGCCTGGCCGCATGGCGAGCGTTGTTGGAAGGGTTGGAGCGCGCTGTGAGTAACAGAGACAACGTTACTGTCAAATTGACTTATGTGTTGGAACGCGAGGGGTGTGCGCAACGAGGCGAGTTGTCAACTGGACACCATATTTATGGGCTGTATCAGGCTCATAAGGAGTTGAAAACCATGATCAAGCAGGTGGGAGTTAGTCCAGTTGACACGGTCCCTCACCATGTTCAGGTCAAATTGACTTTACCATCCCCAACGTTCATTCCTCCTCAGTGGTTACAAGTCCGGACTCCAGTCATGGGCTCTTATGCCAAAGAGCGTTATGTGGGACACTATGACCGTCTATTTGACCAAGAGTATGAGATTCCTGTCCCTACTTGGACCGCGATGGCATGGTTATTGGAAGATTATGGAATGTCACGAGTAGAGGAACGTTCTTGGGACTTAGTGTATAAGGCTGTAGTAGACCAAACTTGGACAGTGGAGGCCCCTGTAGCAGTACGAACCAACGTGCATTTTTGCACTCTGACCAAACGGCGTTTTAAGTGGTCGCCAGAAGCCACAATCGACTCAGTGGAGTATAACTGGCCACTGATCGTTGGTCAATTTGACACGGCGATGAACTGCGCTAATGCCTACCAAGAATTTTGGACGATGCATCACGAGCACACAGATCCAGTGTGTTTTCGGGCGGCGGTGTTCTCCAAGTTCTTGGCATATATGTGCCGAACTTTTAAGGTGATTGTCAACGTGAACAGGTATGATGATCGGAAGCCTGAGTTTTTGCTTTCTCTGAAGTTGCGGTATCACAGCACACGATGGGCCAGGATGTTAGAAATTATGTCCATGACTCATTTCTTATATGGAACTAATGGTTGTTTCATCAATGAGTTCAATGGGACAAGGAAGGTGGCCATCGACAACTGGCTGACGTACCAGCATACACACAACACGGCGTTGTTGCAATTTGACGATGATGTCTGTAGAGACGCGAGCAAACTCACGGCGCAGCGGATTCGAGACGGCACTAGGCAACAAGATAACCATCGGAACAAGCGGCCTCGTGTGTAAAGTCAAATGGATATGCAGAAGGAGAGCTGGCGGACTGTGAACATATTAATACAAGTGTTTAGCCTTTAGTCATACTGATGATGCCTTACAAAGTAATGCTTATGTAGAAAACTTGCCGGGAGTCAAGTAGACTAAGGAGGGGGCTATGTGAACACTAAAAATTTCATTTGGTATACTTTTTTCAAGTTGACAGTGTAAATAGGGTCAAATATCACATAGTTTAATAAATTACTTAAAGATGTGAATGGATTAGGCTGTGAGATCTAAAAGGAGATTCAAATAGACAAATAAAGCCAAAGCGACCTTTAGTTAGCACCTGTTCAGTTGAGATAGTAGAAGACATGACCACTTGACTTTGAGCCTTAAGAAAAGATGAGAGAATGAACCCAACACTCACAACATTAGAATTTTTTATCCTGAGTGTGAGAGTCAAATAGACTACTTGTGTGAATTATCTTGGAAAATTACATACTGTTGCAACTCTGATGGATGTTCAAGTCAATTTGACAATGTGTATTTCCTGTAAATAAAATAAAAGAAAGCATCAATTTGAATAATCTGTTTGTAAACAATGTCGAATTGACAATAAAGAGCAGAAGTTCAACTGTAGTTGGTCTATTAGATAAAATCAGAACGAGTGAATGTAGATTGAAGTGTGATAGAAGTGGTATGATGTCTATTTGACCAAATTAAACATGGAACATTGCATTGTGTCAAGCATGCATCATGCATCCATACCATTGTTACTGGTCTAATTGACTCAACAGTGTCAGAGAGCAACATCAGACGATTAGGGCCATGGTCTATTTGACATGGAAACTCCAAAGTTGAGTGGGAGTTTGGCAGTGGATATATTTTCAACCCAATAGACAACAGGAACTGAGAGAATATATTTAAACCACTGTGATTAATAATTGTGCATAATAAATTAACCGGTTAATAAAATAATTAATGTGTATAATAAAAATGCATTAATTGAGTGGCATAAATTAGAATTGCCTAATTTATAAATTATACTATGAGTCTGGATGAGGGATCATAGTGAGAGTGATGAGATTAATTTAATTATTAAATGTGACATTACTGGATTTGGTAAATTAGGCTCGCTACCTAAGTTACATAAGAATTTGGTGAATGGAATTTTACATGAATGCAATAAGTCTTAGACTGAAACACAATGGGTGTATGAAGAGGATAATGTTAAATTAATTTCTTGGATTCTGAGAGTCAAATAATTATTAAGGATTGATCACCCTTAGTAAATAATGTTAGAATATTAAAAAAGAAAACTAAATCCATAGAATAATTGAGGGAATTATAAATGTCATTGTAGTAAATCAGAAAAGCCACATTATGTAAATCCATAAATTGTCCCGATAATTATTAGAGAGTAAGGAAATTGGAAAAAGGATCATTTAAGATAAATGATTTATGATGGCGAGATGGAGTTTTATTTAATGGAGCGATCGGGAGTTTGCTTGAGATAAGTAGAACCATCTTTCCATGATTTATGCATCATTGCACGACACAAGTAGATAGCATTGTATGCTTAGTAAGTAGCCTAAGAATAATTAATGAATTGCATTCATTTCATGGTTGCAATCTACTTGACAAAGCTACTGTCTATTTGACGAGGCTATTACCGCCTGGGGTTGATGCACCCTTGTTACTGTCAATTTGAATTCCCTTTACTTTGCAAGTTCTTGGGAATATATTAAAGAGTGAGTTTAGATAAACTTAGAAATAGCTTTGGGTTTTGTTTTGGAGGAATACCTTGTGCCTTAAAATAATAAAATATATTCTTTGTAATTTACACGTGACCTTTAGTTACAACAAAATGCTAAACGAAAAGACCTTTTCCCGAACCAATTTTATTATGTAGCTTGGGGGTTAGATAAACAAATCTAAATTTTTACTCTACAGGGTCCTTCAAAAAGAGCCAAGAAGGGTGCGGATTTGGAGCTAGAAATTTACGGAGACCTTAATCTTTTGGCGTACTTCGGATGGGAAAGTCTACCGGAGCCATGGACATGCCAGCAGGCGTATGAGCACATTGGTTTTGCTCACCTCGACCGATGGTGTACTCCGGAAGTTCACGAGGATCATTGCCGAACGAAGCAATTGACGTATGCCAACATTACTTCCGTAGAGATAAAATGGAGGTTTTTGGAGATCTTACGAGCCAT
This sequence comes from Bryoerythrophyllum caledonicum, assembly GCA_963971425.1. Lineage (NCBI taxonomy): Eukaryota > Viridiplantae > Streptophyta > Bryopsida > Pottiales > Pottiaceae > Bryoerythrophyllum > Bryoerythrophyllum caledonicum. The sequence goes on from OZ020523.1 coordinate 19,132,061, forward strand.
CTCTCACGAAACACGTTGGCCAAAGAATACCATTCCTAGAAGAATAGCTGGGATGGTATACGCGGAGTGTGTGTTGCACAAGCGGGTTGATTGGTCGACGCTTAATCAAGCTTTGGACCTCCCTGGCAATGTTGGGAAGCATTTAGGCGACGCACTCACATCGAGGTTGCCTATACTATCAATTCCTAGAAATCCCGTGCCGGAGTGGTTTAGCAAAAAGAGTAGTTTGGTTGATCCACCATGCCAACAGTTGCCAGAGGATCGAGCGATACCAAAGCTCCGCAATCGAAGGAATAATATTGTGCCGACTAGTGAAGCGCCTCGTGATGGTGGATCCCAACAAGGCCCCCAGAATGTGGCCCTCGTTCAACATCCTCCGGAAGTCCCCCTCGTCCAACAAGATGTGGATCAACAAATCGTTGACGAGATATGGAATCAATGTAGTCCAAGATTGGCGAATCTTACTATCGGACATGTGACGGCAGAACAACACGATCAGTTACGCGGGGAGTATGAAGCGTACAAGGCTGAAGCAGAAGAACGTGCGAAAGAAGCAGCTCAAAAAACGGAATGTTTGGAAGTGGAGAAGAACAAGATGGTTGCTAGCATGGCCCAATTGCGGATTGAATTAGAAGAAGCCCGCAATTGTAATACGAAATGTGAAGCAGGTATTTCCGCAATGCAAAACGACATATTCCAACTCCATACTGATAGGGAAACCATGATGTTGGGCACGGTGTTGGCGGCATCACGGGCGAGACAATGTGAGGCTGAGATAGCAAAGATTGCTGAAGAGTGGACATCCAACCACAAGCTGAGAGCCTTCTTACTTACATCTTGGCCGACGTTGGAAAAAATGTATCCAAGTAGATAGGATGACTTGGACCAAGAAGTGAATACTGCCAATGGTAGCATCGATTGGGCGCGCATTCAAGAAGAAGATCACCGTTTTGATATCCATGAGAAGGGCAGAGATGGGCACCATAAAATATGGGCAAATGCTGGGACAATGACCACAGAGGGTCAAACTTGTCCGATTTGTCAGTATCCATGGGGCCCGGAAGGGTGTTATACACTCGGAGCATGTGGACATTCATTCCATCCACAATGTCTCATTCAGCATATGATCCAAAGTCGCTTATGCATCATCTGTCATTCGCCATATCATGCCCGTCTATATTTGCAATTTGGCTTGAGAGATTTCATGCCGACACACTGGGAGTATCGTCAAGAATACTTTCTAAATTTTGAGGTAGGCACTGATGAAGGGAAACCCGTCAAATGGAATTGGAGATTCAACGTATCACATGCAGAGCTGGTTGCAGCAAACGAGGCATATGGCACCTTAAAAGATCCAAGGAGCATACTGCGGGCGGTGGAGGGGTTGTATCCTAACCAACCACCAGATTACGGTTTGAAGATGTTTTTCTACAATGTAATGGGGTGGCATTTTGATCGTGAGACACAGACAATATTGCATGGCCTTGGGCCTGCACCACATTACAACTCATCTGGAGTGCTGGCGATCACTTGTGCGGAATTCAGGCGTATGTATCGCGCGGTGGAAGAAGTCTCAGAACTACGCAATGCAACGGTGGACTTGGTTGCGGAAAGAATGTATCATCAACCCCGGCTACATAGTTTGGCCCTTGACTATATCTTGAATGATGTTTCCCCAGAAGTCAAGGCTATCCTCGATGGTCTACGGAATAGACAGAGACCGGAAACAGAGGTGCCGCTAGCTTCTAATAGACCTCAAACGCGCCGTACTGATGTGCCTCCTCGTCGCGCTAAGGGTATAGAAGATAAATAGTGCGTACTAATTCAGCGTATTTTTTTCTTTAGGCAGATATCGAATAGTTTAGGTTCCTAGAATCGCAAAATCTATTAAATATTTAGTAGAAAAGAGAGATGTAATGTACATGTGTACAAATTCCTTCTTAGTTTTGAGAAAACAAATTTAGAAAACTTCCATCTACCGGAAGCACATTTTCCAATTCTCGCTACATGTTCTTCTAGAAACTTTCTAATTTCTTCTAGAGTAGACCTTTGTAAAAAAAGAATATTGATGCGCAAGTTGTATATCAAAATCATATTTCCTTGTATTATTTATCCGCTTATTATTTAAAAAAAATCCTGGAAAGTAAGACTTGAAATGGATGTAAAATAATTCCAATAAATACAATATTTGTTGTTTATTGCGGACAATTCTTTGAATATTTCATCGTTTTTTTCTTCATCTTTGTTCGGCTTGGATTCCTCTCCCTATAACTTAGATTTAACGTTTAACATTCAAGTAAGACTTTTCTATGTAACATCGTTATCATCATTTCCAAGGTGTTGTAACGAATTAGACGAGGTAAAGAAAAGGCAACGCATATCTCAGAAATTGGTAGAAGCAGTGGAGGGCTGGCAAATTACAAATTCAGACTTACCATTAGTAGGAAATGAAACCCTTCTATTAATTCCCTAGTTAACATTGTGTGCCATTTTCCCTAATTCCATGACTTTACATGAAATGCTCTTCTTTTGTATAGACAATATATGATTTTCGATGTTGGAAATGACACACCTGAAAATGTATCGTTGCAAATGAAGAACTTCATTGAAATAGAATGAGAAGGAATTAAAAAAATTTGAAATGAGAACCTTGTTCCTTTGGTTCCCTCTCATTCTATTTTAATTGAATGCTTTAGTCATAAATCTCGTCCTCCTGCTCATTCTAATTTAGTTTAGATAGTCATCTGCGATTAACCGTCTTCCATTCCCTCCCCTTCTAATTTTATTCAGATATTATTCATTATTGTCCCTTGATCCTTCGTTCCATGTTCATTCTCCTTCCAATTCAATTGGGATCTATTACCCCTAATGGCAAGATCCCTTACTTGGCCCATCCTGCAATCTTTGACAAGGGTGGGTCACTCCCATGACCAAAATAATTCCCCAACCCGCTCAAAGACTAGTTCAATCAACCACTCCCATAAAGAGACATTAAAATCATATTTAGAGCAAAATTTTGGATTCTCAATCGTAAGGTCTTGAAATATACTTCTGTATGAATCCAAAACCTAAATCCTAAACCCTAAACCCAAGTAAACAATTATATTGATATCCATTCTTTATGTTTTCCATATGTTTCACAAAATACTCTTACTTTATGGAGATTTCCGATTCCTTCAAATTAAGACTAGTAAGTGTTAGGTGTTAAGTGTTACACATAAACAATAGATTATTCAGTATCGTGAGACTGTTAGCTACTAGTGGAAAGTTTACCAATAGAGCATTAACTAAGTGGGCCATTGCACACTTTCAAATAAACGTGACTAAGATTAATATTGGAATAACAATAGTGCAAAAAGAACACTTCCGTTGACTTGATGTTGGGCACCTCGGTGATTCCAAGCACTTACAAGAGTCTCAATGCCCTGAAGTGGAGGAAGCCACTTTTACTTGGTTTACGACAATGCAGAAATATAATGTAGTTCTATTTGATGACCTTTTGGTGGCTGCTGCAAAGAGATTTTGCGCATTACTTCCAAGAGGTGCTAACGAGAAGGAGCTTCTATTTTCTCATGGATGGGTGCAAAATTTCAAGAAGAGATATGATATCAAGGGCTATACCCGTCATGGTGAAGACGCGCTCAGGGGACATTTATGAAGAGGTTTTAAAAAATAAGGAATACATCAAAACACTTGGTATCTCAGTATAGGCACTTTCTAAACCCGGAAAATATAGATATACAATGCCATGCTAAAAAAAAACATGGACGACAACAGAAAAAAAATATAACAATTTATGTTATATTTTTAGAGGAGGACTAGCAATTGGCGCTTGCTTTGCAACGCATTAGTTCAACCATTTTAATGTAGTTTTAATATCAGAAAATATAAAAAAAAAGGTAACAACAATCTACATAAAATATAAATATATCTTTGAAACCCATGCATGAATTTTTATAATGTAATAGAATAGAATAGGAAAAAATTAATTAAGTTTTAGATTTTTGCATTTTAACATGGAATTTAAAAAATGTTATGAATGTCAAATTTGTAATCAAGAGTTTCAATCTTATTTTGGATAAGCACAAATTGCAACATACAAATGCAAATTTTACACACCCACAAACTCAACTTGCAATTACAATCTCAAATTCACACACCCACAAACTCAATCTGCAATTACAATCTTAAAACTTGCAATCTCACCTCAATACTTGTAATTTCAATCTCCATATCTCAAATATGCAATTTTGCAACTCCAACTTTGTATGCCAACCTCCAAGCTCACAACTCCAACTTCACAACTTTTTCACTCAAAGTTTACAATTTATAATTTACAATTCAATCTTTTAGTGTTTAACTCAAAAAAAAAATTGAGCATCCAATTTCTAATCAAAAGCACAGATTGCAACACACAAATGCATATTTGTCACACCCAAAAACTCAAGCTAATGCTTTGCAACGCAATAGTCCAACCATTCTCATGTAGTTTTTATATTACAAACTATATTTTAAAAAAGGTAACATAATTTACTACGTGGTTGGCTGCACCGTACCTACAGTTTACTCCAAGGTTGACAACGCAATTGATCGCTCCGTCGTTCACTGCGCGGATTATGATTTTAGTAGTATGATGGTATGTGCCCAAAAAGATAAAGTACTTTTGTTGGTTAATAGTTGTTCTAGACATCAAGTGCCTAATGGAGGTTTAAGATTGAGGGTGACACGAATAGATGAATAATGAATCAAAGTTTCGTAATTACATCCATTATTTCTACAAATGTTATGTATTTACCTTTTAAATTCTACTAAGTGGTTTTTTGTTATAAGTTTTACAAATCATTGACGTCACAACTTATAAGTGTTATGAGTTACCAGTGCCTAATAGGAATTTACACCACGGTGGGGAACTCCACCAGCCGGTAAAGAAGTCTCAGCCAAAATTATTAGTATAAATCTTTAGGACATTGTTAGTTTATGTGGACAATAATTAGATGAAACTAATAGAAATGAAATGATAATTGCACATTAGACGAGTATGTAAAAGAAATTTCAAAAGATGTCAGTATAAAAATAAAAATAAAGATGAGATATATCTCGCCAAAGATTGATGTCCAAATGTAAGGTCAAACTAGGACAAAAATATTCTAAATAAATTATGTATCATAAATATAAATTGTTTTAAAAATTTTCTTCCCGCTTTTTGCCATGTCATATTGTCTTTTCCTTCTAATTTCTTCAATGCACCAACTCTTAGTAGATGAAAAATCATTTTTTTGAATAGTTTTTAATTTCTTTGAACAAAGGATGGATATCTCCCATCTACTTAACCCCTAAGGTACCAAGACAGTTTTACACCAAAAACACTTCAAAATTAGTGGATTCTAGTGCAATGAATAAAGAAGGTAACAAAAACTTTGATTTTTAGTTCTGACCGTAGGATCTCAATAAAGGCTTATTAAGTAATACATGTACAAAATTTCATAAACTTTGACCGCACGGATTGAAAGATTATAGTGTTTGAAGTCAAGCAAGATTATAGTGTTTGACATGAGACTTCCTCCATGTTGATCACATGCATGCCAAATATGAAGGCCAAAATATCTACATATCAAAAGATTTTTGACATCTACCAACATGCATAGTTGTGAGAAACATTTCACTGCTGCCAACTTTGACACCCTCCCAAGGATTCAATTTTTTATTTTTTCCCATGATATTTTGGACATAAGACCATCTCTATGTTGATTATACATGTGTTTAATTTCAAGTCCAAAAGATCCACAAAAAAAAAGAAACAAATCTAAATCTACCAACATGTGTAGTTGTGAGAAACAATTAGGGAAACCATTTCACTATTGCCAACTTTGGCACCCTCCTTAGGTCGGAAAATTTGTTAATTGACCATGAAACTATTGGCACAAGATCATCTCCATGTTGATGAGATGTGTAAAATAATTCAAGGCCAGAAGATGAATACAAATAACCATCTTCAAAATCTACCAAAATATGTAGTTATGAGAAACAATTTTGAATATCCTTTTTTGTATTCTTCACGTGGCCTTGGAATTTGGCTCACTTATTATAAACATAGAAATGATCTTGTGCCAAAAATTTCAAGGTAAATTAAAAAATAATCAGCCCCAAGGAGGATGTCAAAGTTGGCAGCTGTAAATGGCTCACAACTACACATCTTGGTAGATTTTGAATATCTTTTTTTTTATTCATCATCTGGACTTGAAATCTAGCACACAATTTTTTAACATAGAAATTATCTTGTGCCAAAAATTTCATGGTAAATTGACAAATTTTCAGCCCTGAGGAGGGCGCCAAAGTTGGCAGCATTGGAGTATGGAAACATACATAAGCAAAAAATCGAATTATTTTGGGACCCCACTGTACAGCGGGCCTAAGTGTTAACAAAAAGAATGCTCCCAACCCCTAACACCTCTGGAGGTCTAACTGTAAAGGGAACGTGGGAAATATTTAGAGGCGCGCGGACAAGTAACTGAGTGGACGTGGAATATGCGTCCGACTGGTCGCGGACGAAACGCGGACTAATCGCGGACTGCGGGCGGACACGGCGCGGACTAGACTCGGGAGTGCCCGCGGACAGGGCGCGGACGAGACGTGGACAGCCCGCGGACGAGACGCGGACAGTTGCGACCCTACGGCCGCGGACAGGCCCGGACATGGGTGGACATGGTCGTCAGAGTGCTATAAAGGCGGAGGGAGGAAATTTTGCAGGCACACTTTTCCACGAATCATGGGCACCCTGACGCACTTGCCTCCACGTTGGCGGCGGTGTGCGGGGTTTCCAGGTGGGAAAGTGGTCCTCTTGAGGACGGAAATTTCCCGAAAGGGGATTTTTAGTCCTCAAATACATCAGCACACAGGTACAGAAGCTGTTGAAGTTGTCAGAGATTTGATGAAGCCGTGTATTTAATATTTTTTAACAATCTCTCATCAGCACTATTTTGAAGTGCTTGCATGGGATTTATTGTAGCACTATTTTGAAGTGCAATTAGATATAGGCGGCATAATCATATTAGAATAGTTAGCTTGTATTAGAATAGCAATTAGAAGTATTTCGTAGTGGTTTAGGTTTGTTTAAAACATTGTCACCATGCATAGCGGTGGTGGAGGTGGTGGAGATGGTGGGGGGAGGAGGAATTTAAATGTGCCACACTTGGGCTCGGGTCCTTCAAAAAGAGCCAAGAAGGCTCCGGATTTGGAGCTAGATATTTACGGGGACGTTAATCATTTGGCATATAGAGGATGGGAGGATTTACCGGAGCCATGGACTTGTCAACAGGCGTATGAACACATTGGTTTTGCTCACCTCGACCGATGGTATACTCCAGAAGCACACGAGGACCACTGTCGATTAAAGCAATTGACATATTCAAATGTTACCTCCATTGAGATAAAATGGAGGTTTTTAGAGGTTTTACGAGCCATCTCCCACGAAACACGTTATGGATCAAATAACATTCCGAGAAGAATTGGAGCAATGATGTACGCAGAATGTGAGTTGGGCAAGCAGGTTGATTGGTCGACGCTTGATCAACCTTTGTACACTATTGGTAACCTTGGCGTTCATCTAGGCAAAGCACTTTCTTCAAAGCTACCTGTGCTATCGATTCCTAGAAACCCTGTGCCGGAGTGGTTTATGCGCGATAGTACTTTGGTTGACCCACCTAACGAAGAGTTGCCAGCGGATCGAGCAAAACCAAAGCCCCGTATTCGAAGGAGGTGAAGGTGCCTCCTCGTCGTGCTCCGGATACGGAATGTAAATAGTGCGTACTAATTCAGCGTATGTGTTTCATGAGGCGGATATCTAATAGTTTAGGTGCCTAAAGTCGCAAAATCAATTAAATATTTAGTAGAAAAGAATGATGTTGTGTACATGTGTACAAATTTCTACTTGATTTTGAGAAAACAAATATAGAGAACTTCCATTTACTGGAGGCACATTTTCCAAACCTCTCTACGTGTTCTTAACCCCTAAAGGACCAAGCGTCCAAAACGGGCTTTTTGAAAATTCGATCAGGTTCCTATGCTGTCAATTTCAAACATTCATCTTTGAAATTCTTACCATAGAAGGGCATTACCAAGACCTTAGTGGGAAAATAATTTTTTCCTAAATTGGACATTTGATGAAAAAGTTATAGGGTTTTTAATTTCAAATGGGGAGGGCGGGCACCTCGAGCACCTCCAAAAACTTTTGATAGGACACTCTATTGAAAGTGAGATTTTCAGTACTGGCAAGTAATATTATTTCCCTGCATGTTGTCAAATAAAAGTTCTTGTCTTTAGTGAAAAATAGCATACCAACCCAAGTCAAACATTTTCACACATTGTCACTCATTGTCGGGCAAGGTACCAAAAAAACTTCTTCTTTTCCACATAAAACCTAGAGATCTTCATAATTTTCACTTTTTATTTTTCCCACAACAATATGTAATGTAAACCTTCTTATTAACCATTCGGATTATCAATCAAAAACACATTAAGTTAAAAAAAAATTAAAAGTGTGAATTAACAAATTTTGAGCCTCCACTCCTTGCACACTTGTTTTGAATATGCTACACCCTGTCTCTACCTCTAAAAATTGGTGTGTAAGGAGCTAACATCATGCTTAACAAGATGGTAATAGATTTAGACCTTGTGTAGTGAATTTTTTTGACACCAAGTGAAGTCAAAGTCTGCTGATCCACTAAACGTAGGGAAGAAAATGAACCATTTGCTTGACTTGAAACACTATAATCTTTCAATCCGTGCGGTCATAGTTTATGAAATTTTGTTCATGTATTACTTAATAAGCCTTTATTGAGATCCTACGGTCAGAACTAAAAATAATTTTTTTTTACCTTCTTTATTCATTGCACTAGAATCCATTAATTTTGAAGTGTTTTTGGTGTAAAACTGCCTTGGTACCTTAGGGGTTAAAAAAACCTTCTGAGTTCTTCTAGAGCACAGAAGAAGAAGAAGAACACAAGACCCCTATGGGATGGCGTGAATATAGTGTCCGTTCGACCTACCCTTGATGATATGCCCACATGACATAACAACAGTGGTATAGGACTACGAACCACTCTCAGGGTGGACATTGTATAACAGAAACCAAGAACCAGTACACTGTAAAGTGGTTGTCTGGGGTGTATTTTGTTGTATAAAAGTAGAAGGTTGGTTTTGTTGGTCGTCACATTGTTGACATTGCTAGGTTGTTTGGAAAATACATGGTTGTGTTGTAGCGGTGGTCCGGGTTCGGTTCCCGTTGTTCTCGTTTGAGCATCTTACGATCATCTGGCGCTATCGAGCTAGAGGGGTAGGAAATTCCAACAACTTGGGCCCCTATATTGTGACAAGGTTATTATTATAAATAAAGGTGGTTATATTTCACTACTTTTTTGAATAGTTGGATTTATGGTGGTTGTACGCCTGTTGGTAGTGGCTCTCCACTTTCTATTTTTCTTTTGAGTAATATTATGGACATGGCATGGTGTATAGCAATTGTGTTTATTTCTCTTAATGTATTTTTTATAAGTTTCTTTAGTATTTTGAGTTTGGTTTTTAGGATTTTCATAGGAGGGATGTATGTAGATGCTCTGGCACCTGCTGTAATTACTATTAGTGGTTCAACTATCCAACCTTTGTTGATAATATCGTTGACGAGAGGTTGGTATTTTTTCTATCTTTCTGTCAATGGTATCTGGTGAGAATCTGTCGTTACAATATGTGAATTCTATAAATTGTACCTATAAATTGATGTTGGGAGATGTAGGGGGGTTTGATTGGTAGGGTAGTCCTTTTATGCATAGTAGGTATGGTTTTAGTCGTGCATTACATTGGCATCTTTGTTGTACGCGTGTACATGGTAATAGCCATGGAGGGACTGTATTCACTGGTGGTTTATCATTACATGTGCCTGCATTCATGAGGGTATAGCATCTTGAATTTTTTGATGAGACTAGTAAATTTTGAATTTCCCAAATTGCTGTATTGTGTCTTTTTGTTCTAAGCGCATGTATATGGTGTTGCTTGCATTTTAGCAGTACATGTAACCATGTCTTCTAGATATTACAACCATGTAAAAAAGGAAGTTTGATGTGCAAGTATTGTTTTAAAGGCTTACTTTCTTGTATTCATTATCGGCTTTTTTTTGTTTTTGTTTCGTTTTTGATGTATTTATTTCCTTGAAGACTACACCGTTCCTTGAATATAGTGTTGAATATAGTGCAGACAAGACTATTTGAAATTTCCTACACTAATTGAAAATTTACATGCAATTGTTGAGTGACACACACTTGCTTGAGAACAAATACCCAATCAGAACTTGGCATGCACATGCTTTTATGGAAATTAGTGTGAGTGATCTACATCAATAATCCCTCTACACTATATTCAGTGTTTAGTGTACTGGACTGGGCGCGCGGACTAGGGGTTAGTGGCAAGTAGGCTAGGACTGGGCACGCTGACGGGTTGCGGACTGAGCGAGGACAGTTCGCAGACTGGGCGCGAGCTGGGAGCGGACAGTTTAGACAAACTGGGAGCGGACAGTTTAGACAAACTGGGAGCGGACGGGGATCGGATTGGGAGCGGACTGCCCGCGGACGGGACGCGGATTGTTCGCGGACCGGACGCGGGCAGTCCGCGCCCCGTCCGCGGGCTGGGCAGGGAATGTCCGCGGACGTGGCGCGGACGGGGTGCACATGTTATAGAAAGCGGAAGGGGTCCCCATTGTTTGACACTTCCTTAGTCCTAGAAAGCCTTGACGCACTTGCCTCCACGTTGACGGCGGTGTGCGGGGCTTCAAAGGGGGAAAGTGCTCCTTTTGAGGACCTTCATTTTCCCAAGGGGAGATGTTTGTCCTCGGAAGCATCTGTTTTTTCACTATTATAGGCGATGGTTATGCCAACGGTGGGGTTTCAGCAATCTACCCAAGCATAGCAACATTATTTTGAAGTGCATGCTTCAATTTGTAGCCTAGACAACACTATTTTGAAGTGCAGGTAGTCTTCGGATTGTTGGAATAGAGCAGTTGTTCTAGAATCCTTGTACGATAATAGATAATGTGGAAAGTAAATATATATTATTGTAAGTAACTTTTGTGATACGGGAATTTGTAGAAGACTTTAGAAGAATTTCATGATGGTAAGCGAAGGTGGCAATGAAGGAGCACGGAGGATGATAATTGACAAACCAAGCAAGGAGGGTTTTACAGTGAAAAGGACCAAGAGATACCCAACAGATTTGGAGATGGAGGTATACGCAAACCGTGATCTTCAAGCAAAGGAGGGTTGGGAATCAGTGCGTGAGCCATGGACAACCGACAGTGCATTGGAGTACATCAAGTTTGCGCATCTCGACAGATGGTGGCCTACGGAGCTCCACCCTTAACATTGTGCAGCGAAAGCAGTCACGTATAGACAGATCATGATGTGCATGTGAAGTGGAGTTCCTCAAGATCCTACGTGCTCTTTCTAACTTGAAGAAATGGCCAAAAAATAATATTCCTAGATCCATTGCAGCATTGATGTATGCCGAATATCAATTAGAAAAGCAAGTGGATTGGTCAACGATTCACGACCCCTTTTCAGGTGGTCGGAGACTTGGACGCCATCTTTCAGCAAAGAAACCTCGAGAGATTCTAAGAATCAATGCCCTTCAATGGTTCTTTGATAACCCTACCTTGTATGACGATCCAAATGATGAAGTGCCGTTCAATTGAGAAATAATGTTTCACCAAGGAAGAGTAGCGGTCGAAAGCGTAGAGGAAGGAAGGTTGAGGCCACACATCGCAAAGAATTGGACAAGCATGCTCAAACGAGATTGAGGAGGGGTCAGTCAAACCCACTTTCAGCAACTTTGGAGATGGCCAATGCTATTCAAAGCAAAGCCGCTGACGCCCCGAAGAAGTTTGATGAAGATAAGTATGGTGAGTTATAGGCACAATTGGAAGTGCTTAGTGTGGAAATACAGAGGTTGCAACATGGACGAGACGATGATGTGGATATGGTGTCAAAAGTACGTGCGCTAGAGATAGAAAAGAACTTGCTTATTGAAGTGACCCATCTACGCAATCAAGTCAATGAAGTCAACAATAGCAATGAAAAGTACATGATTGAAGTTGCAGACTTAAAGAGAGAGCTACAAGAAATCAAGGCACAACATGTAGCAGTGGAGATGAAGCATGCAGGTTTGCAGCAAGAGTTGGATGAATTAAAAGAATATCGGGAGAACGAGTAATCAGCCCGAAACAATCTTAAATTGTTGGTTTCAACAATAATCGATGAGCGCGAAGAGATGATGCTCACAACAATATTTGCCGTGGCACGGACACGACAATACGAGGCGGAATTACAGAGTATATGCGTTGAATGGACATCGGAGAAGAAGTTAAGGACCCTTTTGCTCACATCTTGGCCTCGTGATGAAACCATGTATCCAATCAGCTGGGACGATAGTGATCCGTCGCTACTATTGAACAACAACAGTATTGATTGGAGGCTTGTGATAGAAGAGGATCACTATTGGGACATTGGAGAAATGCATGATCATCCAACTGAAATGATTGGAAAACCATTGTGGCAAAGACCACACCCCATGACATCCGACGGATCATCATGTCCTATCTGCGATAATCCTTGGGGTCCGGAAGGGTGTTATATGATTGGATCGTGTGGCCATTCGTTCCATCCGCATTGTCTTATCAAGAGTATGATTCGTTCGCGTACTTGTGGTGTATGTAGGGCGCCATTACATCCACGTTTGTATCTTCAATTTGGCCTACGGGATATCATGCCAAGTCACTGGGTGTATCGTCAAGATGATTATGACTTTGCACTTGAAGACTTCAATGGGAACCCTGTTGAGTGGAGTTGGAGACATAATATGTCCAAGGCACAACTGTGGCATACCTTTCAAGGGGAAGAATTGTTAGATGATCTAGACAAACTAGTACATGCAGCAAATGAGATGTATCCTGACAAACCGGCACATTACGGCATGAAGATGTTTTTTTACCAGACTCTAGGGTGGCATTGGAATCATCAAAGAAACGAATTGGTGCACGGCTTAGGACCGCCACCATATTACAACTCATCTGGCGAGCGAGCTGTGGGGGATCTAGAATTACGAAGGGCTTATCGTGATACAACACTTCCTGCAACAACTGGAACGGAGGAATTGTATTGGGAAGAATGCTACCTTAAAAAACGACTACTTGTGGCGGCGCTTGATGCCATTTTGGAAGACGTCGCCCCGGAGGTGAAGGAATGGCTTAATGGTGGGGAGATACCTCGATATCGGCAAGGTCATGGACGTCATGGATATCGAACGCGGAGTAATGTTCGTGCAAGAGATGCTGCAAGAGCTTAGAGCATCACATTAATTTGCGGAAGTTAAGGATTAAAGATTCAGTAAACTATGACCAAGTCTAATTTCCCGATTGAATTAGTGTAACCAAAGCTCTTGTATTCTTATCTTTGACATTACGAATATAGAATTCACAGTGAGTTGTACACAACAGGATATTTTTTGCCCATTTTGAATGCATTTATATCGAGGTTCAAAGCAAATTTGGACATTACCGTTCTCACATTGCCAAAACTTGTAGTTACACAGCGACCTTGTTGTCTCCCCCAAACCCCACCACCCCTACAACAACGGCAATTGCAAAGAGCAATTCAAAGGAGAAAAACGACGCCCATTCAGCGGACAGGCCGCGAGCAGTCCGCGGTCTCTGGGGGCCAGTCCGCGGGCAGTCCGCTGCCAGTCCGCGGCCAGTCCGCTGCCAGTCCGCGGGCAATCCGCTGCCAGTCCGCGGGCAATCCGTTGCCAGTCCGCGGGCTCTTCCAACCTAGTCCGCGCCCCGTCCGCTCCCCGACCGCGCTGTTATCCAGGTTCCCAACCCTATCCGCAATGTTCCCGACCCCTTGCAGCCTATATGAAGGCGGATAGGCCATTGACGTCCTCATTTTTTTCCCTCCATTTCCTTGCCCAATAGGAACCCGAGACCTTGTTGCGCAAGCACCATTGCACGGGTTTCGAGGGTATAGGAGTTGGGAGAGACGAATGCGGGGGAATCCTTGTCAGTTTTTTCGAGACTCACTCACTTTCGCACTGCACTTTAAGTGACCGGTTAATTATTTTACAAGAATGGCCGATAGCAGGGTGCATTATCGAGACGCAGACATGCAACTCCACGAGGCTCATTAGGTGGAAATTCAATCAAACACTGCTGCAGCCGATCTTGTGAGCGGTGGTATGCTGGCGAGAGGACAAGGTAGTGGAAGTGGGCGAAGTGACAGGGGTCGCAAGCACGGCATGGAACAACTGCACCAAGAATTTCATGCACTTGGACGAAATAATTCTCGAGGGCCGCAATCACATTCACGAGGCACAATAGGATCTTGAGGGGTTCTACGAGGATCAGCGCGGGGGACCAGTGAAGCTGGGCGGTCACGAGGATCACAAAGTTTGAGTGGATTTCGACACCCGGGAGCTCGCAGTTTAGGCGGATCAAGTGGTGAGCCTGCAGCAGGAGAGCCATCGTTGAGGGCTGTTCAACATGGTGCGATACCATCTGCAACAAATTCCTTGGTTCCAAGCGAACCTTCAGTTGGAGCGGGACGAGGGCGGGGTAAACAGCCAGCTTTTTCAAAAGACTCAGAGCCCTACAAGAAAAGAGCAAGGACAAGCCATTTGGATGCAATGAGCAAGGAATTTAAGTTCAAGGTTGTAGCAGATATATTATTTTGGATGATAGAGAAAGGTCTATCCAGGTTGGAGAAATGGTACTTGTGTAACGGCGCTACAAGATTAGAAGCTATGGAGGCAAGAGTGGTACTCATTATCCAAAATATTGCCAATGTAGAAAAATTCCGCGAAGATAAAATGAGACATTCAATGGACACATGGCCCATATTGTTTGCCAAACAAGCTATTCACAACCCCGTGAAGACTATTTGGGATGTCTATTATAAGGAAGATGTAAGCAAATAGGCAATGGATGTGAAGTTATTGTTTGAGAGACTCAAAGAGGGGGTAGAAGCAATCAAGCCGAAAGGGAGATCAAACATCGCTATTCCTTGGATTGATCAAGATTTGGTTGCACGGGTTGCGAGTAGAGGTCGCGAAGGTGTAGTTTGGCTTCCAATGCATGCGGAGGTAAAGGCGTTGGATACTAGAAATTATGAAGGAGGCTTTGGAGTTGTCCGACGTGTGAGTATTGACGGTGTAAGTTGCATTCCAGCACACATGGAATTTGCGGGGAAAACAATGAAGGAAGGTAGTCGTGGAAAAAACCGGGAGAAACATTCAATTGAGGCGCTAGCGTGTCCAGTGGACCATGCAGGGGTTATCAAAATCCAGTATCTAGATAGAAGAACATACGAGTCGTATACTCTATGGTGGAACGGTGGCTCACTAGCATCCATTTGGGGGATCGATTCAAAATATGACGAGGAATACGAGGATGATATTCTAAAAACAGCTGGAATCGACCTTGAGGCTCGTATGGAACTATACGTGTATCGTAAAAATCGGGCCTATTTAGCGTGGGCACTAATGTGCATCATGGATGTGATACATTCCCAGCGCCTATTGCACAACGACTTGAGCTCCAACAATGTTATGCTTCATTTTCCGCCAGAGAAAAAAGATGTAGTATACATCGGGGTGTGTGATTGGGGAATGGCATCATGGGATGGCGAAGACAAGATGTCAAACTACGGCCGACCCTCCAGTACAGAGCTAGGTGCTTACCGAGTTAAGTATCGTCATGCTGCCCCCGAGCTATTCCATGTGTATGGGAAGCCCGGAACACCAACATCACCGAGGAGAATGGAAATTAAGCATAAGCACAACCACAGATATGAGGCGTATGCAGTGGGGTACTTGGCAAGGAGGATCTACAAGCGCGATTGCTCTTCAAGCTTGTTCCAAAAGAACAAAGATCCGAGTTCATTGTCCAAGCGATTTGAGCAAGCCATGGACAAGTTGTTGAAACCCGATCCACTAGAGAGATCAACCGTCACGCATGTAGTAGACTTGTTGAAAGGACCGCCCTACAACCTAGCTACACCATGGGATTTCTTCCGCAATGAGTAGTATATAGTATATTGTGATTTCATAGTCCTTAGATATTGTAGGGTATGTAGCATCTTCTCTATGTTGTGAAGTGTTGTCTAATTTGTATTCGGTTATTTGCAAGAAGAGGATGCCTTTTTGGACTTCCCTGTAATTTTGAATGAAGAACAACTTTGTACAAATTGCTTTGATTTGGTCTCCCAGTCCGGCCTTTTGTATCTTCAGAAATAAAAATGGAATAACGAAATTCAAAAATATCCTAACTACCTATCTGCGCTCCCCCACTCCCAATCTGCGTTGCATTGGCGCCCCCACATAGGCCGGTGCGAGTCCGCGATCAGTCCGCAGAAGTGTCTGCAGCCAGTCTGCGGTGTATCCGCGGCAGTGTCCGCGGCCAGTCCGCAGCAACATTGGCAGCCTGTCCGCAGGTCAATTCTCAATCAGCGGGTCCCCATTCAGTCCGCTGCGTATCCGCAGCCAGTCCGCGGGTCCCCATCCAGTCCGCTGCGTATTCGCGGCAGTGTCCGCGGCCAGTCCGCGATTAGTCTGCAGCCAGTCCGCGGGACCCCATCCAGTCCGCTGCATATCCGAACCAGTCCGCGGGTCCACATCCAGTCCGCTACGTATCCGAGGCAGTGTCCACGGCCGGTCCGCGATTAGTCCGCAGCCAGTCCGTGGGACCCCATCTAGTCTACTGCGTATCCGAACCAGTCCGCGGGTCCACATCGAGTCCGCTACGTATCCGCGGCCAGTCCGCAGCAGCATTTGCAGCCAGTCCGCGGGTCTGCACTCAGTCCACGGGTCCAAGTTCAGTTCCCTGCGTATCTGCATCCAGTGCGCAACAATGTCCGCACGCAGTCCGCGCCATGTCAGCGGACGGTCATTGCATGTCCGCGTGCAGTCCGCTCCTAAACCGCTCCCTCTGAAAAACCCCCCAATTTAATTAATTTTCACTGAAAGGTTAATACAACACAGCAAAAGGTAAAAATGGTGAGATAGACGTAGGATGTCAGTGCCACATAGGACGGCGACGTCGACGCCGAGGTAACATATGTACCATACATAGGGGTAAAGTTCATCTTTGACCCTAGGTTGACTCTATTGTGTCGTGACGAGAGGGTCCGTCACGACATGTCACGTCATGACGACACGTCACTGTCACAATGTCTCGATAGACAACCCTGAATATGGCAGCTCTCCGCACTCCGCTGGAGTACCGTGGACACCCTAATCTTTGGGCGGAAGGTGCCGATCATCTTGAGGAAACGAGAAACTATTACGGAGATGATGACGATGTAGAAGAAGAATTGGCTCAAGGTCGTTGGGGACCTTGGAATCAAAGTCCTTGTCGCAGTCCTTCGCCTCATCTTCCTCAAAATGAGGGCATTCATGAAGTGCAACCTTTGTCTACTTCCTTAGAGAGCGACATCCCGAATGTGACTAACCTTGAAGAGCCTGAAACGGGGGGGGGGGGGCAATGTCGGGAATGTTCGCGACGAGGACAATTCTCCATCAGACTATGGTGGTAGAAATGGAGATGGCGACAACAACGGAGCGGGAGAAAACGCAGTAAATACTGCGACTCGAAACAACCAAAGATCGGTTGAAAACCGGTATGGCCAAGAGAGCCCTATTGGAATGGGTGCATCATTTCATAGCACTGGAGTCGTTCAAGGAGACTCTAACGCAAATGTTGTAAACACAACAATTATAGGGACGACTCGAAGAAATGAAAGGGTTGTTAATCAGCGTCGGCGTTTTGACCCGGAATATGTAGACCCCGATGATGCTTTTGCATTCACAGAGGACCTTGAGCCACAACCATCTCCGGTTGTGGTGTTGCCTGCGGTTATCAATGACCAGAATGTACCAACGCCGCCTTCCCGGAATTCCTCTTCTCCTAGAACGGCGAATGCCATGTATGGACCTTTCCAACGAAGTGTAGGCGTTGAGGGGATGGGTCTAAAACACTTCCGCTACTACTACCAGAAATGGCAGACCCCCTTTGGCCGCTACAAGGACGCCTCTTCATCCAATGGGTCAATATATACAACCGAGTGCAAGGGCTAATGCTCGTGGAGGGTCTAGAGGCCGTGGAGTGGCTAGAGGCCGTGAAGGAAGAAACAACGGCGAAGCATCCTCCTCAAGGCATCGTAGACGTCCCCTCCTTGGAATAGGGGCACGAGATCCGAACGTGGTTGTACAATCGTTTTTGGACACGTAAGTTCCAGGACGCTCTTCAACAACTCTGGCGTTTGTTGTTCCGAATCGAGCAATTCGTCCTACCAGCGGCCCAACCATAAATTCCGACGGTGATGATCCTCACGCACATCGACCAAAAAGATTCAGACGCTCGCGTTACGATGGTGAAACAGTCGTAGAGCTTCGCAATGACAACTCTGAAATAGAGGGCTTTTGGACTACGGATGGTAGCAATGGAGAATTCTCAGATGAGAGGGGTGAAAGAGCTGATGATGACAACCGTCCAGATTGCGATGACGCACCCGATGATGATGATATCGTCCTTCGAGATGCGGTTATGGGTGGCCCGTCCACCGAAGGAGTGCGCAGATCGGGCCGTTTGAATAATTAAAGGACAAGAAAAGTAACTACATATATTTATGCGAAATCAAGAGAGTTGTGATAATTCATAGTAGAAGCTAGGAGAGAAAAAGGTTTCTTAGATAACTACAAGATATTACTTTGTTTGGAAGTATGAGATTAGGGAATTGTTGTTTTATCGTGAAACTTTTTAATGTAATAAACATATTTTGCTTCCAGACATTAAGGTCTCTCCGCTCAATGATGCAGGGGCGTGGACGCCTACATGAGGGGCGGGGACGTCCCCGCCCCTAGGGAGTAGATGTCCCCGCCCTAGGGGAGGCGTCTCCGCTAGGGAGTAGACGTCCCCGCCCCCAAGGGAGGCGTCTCCGCCCCTCATGGTGACGTCCCCGCCCCTCATGGAGACGTCGCCGCCCTAGTGCCACGGTGGCGTGACACGTCCGTATGTGACATGGCGATCACAGTAAAAATTTCTTACTTGCAACAAATTATTAGGCGCTCTTCGCGCAATCCGTCCGAACCGTCCGTCCGTGCCGTCCGGACCGCCCGTCCAGTTGTCTCGTCTGATCACCTCAACCCGTCCGTTATGACAACCCTGGTTAGAGCACCATGGTAGAATTGTATTCTTTCAAATTCTGTAAACCTCAGCCCTTTTGAGGGGCAAATGCAGTATTCGACCGCGCACGCCCGGCCCCTAACCGCGCGCCCGATAGGCAGGTGCGCGCGCGACCCACAATGGTACGTGCCAGGCCCGTGACACTGCGCGCCCGGCCCCTAACGGTACATGCCCGACCTTGACGGTACGCGCTCGGCCCTGAGTGCTACGCGCCCGGCCCTGACCCGGACGCGCCCGGCCCTAATATGCACGCGCCCGACCCTTAGGGTTATGCGCCCGGCCCTAAATCGTACGCGCCCGGCCCTAATTGGAACGTGCCCGACCCTACATGAACGCGCCCGGTGTAGATTGGTATGCACCCGGCCCCAAATGCTGCGCGCGCGGTCCGCAGGCACGCGCCCGCCCCTTGATGTGACGTGGAAAGCCGTCTGACGTGTCGTGCACACGTGTTTTACCAGGGGGTAAGTTGAAAATTTGATTTTAGGATTTGTAATTTTTTTTTACACGCAACTGTCCGCCAAAAAGTATTGTCCGTCCTGTCCGTCCGTCCGACTGTCCGTCCTGTCCGTCCGTCCGACTGTCCGTCCTGTCCGTCCGTCCGACTGTCCGTCCGTCCGCTGTCTTTGGGCCCCTGTCCGTCTCTGTAGACAATCCTGATACTGCGTGTGATTTTTTAATTAAAAATAATTTCTTGAAATGCGAGTGGTAGCATGAGCACGTTAGAGAGTATATCCTTGGAGGAAGTGGAGTGTCCGCCCTTGTTTCCGAGACCGATGCAAGACTCTTCTTGTGTAGTTCCACCACACCACGTAGGAAGACGAGGAGGGGAGGATTAAGGTTTTTGTCACATTAAGCTTTACTTCGGTCTAAGATGAGGTGAAGCAAGAGATATGAGGGTATCTTAGAAGTAGCATGTACGCTAGAGTTTGACGTAGATGAGCAGCCATCACAGACACGTTCCTTGGAAATTGGTACAGATAAATCTCAGAGAGATGGGAGGGGTCTTGGGAGAGGAAAGAGTGCCCAGAGTGCAACAAGTGTGGATATAGAGGACAAGGAAGATAGAGGAGCAGACGGGACGAGTGGTAGTAATCACATTTGAAAAAGAATTCCTTCTCTCTCGAGTCTCCACAGTTGGGAGAGTGGCTGAAAGAGTAGAACTGGTGGGTGGCTGGAAGGGAGTGGGTGGAAGGGGAGGCCGGATAGGCCCCACATGGGAGGTAAAGAACTTCATAAAACAGCCAAGGTCTCTTTATTCACTACACCATTCCCTGAATATAGTGTAGACTAGACTATTTGAAATTTCCTACAGTAATTTCATTAAACGCAAATTAAAGTGGTCCACTTGAATTTTCCATCCACATCAAATCATGTCCATCAGATATAGTGTGGCTTGTTTCAAAATAAAAGACACGAGAATTGATGTGGATAAGTTTTTACAAGTTGTACTCAAATATAATAACGTAATCTATATATATAAAAGAATACAGGGTGAGAAATGGGCGTGCCGGATGGATGAACGCGCCGATGAAAGTGGACTATCTGTCCGTCCACCGCTCTCGGTCATGTGACCTTTGGAATTGCCATTTGAATCAAATGTGCCTTTTAAATTGAATGTGAACTTTGAAAGAATCCTCCATATGTGCCTTTTGGAGGAATCCTTTATAGTGCCCATTGGAGGAATCCTTTATAGTGCCCTTTGGAG